>BCIN01000001.1:0-673153 GCA_039545335.1 Kondoa subrosea | reverse complement strand
GCTGAAAACGGAAGGACCAGCACGAAGATATGAGGCAAGTCTCGAATCCCCTTTGACGCACAATCGAGCCCATTCTTTTTGCTGGTCAGCTTTCTTACACTTGGATTGGTTGCTAGTCAGCTTTCTCACAATTGGATCGGTTCTCACAGTTGGATCGGTTGTTGAAAACGGAAGGACCAGCGCGAAGATATGAGGCAAGTCTCCAGTCTCATTGAAAGCACATCAAGCCCATTCTTTTTGCTGGTCAGCTTTCTCACAACGATCTTATGCTGAAGAACAGAGAAAGACAGCGCGCGAAGATATGAGGCAAGTCTCGAATCCCCTTTGACGCACAATCGAGCCCATGCTTTTGCTGGACAAAGAGGAAGACGTCATGCGGAAGAACAGAGAAAGGCAGCACGAAGACAAGAGACTAAGAAAGGTAAGAAGTCATTTATTGCGCCTCAATTACCGTAAATATAAAAATGTCCTCGAACCAACGCATCACAAGTGCCCGACAATGTGATCTCTCTTAGCCACTGGCTTGCCAATCTTGACAGATCTGCGCAACCATTTGTCAGTCCAATAGCAAAGAAGCGGAAGTGTGAGTCACCCTGCAGCAACTTGATAGGAAGGCTTTTGGTTGCCTCCAGAGTAGAGGATGACCGAGACCTTTGAACCATAGATGTTATTGGGTACGATGCAGCTATCCTGCCATCAAACAAATTCGACTGCTTAGAATTGAAGCTTACTCGAAAGTCTTCTTGTTAAGCAGAACAGTAGCGGTCTTTGACCCGACAGTGAATTTAGCGTAAAACCTACATTAATCAAGAAAAGTACCGCAATGCAATCTAAAGACCTTGCTCACTTTGCATCGATCATCTCAGAAGCAGGAGCTTTCCAGCGAAACATGATCGATTTACCAGCAGTAGGCTTTTTGGTAGGGACAGTGAGACTATGCTCACGAGGGTCAGCTGATAGAGCACCACACCACAATCGGACATACGCTGGAACAGCCACAGCATCAACAACCGATTCTGCTACCTCCTTGACCGCAGGGTTCATCTTAGCAATGACGATATCGGACATGAGCTGCATAAATCAGAGAGGGTCAGTCAAAATGGAAAGCGAAACTCACAGTGTAAGCTAGCATGAGCACAAATCAGCTAGACGAAACTGAACGAGAAGAGATACTTACGTCCAACAACATCAGTCGAACTGTAAGGTGAGTTCTTATCGTCTGTTAATGACTGTCAGCCATTGCATTGTGCTTGGGAGTCGGACTAACAGCAAGCTCCAGTCTGCATCAACGAGAATTCAGTACCTGATTTGCAAGCGCAAGACATTACGAACCTTTGGATTCTTGATGCAACACCAGCAGCTAGCCTATTTATTCAAAACAATGAGCGGAAGACAATGGGCAATTATTTAGACCTACAGCAGCGATATTGGTAGCGCGAGTTGGAACGACTGTCATTCAAGTAAGTCGAGCGCGACGGGCAGTAAAAGTCGCTTACCGCTCATGAAATGATGTCTGAACGTTTACGATCAGTACAGAACAGTCAGACAGGAAGTGGAAGACCTACTTTCCGGAATCACCACACTTGCCCTCGCACTTACGGCGCCAAGCGTAGGTGAAGCCATGGTACAGACCAGAGCTACAAAGAAGAAGATTTCAAAGAGATCAGCAGCGCCGCAAATGTGCATCAGAAGCGCGAATCACCTTCCCTGCATCAAACTGTTGTACGAAGCTCCGGGGAATTCGACAAACTTGATATTCGCAGCAGTATTCTTAGGTGCAGTAGGGCAGGGATTAGAGAGACATGGATCTGGACCAGCCAGAACAATAGAAGTACATAAAGCTAAGAAGGAGATGAAACGAGTGGAAAGCATTGCGCGTAGCGTGTGAGTGGTATTATAAAGCTGTGTATGCTTTGCTGTGGTATGGGCAGAGTCAGGTATGGTTCAAGAGCAATGAGGTGTTTGAAAACGAAAGGTAAATGAGCACAGGTCGCGTCTTCACCGGTCACCCGCGATGAGAGCTTGTCACGAAGGCAAACAAAAGCCTTACTTTGCATCTATTCGCGTCTAATTACACAGACCAATCCTTACCCTTTTTGAGATCACAAAGTCCAAGCAAAACTCAACCCAGCACTTGCTTGAACTTGGTGAGGATAGATGCTGGATCCAGACCTAGAGCACAGAGTCAGTAGAGGTATAGAGAAATAGATGATGCTCACCTTGGTGATAGATCTGTTCAGCAAGACCACCGCAGCCTTCTCGAGTGGTTCTGAAGTAGTGCAAATGAGCGATTTTGAAAAGTCCCAAACGGCAAGACTTACCCCATATAGCCATACTTAGGAGTGAGACCACGCTCGAGAAGCCATGTACCGAATTTGCTTCCCTGTGAGGCAAATGTATTGGGATGAGCATCGCGAAAATTACAACATCCTTGTCTTGCACTCACCAAACCAGTCTTCTGGTTCCACGATTCCGCAACAAGGACAGCCTTAGACATACCGACCATCTTCATAGCATCTTCGTCAATGACGTTGATGCTTGACTTGTTAATCAATCCAACATTGAGACCTTCAGCGCGAAGTTTCTCTACAGCGTCCAAAGATCGATACACAAGTTCACCGAAGGTGATGATCCATCCAACAGAATTCTTGTCACCACGAATGATCTCATCTTTTCCTGGTACGAACTTGTATTCCTTGTCATAGAACCGTGTTCCGTCTTCCTTGAGAATCCAAGGTACTTTGGATCGAGTAGAGAAGACGAAGCGCATGCCTTGGTCGTAAAGTACTTTGTCGATGATCTGTAGATCCCGAAGAAAGATCAATTAACTCAGGCTGATTGACTCTCGGTGCAAAACTCACAGCATCCATTTGTGTGCAATCAGCGGGGAAGTACATCCGCGTTTCATAGCCATCAGCTAGACCATTATCGGCGAAGAAGGAGTTAACACCGAAATGACATCTGCACCTGATATAAGCTTGATCTCGCGCTATTGAAGTGGACATACGTGTTATCAGCCATCTCGTCAACACCAGAGTGCGAGAAGTGGCAAAGGACATTGGCGAACTGTAGGTATTTCTGGCATCTGAGTCAAGAAATGACAGATTGCTCGAGCACCCACGTTTAAGCGAGCCATTGTGATTTCCGAAACACACATTTCCAAGAAAGCAGAGAAGGTACTGTGAATATCGTCTCATCTATGCACAGCTGCATACGATTATCCAACACTCACCTGAAGATACCGACTCTGTCTGCGCGGAAAGCACCGAAACCAGCAGCAGCGGAGAAGTTGCCTCGTTCCATGATACCGCTTCCAATAAATCTGTAGAAAACGATGCGAGTCAAGCCGATTTCCAGCACATCGCAGCAATCAGACCTACACTTCAGGGTGCTTCTTGTGAATGACGCTCAAACCAGTAGAACCTTCCAAATCCGAATCGATGCAAACCACTCTCTTTGCGTTCTCTTCCTTTGATGTTCGATCCAAAACAGCGGAAACGGCTTCACCGAATTGAACTCGGACAGCTCCCTTTTCCTTGGTGCTGCCTTGGAAAAGGAAAGAGTCGTCGGCTGGTTTAATAGCTTTCAAGATAGCAGCGCATTTAGGGTTTCGCTCTTCAAGGTAAGCTATGGCTGGATCCACTTTCACGACCTGTCAGACTAGATCAGCATACCATCCGGTCTGGAAGTGAGCTAAAAATGTCTGACATCGTGAGCATGGTTTGAGCCTTCGAGACCTGCCAGCGAAGAAAATTCTTAAGCTACATCAAGCCAAACAATTTCGCTCGACTGACCTTTGATACCAGGTGCCATTTTTCGCTTAATAATGACGGCAACAGGACCTTCGGTAGTGACAGCTTCGCAGATTGCAGCATACAGCTCATCAATGTTCTCTCCTTGAGCGTATAGAGTTTTGAGACCATGACCTTCAAGTGTTTGACCAACGCTGTAGCCTTTGAGGTAATCTGAAGGGTGACCGCTGTACATGGCAACAGCGAGTAAGACTCGAAAGTTATTACTTGTAAGAAGCTAACGTACGCAATAGTAACATCGTTGTCATCAATGAAGAGCTTGACGTTCAATCCTTGAGCGACAGCCAAACGAGCTGCTTCGGCATTGTCACCTTCTTGCTGAGAACCGTCTGAACCGAGCATGAAGACGCAGCGGCTCTTGTCTGCTAGGGCTACACCGTTGACCAAAGGCCACATGTGACCTAGACGACCGGAAGAGAAGCGAATGCCAGGAGTGAGACCAAGTTCAGGATGACCAGGTAGCTTGGAGTTGGCCTGTCATCAATCCGCATTCATTGATGAGACTTGAGCTCATCTATCAGCGGACTACTGACCTGTCTGTAATGTAGCAATTGCTCAGGGTTAAGATCACCGTTGATTGCGGAGATAAGGTATTGAGTAGCAACACGGTGACCAGCTTCGTCGAAGAGGATATCGCAATACTTCTTGTGTTCCGGGTCATTACCAATGAAGCCTAGTAAAATGGCGACTTCCGGAACAGTGTCGCTGTAAGTTCTTCTAAGACACATATCGCAATGCGATAACCTCTAGAAGACTCACAAAGGTCCACCAGTGTGACCAGCAACTCCGCGAGCTGATCCAGTAGCGGTGAAGAACTGTATGTGATGCAATACGCAAAGCGGATCTCACTGCCAAAGTTCATGCAACACATACGATAATAGCATCACGCATAATCTGAATGTTGGCTAACAGATGCGCCTTCTTCTCTGAAGAGAGCTTCTTCTCATTTGGGTCCAAAGTGATGGGCTCAAATTTAGCTGATGAAATCCATGCATGTCAGCACAATGACAATGAAATGAAGACAATGGCGCAGACTGAGCTCTATAGGGAACTTCTCGAAGTCGTATTTCTGCAGAGCACAATCAGCGAGCTGTGCACCAATATACAAGCAAACTCAACAAACCTGGACATTGTTCACGCTCCTGCTCAATTTCCTTTAGCTTGCTCAAGGCAATGCACCGCGCGGAGACCTCACATATTGGGCAAAGCTCTGTGTTAGGTAATATGTAGCTGCAAACTTGTCAGTAGGCAGTCGTTCGAGTTAAAGAAAAGCGCATCATCTTTTTCGGACGTCAAGCGAAGTCGCACTCGTGTGTGCCACTCAATCTCCTCCCCGTTGAAGCCATGGCTAGGCTAGTAAAGCAGAGGTCTCATGCTCAGGAAATTCCTCAGCGAAAGATTCTCGCTATAGGTGATGGGAAGCAAGCTTTGTTCTATCTTTATCTTTCCTTCCTCTCTTTTCTAAGGCTTTGTGGTCCTCTCTTTTGTGTCTGATAGTGTAGGGAAGACTTCTATGCTTACCGTTTACGTCAAAGGAGAATTCCCAATCTCTTATGAACCTAGTCTGTGCTTTTTTTCCATCTCATCTACTCCAATCTGCATCTTGCTCATTAGCAGATACGTTAGCGGTCTTTGAAAACTTCGTCAAAGAAACGATAGTGGATGGTCAAACTGTCCGAATATCCTTATGGGATACAGCAGGACAAGAAGATTTTGCGCGCTTGCGAACGCTCTCGTATCCTGATACGCATTGTGAGTTCCTCGTGTTCCTATATAAGAAGTGCTGAGACATCATTAGGTGTAATGCTATGTTTCGCGGTGGATCAACCTGCTTCTCTGGAAAATGCTGAATGTGAGTGCGGCTTCTTTGATGCGGAGTTTCCGCTTGAGAGAAAGTTGCTTTCCCACAGCCAAATGGTCAGAAGAGCTCTCGCGACATTGTCCAGGTACGTCGAACTATCGCCCAGCTCCTGCAGCTAAAGTGATGGGATCGGTCTACAGGTGTCCGAATATGTCTCGTCGCTCTCAAATGCGATCTCCGAGCAAATACATCCACAATAGCACAACTAGCGCGTGACAATGAGCGCCCGATAACATATGAAGATGTAAAGTCAGCCGCTTTTCTTTCTGATTAAAGGCTGATTTGCGAGAGAAGGGACTAGAAGTAGCTCGTCGAATAAAAGCAAGTCGCTATCTGGAACTGTCAGCGAAAGAGAACAGGGGAGTCAAGGAAGCACTGGCAGAGGCGGTTCGAGTCGGTACGCGCTGCTTCATCTCACTGTGTCTTCAGTTAGAATGATACGAGCGCATACAGCTTTGTCTCCTGAACCGAAGGCAGAAGCAGAAGGTAGCAGCAAGTGTTGCTTAGTATCGCGACAAGGTGCGACGGGTTTATAGAATCGCTTTGTCGAAAGCTTAGATCTGAAAGCGTCTTGGGCAGGCTGGTCCACTACTCGTCGTGTGGAAATTCATCTTTGCACACTGTATGGTAAGCTCTGATCTACTAATGCTGATAGAGTCTGACGCTTAACTCAGTCTGTATCAGTCAAACGGGATTAAATACATACATGCCCTCCCATCCGCTAACTATCTTTATTGTACTCACATCTCATTCTGCATTACTATACCTCATACACGTTCTCGCACTAGCGCTCTCCAAAACGTCGAAAAGAAGGACAAGAGACATTCACTTGGGTGTACAAAGTCTAAGGTTTTCATTATAAAAATTCCTACACAACTAGTAGCAAACGGGGGTACAGAACAATGGTATGCTAATATCTTGAGGAAAGTGAATGAATAATGCTAAAAGAAGACCAAGCGAAAAAAGCGAGAGAAAGACGTATATATATAAAATAAAGATTTGCGGGATTGTCCACCTTCTTCTAACCCTTTCTTGTTACTTCTCACTTCCTGATCTTGGCTGGTGCGCTGACTCTGTAAGATCGCGCCTTTGAAGACGAGGTCGTCTTTAAAAGAGGTCAAACTCACGGAGCTTTGATACCAGCTTTAGCTTGAGCATTAGCAGCTTTGATAGCTGTCATTCTATATCCGAAAACAATCAGCTCTGTCCTCACCATATTCATAATAAGAGTAGCTCACGTATCGTCTGTCCTTCCCCAATTCATGCAAAATTCCGCAAAGTACTCACCAGCAATCTTGCTCGGCAGTTCCACAATGAAATGGAAAACGATTGCCAAACCAAAGCAAGTCAAGAAGAGGACGACCCAAGAGACACCTAGGATAGCTGATGAACCTGATCCAGCATTTGACATGGATAAAGCCAAATCGGGAATAATGGTGAAAGTGATTGCTGGAGCGAGGAGGAAGATGCCTGCTGCTAATTTACCAAGGAGACGCATGACGACGTTACCGAGAAGCATTTGGCAGATAGATGATGTTTCTACGACGATAAGAAGTAGAGCGACGCAGACGCTTGAAGAGAAGTCGATGTATTGAGCTAAACCATGGACGCTAATGTGAGCCATCCCGGAGTTGAGGTTGTTGCGGATGACTGGAACGACTTCAACTGCTACACCTAAGGCGGCGAGAGAGAGTTGAAGAGCTAGGCGAAGAAGGAAAGGCCATTTCTGGACTCTTGCGAATTGACCGTGAACAGCCATATCGCAAATTGCGACACCAAGAATGGTGGCCTATTGAACATTTATTAGCTTGAATATATCATATAACCATGGATGAGCTCACGTAGAAGAAGGTGAAAGAAGTCCAACTGAAGAAAGCCAATAAACCGTAGATCCAGTATCTGTTGCTTGACAAGTTGCCGAGCATGATGTGAGTGACCTGTTCAAGAAGTGTGGTAGCTCAGCTGCATAGAGAGCGAATCACCGGTTCACGAACATATGCGCAGTAGCTTGATTGGAAGAACCAAGGAGTAGCAAATAAGTTTGCACCGAAAGTGATACCAGAAACAGGTTCAATGTTGTAGACAGTGAACTGTACGGCATTGAGCAAACAAAATCAGTAATCCAAACCGATATGTTATACCAATGTGACGCACCAAATTGAAAATCAGAGTGAAGTAACCTGCAGCACTTCTGATCTGATCCCAGTAAGGTTCATTCATTCCTACAGCATTGCAATTGGCTGTCCTGTTAGTCGCTCGTAGACCCCATTGTAGGGCAGCGATGACGGCTACAGGTAGGATGAAGCGGAAAGGTCGCGTTAATAGAGATCTCGATAGCTTGAACCAAGCGACTGAAGGGCCAGATGCGGAAGAAGAAGGTTTGTCCTTGTTCAATGCGCTGTTGGCAGTTGGGACTTCCCAGAGAGGATCGAGAATGGATCGACCCAGAAGGACCAGCAAGGCGGTTAAACCAAAAGATCTCGATCGGACAAAGTAGAGAGCTGAGTCGCCGTTGAGTATCGACAGGGCCTGTGAAGGAAAGCTATTGGTCAGCTTCTTCCGCAGCAAACCGTAATACACTCCCACTCACATTATCTTCCAAAACGGCATCAAAGAAAGTCGCGTTCAAGACAATGCAAGCAGCCAAGAACTTCATTCCATCCAAGTAGCCCAATCTATTCCTCTTGATGGTGGTGTAATCATCCGAAGATCTCTTTCCAGCAACATAAGCTCCGCTGAACCTCCTGAAACCAGAATCTCTGTTTCCTCCTCCGCCATTTCCATAACCTGCTAATCTAGACTTTTCCGAATCGCCCTTTTTGTTGCATTCATCTGAAGAAGTAGTGGATTCGTGTAGGGTTGGGGAAGAATCAACGTATAAAGCGTTTGATAAAGGATGAGGACCGGAATTTGGGCCTTGACCGTTTTTCGAGTAGTCTGATGCGACAGAGTAAGTGGAATCTTGTCTAGCTCCATTACCTCGCGATGGATTCAGTGCAGGCGCAGCACGAGGTCCTGAAGGTGGACCGTTTTGGTAACGAGGCTGTTGACCGTAGCCTTGACTATCGTGCGGCAGAGACTGGTAATCGCTTGGAGCTTGAGAAGTGAAAGAAGGGGGCGAGTTCAAAGGAGGATAGGAATGGCCTGAGTGAGGTTGATTGGAGTAGCCGCTCCCATCTTGCATGACCGTAGGCGACGCTGGAGCATTGTAGCCGTCCTGATAACGAGCAGACATGGTCGCAGAGAGGAAAGGGTCCGAGTCGAAGGAAGTCGTTTGATTTACTCGCCAAGTCTCCTTTTTTGCTGCTATCTCGCGAAGTCTATACTCGCTCAAGTCTTAGGTATATGCAGCCACTCTAATGTGAGAGCTCTGTGGATGGTCGTAGGCGATGTGCTTGAAAATCTATGTTTTGCTTTTCCCTCGGTCAAGACCGTTGGGATTTCCAAGGTGGCGACTGTGATGTAAGTATCTGGGATGGCAAACATTTGGATTGTTGCTGTGTTGGTGCGCGAGTCTTTCATCCCTGCACTCGCGAACAGATTTTCTTCATTTTTCTGCATTGCTGCGCATCTCGCTCATGTGGGCCAGATTCAGTACTTACGGTCAGCGCTGAGCTGCAATGAGACAGAGTATAGCAACGAGAATATGCGAGTACGACGCATGAGATGAATTGGAATAAAGTTAGGATATACTGTGCTGATATAATGTCCTTTGAACGAAAGTGTCCTTTTGCGATCAGTCCATACACTAGTCCATACACTGAAGAATTAGATCAGCTACTGTCGTAGACTTTGGAGCTCATACAAACTTACTTGACACAAATGACGATCAGTAACATCATCGGTACATCGTTCGGCTATTCCTGCATCAGTGCAATTGAAGATCACAGGCCAGCTGCGCTCCAATGCATGGCCAAAGAACGGGTTCGATTGTCCTGTTTGACCTCCCCAAATACTGTAATCGATTGGTCAATCAGTGTTCAGTTCGCAGAAAGTGGAAAGTGGAAAGTGTACTGACTCTGGCCCTTCTTTGTGTATCCATGCATCATCCGACGCTTCTATAATATGATCAATCGCTTGATACTTGTGCAAAGAGTTTTCCAGTATCCGTTTCTTGCTAACGACGAATTGAGCAGCATAAGCACCAAGTTGAGCTCGATTAGGAGGGCAGAGCTAGGAATAACATGACAAGTCAGCTCCCGCTGGGTTTATGTGCGCGATTAAACGCACCTCTTCCCTAAAGATAGAATACACTTGTGCCATTCGAGGGAAATCACCATTTCCTCTTGTATCATGTCCACATTCCATAGCCAAATAAGGACCGAAAGCCATATATCCAGTGTTCTCGCCAAACAGACGTAATCTTGGTTTCGATTGATCTTCCCAACTCAAGTGTCTATTAATTGATGTCAGCCTAGAAATCACACTTATAGCCGGTAAATCTGAACTCACGCTTGCAAGAACATGGTATGATCTGCTAATTGCTGCACTTGACTGTCCAATCGAGATCGCCTTGTCAAGCTAAACCAGCTTCTCCTCTCCATCGGATGCTTCTTTTCTTCAGTAGACGGCAAAGAAGCGTTGTATCTCGAGATGATATGCCTCAAATAAGTCCCACCTTCTCTTCCATGATTCGGTAATCGAATGATCTGATCCGCTCGTGTTTCCTTTTGTAACCAATCAGTCGGAACATCTTCTTCACTTGCTTTAGCGTAAATCGTCACAAATGGGTTCCTGAGTTTCACATGTGGCAGACCACGAATATAATTCAGCTGAGCTTTGACTTCAGAGATCGGTTCTTTATAGTATGAGATGACGATTTCTAGCCTTGGCGGGCCAATACCATGCATCCATTTGACCTCTTGTGCTAGCTGAGCTGAATGAGGTGATTGTTGGAAGAGCCAGAGAAGAAGAGGTAGAAGAGATAACAAGAGACTAATGTTGAGTTTCTTCGGTAAGGTATTAGGAGGCAAAGAAAGAGAAGATGTTACAGCGATATGGTGATAATCTTCTTGTTGCTGTGTGGGAGAAAGCCATTCTTTAGCGATTGCTGCCGATGACAGACCAAGCGCTAAAGCTAGTACTAGTATTTGATTAGAATGACTGATTATTTCAGGGGCAGAGATTGTTGCTAGAAAAGCTTTCAAGATGAAGACCAGGGGTAGATTGGCCAATTCCATAGAAGTTACCATGTTTGCGAAGGAAATCTGCTCAATGGCATACAAAATTGCGTATAAGGCGATAATCGATATCGAGAGTGCTTCTTCAGAATTAGGATGCAAGATAGAAGAGGCAGGTTCCAGAGCAAACAGGGATATTATTGAACACACGAGTGCGATCTTCCGAGATTGTTAGCTTGATACACCCGATGAACAGGAGGACGCACAGGTGAGCTTGTTGTCAGCAGTACACCAGCTGGGACCTGCTGTTCTACGGACCATTTTTTGAAGAAGACGAGAGAAGAGCCTTGAAATAGCACACCAAGCAGTGTTAGCATGGTGCCCGCATAGTCGACTTTAGACGATTGCAGAGCGAAACCAACGCATACTGAGGTGGCCGCTGCGAGTAAGGTTAGAGGTTGAGTTGCTATCGGTGTAGACAGATATGGCAATATACAGAGTATGACAGGTATTGAGAAGATGGGTAGAGCTTGAAGAACGAAATCGGGTAGTTGCTGCGCTGCTAGAGAGTAGATTGTCGTTGCGAGTGAAGCACATATTGCTGCGGGTACTACATGCACGCCTGATACTGGAACATTCTTTGACAACCATTGAAGACTTCCTGAAACTGATCTATGACCAGATTGGGGAAGAAGCAAAGGTATTCTTGACAGCAAAGTTACAAGAGCCAAACCAATAGGAGGTAAGAAAAGAGTTGAGTTCCTGCTGTTATTAGTGCGAGCTTGGTAGGCAAAGTTTGATATCGTCGCCGTGGCCAGACAGTTTGCCAAAACATAGGTCGCTGCCCATAGCAGAGCATTCTTTGATGGTGAAACTGCTACGGCTGTTCTGAGCCACGGTGAGCTTTGGCTTGAGAGCTCTGGCGAATCAGCATTGTGCCGCTCTTCCTCGTCAATCGACTTAGTTGATGACGATTGTGCCTTTTCTACATCAAGCATACTTTGACGACAAGGCAGGAATTCTAATAAGATAATTCTGCATGCGCCGTGAGCATTTTCGCGCCGGATCGTCCGTTTTTCTTTTGCCCCGGAGAAAAGGCTCCCTGTCGTTAGGCAGAGTGAATCCGGCAAAGGATTTGCCAAGTGAAACTCAAACGACAGTATATAAGGTCGTGACCTTGACGAGAAAACGTACAGAGCGCAGACACTGGAAGGCAGTGGACGGCAAGGCCGTTGCGCGCAGCAAGTGGACTCTAGGATAGAAATAGTAAAAAGTGAAGCAAATATAGTATATAGAGTCTAGAGGACTGCGAAAGCCTGTAGAGCGGACGAATATCTCGAACAGGCATTCACTCATATTGAATGAATCAATGGAGACACAATGCGAGAAGGTCAAGCTAGCCTTCCAAAGGGGTCAAAGCGTCAATGTAGAGCTAGCACCGAGACCGGAGCACCGAGGAAATTAGCAAAGGAGATGGCAGACCAGGACCAACGTTGGACTTATAAATTTCCTGAATAAGGTTTCTGCCATCCACCAGTCCAGCGCTGCATATCCGTGCAGCAGCATCCCTACCTCTCTCCTCAGTCTAGCGAGCGACAGAGCCTGTGCAAGCGTAGATTCTTCGGATCATTCAATCTGGGCCAAGAATGGATAGCAAAATCAACGTTCAAGGGAATGTCAAGGAAACTTGTAGGAAGACTGTCCAGGTGATAGGTGATCAGGATGGCTGATACTCGGGGTCTGCAGATGAGCTGAATGGGAACAATGAAGAAGTAACGGATCAATTGCTGCCTCCGCCAAACTCGGTCAGCGCAAAAGTCAGTCCTTGCACTTGGGTAGCGTACAACAGATGCTGAACGGTGTTGGTTGATAGCCGGCTGAAAAAGCCAAGCTCAATCCAGCCTTGATCATTGCTGTTTGGATTTCTCGTAGGCATGCTCAACATTTGATAACCTAGCTGATCAGAAGTATTACAACAGTCAGTTCTAGTGTTATCATCTACAACAAATACATTCTTGTGCGGGCCCTTCTCAAAGTAGCTCAGGCGAAGCTAATATGCCAATCATCCAGTCAACCCTAGACTTCCCCTTGTGCGTTAAGGCGAAGCTCTTTCAGCCTGAAGCTGATAGTAGAGGGTTCTGGCGTATAGTCCCATCTTCCTTACCACTTTTCATCTCGTTTTCGCTACTATCGGCACACGAGTCTTAGCGCGAACAACGAATCTCTTGGATGGCCTCAACAATGTATCGGTGTGTGATTTGTGCGGACCTCAGTGTCAATGTAATTCTCACATTTCATGCGCTCACAGATGACCATGGATCGATGGCTCAAGAACATTGTACCTATTGGAGCTCTTTTCAGCGCTTCCCTTATTTTCAGCAACATGGCCTACTTGACCCTCAGCGTCAGCTTCATCCAAATGTTCGTCTTACAGTCTATACTCCTGGAAGAAAGTGTACTGATTGCGCATTGGCGAACAGGTTGAAAGCTTTCACTTCCGTCGCTGTTTTGGGAATGTCGGTTCTCATGGGTCTGGAAACACCTACTCGACGTACATTGGTCATTGTGGTCTGTATCTCCGCTGGTGTAGCTCTAGCTTCCGTCGGTGAAATTGCTTTGTCCGTTGTCTTTTCTCTTTTGCTACTTTTTGGCTGAAGATAATTACATCGGACAGCGACCTCGGAGGATTTATCTGTCAAGCACTTGGTATCGCTTTCGAAGCTGCTCGATTAGTAGCGATTCAAAAACTCCTTCAAGGACTCAAGATGGATCCTCTTGTTTCACTCTACTGGTTTGCACCTGTACATTTCTACTCTTCTCCGTATTGGACTCTACTAATACACTGACTTAGGTATGCGCTACACTCAACGCATGCTTGGTTCCTTTCTATGAAGGTTGGGCACCACTCGAATTAGCCTATGAAAGATTAGGTCTCTTTGTTCTTCTGTCCAACGCATCTTGCGCTTTCTGTCTCAACATCTCTGTCGTCTTCCTTATTGGTTGCTCAAGCTCATTGGTATTGACCTTGTCTGGGTGAGTCTGCACATTTTTTTGGTCTAAAGATGGAGCTGACACGGTGTGATAGTGTACTCAAGGATATCTTGCTCGTCGTTGGATCTGTAGTGCTACTTGGATCTGTGGTTACTGGCACCCAGATACTAGGATATGCAATAGCTGTAAGTTTCTCAATCGAAAATGCGTGATTACCTTTCTTTTGTGCTGATTTGTTGTTCTTTCGGTCAGTTGATTGGGTTGCTATTTTTTAAGACGAAACCCGAAGTTATGGCCCAATACATTGCAACGGCAAAGGCAATGGTTGGCTTGAGATAGAAATATTTTGTCTCGTCCCCAGATATTTCGATTTCGAGGGACAGAAGTACTAGCACAATGTATGGACTTCTCACAAGGAGAATAGTCAAAAGTTGGATAGATCGTCACATAGAACCGGTTTCATTATTATACAACGGATGTTTCAAAGTCTCTCATGAATAATACTCTGCCATGATCTGTCGCTCGCCTTTCTCTCTCTTCCTTTCCTTCGTTGCACTCGCTTCTTCTCCTGCTCCATTCTCTCGAAGTTTCTAAAGTTTTACTGTAGAGTGAGGTAAAGTCTGCACTTGCCGCTTGATTCATTGCAGCGCCATTATCTTGAGTCTGGAGGGATGCAGCGCAGATCCGCATTACTCGCTAGCCCTGCAAGAGGTGAGCTGAAGATGATATTAGCAGAGTCACGGACAAACCTTGCGAGTCTAGAAACTACATTAGTGAAGTGTACAGACCAGAATGAATACGCACCATATGTGGATCTGGATGCTTCCTTTGTGGAAACTTTCAGCCATAGGTTTGCTGTTGTCTGTAACACGCGCTCCTCTTCCCCTTTTTTCAAATAGAACTCTACATCGGGATAAGTACTTCTTCACCAGTGGATCGCAAATATTGTTACCGACTCAGTTCTTCATCGTAGGCCATCAGGCTGCGCATGTACTTCTCCCTCTGCTCCTCTTCTGCAATCGATTTTCCAGTATAGGTATCAAAGCACCAATAAATCCATGTTGAGACACTCAATGCTTTGCCCCATCGTTCGAGACGTATAAGCGAGCGATAAAGAAGGTAATAAGCTCCAAGAACCAAAGCATCAGATTCGTTTGTGTCTTCAATCACTTGTAGAGACATGTCCATGACTTTCTCTGGATCATATTCAAGCTGAATCAAGTATCCGTCCAGATTCTCTTGAGTCAATCGTTCTTCCTCTTCTTTGTCTTCTGATTCGCTCGATGTGTCCCCGAAAGATGATGAGCTAGGCCTAGGGTTGTATTCGGCAGAAGTAGAGGAGCTTGCCCCCAGCTCTGAATCAGCAGCATCGTGCTCAGATTCCACAGCGATATGCTGCATTTCCACTGCAGCAGTAAAACATCGCAAGTTTAGAGTCTATCTTCACGTTTGCTCTGTTTCAAGTGGAAGCGCGAAAGCAGATGGCGAGGAGCGCGTCAAGGGATTCGAGTCAGTCCTCGAGACTACAAATGGACAGGGTAAGCAGATGCAGAGGGATAAGCCATTGTTCATGACAACATGAAATTTCATTTTCTGCGACTTATGTAAGCCACGATCAGCCGCGCGATTGATGTATAACAAGGAAATCCGAACGCAATAGTGACAGATAGATAGACATTTACATAGCCTGAGAATGCATTATACAAAACTCTCACTCTCTCACGAATAATACTCTGCCATATTCTTTCTCTGACCATTTCCTCTCTTCCTTTTCCTAATCGCACTCAAATCTTCCCCTACTTCATCCCCCGCTATACTCTTCAAAGCAGCTAAACTCTTTCCTTGGAAATCATATCTGCCAGGTTGGATAGATAAATGCAAGCTTTCCGAAGGATGACCATAAGCTTGAGGGTTTGTAAGGTAAGAAGTTACAGAAGTGGTCGTGGAAGCTATTGCGGCTGCTGCTGCTGCAGCTCCTATATTTCTCTTGGATCTTGCTGTTGCTGCTCGAGGTAAAGTAGCTAAAGTAGATAAGAGTGCAGATGAAGTGAGAGAAGATCCGGAAGGATTATGAGTGAGTGGGAAAGAAGATAAATGAGGTGAAGAAGGTAAGATGGACATGCCAAAAGGTAGAATTTCGTCTCTGGATCCACTGGCTTCTGGGATCGGAATGGATGTACCACCTGATGGAATGATACCGTTATGTATATCGGCGTAAGAAGGACCGCGAGCGTTGCGACCATTTCTGTGACGAGTTGCGTGTGGTCGAGAAGCAGGATCAAAGATGGCATCTATGAACCAATTCTTCAGACGAGTGAAGAAAGCTAGCAGAGGTTGACTGACCTAGATTGAGTTCAACACCGTCCTTCTCTTCACGTAATTTCCTAGCTCGCTCTTCGCATGCTTCCAGCAACCTTTCCTTGACTCCCCTCTTAGCCAATTCATACTCCGTCTCGATCTGTTCCACTTCAATCTCATACAATCTTCTAGCGACTTCTCTGTGATAATCGCCCTGTTGCCTTACTGTGCCCAATTGCAGATCCCTTTGTACTGATAATTCTGACAGACGCAAGAGATAATTGGTATGCACAGGAGCAGGAGCAGCCAACAGAGCTACATGTGAGCCATGCAAGGAAGTCAGTAAGTTGTGAAACAGTGGTTCGCGCTTGTCGTGATTCGAATGTCGAAGTGCTTCAACTCGGTCTGCAATTTCCCTTCGACGTCGGTCTCGCTTGTTCTCTACTGGTTGCTGTTGCTGTTGATAAGCTGCTCCAGGAACTGGGTAGCCTATGAGATCGCATAAACATTAAATTAGGATTTCAAGTAGGCAAAGGTAGAAGCTCACCGTGCATGTCAAACGGTGCTGGAGGAGGTTGGGCTGCCATCGTCGTATCTTCTCAGCTTTCGAAACCTGAGCTTCCACTGGCCATGCACTCGCTGAATTTGGACAAAGCTTTGGTTTGAGAGCAACGTCGAACAAAGCTTTCCTTTCTTGCAGTCTCGCCTCGGAGCAGTCCGTCCCTGTCTTTATATTGGCTTACAGTCCAGTCTGTACTCTTGTGCAGTCATACCCTTAGAAGCGATCATCGCAACTCTGCCTGTTTTGCTTTCCTCGAAAGTCCTTCGCGTGCTTGATGATTTTCGAGGCTTGTCCATATTTGAGAACTCGAACAAAGCCATTACATTATGCTCTATGCATGGAGATTTGGCAATTGAAGCGTGTGCTTCGTACCAAGGCCGCCGACATCCATACATCTGCTTTGCGAGCATGCCAGCCAATGCTACACTCTTCCTAGACTCCCAATATGCAAGTTCAGAAGTACAGTTTCGCCAATCTATTGTCGGTGTAAAGCGTCTTCATCATTTCTATGATTACATAATCACTGTCGTTGCTGAATGTTTTTACGGTGTTCGCCCTGTCTGTCAAATTCTACGTCCACACATCGTGAAATAGCATCGCAAGGTTGCAGCTGGTTTATCCAGGCTAAGACTTCAGGTCTAAAGGGAATCTGCTACTTGATTGATCGCGAACAGGTTAGCTCCTGCTTCCAATTATGACGGGAAGACTGGAGCTTGGCTCGGACAGCACAATTTATGGCTATTCAGTCATGTTAGCGAGTACTCTTGGTACTATGATTGGCTACTCAAGCTGGAAAGAAGTAGTCGGGAAAGGCCCTTGCATTGGCACCGGACCTTTGTGAGTTTTCGGCCTTGATGACAGGACATACTTATCTCCCAACTAGCTAGATATGGCGCTGTTGAGATGTCAAGGGCAAGTCATAAGTAAGGGTTGGACATCGATGCACCTGTGACCTGCGATCGACACAGAAGAGTGTTGTCGCGAAATGGCTAGCCTGCAATCGGTGTTTATGCAGTATAGAGACTATGCGATTGATCTGATAGCTTCTACTCCTGATTTCCTGCCTTCCTTAACCAAATTCCTCGAAATGACGATCTTCCCGCAACCATCACCTTTCTCATTTGAATCTAAAGCAAACATGTCTGTAGGTCAAGCAGAGTGCTCAGTATACATCTCTCTGTAGTGTGCTGACTGTCAATGCTTCAGCTCGAAGGGAAATCCGATGCTGAAATCATCAGAGAAAGCGAACAAAGCCTCAATGATCCTCAATTAGCTGATGGCAACGCTCGTCAATCCGACTTGGCAGCTGAAAGCAACATTGAAGACTCACGTCTCTCTCAATTCCCTACTACAGGTGCGTCTGACTATTCATTGTGATTTCGATAAAGTAGAAAGCTGATTGAATGTGCATCAGATGGTATTCCTCAGGTATCTACTGGTCGTACTGGTCAAACTGGTGGTGGACAAAACGTAAGTCTGCCCCCCACATCTTGTTCCTCAAAAAGCTGAATGACGAATTACAGGCTCAATATCTTCCTGAAAGTGAAGGTGCTCAACGCAAAGAAGGCGAAAGCAGCGAGTTCTATGAGAATGGAGCTGAAGGAAAGGATGATCTGAGGGAGAAGATTCACAACCAGAATCCTGGATCAAGTGAGTGTTGTTCTACATCTGTCTTCTTTCTATCGTACTCATGAGAGTGTGCAGACGACGCCAAGCTCGGAAACACTGATGAAGTCACTGCTCAACCTGGAGGCGAAAGACCAAAGCAGGAGCTTATCTCCCAGGACGATAACCCTTTCGACCCCTCTGCTGAAGTCATTGAGAACTGATCAGGGAAGAGCTTTACGCTGAACGCTGTAAAAACAAAGTAATGACTTGAAATGAATAAAAGCAAAGTTTGCTACAAGCACATGACATATATACATCTGGTAGCGTTCTCTGCCAAGGATCTCACCCTATCAATAATCTCACTGCTTGAGAGTTGCTACAGCTTCTGCTAACTTTGAGACGTCTGCACTGTTCTTGGCCAGGTGAGTCCATCTAATCGTTTGGGACCGGTCTATCGCAAATGCTCCGCTGTTCTATTGTTACAAAGCTTACATCAGTGACTTGATAAGGTGATGCAGTATATTCACTCACCTGCCATCTAGTCCCGATAGTCAAACCATTCTCTGCAGAAGATATCAGCATGAGTACTTCAAACCCATTTTTGGATAGCTCACTGATCCCCTCTTTCCTTAATTCCCCAACTTTGCTCATCACATCGCCTCCGAAAACACCTTTCCATCCCAATTCCGCAATTCCATAAGCAGCATAAATCTTCCTCTCCGGATCAGGAACGACTTGAGCGTTATCCGGTATGGTGAGATTGAGTTCAGATCTCCATTGTTCAATTTCTTGCGATGTTGCATGAGCTATTGCCCGAAATTGAATGTTCTTGTTCGAATTGGCTAAGTCAATCATATTCCGAACTGTCTTTTCGCAAAATGGACAGCCTACTCCGGAAATCAGAAAAGGATAAGAATAATATAATAGAACGGACCCAGATGTCGGAGGAATGCCAGAATGACTGGTGAATCTGGTAATTTCAATGCATCTTGAGGAGCTTGTGAGCCAACAGAAGGGAAAGGTCCAACTTCTGGAGCATTCGAAGGTAGAAGAGATGAGATATCGTTGAGTATCCAAGCCATAGGTAACGGTTAGAGGAAAAGAAATAAAACAAGAGATCTGCAAAAATCGCGTCAGCATTACCCCGCACAGACGTCCGAGACAAAGTAGGGAGGGTCATCAGGAGGAACATTGCAAGAGGAAAGAGGTATCCATAGTCTAGCTGGAGTATATGAAAGCAAGCAGAAGAAGAGTCTCTACACGTTCAATTGCGAGCTCCTTGCAGCTGGTGAATCAAACCGGAATCAGGTCAATGAACGCCTAAAGCATTGCAACAACTCACATGCTCCGCCGGGAGGACTCGTCTGGAGACGACCTCGTACATATAACTACAACCCCTGCGGAACCATATGGTCGGCCAGTATTTTGGGTTGTGACGCATCATATCTCGCCCCAAATCATACCAGTAGCGAGTAGGGACTATCTGTAATCCTCCGACGATGGCCGCAGAGATAGATATCAGTGTTGCCATTGCCCTGCACAGCCGAGTCAAAAGACCTATTTTACTTTTTCAGCAACCCGGCTCACGCTGATTGTTCATTGGCGCTGGATCCATCGTGCTCGTGTTCAATCCAATTCAATTGCTTAAGACCCATGATTTCAATACTTCCGTTGCGATAAACTTTGACTTCCCAATGGAAGCCTTTCTCGTCCCCGAGCATAATGATCTGGGTACCATCTGCTAACTTAGTAGAGAGAGCAGCCTCATTGCTTGCTGTAGTGATAAAGATAGCGTGCGTTGGGGTTGATAGATCTTTATGTTCGGAACAAATCTTCGCAATGTCAGAAACAACCGCAGTGGTATAAGCTTTGTCGAAATGGCTTATCTCGGTGGGATGGGGCTGTAAACTAGTAGCATGTATAGCATGAATTGTAGGATAAGCCACTTTGGCAGATGATGCAGGTTGAGCTTGGCCAAATGGAGCCTGGGAGTTGTGAGGCACAGCAGTCGAGGTAGGTCGGGTCAGCATGTCTGATCTGTAGCTGAGTACGGCAGAAGCCTGACAACGAGAGGCAAAGGTGACAACCAAGGTCCAACAGTTTGAAACAACAATCTGGAACAAAGGATCTTTTCTGGCCAAAGCCTGCCCGACAGCAGACGATGAAGATGGAAAGCAGTGCGCAGTATTGCTGCCACACGGACAAGCGAAGTAGACGGTTCATCTGGCAAACCACTGCTGATGCAAGCCATCTTGATCGCGTCAGAATGCATTCAGCACCGATGAAGAATTGCCAATGCTCATATGAAACCCAGATAACAAGGCAGCAACCAGGTGAAAAGAATGTAGTAGCATAGAGTAGTTCCAAATGCGCCAGTATTGCCTTGACTACCAACGAATGGCCATAATATTGAATGCGATGCAATGCTCTTCAACCTCTAATTATTACTTCTCTACATTCAAGCATCAGCTGACTGCTGATCAAGACCTTTTAAATCACTCACTACCCAGTTTAAGCCACTTTGGTATCTTCTTCCCATCGCTCGCTGTACTACCTGATCCAGCCGGTACTTTCCCTTTCCCGTCATCTTTGACTTCCTCAAATGTTGGCGGAGGAGGAAGATCAACTTGTTGAGCTAGTAATTCAGCTAGAAGCGGAGGAGGTAAGTTTGGATCTGTTCAAACAACCCCTGTTCTGAGATCCAAAAGATCAGACATGAGCAGGTATGACGAACCGTTGAATGATTCATCAGCGAACTTGATGTACATCATAGAAGAAGGTGCGAGTTGTAGAGCAAGAAGGGAAACGCCTTTCAATTTCGGATCAGATAGTTTGTATTCTTTCCGCGGCGGTGTTTGATCTAGACTAACGGTCAATATGGAACATTTCGGATGACGAGACGGAACGCACAAAGAAAATAAGGCGTATCTCGCATATCCTCCCTCAAACATGTTCGCAACAGGTCATATACTGGCGCTAAAGTACTTGACGAAGGGAAGCTTGCTTCCAACTGAGTCTGGTCAGCGAACTTGACTCGTATCTTGGTCTGAAGTCTTAGTCAGCATTCGCCTAGGCTGACGAACAGGAACAGAACCAACATTCGGATACTTGGATTTCTTCAAGGCCGCTTCCCGTTCAGCTTTCTCATTCCGTAGCTAGACAAGTATTCAGTATACGCTGTAGTATAGGCGGATAACAGCTCACTTTGGAAGTCAGCATAGGCCCGTCTACGAGTTTCTCCCTGTTCTTCGATTGTCCGGCGAAGGCCAAGGCTAGCTCATGTGTAGTAGGTTCAGTAGATAGAGGTGCATCTATTCCACGTGTCAGCAAAGTCTTTACAGCTGTCGCACCGCCTTTACCTCGAAGTGCTTGTAATGAATTACTGGTTGATGAGCTGGCGACAGGACGATAGACTTTCACAGTCATCCTTCGCTGACCTGTGGTTGCTACTGTTGTGGCTGTTCCTTCCGCTGCTGTTGCCTCCGACATGACTGTTGCTTCCAAACAGTGATCATCTCACCAAAAAATGGAATTCGTTCCTCAGACTGGAGCGAGTCAGCCTGGAGACTACGATGCTGTCAGGAAAGATATGTACGCTGCTACATTCGCTGAAGCCCAATTGCGCAAGCTGAAGTCCTCCATCAGAGCTGCGATCCTACATCAGCGTTAGTTGACTTTCTATGGCTTCTACTATTGGCTTATCTGACGCTTGTGATCTGCAGCTGAATACGAGTAAGTTGGTTGCTGGCATCTAGCGGCAGATCTGACTATTCAACAGTGATTCTTCGGCTGGACCGTCAGTGTCATCAACCCCCTAATGTCTGGAAAGCTCTGATCGGATTTGTAGTGTGCTGGTACGCTTGTGTTGGCATTCATGTGGGACATATCATGCCGATATAGGCGATGGTCAGTTCATCTAATCAGCAAGATAATCAAAACCTGATTTCACATGTGATCGACAGGTGGATCAGAAGGTGCTGGTATGCGCTACGAAGCAGAAGGTGGTGACCCTGCAAAGTAGGTATGACCTTTGTACTATGAATCCTGCCTTTAACAGCTTGATTAGTGCCGGTCTACAACATGCTCGAGTTTTCTTGGAACCAATCAAAGAGAAACATCCTTGGTGTACCTACTCCGATCTATGGACACTAGCTGGTGTAGTTGCAATTGAAGAGATGGGTGGCCCAAAGGTTTGCTTGTTGCGACGTCGAATGTGTTTTTGTGTTGACATCTGCATCAGATCCCCTGGAAAGGCGGCCGTACTGATTTCGTTGATGACTCAAGAATTCCACCTAGGTCAGTGAGGTGACAGATCTTCGGCCTTGGCTGATGGCTTCATTGTATCCACTGACAGAGGTCGATTACCTGATGGAAGTCAAGCTGCAGATCACATTCGTGGTAAGTACATTGTTATTTGCGAGTACTGTAGCTGATATACAAAACAGATGTCTTCTACCGCATGGGATTCAACGACCAAGAAATCGTTGCTCTGTCTGGCGCGCACAACTTAGGCGTAATTTCCCTTTTCTGCCCAAAAGTTCTCTTCTCATTACCTTGCAGCGATGTCATTCCGATCGAAGTGGATTCGAAGGTGCTTGGGTATGTCATCGTTGCTACCATCTTCTACACGAAGCTGATCATGCTTAGGTAATAAACCCTACTCGATTTTCCAACCAGTACTACCGAATGCTCAAGAACTTAGAATGGAAGGAGAAGAAGTGGTCTGGTCCTAGACAGTTCAGTAATGAGTCTTTGGGAGAAGAGTTGATGATGCTTGTGAGTTGATTCACCTCATTCATATATTGAACCAGCTGATTCCTATTTTCCAGCCGACCGAGTAAGTGTACGACATAGATCAGCGAGAAGCCTGTTCATCATTCTCCCATCACTATTATAGTATGGCTCTGATCGACGATGACGCTTTCCGTCCCTGGGTTGAGAAATACGCTGAAGACAAGGATCTCTTCTTCGACGATTTCACCAAAGTTTTTGCCAAGCTTATCGGTAAGTACATGTTTACCATACGCTGAGTACTTGCTCAAGCGTGCGAGTCAGAATTGGGAGTCAAACGAGAACAACATGGACCTTACGAGTCTGCGCCCAAGAAGTCTGATACCCCTGGAGCTCCTGCCAATTCTGATAGAATGCATGAAGTACGTTTGGCCTGATGCCACTTGTTACCGTTTGCTGACACTGCTTCATAGTCGGACAAGCTTAGAGATGCTAATAGACGTCGTGAACATAAATTATAGAGTAAGACTAGACATCATCTAGAGAGTAGAAGTAGATTGTCGTTTTAGACTCGTAGATTTGCAAATCGTCTATACTGTTTCTTATCGCTTCCTTGAATTTACGCAATTAAGTTGGCTTCTGTTCCCAAACTGCGATGAAAGCGAAATGCTAACCAAAGAACAAGCAGCAATCTTTGGGATCGCATCTGAAGAAGCTACAGCACCGAGTCCCTCCTCAAAACCTCGCTCTCGACCTCAAGTTTTGCTTGAAATTGAGCAACCCCTATTTATTTCTGGGCCGAATGCAATTGCTTCTTTCCAACCTTCCGTAACTGACGCATCCACATCCACTGCTCCCAGACAACCGCTACCGCCCCAAAGAGTGTTCCCGAAACCTGAATACAAACAGAAGAAAGCAAAGCAGAAAAATAAATCTACAAAAGCTGCTCGAGATCGCCAATCTGCTGGCCAATCTGACGAGGAGTCACCTGAAGCGAATTCGAGTGGGATATCTAAACAACCTGATCCAAAGTATTTGGGGCAAGCGCTGTTCAGACCTTTAGTCAAACCGATGTTGAGAGGTACTGCGGGTCCAAGGCTGGTCATTCTAGATCTGAACAATGTTAGTCTCTGTCTATCAGCAGGCAAATGCAGACTTTGAGTATTATGTTTTACTCTAATGTTCAGACCCTTCTTGTTCGTTTTCTGCTTCGGATACCTTTACACTCTGTCTTATCTTCTCTACTTTGCTATAGTGTCGGAAAACGTGTGTAATCACCTTCGTATATCTTCGTATATTGATGGAGTGTGCCAATTTCAGGCGGAATAAGAAAGGAGCTCTTAACGCTCAACCTCGACCTTTCCTTACCCCATTTCTGTCTTATCTCTTTCACAAAAAGTCACCTTGGAAAGTGATGATTTGGTCTTCAGCTAAGGTTTGCTTTTTTACTACCAATTTTCACATTTGCGAGATTGAATTTCTCCGAATAAACAGCCCGAGAATGTTCAACTTATGTTAGAGGGTATTGCTTTAGTTCCACCAAGCAAGTCTGGTCGGAAGGCGGTCGAAGAAGTCGAAACGGACGATAGCGAATTTGAGAAATCCATGAAAGCTTTATCAGTCATACAGGATCATCCTCAATTGCTGGCTGTTTGGGGAAGGAACAAGCTTGGTCTTTCGCAGTCGGATTATGGGCGAAAGGTACAAGTGGTGAAAGATTTGAACAAGGTTTGGCAAGCTTTGCACTATAAGTGGGATCAGACCAATACTGTTCTAATTGATGATGGGCTGGAGAAGGCTGTGAGTTGCCTTGTCTCGTCGCGGTATTTGGCATTGATGTGGACATCATACGTCGCAGAAATTACAACCACACAATCTTTTACCTTGCTCAACTTGGGACATTTTCGAGCAGCCTCAAGATGCGGTCGTGGATTGCTATTTATTGAAAGCTATTGGTGCTCTAGACAAACTTGCCTATGTTGGCGATATTTCGCAAGCCATCGGCAGAGGTCTAGTGTCTACCATTCTGAACTCAGAAGATGGGAATTGGTTGTCTGAAGGGCTCTCGGTCTGCAAATCCCTCAACATCCCTACAGAAGCCGCTCACAATTCCTTATGGTATCGAGAGCTAGTACAACGGAAGCTAGCGTAGTTCAATTACTTCATCCCCTACATTATCTGTCAATCTATGTGATTTCTCCAAATATTTGTCGCTTATTAATGGCTTCTCTTCCTCTCCTGCTGCATTCAATCGGATGTCCCTATCTTCTTCAGCTAGAACATCACCCATCGCCTTCTGCTTCTCCCATAAAGCAACTTCAACCATTTGAAATTTGGCAATTGTCAAGGCTTTCAGGATCATTGCTTCATGCTGGTCATGTTGTATACGTCTTAGACCTCGTTGTAAGAATGGGGTAATTTCAGCAAGCGGTGCAGACGAAGGAAGACGGTCCAAAGTTTCAAAAATATCAAGATGGGCTGCTTGAGCATTGACGAATCGCAAGAGGGTAGTAGAAGACTTGTCTGCTGACGATGTATCTGTGCTGTTAAGTAGGACTTCAATGAGGAGACGCATTAAATCACTTTCTGCTGGTGCATCTGTTGCTGGTTCTGGTTCGTCATCGGTAGGCAAGCGAAGCCGGTCAGTCGGCAGATTCAAGCGAGTTGCTATGCTTCGGACTGTGAGAATAGAAATAGGGTAACCTTGTTGTAGGCAGGCAATCTCTGCCGAGTGCACATCTTTAGCGTTGATGACCAAAGTAGCTAGAGCTTGTCGATATAGACCAATCTAAATAGAAGTATCAGCATGTGTTCCTAAGAAAGATCACTGAACCAAATACCTGTCCATACAGCATCGCTCGTTCGAAGACTAGTTCTGGCATACTCTCGAGCACCTTCCGAACATTCACCGGATCCAGGAGTTTTTCGAAGTATAGCAGCATGATGAGGCGCAGCCGCAAATTTGACACTGCTGAAAGATCCGGAGTATCCAGAGAAGATAGAAGTCGGTCTGGAACTGCTGTACGATCATCGCTGAGAGCTGAATCGGCGCTAGGATCAAATCAATGACCCGGTAATTATTCGACGAGCGCACCTTGTGACGACACGGCGTTCTGATAGCTTTCTTGTTTGAGGTGAAAGCGTAGTTGCTCAATGTATTGATCAAAGAGACGTTCGGATATAGGACTCGACTACTACATGTCAGGTCGAAGCAGGAATTAAAAAAAGGCCGAAGCTCACTTTGTGATCAACTTTATAGGTGTAGTATTGTAAAAGGCGGAAAGCAGCTCCAGAGCTGATCGGTTCCACTTCAGAGTACAATCTTTCGAAGTCTTCTGCGGTGGCAGTATCCAAGCTCGCGCTGAAGATCTGGCTGCGGCCTCAGCAAGTCTATATGCTCGCACACGATGACATACCTCTAGAGCAGCACTCGCGTCATGTCGCATCAACCAAAGCGTCTGCTCATGCCGAACAGCATCGGCTGGCAGTGAACTGAGAAGCGCTGATATTTGTTCTATCGAGATTCCAGAATCTTTCGCGTCATATAGCCTGGCCAATCAACACCGACTCAGTGAGCTTCTTCACATACTAAGGCTCAAAACAGACCTGATCCATAGTGCCAAGAGATCCCGATGCCTGCCAACTCTAGCATACACTTTCGCTAGCAGATCAGACTTATTCTCTTGCTCTAACGCATCGATCAAATCTTCCATTGAGACCGTACCGCGACGAACGAGTTCCAAGCAATCTTCTTTCGCATCGGCTTTAGCTGCCATTTTCGCCAAAGTTGTATCCACCGCTCGACGAACTAATCGATTCTCCCTCTCCGTCTTTTCCGGCATTTCTTGCCATCCAGCTAAGACATTCCTCAACATCATTTTCGCATTGTGGAGTAAAGTAGTACTGAGCGTTTGGCTGTCGATTTCCGGTTTAATGCTTGGTGAATAATTCTTGTATAGATTTGCCATAATTAACTCAGGTACACCTCTTGAAGCTCTACTCAATAAAGATTGTACTCCTGCCCAAGTTTGCACGACTACTTGATTCACTTGCCATTCTTTGAGACGGAATTCAGGCCAAAGTTGAATGATCAAGCGAGGATCACTTCCATTTGCGCAAGCGATGGCAAAACATGCACCCGCTTCTTGGAATTGGGTTTCAAAAAGGTAAGATAAACCCACTTTGAGGTTTACGTAAGCGATGAAACTTTGGTTTTCGTATGATGCCGTTGAGAGGTAAGAGATGACTGAGATAGCTTTACGGAGTTGACCAAGGTGAATGTAATGTTCAACTTGCTCTAGCAAAGAGGCTGGTTGGAGGGAAGTGATGGCATTTCGGGAGATGAGCAGAACTCGACATTCCATAGGTATTGAATGTTCTTCGAGAGGTATGTCTACTTCCATCTCGGATGGCGGTGTGCCAGGGCGAGCATCGTCCTGTCCTTCTCGGTATAATGGGAAATCGAGAAGAAGACAGCAAGAGAAGATTGGCGAGCTGGAGGACGGGACAGTAAGTGATCGAGGAAAGACAGAAAGAAGGGATCGAGGATCAGGTAGGTTGTCGGGAAGATGAAGAATTAGAATTGAAGTTTGATCTACTATACGATGAAATTCGATTGTGCGGTTATTTAGAAGTGCTAGAACATTGTCCAGATCGATGGCTAAATAAAACATCAAAATGATTGTATGATCAACCGTTAACAACGCTCACCAATGCTTTTGACATTACTTGCCCACGATATTGTGCCTCGCACAGGTTCACCAGAATCGGCCTTGAAGAACATTCCGAGCGAAGTTTGAGCAGTGTGGTTAGCCAATAGGAATTCAGCATTTCCTAGTGCTGCGATGGCTGGCCTCTGATCTGGGTCTGCAGGCTCGGAAGTGCCATCGGCTCGAACGATTGGAGTTTCGGTTGAGATATCAATCAGCTCCATGAGATCGCCAACATTGAGGTCGAGAATACTGTAATGCGTTATATTGGAGTAGCAGAGGAATCCATTGCGCAGGCATGTTGCGGTAATCAATGTATTGGCTACAGCTACTTCCTGTTCTTTGATCAATACAAATATCACGCTTGCAGGACAGGAAAACAAACTCCAATAATGTCCACAGCCGTGCGAGTTACTCGAAACAAAGCGACGCCTTTACGCTTGAAGATAGCTACCTGAACATGATCACTTGATGCATTGAAGTCGTCAACAGCGAAAGCCAGAACTCCCTTGACCGCATTGCTTCCAAGCCCTCTCCCTGCGGCTTGACCAGCAGAAGTTACTTCAAGCGTAGACAGATTATGGAAAGTCAAAGTGCCTTCAGCCAATACGAGCAGTTTCTCGATAGAATCAAGGACAGCAATCTTGTCAATGCTCTTCTTGTTCGGTGCGAGCTCAGAAGGACCAGAATAGTGCAGCTCCAAAGGGTCCGAATCGCTGCAATCCAATATTCTGAATGATCCGTCATTGGCTGCTACATAGAGGTTCGAGGATCCAGCAGTGCCGACGGAGCGGACGGCATTCGATGCAGTGAATACAGGTGTCAGCAGGGTATGCAAACTGAAGGGAACAATTTCATCCTGCGCATTGGACATCGCAGTCAGGAAGGAAAACAATGCCAACTCCCAATTACACGGGACTCGCTAATAGTAACTCGATCAATACCATTGCATTCTGTACAAATCATAGCTTCCCTGCGACGCGATCAATACAGCTTCTACCAACCACCATCTCAATGGACTAGCCCTTGAGTACCAGGTTTGTTCTTGTCTTCATCAATCCATTGCTGCTGAACAGTATACGGATAGCGCTGCATGCGTTCTTGAGTTGGCGCAAAGCACTGAGGTAAACCAGTGGATTCGAAACTATCACCAGAAAGCATTTCTGCTACAGCTTTGGCGCAAGACATGATGCGAGCCATCTGTCACTTCGTATTGGCAAGGTCTTACTGAAGAAAAACGAGAAGACTCACTCCATGACCTGAATGACCAGCGATAATATATTGACCAGGTCTTGTCTCTAATTCGCCGACATATGGAATAGCTTCGTGCGTGTAGCCCCTGTCCTCATGTCAGATCGAGTCAGACAAGATGTCAGATCCTTACATGATTCCGGTCCAAGTTCTTGTCAAGCCTTCACCCGGCCTTTCGACTCCCCCTTCCGCAAGAATCAAGAGGTGATATTGGTACAGCAAGCAGACTCACAATCCTTGGTAAAGTACTCTTTAGGCATGCAGGAGCTAAAGTATTCGCTCAATTCAGGTATGAGCACGCTATCATCCGTTTGATTGACGCTGAATTGACAATTAGCAGTGATCATCAGCTTTCGCATCCGAAACACACAGCTTGGTTACATCGGTCTTCCATCGTCCACCGCCAATAATGATTGAACCATCTCTTGGTCTTTGAATCATATAGTCGAAATCATTGCGGACCTGCTCACATAAGTGTAAGTAGTTGGCCAAATCAGATCCCGGTCAAAGCGCACGTCTCGCCAGCGGAAAGAGTCTACACACGACGCTCACTCAGCAAGGTAATTATTACAAAGGCGACTTGCCTTACAAGTATGAGTAAGCATCTTGCTGCCTGAATAAGGCTTGGTAGGTGTAATTTGTGAACATTGACCTCTGAAGGGTGTGATTTTGCCTTGAAACTCTTCGAGCAGATGACCAGCGTAAGCGTTAGTAGCGTGGACGACTTGTTTGGCTTTGATGGTGCCGCGAGGAGTTTCGAGAGTGCCTCCTTGTCCTTCTTGGTTCGATACGACTTTGGTAACGGGTGTATTTGTCTGAATATTGATACCTGCAAATCATGTGAGACCTACAAGACAGGCAAGCTGTTATGAAGCTTACCTTTCTCGAGACAAATTTGCAACAGTTCACAAACAAGCTTATAAGGCCACAAGCTTGAAGCAGGGAAGATAGCCGCTCCATGTGCTCCTGGCGTCCGTGTCACTTTCTGAGCTTCTTCAGCTTCTATCCACTGTAGCACCAAGAGGAGTCAATATCAGTCCCGCTGAGAGCACTACAAATAGTACCTGCACCAATTCGGCTGGTCCACCGTCAGCTCTGAATGCCTCTAAGACTTCTCTAAATCCTTCGGCGCATCCGGGATCCATTGCGATGTCGTATGTCAGACATTTGACGTAGTCAACCTGGAAATGCGTCAGTTCTTGCGTTTCAATCTAGTGAGATCGTACTTTGTTAACTAAACCTTCTTCTTTGAGTACTTTCTCTCTGTGAATATTATCAGCAATCTGTAATTCTCTTGCAAGGGGAAACACACAATAGCACATAGTTGTCCCATTCGTTCTTGTGAACAGCAAGAGCTTGTTCTTTACCTAGGTTTGCCTTGTAGCCTATGCGTTCCTTTTATAAGTTCCGCATACGCGAAAGCCTTAAAGATGACATACCTGCATAACCTCTGTAGCAATCAGCTATTAACACAGTCAATACATATCCGCCTGAACTGCCGTCAAAGACACTCACGCCTGCAGTGCTGCATTGCGTTCAAATATTATCAGCAAAGACCTCGGACTGTGAGACCAGCTACTCACTCCGCCATTGCGACCAGTCGCTCTATCGTCGAATAGATTGTGAGCTTGACGAAGCAACGCGATGCAAATGAGACATACCCATGACAAATTTCTCTGCTATCCAGAAGAACGACAGACTTGCCAGGGTTCGCCTTTAGATACCAGTATGCAGTCGCTGTACCCGACAAGCCAGAACCAACTTGAATATCGAAAATCAGCATAGCGCTGCCAAAGCATGACTCTGGAGCTCACTGATAGCTACATCCACCTCTTCTGGCAGCTCGTCTGTAGTGCGAAGTCCTAGAAGCTTGCTTCCCCTTGTTTGGCCCTATTTTCAAACGTCAATAATGCTTCAATTCTCGTGATAAGGTCTCGCTTACGAGCCAGAACGACAAGCAAGGCGTATCGTGTGGTAGACCAGGATCCAACTCGTCAGGCTTCCTCAAGTCGTGTGTGCCGTTTGTTGCATGGCCATTTGTCCTCTCTAGCGGCGCGTTCACCATCTCTGCTCGATTCAAAGCATTAATCTTTATTTGCAGAAGAAAGGGTTTCCCTAAGTTAGCTGTTCGCTGACATAAAAGATCATAGTTCACCGATTTTCATAGATGGCTCTTCACTCTGTTCGACACAAAACTACTCGTTTCGACATAGCAATTGCATTTGGTAACCTCGATGTCGCTCTTAAGACCGTCAAAGTCATTGATCGAGAAGGACGCTGATGTCGTCTCGATCAGCAAGCGGTCAAGCAAGGCAATCATACGATCGCAGACATTGCTCTTCACCGCACCAAGACCTTTGATCGCCTTTCTTTCCTCTACCTCGTCACCGGCAACACGGGCAAGCTGTCAAAGATGTCTTAAATTGCTGAGATGAGATGCGATCATATGTCTCGATTCCACAATGCGCTATACTCAGGCAATGTATCTAATCTCGATATTGAATTGATTCAAATTCGTGAATATCTATATCTATACCAGATGACGATGTTAAATCAGGGTACTCTATCAGACTAAGCCATATAATATAGGCTTGTTCGTGCCCTATCCTCTCTGTCTCTGCATACTTCGTGTTTTTGGCGCTGTGCACCTCTCTTAGACCTGCTATTCAGATTCCTAACGTGCTCCTTTGCATAGCAATCGTCACAACAGCAATGCTCGAGTCTGTACCTACTACCATAGTCCAGCACCAACGACTTAATTCTTTCTGATCATATTCTTCTGTTTCTTCACTTCTGCGCTGTCATGAAATGCTGCTAAGTCTTCGTTATAAATGGTTTCGAAAGCGACAGTGTACGGGTCGGCTGTCTGCTTGAAACGAATATTGGGCTTGTGCGAGGCATTGGCGAAGCGACCGGGTCCACAAAGCATGTGGTCTGATACGAAGAGCATAAGCCACGGTATTGGGCTTTCAAGCGTTACAGACCTGCATTGGTACCATCGTCGTAGAACGTAAAGTCTATCCCGTATTTCTCGAATGCCGTCCGTTCTGATTGGGTGATCGGAATTGTGATTCCCAAGAGGTCTGAGACGATCTTTCCACCAATGAGGTCCTTCGTAGCTTTCAGCTGGAAACATGGTGATGCAGACCCTTCTAGCACACAATCTACGACCTTGAAGCCACCCTTTGAGCCCACAAGACCAAACCAAGCCTCAGCGATCCTGCTCCTGGATCAGTGACAACAATTGATCTGTTGATATTGACTCACCTGTCTATCCAAGATCTAAAGTTTTCTTCGTCTTGGCCCCTCCTGAAGGTCCCTCCCAGTCCCTCTTTGGTCCAGAAACGCTTCGTTTCAAGACTTGTCTTTAAGATGTCTCTGAACTCCTCGACCGACTCTGCTCTGTTCGCCGCTCTAGCAGTTTCCTTTGCTAGCTTTGCAGGAAGAAGAATTGGGTTTGGGTGCAGCTTCACTGTCGTAAAGATTCTCTCTTCGCTTCCTTCAGGTGAATCGTGCATGACCTGACAGAAGACTGCTTCGATGGCTACTCCGTTATATGTGGCCGGCAGCAAAGCGTTTCGGAACTCGTTCATATCGGACTCGGTTGCTATCCTTTAGTTACAGCAGAGTCCATCAATATCGTGCGCGAATCTGCCAGCCCAATCGAGGTACCAGGTTCCTGGTTCCTTTCTCTGCCTGATTGCTTGTCTCGTACCGTAGCAGTAAAGCGGCTGTAACGCCTGCCGGAGAATCAGGTCAAGGGGAGTATACATGGCCCAATAGACCTGATATACATGGACTCATTCTCTTAGCAGTGTTACAATTTCGCAGCTATGCACCTCACTCTGCCCGCACTCTCTGCAGTATATAGACAGGATCGCTTCAGTGAGACAACCTCTCGTCTGCGTTGCCCAGACAAAGCTTCGCGTTGGCGGAGATCTCACTTGCAAGAAAGCCTCGTCTATTCTACATGCAGGAGACAGTCACTCCAGGAAAACAGTTTCGGCTGCCTGTGCGACTATGCTATTACCTGGGTGCATATGCTCGAAATTCCGCTCTTCCAACTCTTTGTGCGCGACGACCAAAAGGCCTAATTCGAAGTGAAGCGTCGCAAGGTGCAAGCGACCTGTGCTCTGCTCCTCAACTTCGAGATCTTGCTGCTCTGGACAATAAAGCATCTGCCAAATTAGCGCTCGAAGCTAGAGAAGTTTTCACTTTTTGCCAAATGCTTTGCCTCAATGAACGCCAAGCCCAAATCCAGCGAATTCTGAAAGCTGCTACTAGCTCGTCGCACTGCTCTCTTCCGCCACCTTTCTCACTTTCACCTGCAAGACCCTCGGCCGCCCTCGACAGCGCACACTCTACATAGCTGCAAGTGTCTCACGAGGCTCTTGCCCTCACGTCTCTTTCGTCCCTCTCGAACCTTGTATCTCCTTTTCTTCTCGCTTGACTGCGAAACATCAAGTACAGCTAATTGGTCCTCGGGCTACTAAGTATACTAATACAGCCTACTTTGTTCGTCTCCTTGCTGCCCTTGCCCATCGACGGCAGCCTGATTTTTATTTCCTACAGGCACTAATATTTCTCGCTCCCCCGCACCTTGTCTCAAATAATGTCTCAAGGCTATCAACCTCACAACAACGTAGTCGGTGACAAATTCGTTTCCCAGGGCAACGTTGCTCACCAGAATATCCATGGAACGCCTCAACATATAGTGGCCCAGCCTCAAGTTGTCACTCGTCAGGCTGCATTGCGTTTACCTGAATTTCAAGAAAGAGCAGCACCAGTCCCTTCTTCCTCTTCTGATCGCTCACATTCTTCATCAGACGATACTTGAGCTGGCACCGCTCACAACGGAGATTATGGCCAACATGAGTCTGCTCCCGATGCTGGCAACCAAGAATACTCCAATCTTCTTCAATACATTCAAGATTCTGCCAACGCTCGCAGTTCAGCTGGTGGAGAAGAAGAAGAAAGTGGAGACAAGACTGAATACAAAATAGTCTGGTATATGCCTTGAAAGAAAACAAAGTTACTATCGACAAGGAGGGCAATGTTGTCGCTGCCTCGTCTGCTTTCAAGACTCCGGAATCATGGTGAGTGTATCTTGTTTGTTCAATATGTGACATGCTTATTCCGTTATACACAGGCTCGATACGGACCTGAGAAGGGGTCTTTCGGAAAGAAGTCAAAAAGAGGAGAGCTCTTGCAGGCTGGAACGAGCCCAAATCAAAGAGGGAAAGCATGTTTGTCAAGTTCCTTTCCTCCTTCACTGTATGTTTCGTTGGTCTTTCGAAGGCTCCTTTTTCTGACCTCCTGTTTCTCAACTCTGCAGGGTCCTATTCTATACGTCATGGAAATCGCAGTAGCTCCGGCTGAAGGTTTGGACGATTGGATTGGTCAGTTCTTTGAGAAGAGAAATGTCAAGATCTTCTTGCTTATTCTTCTTGTCCACCTCAGATTTCGGTGTGATCATTGGTATTCTATTTCTTGTAAGCGCTGTCCGTCCACTGCATAGCCGTACAGCCTTTTATGCCGAGTCATAGAACGCCTTCCCCGAATGGTATCAAGAACAGGCTGCTGGAGATATCGTAGAACAACTCAAGTCTGGTATCGCGCTCAGAGCAACAGTCATCAGAAATGGTCAAGAGCACGAAATGGAAGCACGAGAAAGTGTGCCAGGTGACATTGTCATCGTCTCTGTTAGAATCTTTGTTTTCAAAGTTATCTGTACATATTCTAACTCTGTCTCATCATCAGGACGGTCAAACTATTTCAGCTGATGGCAAAGTCCTTGCCGACTACGAAGACAAGGATGAATCTGCTGCTCGTCGCATCTTGCAAGGTATTGAAAACGCTCGCCAAAAGGCCGCCATGGCAGACAACGAAAAGGAAGATCACGATGAAGAAGGAGTTGAGAGAGGGCCACCAATTGTGTCAGCTGATCAATCTGGTATCACTGGTGAGTTCATACCTTTGTCTCTCTTGCGATCTAATCTCAATACGTACTTCAGGTGAATCTCTCGCTGTCGACAAGCACGTTGGCGATGTCCTCTTCTTCACTACCGGTTGCAAGCGAGGTGAATGTTACATGTTTGTCACCGAAACCGCAAAATCTACTTTCGTTGGTAAAACTGCAGCTCTCGTTTCTGGCGAAAACCGAAAGGGTCATTTCCAAATTGTCATGACTCAAATCGGAACAGCTCTTCTGGTCTTCGTCGTTGTATGGCTCCTCGTCGTCTGGATCGGTGGCTTCTTCAGATCAGTTGGCATTACCAGACCTAAAGATAACAACTTGCTCGTCTACTCTCTTATCTTCTTGATCGTCGGTGTACCAGTCGGTCTTCCTTGCGTCACCACTACCACTCTCGCCGTCGGAGCTGCTTACCTTGCCAAAAGACAAGCTATTGTTCAAAAGCTTACCGCCATTGAAGCTTTGGCCGGTGTCGACATTCTTTGCTCAGACAAGACAGGAACACTCACAGCAAACAAGCTTTCTATTGACGAACCATATATGTGTGAAGGTGTTGAGATGGAATGGATGATGGCGGTTGCTGCTTTGGCTTCTTGTCACTCTGTCAAATATCTTGATCCTATCGACAAAGTCACCATTCAAACTCTTGCTCAGTACCCAAGAGCTCAAGACCAACTCATGAAGGCTGGACAATTCAAAAGTTTACTCCTTTCGACCCTGTCTTCAAACGTATCACTGCTGAAGTGACAAAGAACGGTAAACAATACATCGCTGTCGAAGGTGCACCAAACGCTATCCTCAAGCTTTGCTAACCTCCGAAGGAAGAAGCCGAATCTTACCGTGCTCGCACCATGACTTTCGCCAAGCGAGGCTTCAGATCTTTGGGAGTTGCTCTCAACGAAGATGGCAAATGGAAGCTTCTCGGTCTCTTGCCTATGTTCGATCCTTATCGTTGGGACACTGCTTCTACCATCCGTGAAGCCGGTGTTTTGGGAATCAAGGTCAAGATGCCAAGGTGACGCTGTAGCCGCTGTCGAAACTTGCAAGCAGCTCGGTGTTGGTACCCAGGTCTACGATTCACAGAAGCTCATTTCCGGAGGCCATGGCATGTCTGAATATGGTAAATCTCTGTTTGCATCACTCATTGTGGTATTCGCTAATGGTGACTTCTGATCTACAGGCATAAAGAAATCATAGTTTACAATGTTTGCCTGGACCGCTTTCCGCTTCTTGTGATCATGCGCGCGCTCTTCGATGCTACCACTGCCTGCCTCTTCTTGACTTTGGGCGTCTCTTCCTCTTCCTCTTCTTCTTCTTGTTCTCCTTCTTCGAGATCGATCTCATACAGCAACCTTTGCGCTCGCTCTTGCACATGCATATAGAGCTTTTGCTGCTTCTTCCCTTCGTTGCTGTTCTTCTTTACTACCTTATACCTGAAATCCAAACTATTAAGTACCCTTTTCAATTCACTTTTGATGTGTGCTGTGTTTTCTGAAGAACATTACAAATCAGTACACCCAATGCTGCTGCAACGAACCATACCTCTCTCTTTACCGATTTTCACGTCGCGTTCGAGCTCGTCCAGCAGTAGATTAATCGCCTTCTGATTCTTCTCGACCGCTGCCTTGCTAATCTCCACACAAGGGTAGCCACATAATGCTGAAGTATCTTCAGATATGACCAGATGGAACTTGAGTGCTGGCAACAACATGTGTTGTCCTGACTCGATCACAACAGCTTCTCCGTTTTCCATTCTTGATAGGGTGTCAATTAGTAAGTGATGACCTTCTTGACCCAGACTACTGTCGTTTCTCTCCATGAGCTCCTGTACCCTTGCTTGATACTCGTAGTATACAGCAATGTTCTTGGCTGATGGACGGAAGGAGAAAAAGATCTTTCGCCCATGTAAGCCAGAAATCGTGTACGACACGGCCGATTCGTCGAAGTGGAGGTTGCTAATGCCAAATTCGCCGGAGAATACTGAGGTAAGAGTAGTGATGGGACCAAACAATCGGTCGCCGAGGCGCAAGACGGCCGGAACTGATGGAGAGCAAGCCCTCAGTCCTTTTGGTGAAGCAGCTAGATCCACAACGGTGTAAGATCTGAAAGGAGCAGAGTCAGAGCTGGATGAAGATTTGATCAAAGAAGCTGCGATTGTGGCAGAAGTTGCTTTAAAGTCTTGGATGGATTCGATGGAGTCGTAGACGGTAAACTTCTTCTTTGCCAGCAAATCTTCCATTAAGTGATCCAAGGTAGGCGTCACTTTGACCCAAGAGTGATCTTCGTAGGTTTGCCCAGCGAAGATGTTCTGGCCGACAAGCTTGATAATGTCTCTGATAATTTGACGGTTTGGTGTATTCTCTGGGAGTGAGGAGCAGAAGTGTTGTAACATCTTTGATAGTGCTTCTGTTGGCCTGTCCTTGCGCCTAAAAGCATATCAGAACCTGATAAGACATGACCAGAGACATCTTCTCACCTCGCCTTGGTTTGCGTTTCGACGTGCACGAGCTTCAAGGTTCTTTGCTGAATCACTCGGAGACTGGGAGGGAGCGTGGGTAGGGTCATACTTCTGCGCGTCGGAGAAAGGAGGAGCTGAATTACTCGATAGACTAGAAAGCATTGTTTGGCGCAATTTGCAACATCTAGGCTATGTTTTGTTACAAAATTGACTGATAGCAGTCGGTTTTCAAGCCCAATTCTGACTGCTCTCTCCGTTGGCATACTATCTTTGATTGATGATACTGTATGCTACAAATCTGCCTACCTCTTCCGACAAGTCATGAGCAATTAGGTCTAGTTACCTATACTCTGGCTCTCCCTCAAGAGCACATGGCATGGCCTAGTGCATCGACATTCCCTTTCCCCCTCTCACAACATTTTCCCTTACTTTCTTCTTACACCACCATGCTATGCGTTTAAGCGCTGCAATCAGCCAATTCGTGAGTCAGAGTGTTATAGTCTAAGGCATCCACTGATGAGTCTTGCAGATATAGGCTGTCTAATCAGCAGATTCGGGTTTGTTGTCTGACTGATGCTCAAGCTCAAAGTTGCTCACATATTACCAGTATGGATCCTCGCTTGCCCCTGCTTCACCTTCAATCACCGCACCAGTTGGTTTTACTTCACCTAATCCATCTAAGAAGGTAAAGAAATATGCCGATGATCGTTCTGCTTTGCGCAGAAGTACTGGTGCTCCTATTCAGAGTATGTCCACTTTCACTTGAGCTCTATTCTCTGTTTACTTATTGTCCGATTATAGTGCTTGAAGGTAGCGAAGATGCTTCAACGATGCATGGCCTTGGATTTGATATGGAAGAACGTTCATTAGAATCGTCTCAACCTTCTTATTTGGCAGAACGCTCAGACCCAAGCTTTATCGACCCACTTCCTATTGTTGGTCCAATAATGGGCGGTTTGCTTACTACAGCTGCAAACACGGTTGCTGGTCTACGGTTGTTGGTCCTGTGGTTCAAGCAGTTGGTCAAGCGGCTACTACGATTCTAGTTGCTGTTCCTCTGATCGAAAGTGAGCTTCCTTCTCTTTCGTTTCATCTTGCTTTATAGCTTACAATCATTATTTTATTCAGCTCTTGGTGATGGCTTGAATCTTGGTCCGCTGGTCGATGGCCTTCATTCTTTCCTCGCTTGCACTCTCGCATACCAAAATTTACCGCTCAGCACCAATCTCAACAATTCAGCAAGTGGTTGATTCAGTTACTGGTCTATTGAGCAGGGTTGCTCTCGCTAGCGGTCTTGCTTCCGCTCTCAATTTAGGCGGCCTTACTTCTGGTTTACCTCTATCAAAGCTACTGGCTTGCTCAACAACCTACCTCTCGGCTCTGTTCAGGATACTCTGCCTTTGGGTTCGGTCTTGGGAACAGCTGGCGATTTAGCTAGTGGTTTGACTGGAAGTCTACCTTTAGGTGGTGGAAATGGTCAGGGAGGAAATCCTTTGGCAGCGCTTCAAGTCATTGTTGGCAGTGAGTCTGCGTTTTCTTGCGGCGCGCCTAAAATTGCATACTTATTGCTTTATCTTTTTCTTAGCTGATGGCCAAACCTATTATTCTGGTTCTGCTTTGCAAAGCCTACTTGGTGGAGCTCTCGGTCAAGCTGTTCAACAAGTTCAGCAATTGCAACAAACTGCTCAACCAGTTCGAGATCAACTCAACAATGCTGACGCTGTTGCATATGGTGCTTCAACTTCAGCGTGGCAGTCTACAACATACAATACCTTTGATCCAGCTCAGCAATGGCAGCAAACCCAGCAATTGCAAGCTCAGCAACAACAAGCTGCTTGGGCTCAAGTTCAACAACAACAACAGCAACCTGCAGCTCAGGCTCAAAGGCAATTAGCTCGACAACAATTAGCTCAAACGCAGCAGCAACAAGCTCAAGTTCTTGCTCAGACTCTGCAAGTTGCGCAACCTGCAAATGTATCTCCTCAGCAATATGCAACAGCTTTCAATCATAATGGTTCCAAAGATCAACCTTCTTCTGCACCTGCTTCTACTGTACCTTCGGCTTTCTCTGCTGCTTTACCAAGCGAATCAGCTGTACCTTCTTCGGTACAATCTGCTTATGAAGCACTAGCAAGTTCGATTCACCTACAGAAGACTATTGAAGCTTCTTCTTCTTCCGTCGGACCTTCGCTTCGGTTTGGTCAGCTCGACAGATCAAGTTCTTAAGCAGCATTGCCTTCAATCACTTTTCAAGCCGCTACACCTTCTGCTGAAATCAGTCAACCAACGGCTATACCAGCATCTAAGCTCTCCACCTCTCCCTTCTTCTTGTGCTTTGGTCGAACCTGCTTCTGTTGCGGAATCTGGTGTACCTTTAGCTAGAAGATCAACTATTCTCAATGCTCAGTTAGCTCCTTTGCGATTGAAGGTTGTAGGAGGTTCTGGCAAATGCTATGATGATGAAGCGGATGATGTTGATTCTTGTGATTACATGTCTTATGAAGATGGGCAATCAGTCGAAAGTGCGGAAAAGCAGAAGAAGGATAGTAAAGTCAAGAGACTTCCGCAAAGATGAAGAAGTTCATCAAGTCTACCGAGAGGACTAAACAGTAGTAGTATGTAGGGACGTTAGTCTTGCAATGCACTTTCATTACATTGGGTCACTTTTGAACTTCGCGTTTCGTCTCATGTTCTGAACAATCAGTCAACATACCAAATCCATGCAACACCTAAGCCACATATACTTTATAGACAGACGTTTCTGTTCGAGCGAGTTACAGTGGCAGAGTTTCTGATATGACATTTCAATGCATCTCCGACATAATGACAGAACACAAAGATTTAGTAGTCCTCATCATCATCCCACAAGAAAGTAAGATCTTCTTCGTCGTCGGAATCAAGCAGGTGGATAATATTGAATGAATCATCACCTGAAAGAACGAAACGGTGGATCATGCGCCAAAACTCGACAAGATTTGCAGTTGCAGCGACATCGTTGAAGCATTTCTTCCTCATCCATAGACGATTGCCGAGCAGTCCTACTACCGTCTTTTCTTGATTTTTATCAAGTCCAGCAAATCGAACCAGACCTTCCGGCAAAGTGGAGTACATGTTGGCTTCAATGTTGTGAAGCCTGCACGAAGGGAGACGGATGAAAGGAGCAGGGTTGACTTTGTAGCCTTTGCCAAAGAAGCGACCAGTAATTGATCCGATTCGAACGTTGTTTGGTTGCCATCGGATTCCAGATTCAGCAACAAGCGCTTCCAACCTTCGAGGATCGATCTTTGACCATTCGAAAGGTACGAGGGGTGAGTTGCCTACAGAACCTTTCAGCCTGTAACACCTAACATTATTACTAGGTACCAATGAGAGTCTTCAATTTCTGAACAAGGTTGCGAGCGCTCATCACTGCACCAGGAGAGTCTCCAAGACGATGAAAATAAAAAGCGTCAGTTGCGCCAATGGCCTTGTAGGCTGAATACATCGTGCAGCATCCCAGCTACAAAATATTGAAGTCATGAGCGGATCTGCGGCATATGACCAGACTTACCTGTACATGACCAAAGTTCATAGTATCTAATCCAGCCAGTAGCGTTTGTTGAACGTTCTCGAATACTAGCCCTTCCGTATCGTAGACCCAATAGGCTGATGAGCTCGATACCAGGTTCTTGATAGCAGGGTATTGAAGTAGGAGGTCCAAGAACTTTGCCTTGCCGCTTGAAGATGTCAGGACAGGCTGTACTTGATCCCAGATGGACTGTTTGAAGCGAATGGGCTGAACATAACATTAGTCTGCTGGATAAAGTCCACAATGACGGTACAGGGCATACCGTGAGATCTCCTCGGCCCGCTCGAGCAAATTCCTTCTCACTATAGCCCCTATCCGCAAAGAATTTGATTCGAGAGGGAAGATCATTGTTCAAGCTGCCCTTCTTGACACAGGCCAAAAAGTCTTGCAAGACGTTGGAAAGTGAGGAGCGCCCAGGTTTGGGAGAGCGCTTTCAAGGCACAAAGATCAGCCGTGTACCTTAGTGGAGCAAAAAGACACTAACCCGTTCAAGCTTATTTTCGATGCCCTTAGCCCAAGATTGACTAACAGTATTCTGACCACGTAATTCCACCAGCAACTTATTCCTAAGCTCCTCATGTTCGACCTTGATTTTGGAAGTCGCTCTATAAAAGACGTTCCTTTCGTTGTCTAAAGCCTTCTTGCGTGCTTCTACGTCAGCCATGGACTACATGCTTTCTCAGCCATATGTCATGCATTGAGCTTGTCAAACTTCACCTTTATTTCAGCTTTGCGAGCAATCCAGACCACTTCGAGTTGCTTGATCTCGCTTTGCAGATCATAAAGAGCTTGCGGACACTAGATTGACGTCAGAACAATGCATACATGGGAAGTCCAGCCTTACAGATTCGACGAGCAAGACTTCGGCCAGATGCAATTCAAGCAATTCCAGAACATCTTCGCTTGAAGCCTTTGGTGCATTCGTTACAGCTTTTGCACTGGTAGATTGCTTTTGTCTCTCTCCAGTTTCGCCTGGTAGTCATAATCAATCTTTCATTGCAGATCTTTGCTGCGACGCTTACCCTTTCCATCGAAGCCTCGCTTCTTTCCACCTGAGAAGAAGCTAGAGTCTTCACGTTTCGTTTGAGCTTTAGGGTTTGGGGTAGCTCTATTCTGCGCTTCTTCTGCTTCGCGACGCTTATTCCTCTCTTTCTGCGTAAGACCCATGATTACAGTTTGGGAACAAAATTCAAACTCGAGCTTAGCAGGTTACTCTTGAACCGTAGCAGAACAAAGATGTCTCGACCTAGAGCTATCCCTGTTGGAACTCAACTCTCTCCAGCCTTTGTTATCCCACTAGTGAGCGTGTCTCTTGCATAATGAATACATTCGCAAGCTGAGACTTTGCAGTCCGCTGGATCTACTATTGGCTCACTGCTTCATGGACCTCTTCCGACTTTACTATTGAGTCAAAGAGTAGTTGCTGCCATTCAGCAGGACTTCGAATACCATCCAACAGTACTGTACGTTTTGTGCGCCTTTTCACGCATCAATAGCCAATAGGCAATACAGGGTGCAGCTGACCGACATCCTGGACTATTTAAACACTCGCTATCCTGCTATGATAACCGAGTTCCGTACTGCTCACGAAGAGCAAAAAGAACAAGCTATGGCCGTCCTTGCAACTTGTCCTCTTCTGTCTTATGTGATGGAATACGCGACCGGTCGATCTTGGGACGATGACATTGCTACAACAGAGAACTTCTCATTATCAGCATGGCAAGATGGAAACGAACACGCTGGCACGGTAGTAGGCGAGACTTTCTATCGAACTCGTTACCACCTGGCTCCTCGAGCTCCTCCTGTTCTCCGTGCTATTCCTACTTCCATTACTTCCATCTACACTGCTATGTGCCTACCAACCGGAACTAACGTTTACAACCCACATGGTAAATTGTGTATGAGAGGCATGATTGTGCCGCAAGAGGTGCGCATCTGATATTCAACGTGCTGTGAGGAGGCTGACAGACAGAACAGCTGGCATCAAGGGTCATCACTCGTCACTGTATCGAAAACGCACAAGCTATTCCTCAATTTACGAAAGTCTGGATCCCAAAATGGCACAGTGAGACCGATCCAATCACCGCTAATTCCTACATCAATGGCGACCACAAAAAAGTCAGACTTGTTTACCCTAATGGTCGCTACTGGGATGCTTTCGGACCTAAACGATCAGCGTACTTCGGGAAAGAGCTCAAGAACGGCGATGCCACCACCTGCTTCTTCTTCCCCTCTTCTATCTTTATGGGTTTAACACCTAAACAGTTTTTGGGTTTGTGCCGCAGTCTGGCAGGCGATGCGCGCAAAGCATACATGGCATTCGGAAAAAGGTGAGTCGAGCTATATACAGACAGATCTAATTGTTGACATGCGAGACAGTGGTATTGGTGCTTTTGACACGGGCTTTATGGACTCTGTGGTTTTCATGCAAGTGAAAGTTTTTGCTAAACTTCACAAGCATCTCAAAGAGTCAGCGCCGTGCATTTGTCAGTATATTGGCTCTGACTGACAAATTTTCTACAGACGAAGCGAAGACGAGAAGTCAGGTTCACTCTGCGTTCGTTGTTGTGGTGCTGACGAACAATAGTGATATTTTCGACTTCGATGAGGATGATTTGGAGGCCTACACTGTAGCCGAATACAAGAGGGAACTGGGCATCGAAACGGAAGTGGCCGAAGATCTCGCTTGGATTATGGAAGATATGAAGATCCATCGATCTGGCGGCTTCGTCAAGACATGGGGCAAATTGGCCGGATCGGAGCTTACCCTTGGTTACCTTCTTCCAGCCAACTTAATTCAACCGCATGGCCTTGACCTCTCTGTGCTTGATTGATCAGGTCGGTGTCTATTACTTCGCGGTCCATACCTAGATCTGACTCACTCTTTCTGATGCATCGATAGTCCCGAAGGTCATGGTCAATTTGGTCAAAGAGTAGGCGCTCAGGGAAAGGTTCGGCAATGTAGTCAGAAAATTGCAGTGTGCATTCTTGAGCCTTGTCCGTCGACTATCGATACTAAAAGCCAGTTTATTTGTTGTTTCTTTTCGTCCACAAAATGGCTTGACTCAAAACTGCCTCCCGCGCTCCCAAAAGAAAGCTCCAAAAAAAATCAAAGGACATTGGCTTTTACAGCGTGCGCGCTTGCCTCCAGAAGCCATAAATTGGTTTCGCAACTAAAATTCTTTGACAGAGCCGATATCACCGCCGTTACTGGTCTATGTCATTACTGGCTGCCCGACACGAACGCAGGGATATGGGTTACTGCAACTCTCTGTCTGTTTGGCGTACTTAACTTCACTCCCGTGCGAATCTATGGCGCAACCGAATTCTACTTTGCGATCTCGAAAGTGATACTTATCCTCGGTCTCATCTTGATGACCTTCATCCTGATGCTGGGAGGCAATCCTAATGGAGAGTCAGTACAACTTTTCATACTGCCAAGTTCGAGAGCTGATTTTGATGGATAGTCGCTTTGGCTTCCGGTATGTCAATTCTATCATGGACCGATCTGTCTGATGACGAAATCGATAACCATGAAGTTATTGGCAAAATCCCGGTTTAATGAAAGAGGTACGTCAAGCTACTCAACATGTTGGGATCCGCTTATTAATTTCTCTTGCCATAGTATATCGTCACCGGTGCAACTGGTCGCTTTGCCGGTTTCTGGTACACATTCAAGTAAGCTCACTACAATAGCTGTGTCAATTGTGTTGCTTATTTGCGTCGAATAGAATTGCTGCTTTTTCGATCGGAGGGCCGGAATTCGTTTCAATGGCATCTGCTGAAGCAATAGACCCCCGTCGTTCCATCCCCAAAGCTATTCGCCGAGTCTTCTACAGATTAGCAGTCTTCTACGTTGTGGGTATATTGTAAGTTTGCCTTTCGATTTGTCCACTCGCCTGTTAATCTCCTATGAAACAGATGTGTTGGAATCCGTACGTGCTCAACAGAACCAAGTCGATTTAGCACTCGCTCATAATCCTCCAGTGGTCCCTTATAATGACGCGACTCTTATTGAAGCAATTGCCGTCTCCACTGGTGTTGGCGCAAGTCCTTGGGTCCGTGGAATGAGATTAGCTGGCATGTCCAACACATTACCGCAAATCATGAACGCTGTCGTTCTTATCTCAGCTTTGTCGGTAAGTGACATCCACTCAGACAGGTGCTGGCTCATATCCTGTTCTTAGTGTGGCAACTCGTTCTGCTGTAAGCCAATTTGATCATCAAGCTAATACATTGCTGACTGTATACGTCTAGACGTGTGCATCCGAACTCTGAACGGCTTAGCGAGAGACGGAAAAGCACCTCGCATCTTCGCCAAGACCAACAAGCATGGTGTCCCCTGGCCTGCTTCCTTCCTGGTCATCGCAATTTTGTGTCTGAGTTACCTCACTGTCAGCAACACTACTGCCAAAGTCTTCACATGGTTGTAAGTCGGGAGCTTTCAATAGTAGCTTCTGTGACTGACTTTACCTTCTTCTGCGCAGCCTTGATCTTGCCTCTATTGGAGCACTGTAAGTCAAATCACTTTGACATGATAGAATCTTGCTCAATTCGCTTTGCAGAATGAACTATTGTAAGCGAAGCATGGCTTAATAACTTCAACCCACTGACTTCGTCCTCGCCTCGCTAGCATGGATGACTCTCACATACATTCGTTTCAATAAAGCTTGCAAAGCACAGGGCAAGTATGATTCTTTGCCTTTCAAAGGCGTCGCAATGTCAGTCTTCGCCATGTGCTGCTTGACCAAGCTGATAATCCTACTATAGGCCTTGGGGAGCCTACTGCGCCCTATTCTTCCTTGTTCTTGTCATGTTCACAAACGGCTTCGAGGTTTTCATCAAAGGTGAGAGAACATCTCTTGCGTGACTTGGTCAGTGTGCTCAGTAATTGGCGCAGGTCACTGGAATACCCAATCATTCATTACCTCTTATTTCCCAATTCCTTACAACATTTTCCTCTACGGGCTCGGTAAATTCCTCTATAGAAAACAAGGCGGCTTGATTCCTCTGAAGGAAGTCGATCTGGTCACTGATCTCAAAGAACTGGACGAAGATGAACAATATCATGCAGAAAAGCGAGCTTTGGTCACACCGACACGATCGCAACGATTCTGGGATTGGCTCTTCTAGATCTTCAGGCTGGAGAAAAAGTCAAGATTCTCAATTCTCATTGATAGGTTAGGCCAGGGAGACAAATGTAAAGGGAAAGCACTCGAATGCAATGTACTACTTCTAGAAACTGCGCGATACGGCCTGTTATATGTGATACTTTCAGCGCAAGTGGGTAGAGCATCAGCTACTCTCAATAGTACATTGACTGCACGTACCGGATCGCCTCGTCATTGTTTTCGAGAAGCCTACGGTTCCTCTTCCAGAAGGAGGACTTAGTAAGCTCACACGGCGGACAAAGGGAAGTCACTTTTCTACAAAGGACTTCAGGTCACCTGACTTGGAACTTATGTAATCATTCTCTGGACAAGACGCAGGGTAAGGAAGGTGTTTGTGGCAGATGGATTGAGCTTCCCTAGTGGGAATGTACATTGAGAGTGCGGTCCTCTCTAAGTTCAATGCCTCTTTTGCCCGATCACCTTACAGTCTTGAGATATTTAAAGCCAGATACGACGAAGTGCGATAGCGAAATCCCCTTGCAAGGCAACGCTAGAGTGAAGGGCAGCACGCAAGCTACCGCGAAACGAGAGGACATGCAGGTCTTGCTCAACAACTACAAGAGTCTCTCCGTCCTTGTCAGCAACGTCAATCATGGCATCGAAGGTCCCGAAGTGCCGCAATACTGGCTGCACGTAACGAAGTCACAGAACGCGGATTTGGGAGGTGTGTCTTCAGAAACATTAGGGCAATGGTGTCGAGCTACGACTGGCCAAGCTGGCACACTGCGGTTGGATCGAGAAGACGGTGGCACGAAGCTTTACGTCTATGACATGATGCCGTGTGGATATTCCCTTCTGCAAACTGTCATTCCAAGCGTCGAGTATGAGAACACTGGCAAGTCTATTCCTGTGCGTACGCGTATTTGACCGTCTTGGCTGCAAGTGAACGCTGCGTACAGTCAGACCGATCGAGTACCAAGAGCGGATCTATTCCCTTCGACACGGTATCAGCTCATCAATCAGACTGCCCAGACAATCTGGTTTCATCTTTCCTCGATGATCCGGAGCCATCATGGCGACGGCTTCCAAGTGCCTCTCAGAGTGGCCTGCGCAAGAAACTCCTCGAGCGCGATCATACGTGTGTATTCACTGGGCTGGGTGATCTCTCTTCGGTACAAGCGGTGCACTTTGTGAGAAAGATTCATCCTTTCTGGGTACGCTTTTCCTTGCGTTCCTAATGGGCATTAAGAGCGATCCCAAACCCACAGAATCTCGTTCATATCACCTGCACGCGAGCTCATCTAAGCGAATTACCGACCTCGCTGCTCAAGAAGGTGACCGGCCTCTACGACACCTGTGTGGCTGCTCTCATATCGACTGGTATGCATGGTCCTTATGATGGGACAATGGCTATTGGCTTCAGTGTCGTCGGTCAATCCTTTCTTGCAATTTTCTCCCTGGTTGATGATCGCTTTCCAGCTCGAGCAGGACTTACAAGATCTTGATCCGGCTAAAGCCTCAATCACGCTGGAAGCGGTTCCGCTCTCAACAGATGGCACGACAATCTGTCGCATATATCGTGGCGCGAGGGATATTTGCCGGCCAATCGAAGCGCCAAGCGAGCAGTTACGAAGTGTTCCAATCATGTCGAGGACAATCTGTAGGACGGAGCCAAATCGGATTCAGCACAGTAGAGAAGCGAAGGCTGAATCGTCATCAACACCAAAAGTGATTGAAGTCAGCGCTCGCCCATTCGACATTTACGTCGAATTTGGGCTCGGCGCACGGATTATGAAGCTATTCGGAACTTCGGAAGCCAAAGAAGTCTCCCGGCTGTCTCCGCTCACGGCCAATTGCGCTGAAGCAAGAGCTGATATGCGCAAGTAACTTCTGAGGTGCGGTTTGATACTAGCTCTGCTGTGCATGTCATCTCATATATCATTAGTCTGCTGCTCCTCATACAGGCTTGCCCAAGTCTTATCAGAGGCTAGCGATAAGCCCGACATCGCACGCCTGTTTCTACCCTGGCTAGCCAGACTAATATCTAGTGCGAGATCGAGCGTATCGCATTGTACATAGGTGAACTTAGTCTGCTTCATTCGCCCTGCCTCACTGATCAGCAAGCTAGCATCACCTCTAGTATCTTCGGGCATTGTACAGATGTATTGTATAGCGGAGCGCTTGCTGCCCTCGCATCAAACGTGCGACTCTACAACTGACTGTTTAGGGTTTAGCATCAATAGTCCATTGATTACTTTGCACATACGAGATCGCCTCGTCATTGTTTTCGAGAAGCCTCCAGATCTCCTTCGCAAGCGAGCACTTAGTAAGCTTAGCGAAGAGGCGACTCTGATACCATAGACTGTGCTCTCATACCTCTACAGCTATACCAATGCAGTCGCTCTTCACAGGGCAGACCAGGCCGCGGCAAGAGATAAACCTCAGTGGTCAGCGAATTGCGTCAAACACGCAAGACGATATAAAGCGAGCTAGGGCGGCCAGGGAGCAGGAAAGGAAACGAACTCAAGCAGCTACCTCCATACAGTCCCAATGGCGTCGCAAGCAGGCGGCAGCAAGAGTTGCAGCCCAACGCGGTCATGAGTTCGATTTGATTACGCTGCAGCCCGACACTCTGGTCTATGCTACATCTCTTCTAATACACTCGTGGAACCCTTCTGCACCGAAAGATCAAACGACGATTGCTCGCTCGAGCAATTGGTGTCGCATCGTAATGACAGAGAAGCTCCTCTTCGCACCGCTAGCTGGATCAGACAGCACCCGTTGGATGGCTATGCTCAGGTCTATGAGCTGCATGCTTCTGGTGGTCATTGCCGAGTCACCCTCGTGAGTTGCGAATCGAGCTTCATTTCAGATTACTCATTTGATGTACTTGGTATAGTATACCGCAATCGCCTCTATTTATCGAGATTATCAAGCAGCTGATTGACTCAGCCAAGTATCCAGAAACACAGAAGTACAATGCGCAAACGCTTCTGTCGCATCTCTTATCGAAAGGTGGCTTCTATCAATGTATAAGGCGACATATTCTATCGATACCCATGGAAAAGAAAGCCTCATCGCCATCACTTCAGCCGATCATTTCTCTAGCAATTCTACCTTTCCGTTCTACTACTGAAGCTACAATCATTCACGCCTTTGTCACCCAAATTTTATCCATAGAACTTCTCGTTCGTCGACTACCGCTGCCGGCACTAACCTTCCTCTCCTCCAATCTTCCTACCAGACCCATACTTCAATACTTCGCTACTGGTCCTATTTTAGCAATCAGCAATAAAAATGCGCCTTGCCTTCTCGCAAATTCTATGGCCCTTTTTGAACCTCGCATCAAAAGCTTCGCTAAAGTGGATGAACTTGCTGGATGGTTCGAGTTGCTTATCACTTGCATAGCGAAACTTCCAGGTTCAGCATTACTTCCGGCTGTTGATCGAAAAGGCAAAGGGAAAGCTTCTGCAACATTAACAATGGACATTGATGAACCTCAATCTGCTCGATCAGTAAACCTCGACGCTCGCATATCGACGCAACTAGCCAAAGTCACTTCAACGCCTCATCTTACTCAGCTACTCACTTCTTCTTCTCATTTTGCGTCATCACCTCGATCAAGACCTCTTTTGGCTCGATTCTTACTTACTCTCCTACATGCTCTGACATCCAATTCTGCTGGGACAGCTAAACGAGATGAAATTCTTACTCTACTAGTCTATGATCGGTCAGCCGGGAGTGGTCTGCTAAGGGAGATCTGGAGAGGATGGATCCGATCTGGCGAACTCATGAAGACTTTGAGCAGTACTAAAGGAAAAGAAGGTTGGAAGGAGGTTGTGCGATGTTTGGAAACAACTCAAAACAAATCAATGATTCAAGAATGGCATTTGCTTATCTTGGCTGTCCATCTTTACTCAAGAACGCTCGTCACTCTGGGAGATGATGAATTCTTCCCTTCTTCAAGCTCTGGAAAGGTTTCTAGAAATCCTCTGATGCTGGAAGAAATCGCTACTTTTTCTGGCTTGTTGAGGAACATCGCTTTTGCTTTGTACTGGTCCACGGAACCAATAGATGATGTTATGGTACCCGGAATTCCTCGAATGCACGCAGAAGAGCTTCGGACAATGGTCAGAGGTTTCTTGGTTGCTATTCACGAACGAGAGTAAGTAACGTCGCTCTTAATCGGCTGATCTTGCTAAGCTTCCGGCAGCTGTCGAAGGCAATTCTTACCCCTAGATCATTTCATCATGACCGATGAGTTTGATATCCAGAGTTTCGTCGAAAGCGCTGTGTAGGTTTTTGTATGCCACTCCATCTGCCTTGATCTAAAACACCCTGCAGTATCGAAGATCAGCGTTTGGACGAAGAGGAAGATGCAAACATGTCAGCGACTAACCTGCCAAGCGCCGATGCCTCAGATGATGAATCAGAAGATGAACAAGATCGACTCAATACGCGCCATAGACCGAAAGCAGCGCCTTCAGCACTCTCAAGGAGACAGATAGCTTTTCTCAGTCCTCGTCTCGGTCTACTGAACAATATCCCTTTCGTTATTCCTTTCGAGACCAGAGTTTCCGTCTTCCGTCAGCTGATATGGAATGATCGCCATCGAGAAGCAAATCTATCGCGTACCTCTTCTTTCGATCCTTTCATGCGTCAACCTGGTCAAAGAGCTACTATCAGGAGAGGTCATGTAGCGGATGATGGATTCCAGCTATTACATAATCTCGGCGGACATGGAATGAAGCAAAGACTGCAGATTCAGTTTGTTGACGAATTTGGAGTGGAAGAAGCTGGAATAGATGGAGGCGGTCTGTTCAAGGAATTCTTGACGTGAGTCAATGATCCACCTATCGCGTATTTCGATACCTTAAGCTGACAGGTACGTATAGTGAGCTGGGCAAAGAAGCTTTCGATGTGAATCGAGGTCTTTGGCGGTCGAACAACAATCAAGAAGTCTTTCCAGCGCCTCATATGTATGCGAAAGAACGTAAGTAGCTGCCTGCCTGCTTGTATAGCAACACCCTTCTGATATGATAGCATAGCTCTTTCGTTGCAGTGGTTTACCTTCTTGGGACAAATCATCGGTAAAGCGCTGTATGAAGGCATTCTAGTATCAGTTCCCTTTGCACCTTTCTTCCTCTCCAAGTGGCTCGGCAAGACTAGCTTCCGTAAGTCGGACTGATATGCGCTTGAGGGCACTGTCTGACAGGGCATATAGTCGATGATCTACAATCGCTAGATCCCGATCTCTATCATGGCTTGGTTTATCTGAAGAACTATACTGGAGATGTATCGGATCTGTCCCTGACATTCGCGGTTGACGAAGATGGTAATTCCCATGCGTTTGTAAGGTAATTTTCGCTGATCAGTATCCCAGATATGGGCGTTTCTCGAACGGTCGATCTGGTACCAAACGGAAGAGATACAGCAGTTACCAACGCAAATCGTTTTCGCTATATCACCTTGATCAGTCATTATCGCTTGAACACTCAATTGCAGAAGCAGTGCGCGGCATTCGTGTCCGGTCTGCAGGATGTCATCAATCCACGATGGTTGCGATTATTCTCGCAAACGGAACTTCGTGTATTGGTCGGAGGCACGGAGAAACCCATTGATGTCGACGATCTGCGAGTCAATGCTGTTTATGGCGGAATCGAAGAGTCAAGCGTTACCGTCAACATCTTTTGGCAAGTACTGCAAGAGTTCACGCCCGAGCAGAGAAGAGCGTTCGTGCGCTTTGTTACTTCAGCTGATAAAGCTCGTGAGTCGCAGCTCCTTTATTGTTTACATCGCTAATCACTTTGAATTGAACAGCTCTACTCGGCTTTAAAGAGCTCAATCCGCATTTCGCAATACGAGATGGTGGTCCGGATCAGTCAAGACTACCGACTGCTTCCACTTGTGTCAACCTGTTGAAACTTCCACGCTATCAAGATAGAAAGCTGTTGAAAGACAAGCTGCTCTTAGCTATCAATGCGGGATCAGGCTTTGATCTGTCTTAGGGATCAGGCTTTGATCTGTCTTAGAAATATGTTAGTGCTTTCTCATACGCAATGTCACTCATAGCTGAACCATCTATAGAGAATTCTGTAGCATTTGCTTGATCACCTGCATAGATATTACCTCAGCTTCAATTGCATATCTTGCATCGTTCTGACAATGCGGTCTTCGTTTCTCTTGCGCGACGCAAAACATGCCTGAAATCCGTAGGACTGCTAATCAAAATCAACTCAGTATGTCTAGCTACCTGCTATAGGTCGCAAAGTTCTCCAGTAGCGACTCAATTATCCCCAGTGGACCGCTCATGTCTTTCGCGTAGATCAAGTGCGGACGAACACAACTGTCTATTGTTTGTCTCCGGGCTAAAGAACTGTACATAGACAGCAGTAATAGCGACTTATACTCGTAGAGACTCTTTGTGGCTGTCTAAACACTCAGAAGTGTCATTGTCATTGATGTTGATTTACATCTGTTCACACCCACGATCCGATGGGCAAACACAAGGATAAAGAAGGCCGCAAGAGCGAGAAGAAGCACAAGTCATCTAGATCCAGCAGCTCCAGCAAACATTCGAGGGTCATTGATGACCAACTTGCAGGCGAAGACGAGTATGAATGGGCTGAAAAAGATGCTGGGCCGTCCAGTAGCGTGCAAAGTATACCCACATCTCAATCTCTGAGCATCACTTCTGCTCCCTCGGCGCTCAAGAGGGAAGATTGGCTAGGCATGGGCTCGAAGGTAAACGAAAAGAAAGCAGTCTCCGAAGACACGGTATCTACCTTTGATCCGAGAGCTGGACGTGGAGCAGATCCTACGCTACGTTTAGAACAAGCAGTGGATGCTACAGATGGTTACGGGCAAGATTTCTTTGGCAGTCTAGGCAATGCAAAGATCCGTAAAGATACTAGCAAGACTATTCCTGATCCTGATAAAGTCAAGATGTCTCGCTATGAACTCAATACAGCCATCTATGATAAAGAGGGGAATAAAGTCGAGCATACCGCTTCAGGCAATCGTCCTCCTTCTACTGCTGCACCACCTAAACCTAAAGCTGGTTCTTCCGGTTCCACTTGGCGTATGGCCAAACTGCGTCGAGTGTATGAAACAGCAGAAGAAGAAGGTCGTTCTGTAGATGAAGTTGGTTTGGAGCGATATGGATCTATGGAAGCTTTCCGCGAAGCGCAAGAAGAGAAGCAGATTCTCGATGATAGGAATAAACCTACAGTAGATGAATTTGGTAGAGAAATACGTCGAAACGATTCACCTGTTCCAACTCCTTCAGCATCGAAATTCATCTTCACGCAAAACAATTCAGAAGCTGAACTCTCTCGACCTCCTTCTAGGAACAACTCTTTCAGGAAACCTGGTATTTCTGCTGCTGATCTATCAAACGATTCTCCTGGTTCTAGATTCGCTACACCTAAATCTGGTACTCCAATTCCATCAGTCTTGACTCCTCCAATCAGGATGAACAGCAAACCAGGTCGTCCTTCTTCTGAAGATCAATCCTCAGCTGTAGTACTCTCACAAGATCAATTGAACAAATTACAAGCCAAAGTCCTGAAAGCCAAATTGATGGACCCTGATTCATCAGATACTCGTGCTCTGGAAGACAAGTATGAGAAAGAACTTGCTCGACATAGGGAAGCAGGACCAACTCAACAGACTTCAACCGGAACGGAAGTTCGAGTGCTCCCTACTTTAGATGGAAGAGGTCGATTGTACGATTTAGGTGGATCAGAAAAGGATGATCCTTCACTCTCTAAGAATCAGAAGAGGAAGAGAAAAGACCCGCATTTCGAATCTCGGGATGAAAAAGGAGAAGTTCTGCGGTACAATGCAGATGACGATACAACTACTTTGGATGATTTGGTCCGGCATGAAAAGTTCGGAGGTGGACCAAGAGATCAGAAAGAGATGGATGCGGAATTTGCTGCGAGGATTGCAGGGAATGCGGCTTATAAAGACGATTTGGACTTCTTGGACGAGGAAGCAGAACGGATGGCGAGAAAGAAGCTGAGAACAAATGATCAAAAGAAGCTCTTTGCTATTCAAGGTTGGTCGAGAATCTGAGGTGCTCTTTTAGCCAGCTTCCTGACTTCAATTGACTGGCAGATTATGCCAAAACAAAGAAAGTGCTGGATAGCTGCATGTTTTGCTATCAAGATACAGACGAAATGACTGTCCCACCACAGGTCCCGATGATCGCTCTAGGTACAAGAGCATATCTTGCCCTAGGACGATTTGAAGGTCTGGTCGATGGGCATTGCCTTATTGTACCGCTGCAGCATCAGCTGTCGAGTCTGGAGGGCGATGATGACACATGGGAGGAAATAAAGGTAAGCTTTACACCATTTTCATTCACTTATGCTAATTATCGATTGCAGAATTTCATGAAAACTCTTATGCAAATGTTTGCCGAACAGGATAAGGGTGTCGTCTTCTACGAAACAGTCATCAATCTGCGGCAGCAGAAACATACCGTTATAGAAGCAGTTCCTTTGGCATGGAACGATTATGAAGATGCTCCAGGCTATTTTAAAGAAGGCATCATGGCTGCTGAATCCGAATGGTCCACCAATAAGCGGCTGATCGACTTCAGTAAAAGGCCTGGTGGATTCAGACGGAGTATGGTCCCTGATTTGCCATACTTCATGGTTCAGTTCGATTATCGAGGTGAGCGTGATTAAACAGCAGTAAGGCAAACTCTGACCTGCTTTGGTAGGCGAGAAAGGCTACGGTCACGTCATTGAAGGTCACGATGGTGTTCAAGGCGGAGCTGACGGCTTTGATGTCGATGAAGCAGAGAAAGGCGGAGGGAAATTCGAGAGGTGCGATTCTTCTGCTAAGGCTTCTAATCAGTCTGACTCTAGTATTGTAGATTCTTCGCGGCTGAAACGATAGGAAGCATGCTGGATTTGGAACCAAGAGCATGGCGTAAACCCAAACGACTCGAGGCAAACTTCGATAAATCTCGAGTCGATGCTTTCAGAAAGATGTACGACAAATACGATTGGACGAAGATGCTAGCTAAATCAAGCTAATGTAAAAGTATTTTCATGTTGTGTTTGGCTTTTGTCACTTTTTTGCTATACGAATGCTTACAACTCTTCCCTTTGTTTTATCGCTCATCTTTTCGTGCTTCTCAATTCTTCTACTCTTCTTCTCCTAGACGTTTTAAGCTATGGACTTCTGTATCCCATCTCCTATAACCTCGGTTTGGCGGGCTACTGAAGATGGCAACTACGCTTCGGCTGAAAATGCCACGCATCTCCGTCTGCACTGTCGCGCCATGTTCTCAGAAGCTGCCAAATACACTGTGCGGCTCGCTGGACATCCCTCTCAACCTCTATTAGAGTCAGTCAAAGTATTAGCCGTTCGAGACGCATTATTCGGCGATGGATTGATCCCTCTGAGCGCTGTCGAGATCAGGTGAGCTCTTTCTTATCCTCTTTGTTCCGTCTTGAGCTGGACTACTTCCGTAGCATTGAAGATTGCTTCATACTCATCTCTGTTACTCCTCCAATTACTCATCCTCGTATCGAAGTCGACTTCAGCTTCTATAGCAAGTACGACGCGGCTCACGATACAGCGGCATCTTCTTCTGCAACCAGCATTTTTCCCTGGTCTTTCGAATTTATCAAATATGACGCCGCTGTCATCCAGCAGGAATTAGCTCAAGCCGAAGAAGAGCCTCTAATCTCTAGAGCAGAATCAAATGCTGCAATGTTGCGCAATGAGTTCACTGGAAAGGCATGCTATGATGGAGCTAGAAAACAGTAGCGAACATAGCAATTCGCCTTGTTCCATTGTACCAAAGTTAGCCATAGACAGATGCAAAGAGTGAACAGTACGAGATTGACTTTTACAGCAAATCCTTGACTCCAGCTTGGAAGCGCTCATACTCTTCTTTCGCTAAATCCCTTTTCGGAAATTTACTCAATAACCCAACTCTCTTCTCCTCTTCTTCTTCATCTTCCCCTTCTCCTGCTTCTCCACTGTTTCTCAAACCAGCAGTAGCATCAATAGTATTCAAATTCGCTTTACTCGCCGTTGTCGTAGTTGCTGCAGTGTTCCGTTTACGTTTCAAAGCGTTGGGTACGAAAGCTGTTGCTTCAGATTTCAGATCTCGAATTTGAGGAGCTGCAGAGAAAGTTTTTTGGACTGGTTGAGCCGGAGTCGTACTTGTAATGGAAGGAGAAGGGAAAGAAGTAGTAGGTTGACTTGAATAAAATTGAGGTTGAGCTGAATATTGTTGATGAGGTGCAGAGTACGTTTGAGCAGGTGGGAATTGGGCATATGGTTGACAAGGAGGAGGATGTACAGAATAGGGGTAGGAAGGAAAGCCCGGCGGTGGACCTGGAGGAGGTGGAACATGAGAGGAAGAAGACGCCTGATAAGGTATTGGAGGTCGAGGGAAAGCTGCTGAACCTGGCGGATATGGCATATGATAAGATATAGGAGGTGGTGGAGGCGGAGGTAAAGATCTCGCAGGTCTGGCTATCAATGGTTGTCCTGTCAAACAGAAAACTTCGAAATTAGTCAAAAGCTAAACATCGCGAATTCCCTACTGACCTGCTCTTGGCGGAGGAGGACCAGAAGGCATCACGATATCTTTCAGATCTTCATCTACTTCTGACTCGTCTGTTTCTGGTTTAGGTCCTTCAGGCATCACAATGTCATCATCGTCGTCTTCCGAATCATCTGAATCCCCTTCCTCTAGTTCATCTGCAGGTCCTTTGCCTTTATCTTCGGGTGACGGCGCTACGCAAAGATTCAGCTAAGGAAGCAAAATCATGCAGAGACATTGCTTACATCGTTCGCGATACGGCATACCAGGAGCTAATTACAAACTCAGCAAGCAGAAAAAAATCATTGAGCAATATACACACGTGCAGCTCCAGTAGGATTGAAGACCGGGTCCTGATCGTTCGATCAATACAGGTCTTATAGCCAACAAGTTACTGAACTCACATAGTAGACACTTCTTTTAGGATTCTTGTTCTTCTTCTTGCTTCCTCCAATATCAACAATCTCACCAGCAGGCTTAGAGGATGACTCCGGTTGAGGGTGAGCTGCAGCATATTCTCGTTTGGCTTTCCGTATAGCTTCGAGTTCTTCCCTTAAACCTTCAAGCCGCGACTTGTCTTTTGCTGAGATAGTCCCTGCAGCTTCTATATATGCAAAGACATCATGTACAGCGATCAGATCCAGATGCACAGCTAGATCCATAGAATGATAACAGCTTGCCTTGATCTGTCAGAACTCTGACTTCACCTTCGAGACCACCGGTAGACTTCTTTGCATTGGTCGCTGTCTTGGCTGTATTGCGCTGCTCTTTGTTGCGTTTCTTTTCTTTGGCTTTCAGAGCTTTTCGATGTGCATCAGCTGGGTTCGCGCTCTTCTTTGCCATCCGTGTGTACTGATTCTAGTGATATGAATGTGGCTATAGCTGGATACACAGAGTCGCGATATTAAGAGCACGCCGTTGTTCTTCAACAACAATGAGCGAATTCGAGAATCCTTGGGCTCCGCCTGTGTTAAGCAGGCCTGCACCTGCAGCGCGAGAATCAGAGTCAAGTATATCGAATGATTCTCAGGCTTCTACCTCCAGGCGGATGCAAGTGTCAGAGGAGGTTTCCACGCCAACCCAAGTCCAAGAATCTTTCGAATCCATTTCATTATCTCCTGAACGCTCTCTTCATCCGTCTTCTTCTTCTTCCTCTTCTTATGCTTCTACTGCTGTTGTGTCAAATGGTCTGAATAAAGGCAAGGGCAAATCTGTGGAATCAACCTCGCATGTTGGTCCAGCTCAAGTATCAGCTAATGACTCCAATGGTTCTTTCTCGAAACCTACTGCTGCTCCTAAAACTCCTTCAGCGAAAGCTTCCGCAAAATCATTAGCTAAATCAGTAAGTCGTTCTCTTCCTTCCCAGTCACTGACTTAGGCTTATGCGGTTTGGATTTGCAGAAAGCTGCACCTGCTCTTTTACCAGATATAATATCACGAACTCGACCGAAAGATCTTCCACCTAAACCTAGAGAAGAAGATAACAAGCATTTACAAGAATACACAACCATGTTGGTTCAATCCAAAGCTTTGGAAGCAAAGAAAGTTTCTTTATTAGATCAAAGAAGGAACAGCAAAGATTTATTATTAGCAAGTCATTATCCAACTTGGGAAAAAGAAATTTGTCCAAATTGGAAAGTAGTCAAAACCAATCCAATTTTAAAGAAAATTTGGTTCGCTGGAAGTATGCCTGCTAGATATAGAAGTAATTTATGGTCTGCTTGTATTGGTAATCAACTCATGGTTGGGAAATCAAGTTATGTAAAGAGTTTAGCTTTGGCCAATTCTTTACTTAAATCAGATCGTTATCCTCAAGAAGATCTCGAAAGATTGGAGGAGGATTTGGAAAGGACGCTTCCGCAACTGAAGCTCTTTCAAAAGGATGGTCCGATGAGGGAGGATTTGAGGAATCTGTGTTTGGCTTATTCTGTTTTCTGGAAAGAGAAACCAAGATACGTATGTTCTCGATGCATCTCTATGGTAAATGTACCTTGAAGGTTGATCGCACATACAGAGCCATGGGATATCCTTTGTCGCTGCAATGCTTCTCATATCAATGCCTATTCAAGACACTTTCATTGCGCTGGTCAACTTAATAAGCAATACCTTTCTGAAATACTTTTACGATGGGACACAAGACTACGTGAGTGCAGGACTCTCTTATCGGACCAGCTAGCTGAATTATATTCTTCTGCGGGACAGATAGACGCATATGATCGAATCTTTGGTACACTCTTAGCAGACCATATGCCAAAAGTGAGCTTTCTATCCTGTATTGCGTCGCGCACACGAACTTAAGAACATCTGAAAGGTCTACCACAATTTCATTGCCCACGATATTCGACCTTCTCTCTATTTACATCCATGGCTCAAAACCGTCTACGCCTATCATTTACCTATAGATTGTGCTACTCGAATTTTCGACGTCTTAGTATTGGAAGGAGAATCTTTCCTCTTTCGAGTTGGTTTAGCTGTACTGCAAACGATTGAAGCGAGGTTGTTTAATCCAGAACAAGAGGAATTGAAAGCTGTTTTCAATGGAACGGATCGAGGAGCTAAAGCAGTGGTAGCGAGGGATAAAAGGAAAGAAGAAGGACACGAGGTTTGGCCAGATGAAGTGTATACTCAAATTGGTGCAACGGAAGAAGAGATCTTTGATGTTGTGGAGCAGATGAACTGGAGGGAATCACTGTGGGAAAGAATCTGTGAACGAGAACTTCCTTAATTAGCAGTCTCAAGGAGAAGTGTGAGAGTTGAGTCTGCCAAACAATCGGACTCAGTCACCGCGTGACCGCGCGGTCCAGAAAGTTGACCCGCAATATTCAGGCAGCAGCCTTGCTTGGTTTCTCTCGAGCGTCCACTTGCTTTTACTTCTTCGCTACTAGTCTCTTACTCCTCCTACACCTCTATACAACATGTCTGGATACGTAGCGTACGTGTTTGAGCTGTTCCGCCCACCTGTCCAGTCATGCTTATGCGAGGCTTGCATTTCTACAACACAGCTCCAGTTTGTTCTTTCTATGCTCCACTGTAGCTCTATGTGTTCTTATACATGATTCGCTCTGCCCTCAGTCGATTGCGGAACCACCTCTGCCAGGTGTGTTGTAAACTTCCAAGTGCACTTGGAGTTCATCTGCTAAACTTTACCCCGGTTCTTCAGATTCATTGTCTTTGATGCTGTGCGTAGCTTCACACATCTTTGTACATTCCGCTGATGTTGCTCTTTGTTTACGTACTGCACAGACAGCCAAAGTCATTGTCACCGCTCAACTCGAGTTTGAGCAAATCTTCCCTCAACCAGGTCACATGGAAGAGAGACCTCAGGATATTATGGATGCCATCAACAAATGTGTAGAGCAAGGTGTTGCTGACTTGGAAAAGCAAGGTATCAAGAAATCCGAAATCAAGGGTGTTGGTAAGTCTTTCTCATACATACACGCTTAGAGATGTCATTGTTGATGATGAGGGTGACCGACCGATAGGTATTACAAACCAACGTGAAACCGCTTGCGTTTGGTCAAGGAAAACTGGCAAACCTCTTTACAACGCTATTGTTTGGCCAGACACAAGAAACACTGGTACCGTCAGACAATTAGCTGCTAAGTCAGACAAAGGAGTAGATGCCATCAAGGAGAAGACTGGTCTACCTATTTCGACTTACTTCGCTGGTGTGAAGCTCAAGGTAAGATCGAGCATGCAGCATTTGTACAATGTGTACTTATGTTGTGGCACTTGTCTTACAGTGGATGCTGGACAACGTTGACGCTGTCAAGGAAGCTCATGATTCCGGCGACCTCATGTTCGGAACTGTTGATACTTGGATTCTATGGGTAAGCCACATCAACCTTTTCATTCACTAGTCTTTCATCTAATTTGTCTCGCAGAGCTTGACTGGTGGCATGAACGGAGGTCTCTTCCTTACTGACGTAACCAACGCTTCTCGAACCATGTTCATGAACCTCAAAACTCTTTCCTGGGATGATGAACTTCTCGAATTCTTTGGCGTCAAGAAAGATTGCTTGGCTGAAATCGTGTCCAACGCTGAAGTATATGGCAAAATGGCCACTGGCGCTCTTCAGGGTGTACCTATCGCTGGTCTTATTGGTGATCAGCAAGGTGCTTTGGCTGGTCAGAAATGTTTGGGTGCTGGAGAAGCTAAGAACACTTACGGTATGCAGAAATGTTTTCGCCTCGGCTATGTGCTGATTCATAGGTTTTCCTGCGTACAGGAACCGGCTGCTTTATGTTGTACCACACCGGCAAAGAAGTCGTTCCTTCCAACCACGGTCTTCTCACCACTGTGCGTGTAATCCCTGTTGATTGAATCAGCCTGGACTAATACTCCTCTAGGTCGCATACAAAGCAGGCAAAGATGCTGAACCTCAATACGCTCTTGAAGGCAGTATCGCCGTCGCTGGTTCTTCCATTAAATGGACAAGAGATAACCTCAACTTGATTGACGAAGCTGACCAAATTGGCAAGTTCGCTGTTCAAGTTGATGACACCGGAGGAGTCTACTTCGTTACTGTATGTTCATTTTGTCATCAATATGTGACCGTTGCTGACTTCCGTGTACAGGGTTTCTCTGGTCTTTTCGCACCATAGTGAGCAGTATTGAATTTCAATGAACATAGCTCTGACATGTAATGCAGCTGGGATGACACAGCTACTGGTATGCTGATCGGTATCACCGGTTACACAACCAAGCACCGTTTGTCGATTGTTCCGTCTCATTGTTCAGGAAGCTGATAACGATTTAAAGACATCGCCCGTGCTACTCTTGAAGCCACTTGCTTCCAAACCAAGGCCATTCTTGACTCTATGCAAGCCGATTCCGGAGCCAAGCTTGCTATTCTGCGTGTAGACGGTGGTATGACCAACTCAGGTTCGTTTCTTCTACTTTGTATGCTAGAACTTTAATGACTAATTCACCGCAACCACAGACCCCGCTATGCAAATTCAAGCCGATATTCTTGGTATTGAAGTCGAAAGACCGGTCATGCGTGAATCGACCGCATTCGGATCCGCTTTGATGGCAGGTCATGCTCTCAAACTCTTTGGCTGGGATCTCAGCAACCCTAAATCGCTCGAGAACGTCAATGTTCAAGGCAAAACTGTCTTCAAATCCCATATCGATGCCGAAAAGAGAGAAAAGATGTACAAAGGATGGAACAGAGCTGTTGAAAGATCAAAGGGATGGAACATTAGGGAAGAAGATGTTAAGGCTGAAAAGGAAGCGTCCAAGTAAATTGTCAACAGGGTTCATCAAGCGGCTTTTCAAACAAAACAATTGGGAATTATCTAAGTTGTGATCCATTGAATATTTGGGTTTAAGTGTCTACTCGATCAGACGTCTGCCTTCTATCATCCGACGCGACATTGATGTACATCTCGCAATTGACAGAGTGATCGGTTTGACACAAAACAGCGGTCGAGTGACTTCTGATGCTATGTTCGATGCCCATGCTTCTACCTCTCGTCTGCCAGAATTCCAAGCTGTCATACTCTGTGGACATGGAGAAGATTTATATCCTTTGACTGCTGCACAAGGAGTGAACGGATTGGCCAAAGCATTGCTGCCTGTAGCCAACAAACCTCTAGTGGAAGGAGTACTGAAATGGATAGAACAAGCTGGTCTCTTAGGTTTGCTGCCTTGATCTCTCTCATGCAAAATGGTCGAAATATTGACTCGATGCAATTTCATGCTCAGACGTGCTCTTGTTGGCTCCGGAATCTCAGCAAGGCGATATATCTTCTTTCTTACGTAGCAGAAGACAACATTCTTCTGAAATGCGCGTGGATTTGGAATGCTTTGATGATGAAGAACGCTGGGAAACGGCTGAAGTTTTACGTTGGGCTGCAAGCAAGTACTACATCAAGGTCAGCTGTACTCGAAAACAGATGTCTGAGAGTCATGCTAATTGATTGTGGTATGCAGACGGATTTCGTTCTTTTACCTTGCGATCTATGTATAGTCAAACAGGCGGAATCATCAGATCTCAGCCTGCAGCATCTACTCGATCAGCATCGTCTAGGCGAGAATTTGATGACCAGTCTGTTTGTCGAAAGATCCGCTGGAAATGAAGAGAAGGCGAAAGATGGTGAGTTTAAGCTTCTATAACATGCATTTTCTGACTAATAACTTTCAGGCCCTCCCGCTATTCTGACTATTATTGATCCTGTGGACTCGCTTCTGTTGGACGTAAAGGATATGGATGACTTTGACGATGAGATTGAATTGCGAGCTAGTCTTACAGCAAAGTGAGCCAGTCGCCTATGCACGTCAGACCAGAGCTTGAACTTCCTTCTAGGTATTCGAAAACCCTTCTAGCAATAAATCTCTTACCAGCTCATGTCTACGTCTGCTCAAAACGAGTCCTCACGTTACTGAATGCAATACCTGCACTGAAGAGCTTCAAAGAGGACGTTGTACCTTTCGTATGTAAGACACAATGGCAGGAAGGTCTTCTAGCATCAGCTACAACAGGTGACCAACCATGTCAGCAGTTCTTTGAGACTGATGCTAATTGATTTGGTCACAGACAGCAAAACGCATGCTAAACCGAATCCTCAATCTCTGGCTTTCGCACACTCTTCCACAACTATTCCAAAACCTTCTGCATCAAGTACTATCTTACCGTCTCAACAACCTACTTCTTCTCGTCCTCCGCTGAGATCGCTATCTACTTCAGCTTCACTATGGGAAAGCAGCGCGAACTTAAGAACAGCTCATGGTGATCGAAGATGGTTGAGCGATGTGAGGTGTGGTGTAAGAGTATGGAGGAAGTCCGACGGGTTTTGCGCTCGAGCAAACACAGTGGAAGCGTATACTGAAATCAACCGAGTCGTTCGTCGCGCTTCGTCGTTGCATGGTTGGACAAGATGTCAAAGCTGAGTTCGTTCTGAACAGGTTCTACCGTTGGCTGCTGCAAAAGCAGCTGCTGAGAAACCAGCAAGTACTAATCCTGGCGGACCAAGACAATTAGGAGCGGACTGTATTGTTGGGACCGGACTTAGTTTGGGCGATAAAGCTCTGGTCAAGAAATGCGCTGTTGGCAAGAATGTTACGATCAGCGAAGGTGCTAAGATTGTAGGCTGTGTGCTCATGGATGGTGTGGTTATTGGCGAAGGGTGAGTGCGCTCGGATCACAAAGCTTGTTGAGGCTGATGCATATGTGGGTTCCAGAGCCAAATTGGATAGTTGTATCGTTGGACCGAATGCGAGAATAGGCGCAAATGCTGTTCTCACGAAGTGCAATATCGGAGCAAAGACAGAAGTCAGCGAAGGAGGTAAGTATAAGCACCTGCTGTTTGGAAACAAGCCGCTTACTAATATGTCTTCTAAGCTTCGTCGAAAGGTGATAATTTAGTCGAATTGAGCTGAACGAAACGAGATTGATGGCAGTAGCCTGTTGTCTATCGCTTGCCTTCACTGCCAATCAGATCTGAGCTAACACTTCGCCTCATCCTCCGCAATATCATGCACTTCGCATCTTGTCTCGAACCATTGAACAAGGCCATTTATACCTGCTACAGCTATACCCTGCTATCAAGGCTTGCCGACCACAGCTATGACCTTTGAATACGCTGCTGCGACTCCAGACTCGTTAGACTGCCCAATCTGCAAGCAACCGCTTCAAGGCCCAGTCTTCCCAGCTGAATGCATGCACATCTTTTGCTCGGCATGCCTAAACAGATCTCTATCTTTATCTTCTATCTGTCCAATAGATCGCCAAGCTGTCCGCATGTCGCAGGTTCGGAGCGCTCCCCAGCTAATTCAGGATCTGTTGGATGATCTTCAAGTGAGATGCACGGAATGTACATGGTCAGGTCGAAGGGAAGCTTATCCGGGTCACGCATGTTCGAGCAAAGCCATTGAAGAGGAAGAATTGCCTCTGATCTGCGAATACTGCTCTCTTTCCCTGCAAGAACCTCTACCTGCACATCTCCTTTCTTGCTCTCAAATCACTTCTCCTTGTCCGCATGCCGCTTATGGCTGTCCTGCTCGAATCAAACGCAGTGATCAAGCATCACATCTCGAAGTTTGCCCGTATGAAAGCATCAAAGGCCTCTTTACGCGTTTCGAAGATCGCTTCTCGCTACTGGAAGATGAGAACACGCTTCTCAGAGCGAAAGTCGATTCTCTACAACTGGAACTGGATCAAAGTGGGACAGCTAGACTGGAGTCGCAAGAGCTCACGAGAAGAAGATTGGATGCATTGGAGCAACAGGTGCAAGAAATCTCCCAAGCTGTTTCTACTGTGGAGATTAGAACTGAGATGCAAACTATGAGCGAGAGTATGAGATTGCAAGAGGAATTACAGGCTGTCAAAGCTGCTTTACAGTACGTCTCGCTTCGTCTTGTTGTGCTCTCGGCTAAGTAATCATGTAGCGGAATGCGAATGCAAACTTGGCAACTTATGCTTGAAAAGGAACGAAAAGCAGCGTTTGGTCCAGCGAGCTCAACTTTGGGAGAAGGGAGAGACATGGTGATAGAGCAACGGGTTGGCAGTGGAGTAAGAGCTCAAGCGACCAAATTATAAGGAGGCTATTGGAAAACCGAAGGATCTGCACTAGAGGTAAATTTGAACAATCTCTTTGAGTAGGCTTTAGCTCAAACTTTTGATTAGCTATCCAGCCAGCTCTTAGCGCATCAAGCAATAGAACAGCAGCAGCTCGTGCAGCCTGAACCTTTCTCGGACGCCGGACCTCCGCTCGGTACAAATGCGTGTGAGTTTTCTCATAAGCAAGCTATGTGCACTTGATTTAGTCTGGCTTCTCAGCGTACCAACTCCATCAAGCTATCTTTTGCACCATCTCAAAGTACATTAGGCAGTTATCATTGATGTCGCTTAATGTGCCAGAAGCAATTGGCGAAGACCTCGTGCCGAGACGTGTCTTTTAACTACTGTTATAGTAATCTTGTAATCTTATAGGTTTTGCATTATTCTTGCACTACTGCATCATCCACAAAACCAAAATAATATTCGACTTGAAGCTTGAAGAGCATCGTCCAATCAAGGCTGCTCTGGACTCACGCTGTGCTTTGTTCCTCTAGTATATGCTCATCAGAGCCTCTCTTCTATTCACCCGAACTCTCTTGCCTGCTCTTCCCGTGCTTACGTTCAAACGCGCAATGTCACAGACTTTGAATCTACCTCGCGATGTTCTAGCTTTCATTCAGGATTATCCTGGTCAGCGCGACGCACACTCCTCTGATAGTGCGGCGCCTCTCCCTTTTCTTGACTGGTCCGCTAGCTGAACTGCGAGCAGATTTGGAGTTCTATCAAAACACTAGAAAATCCAGACCGTAGGCGTCTGGTATACTCATGGATGCTCCATGTCGAATGATCTCATACTCCTACAGTGATGGTCTGTTGGTCGAAGAGATGCATTCAGAATGGAAAGGTAGACAAGGTCTTTCAAGCTTCTACTTGCCTCAAAAGTGCTATCTACCAGGCGCTTATGACATTCTGGAATCGTATCATGGCTTTATTCAGTGGCTCGTAGGTCTGATCGTCCGCATTGAGTTCGATTGCTCATTTGTACGCACCCATAATCTACAGTTTCCAATGTAAGCCAGGAGCTTCTTTTTGATGAAAGCATATCAGAAACATGCCACCAGTCAAGAGAATGGAATGAACTGGGAAAGCGTTCCCTTACAGCGCTCAGAAATCGATTCAATCCGTAATGATGCTGAGATCAAAGCCCGCTTCGTGAGTCTCTTCGCGCAAACAGTAGGGGAGCGTAATCTAAAAGTGACTGGCAGCTTGCTTCCTATCGTCTGATTCTTGATTTCGTGAGTCAACCCTCCCTACATGTTTGTTATCCAGCTAAGCCCGAGTAGTTCGGCATGGAACTGGTTGACGAAGATACGGGCAAATTGAAAAGGAACGAAAACAATTACACAGCTCGCTATTCCAACTTGAATCGCTCTTCGCACAACTATCTTCGAATCAGTCGAATCATGAAATCACTTATCGAATTCGGTTTTGATGAATACCCTGCAGCTTTCATTTTGTTTGTGCTGCATGAGCAATCGGAACATCAGGTGACTGATTTGGCTGATACTGTCCGAACTCATTCTTAACCCGGAATGAATAGCAACTCGCTTCAAGAACGCTTCAGTCGTCAATGGATCGTTGGTGGGTCAACTGCAATAGGAATGAGAAGGAACGCAACGCGAGTCACGATACTTTCGTCTTATGGAGTGTGCTAAAGCCGGGTTGCTTAGGCTTTGAATCAGCTCGTTGCCGAAGTTCGCCAGGGCAAAGTAATCACTTATGCGCAATACGAGCAAGCTTTGGAAAACAGGAATAACGGTAGTAAAGATTGGGCGAAGCTGTAGAAATAAGGGTAGGTCGCCATCATTCTGCATCTGCATTGCATTTCTGCATTATTTCATTCAATCTCAATCTCTTGCACTCTTTTGCAAACGATCAACTGCATACCCGAATAATAGGATACCTGTACACTGTGGCATACTGTTTATATACCAGCCTATTCGCACAAACCGCTGCTGCTGTATATCCTGTGCACTGAGATCGTCCAGCCGGTTCCATAAAATGACCGATGCTGCCAACAAGAATGTCGAAGGAGTGCCTGCAGAGACCACTGCAGATGACATGAAAGGTTCAATATATGCACCCATGAAAACCGCACCTTACTTCTTGCGCTGGCGATCCTCTACACCCTTCATCACTTTCTCGATGAGTATTGGTTTGATGGTAGACATAGCTCTGTATGGTTTGATTGTACCTGTCGTACCATTCGTCTGTGACACCTTTCGCTTGGATTGATGACCGCTCATATGAGTAAATCAGAGGTTGCGGGTGCTTGGCTACGACAACATAGCTTCTCTTACTGGATGGCTAGTTGCGGCATATGGTATATACCAATGAATTATCCTACCTAACTCAATTGCTGATCTCTTTAAAAGCTGGCGGTCTCCTCGTATCTTCACCACCGATTGGCTATCTTGGGGAAAAGCTCAAACATCGACGTGAAGCTCTCGTTTTCGCTTTGGTCTTCATGATAGGAGCAGTGATATTATTCATGCTGGGCCGGAAGTTTTGGGTATTGCTACTTGCGAGGATATTACAAGGTGCTGCACCTTGAGACCAATCCGAGTGTGTTGTGCTCATGTCCGCTTGTGTTTCAAGGCTTCTCTGGCACAGCGATATGGACACTAGGTCTAGCGTTGATCTGCGATTCTTGTGAACCGTAAGCCGAGCTATCTTATACGATCCTGAACACGCTTTAATATGAAATGCAGGGAGAAGGTTGGAGTTACTATAGGACAGGCTATGATAGTGCGTCGATTCCTTATGGTGATCAGTGAGATCCAAGTTCATTTCTAGGTGATTTTAGGGATTTTCCGTCGGCAGCTTGATTGGGTCAGTGAATCTGTAAGATTGCATACGACACTCAATTGATCTGTCTTTCATATAGTCCTCCGATAGGTGCGCGTGCTATGCTGCTGAGTGCGGCTCTGTTCTGAGCCATTTCCAAAGGTGGTGTTCTGTATAACAAGGTCTTTCTCGCTGCAGCGCAGGCTCTTCTAGGTCTGATCATTTATGTAGTGTGGCTACTATGCACCTTTCTACTTCGCTATCGCCCTCTTGATACTAGATATCGTCCTACGAGTACTCATTGTCGAACACAAGACTGCTTTCCGATGGATGACTCCTATAGGTCGATTACCTACTTCAAATCCGTATTTACCCATAGCAGAAACGGACGAACCTAAAGAATCAGAGACGGAACATCTGAAAGCTATTTGGTGGATGCTTTGTCAGCCTCGAGCGCTAACGGCAGCTTACCTCTCAGTGATATGTGAGTGGATTTGAATGAATGGAAGTGACGTACTATGCTGAGCAGCGCTCGGTAGACGGTATTCTTTTTGGCGGCCTGTTGGTGAGCTTCGCGACTCTGATCATAACGCGAGAACCAATGAATGTAACAGGATGGTGCAATGACTATCTACCTGAATGCCAAATACGGCTACTCAAGCTTACAAGCGGGACTGTACGCGAAAAAAGAGAGTAGAGAGCCCAAGCTGATGTTCAGTATAGGGTCTTCATCGCTGCAGTTGCACCCTCTTTCGTCGTTTCGCCTTGTGAGTGCATTCCAATTCGGAATTCCTTACGAGCTGACTTTTGCTCAGTAACGGGATACTATGCGGACCGACATGGACCTCGCAAAATCACTGTACTGGTCCTAGCTATCGGCACACCAGTTCTGGCAATGTTGATTATACCTCAGCTACCACCTGCTGGATTTGTTGTCCTACTGGGACTCCAAGGCTCCATCTTGGGCGCAACAATGGTACCTCTGCTGAGCGATTTGAGTTTGTTGGCAACGCAGAAGGCTTCGCTCGGGTGTGTTGATGTTGATGTTGACTCCTACTCAATGACCCATGCTGATTTATTGTCAGGACGGGTCATGTCTTCGGTTTCTTCAACGCAAGCTTCAGTCTTGGCAGCCTTGTCGGACCAAGTGAGTCACTTTGTGCGTCGCTGCGCCTGTTTCTGACCTGGTTTCAAGTCATGGCTGGGCAAATCCTGGACGCTAGTGGTCCTAAAAAAGGTTGGCAGATCATGGCTGGCATTTGTGTTGCCTTCTTCGTGATCGCAGTACCTTTGTGTGGTAAGTGAATAGTTTCTTTGGGCAGCTTCTTGGTTACTGATGGATCATGTAGCTCTGTACATGGGTGGAAAGCACAACTCAGCAGCAAAGATTAGTACTCCGACTTCAACAATTACGAAAGAGCAAGAAGCGATAACTGGAGCTGAACAGACAAGACCGTGATCGATCGTAGCGGCCTGTACCATAATGTAAAACACTGCTCATACATTATATGCTGATCATATAATCATTGACTCCCGCGGCATCAAATGGCTCGCGGCCTTGAATAACAAATTCGAATTCGCAGAACTGCGCATTTTTTCCAAACACAGCGATATCCAAGGATAGATACCCCAAGCGTGACCCCTTGGATGATACCTTGAGCCTTGATGGCATATTCCAGTGCAGGCCAGCGCTCATTCGAAGCCAAAGAAAAGCCAGAACCAGCTTCGCGAACTTCGAGCGAAGATACAATGGTGGATTCAGCTTTGCAGATCAAAGTGCTGCCATGGGACAAGAGGGAGAAGCCAGCGCTGGTCGGAGTGCCGCCTTCAAGAACGGCTTTGATATGGGCAGCGGCATATATCTTGGCGAATTGTTTGACAACAGCTACGGTCTCAAACTTAGCTTCACAGGAAAGTGTCAGCGAGAGCAAGAACGCGACGCTTCTACTGCTGCCTGTTGGATTCGCTGTGACAAGTCTGCTGTCGCGAGCACCTTTCCTTCTGCCTCATACAAGGCGAAGATCAGCCTCCGAGAATCTGCAGTGGTTATCAGGACATGATTCAGTATCGAGTACACTGCGGCATGCCATACCTGCAGCGATATGTGCATCGGCTACAGCTACAGCCTACTGCTTAGCAGCACACAAGACGCCAGATCTCCTACTTCAAGCTCTACCCATCTTCTCAGCACCTCTCATATTCTGTATACTACCATACCTCTCTTTACCAACAGCCAGTCAGCCTCTAACCTTACTCGTTATTCTCACTTCAGCATGTGTTGGTTTCGCCTTGAATTCGTTCAACGCCGATTTCTTGAGTACGATACTCACACTGCTTGGCGTACTCTTCCAAGGTCTCACTCTCATCCTCCTCAAGAGTTGGTCACATAATCAAAATGTTACAGCGGGTGTACTGCTGACAGCTTGTTCACCTGTATGCAATCTTTCTTGGTCCCGTTTGGATCTCGCTAATAGTGTCATCAGATCGCCTTCACATGTTCAACGATATCATTATTCGCCCTGCTGCCCGTACATTCTATCTTTCACCCAAAGTCTCATGAAGCGCTATCAATCTCAGTAGTCGCCTTCTATTCGATTATATCAGCACTAGAACAGATATCTTTGGCAAATATGGTTACTTTAATGGAACTAGCCGATCTTCCTCTAATCTTCGGAATGAAAGCTTTTGTCGCAATCGTCTTTGCTCCAGAAATGCTCACCCATTCTAGTCAAACGCTAGTTTTGGCTCTTGCTTTCGGCCTCTCATCAGTAGCAATCATCAAAGAGTGGCTCTCCCCAACAGAAGTGCAAGATGAGTACAACCACATTACTCTGGATTCCTCTGCGTCGTCTGTTTTCACTTCGCCGCGCCGACTGAATATCAGCATGCTCTTATCCTTCTTGCCTCTCTGTCTTTGGCTCTTTCAACAATCGCCACTGTCCAACCAACTCTCGAGAGCGACCAATCTTGATGGACCGCCTCAGCTGGAAATTGTTATAGCATATTACCAAGACCCGATCAACGAGCTTAAAGAACAACTGGAATACATTCGCTCCATACCTCAAGTGATGGAGAAGAATCCTATCCTTACCATTTATGCCAAAGCATCCGAAGATGAAGTAGCTACCGAATGGTTGAAACAGGAAACAGGAGCAGATCAAGTACTCAGGTTGGCCAATTATGGAAGAGAAGGTGGAACATATATGAGACATATCATATCGAGATATAATGCTTCGATGCCTACTACACCGGAAGAGAAATTGGTAGCGTCGAAAAGGAAGAGTTGGTTTAGCTGGAATAATTCTGCTACGGAACAAAAGCAGCAATTGGCAGAACATACCATGTTCTTACAAGCGTGAGTGTGCAAACTATAACAAGATGCCAAAGCTTATGCTGAAGATGTCGAAAAATAGTCATCTAAGCTGGGGTTGGATATCGAGACCAAGAATGCCTCTTTTCGTCAATGAAACCGGATACTTGGCTTTTGGCCCATACGTGCCTATGGAATGTGGGCATGACACGAGAGGGAATGGTGAATATCCACGAATGGCTCAAGTGTACTCCATTTTCAGAGAAGAGGTTTGTCTGAGATTCATGGATTACTTATGAACACGGACTGATTGCATAATTTGTGGTAGCTCTGTCCTAAGACACCTCAGCTTGGCGCCTATGCTGCTCAATTCGTCGTCAGCAGGAAACGTATTTTGGAGAACCCTTTACGAAAATACGAAACGCTTGACGAAATCATAGAAGCAGGCGATGATAGCTGGATCCACGAAGAAGGAGCAGAGTGAGTCTCTATTTTGCTCCAGAACTTGTTCTCTCCTGATGTGGTAACTAGTTATCATTATCAAGGCACCAACACTGGCTCTTCAAATCCCTTCTTCGGTCACGCGCTAGAGCGCAGTTGGCCTGTGATCTTCAATTGTAATGATGTGACAATAGCAGAACGGTGTGGTGATGATGTCTTTGACAGGGATTTATGTCAAGTAGGTGTTTCCTCGTGTCCTTACAGCATGTCAGCAACTGATGCATTATATTTGCAGTGCTTTGATGACATCTCGAAAGGACAATAACTTATTCAGCATACACGGGTATAGATCGTTTTTGTGTTTTTGGGTTTGTTTCGTCTTTGTCTTCGTTGCATATCGTATATAGGGCATAGCAAAGTATATAATTCACGAGGTTATATTCAATCTTATCATACAAGTTCCGTCTGCACTGCTGGAGTCCGAAATGAGAGATCCAATTCGATATGCCGAAGCGTTTGAACAGACGCACAAGTCAGTAGGATATCATATGTAGTACCGGTGACGCCAGATAAGACTACAGCAAAGAGGCACGGTCAAATGCAATTGAACAAATGTCAGATTATACATTCAGGCTATCTGTTGGATTGCATTTCAATGTACAGCGAGAGATGAACATTGATTTCAGACCAACCTCTATGCAGCGGGTATAGCAGTCTGCTCATGCGCCGTCCCTGCTTCCATAAAATCCTCAACCACGAGTCTACTACTTTGCAGAGCTTTCGATCTCCTTGGCCGTGGATTCTTACTCCTCTTGAACAGGTTAGGATTTATATCTCTCTGCTCTTCTCCTGTCAATGTAGCTCTCGATTCCTCTTGCATGATCTCAGACGCTTGAATAGCTGCTCTTCGCCTTTCGTTCAATACATATTTAATTCTCGCCATTCCTTTCCGGCACTATCCTCATCCTCATCAGCCAAGAGTACGATCAAAGGACAAGAAGGCGAACGCACGCGATAGATCTTGGTTTGTATAAAGCCAAAAGTTAACCTAACTTCAGATCTTCTCCATTCCTCAGCTTCCGTATACAGGGCATTCCGTTCCTTGAGTAAGATATACCATAAATGATGCAAGTCTTCAAAAGATTTCGCTCTCAGTTCAGCTGCACTCCAAGATCGACCTGCTCCCAAATATTTGCTCAATACAAATCGCACTTTCTGCGAGGGTTGAGATGAAACTGACTGGCTTTATCTTTTACTCTATCAGGTGTATTGAAAGCCAGTTTAGTAGGGAAAAAAGCCCATAAAGGATGATCATCGCTTGAATCTTTCTCTTTCGTTACTTCCCTCGACATCATTGCAGGTGTCCTGGGTATTCCATAAACTGTAGCATCTCTTTTAGGATTGCCTGAAGCTACTGGGTTAGGTGAAAGAGGTGGTCTGGCTTTGTTGAAGAGTCGAAGCTTTTTGAGTGCTGCGTTTCGCATAGAACGGGAGAGGACTGGAGTGTAGGAAGAGGTGGATTGCAGAGTCTGCCGTTGTAGATTGGATATAAGGCAATTCAGGCTCATCTTCGCCAAAGGGTATTGGTGGTGAATAGTCAAGAACAGAGCCATGTCGAAATATGCAATTCAGAGAAACACTGAGCAAACACTGTCAAAGCCGAGCTGCACAGAGAAGATCTTCATTTAATGTACATTCATCTTCCTCGCGCCCTTGAAGCGATATCCTTGCATATCCTTGGATATCCTTATGGGATGATCGTAGCAACAACCTTTCCACGAGATAATCAGCAGCGTCACAGGTATATGATAGAAGCGAGTGTCACCTTTCGTGTATGAGCCATCCTAAGTTTGACGGTTAGTGTGTACAGTCGTCGCGTGAAATCGACGGGACTCACTCGCGAAATTCGCACAGATAGATGCGTAAGAAACAATGAGCACGAACATAAGAAGACTGCTAGGAATAATAGCTTATCTTGCCAGGTGCCAAGAGCAAGTTTCTGTAAGCTCGCAGTCAGTGTCTGCCAAAAATTTGCGAAGAGTTAGAAACCTACGCCATTCATGACTACAAGCAGATCTTTCGTTCAGCTGCGGTCTGGCAAAGATGTTGTGAAAGAACTTACTAGGTATTGAAACGCTTGAACCGATGATAGATGATTTAGTATGCGAAGCCGAATCGTCAGGCTGTCTCGAATTCAGTGTTTAAATCGGGCAGCGGAAGATGTAAGACGGACGCCTTCGTCCGTATGTTTCCATGGAAAGCTCTCTGGTACTACAGTATCCAGCCTAGTGAAAGCGTCAGCGGATATCATACGGTCTGATGCATGAAATGACATGTTCGACATATCCGTCCTCACGCTGATCGCGGAACGATAAGAACAGATGACACCGGTATCCTTCGACGTACTCCGGATCATACTATCGTGCATAGGCTGAGAACCTCGTAGCTAGAGGTAACAAGGATGGACTCACATTCTCATTAATTGATAACGCAGCACTTGTGTGTTGAATAAAGAGATGCAAGAGTCCAATCCTGCCAGCTATTAAGACGCGTTTCTTACGAGCAGAGAAGAAGAAGATCTACTGGCAGCCCGCTAATTCAGAGCTGATAGCTTTCTTGACTTCATCGGTCACAACTAAGCAAGACAGATAACATCAAGAGAAGAAGAGAAAATAGAGAAGACATCAAGGCAGCGAACGGTAAACTCCTTTAGAACGCCTTCCAAGTGTGAGTAGCTTCTGTGCTGGCATTAATGCTGTCTGAGGTCAACCTGTGACAACGAAAATATACCCCAACACTGGCTCTGCTATACCGCGTGACTGGTCCACATAGACTCAAATACCCCCCTGGCTTACGATTCCCTTGTACTCATTCCCTTCCATTATCGAAAGACATTTCCATGTTGTCAATCCAAAAAATTGCTTCTCTCTCGCATCCCTTCGAGCCACTTGCACACCACACAGCCAAAGGCTTTCGCAATCCTTGGCCTTCTGCAGGTAATGGAATCAGCCTATTGCAAGTCGGCAAGGTGAGATCAACTTCCAGCATGAATGAGCGAAGTCTGAATTTATGCTGTGAAGACCGCTTTTTCGAAGCCCACGCCGGTCCCAGTTCCAAGTGACCCAAAAGACAGACCTGTTCAAGTCATCAAGCCTGTTTTTCAATCACCTTCAGCCGATCAGTTACGTGCGACATGGCTAGGACATGCGAGTTGGCTGTTGCAATTCCCTTCTATCACTGTATTAGCAGATCCAGTCTTTGCGGAACGGTTCGTAGCATCTCCATAGCCGTCAGGTAAGATATTCATTCGCTTGCAGCACTTCACCTGTTTCTTTCCTAGGACCAAAACGCTATTCCCCACCTCCTTGTACTCTCTCTGAGCTCCCCAAAATCGACATCATTGCGCTCAGTCATAATCACTACGATCATACTGATCTTGCAGCATTACAAGAACTCTTTGCCTTGCATCCCAAAGTCATCTATTTCGTCCCACTAGGCATGAAAAAGTGGATTCTATCCAATATTGGTTGTCCTGAAGCCAATGTGATTCAACTCGACTGGTGGGAAGGTCGATCAGTCAACGCTCATTTTGAGGTGTATTGTACTCCTGCTCAGCACAATAGTGCACGAACGCCGACGGACAAAGATGTATCTCTATGGTGCTCTTGGAGTTTCAAACATCAAAAAGAGGGGAAAGAATTGACGTGTTTCTTCGCTGGTCCGTCCCTCATCCCGAAAACTAATGCGCAAATTTGAATGCTTGATATTAGGTGATACGGGTTACCGAGTCGTTCCGCCTTCCTTAGATATTCCTATCAATCCACCGTCCCCTTATGTCGGCGAAGATCGTCTGAAAGATTTACCTGTCAATCCAACTTTCGCTCATCTGGGTCAAATCATCTCTATCGATCTAGCTCTTCTACCTATTGGTCTTTTCAATCCTGTTGGACTTATGAGTTCTGTTCATTGCGCTCCTTGGGATTCAGTCGATATAGCTAAAGATCTTCGAGCGAAAACAAGTATTGCAATGCATTTCGGAACGTGCGTCTTCTTCTTTTTGTATCAAATTACTTATTCTGATTCTGGAAGATGAGATTTCAGTGTACGAGGTGGTATTTCAGCCAATTATGAACCAATCGATGTTCCGCTCAAAGAACTTCAAGCGGCTTGTCAGAGGAAACAAATCAAGTTTGGAAAAGTTGAAGATCAGTGCGATCAAGAGGGAGAATTCCTTTATTGCGACATTGGTCAAACAGTCCTGATACGGCCTAAGCAAATTGAGTGGGAAGATGATTGAACGAAAGGGTAATATAATCCGCCATCCGCCATGATACTATGACTGACCACCACCCGATACCTAGAACTAGCTTCAATTTTCATTGTCTGCCAAGGCCAAGCCTTCATGAATCACACGACCTTGATGAATTACATCTGAAGCGACCAAACATGCATCCGCTCATATCTCTATTTAATATGCTCGCCGTAATGTGTTGATACCTGACTACAAGGCTGCACACATACTACCTGGTACCAGCAGTCGCCATAGCGTAACAGAGGTTCGAGATTTGGACTAAAAACGTCGATTGGCCTACTCTCGACTGATGATCCCGTCGCTTTGTTCTTCTTGTCTTACGCTTGGAGCCGCTCGGAGTCGACTGATCGGCATGATGGCAAGGCCAACACTTGTTTTACCGCTTCCCTTTCCGCGCACGGGGATCTTTGAGATGATCCAAGCGGACCTTGTCATCGGTCGTCAAGCACCTCTAGTGCATCCTATACCTTCCATGCGCTTTTGAATAGCTCACTAGGGAATGTTCTAGCTTCCTATCGTCTCTAGGATATCGTTGAACTGATTTAACGCTTTGAATCAAAGTCTGGGCAATGCTCGAGACTGCCGAAACATGATGGAGTTTATGATGTGGGCGCTAGGGTCTGTGAAGACCGAGCGTCAATATCTAGTTTGGTTTTCCTCTTTAGCTGCTCTTATCCCACTCTTCGTCGAAAATCATACAAATCGCAGATCTCTATTGACATGTCGCAGGCTGGCGTTTCCGATGCTGCGCTCAAATCACTGGGCTCAAGATTCGTTGGTTGTGAGGTCTAAGCTTGAACAATGCATTCCATTCTGAACAGCGTTTGCAGGTTTACTAAATATCGCTCTTGAAGGGTACTTCTTCTGTTTTCCCTTTTCGCCCTGAGCTAATATGTCACAAAGATTTGTTTTGACGCAAGCATGGCATGTAAGCTGCATTCCACCACTTAGCTCTTCTCTCTGTCTCATCATTCTCAACTCAGTATTACTATCATTTTGGTCGAGTCGATAGTAGATGGCTCAAGATACTAGGTAAGATTGTGCAACCATCGTAAGGCACGTTTGACGCTCACAAATCGATCTTCTTTACAGTCGGAGCTGTAGTCTTCTTCTCAGTCGCACAAACTATCTGTCTGTCACAAATGCTCTTCGAGTATGTCAAGAGCTATTTCCAATTCAACTTCGCTCATCTTTATGCTTCTTCGTTGCGTCAGAGTGCATGTTACGCATTTTAGCGACATCGAATACCTCAAGTAGGCCTTCTTGTACCTTGGACCTTAGCCAAGAATATCTAATCTTCGTACAGCTATCTTCCAGCGGGTCTTTCGATAGGAGCAGCTTTCACAGCGTGAGTCGCAGTTGTCATACATCTTGCATCAAGGTCTGATAGAGTGCGCCAGATTGATCGCAGCGACTGTTCAAGTAAGCATTTTCCAGAAATAAGGTTCCGCTCCCACTGACATTCACTATAGTTCTACTTCGCTCGTCGATGCTATATCTTCCTGAAAGGCGATAACAGAGTGCTTGCAATCATCTTCGCGGCTTTCGTTGGGCTATTACTTTCGTACATTGTGGTCGAGGGTATCGTCATTGCATGCAAGTCATTTCTTGAGCCGGAGTACATGTACTTACACAGCGATCTTCCTTCAGACCTAGTCTATCCCAAGCCAAACTCTGGAGGTTTCGGCAATATCTACGCAGACTCGATTGCCGGCACTTATGGGCAAGTTAACAGCTTTGAGCTTCTTGACCAAAATCTGACCATCTAAGCCTCAGTTCCTGGATGGCCGTCTCTGCTTTCATTGATATTCTTGTCACATGGTATGTTTTCCGCATTGTGTTTCGTAAATCAAAATAATCTTTGACCTAGTATCCTGGTCTTCAAGCTCAAAGAAGCACACTCTCGCACCTCCTTTGAAGATACTAAGGGTATAATCGTGAGGATTTGCATCATTGTGAGTACTGTCAATTTGCTGTCTTTGCCCGGCTAAGTTGCTCTGTTAAGGTTATGAACACGTAAGGCTATCATACACTTCACAGAAGCCTCATTTCTCACACTCTTTCGAAGCTGTGCTCTATCGACTGGACTACAAATTGTCACGACTATCCTGTACTTTGTCGAGACTAGGGGTCAGTTTCTGACTCATCTGGCGCTGCCAATAATATTGACGTTTTTAACCTAAGTGACCTACTACATTGCAACATATGAGGCCATTAGCAAGATCTATGCCAGTAAGCCTGACCTCGAATCATGTAGTCGTACGCTGAACATTACATAGTGTCGCTTTTGGTCCAACTTGTCTGCAGGAATGCCAGCGGAGCAGAAGGCTCGACTACCACCTCTCGAGGTACCAAGGTTCAGCGACAACATGGTTTCACTATTTCACGACGGGAAGATCATGCAGATAATTTGGGCATCCGCAGCCTTGATTTGGACAGCGAAAAGGTACACTCTTGGCATGTTGTATGACTCTAAACTCATCTTCACGCAGAACGATATTCCCATGGCCCCTTTCTATTCAGCTTCGGGCGGTCACCTTGAATCGGGCCTGAATGTGAAAGTCCATACGGAGACGCATGTCCACAAGTCAGATGAGTAGATGAGTAGAGCGGATAGCATAGAAGACAATTGGACACATAGATGCTGGAATTCCTTTACACATACTTCTTCATTCTCGCAGATATGCATTCAATTCTGAAGGCTTTCGTATTCGTGCACGGCACGGAAAGCATCTCGAATTGTACCGAGGTAGCAAGGTTTACAGAGGACTGCAGTCTACAATCAATACAAAGTGTCTTCAGGATGGCGTTCCATATCGCTTGGAAGGTCTTTCCACAGCGATCTCTGCCTTCGCAACGTCGATTGCGCATACAGTCGCTGTGTCTTTTCAGAGACAACAAATAGTACTGCGAGTACCACAAACGAGAACGAACGCCGCTACTCCGCCGCTATCCAATCCACTCTCCATGCTTTCGGTTTGACAAGAGACCTCATTTCTTCTCGATGGTTCTGGCTCGTTTTTGTCTAGCCGGTCTATTGCTACTACATGAGATGGAATTCTGGGCTTTGCCCCAAGATTGTGAGCATCGTGGGAGCGTCTCTCTTTTTTCCCTCCGTTAATTTCAATCTCTCTTTTTCCTTCCCTATTTCGTCGACTCCCGTCTGCTGCATCATGTCACAAACTGTTGTATCCCATGCTGCAATGACTTCGCTGGGTACACGATTTATTGGTTGTGAGTCTGTAAAGCTCCTTCTTGTAATCATCTCTGACGACAAAGCAGGTCTGATCAATGTAGCTCTTGAAGGGTACCCTTCCTGACCTTCCGTCCTTTAAGTCTGCTCAAAGCTGAAGCAGCTTCGTACTTGTGCCGTGCTATCTCTACTTCTACCATTTCCACCGCATCGACAGCAAATGGCTGTGCAGATACTTGGTATGTCTATCGCTGGCTCAGGAGACGAGCAACACTGAAACGACTATTGAACCAACAGTCGGGACTGTGTTCCTTCTCACATTCGCTCGAAGACCATCTGTCTATCTCAGATGATTCATTTGGTACATGTTGTCCATTATGCCGATCCTAGATATATCGAGTAAGTGTCTCTCTAAAAGCTGTCGTCAGTCTCTGATATTGTCCAAGCTACTTGCCAGCTGGTCTGTCGATCGGAGCAGCATTTACAGCGTATGCCAGATATACACATAACAGATGAGTTGAGACTAATGTCTAGATAGATTGATTACAGCTACTGTTCAAGTAGGTAGTCATCCGAAATCAAAATTTTTACGGGCTGACATGTTCTGTAGTTCTACTTCGCTCGCCGATGCTTCATCTTCTTGAAGGGCGACAACAAAGTACTAGCGCTGGTTTTCGCGAGCCTCGTTGGACTGCTCCTCGCGTACCTTGTGATTGGAGGCATCGCAATTGCACGTAAGTCTATTGTGACCAAACTGAGACATTATATTGACATCCGCATACAAAGACTTGATTTTTCCAGAATCGGGAGACTTAAGCTCGGACGCGTTATACACGACATCTTACAAGGGCTTTTATGGGCAAGTCTCCCAATATGGACGCCCATGCTCCGTCTGATGAATGTGCACACACACAGGTCTTGGATCGCTGTTTCTACTTTTGTCGGCAGCCTTATCACTGTGTGAGCAATCAAGCTTTTGCATGGGTCGATCGGAAATTGAGCAAACTTGCTCTCGCAACAGCATCCTAGCATTCAAGCTCAAAGAGACACACTCTCGCATGTCCTTCGACGACAGGAAAGTTATGCTGGTGAGGATCTGCGTTCTAGTGAGTAGTGACACATTACGCTGCAATCTCACAATTTAAGAGAATATCTAGATTATGAACACGTGAGCACGTCAATTTAAGCACGATCTATGTCTTATGCTCTACCCAGCTGTTCTTTGGCTACTGCTCTTCAGATTGTCACTACCATTTTATACTTTACCGCAACTGAAGGTAGTGCTTCGCTCTATAGCTTTACCATTTCACTGATGCTCCGAAAACAGTAACATACTATATCGCCACATACGAGGCTATCAGCAAAATCTATGCTAGTAAGCATGCTCCTTGACGCTGATGCGTTGCAAGCTGAATTGTCTTCAGTGTCATTCTTGGTACAACTCGTCACCAGAAACTCAGTCGGAATCGAAGGATCTTCATCTGCTTCTTCCTCCAGAGTCGGCAAAGTATCAAGCCCTCGTGTCATAAAAGGATCTCATCGTATTGAAGAAAGTGCGATAGCCAATCTAAGCTTACACAGTTTGGAATTGGACACTGAAAAGGTACATTCTTCTGATCGTTTTGCTCATCAAAGAAGAAAAACTGATTTGTCCAATGCAAAAGAATGATATTCCTATGGCGCCTTTGTATTCTCCCTACAGGTCAAACTTAGAATCAGGTTTGGAAGTCAAACTCCCTACAAGAACGCCGCTGGACAAATCAGAAGATTGAGTAGTATGGAAGAAGGCTTAGAGAAAGGAAGAGGCGGTAGTGATGGTAAACAGCTATTATATACTTCCGTATTACTTCAATTGCATGAAAAGTTTATACATTAAAGGATCCACAATTTCCACATATGCGATTAAGATACAGACTACAGAAATTCTGAGCAATTGTAGCAGTACGACGCCAAATGAACATGACAAGGTCAACACATAACAGCCAGCAAAAGTCAAATGAAAGAATCAATCTACACTCCAGGGAAGCAGGCGAAATACAAAGATGAGGAAGAAGAGGACGAAGAAGACATTGATTTATCAGATCTGGACGAAGACTTTGATCTTGGTGGATTTCGAGAAAAGCGATTGGAAGAGCTGAAACAAGAGTGAGCGAGGTCCTACTACACGCGCAGGGGAATATATGAATGCGTTTGTAACAGGATGATGAGGGCCACAGCTGCAAGAGAGACTTTGCATGGACGTTTAAGCGAAATCAGAGAGGAGAAAGATGTTTTGACGAATACTGCGTGTGTCGGAGCTGTCATCTGCTCGAATTCGTTGAATAAACTCATGACGATACATACAGGAGCGCGAAAACCGCAGTTGTACACTTCTTTCATCGAGATTTCCAGCGTTGCGCTGTGATGGATAAACATCTGGCAGTAAGTCTGGCTCTCTCTGCAATAGGTCATTTAGTCAGAGCTGATCTTCGTGCAATAGATACTGGCTCAAAAGCACGCAAACACGCTCTTCATCAAAGCGGACGTCGCCAATGTTCCGTTCCTGGTGACTAAATTCGACCTGAAGATTTTACCTACTGTCATGTGCTTCGTTGGCGGAGTAACAAAAGATCGGTCAGTTCAGTTCAGTGCTTGGGATTGATATTCCGCTATTAACGATCAATAACTTGTAGAATCACCGGTTTCGAAGGTCTCTCAATAGACAATGGCGATCAGTTTACTACTGCTGAACTCGAGTTCCGTCTTTCGCTGGCTGGTGTGATACCGAAGATCCACGCTCTACCTAGTCAAGCAATACGCAGACCAGAATACTAAATTTCTCGGGATATTCACACAGCGTATGAAGTACAGTTCCAAAAGAGTGCGATGTCATTAGAGTACGCATGCTGCCTTTTAATATCATGCATCTTCGTCAAGCGCTAACTCAAGTTACTGATAGCTCGCTGTCGACAGCTCGACCCTTGGCAAACATGAGCATCTCAAAAGGCGTTCTGAGCTAAAGCAGAGCGACTGTTCTGCTTCAACTTCAAACCAAGATTTCATATACGCTTCTTCACTGGCAGCACTCAGACAAAGCTGGTTTTGTTTGATAGGATATTCAGGTTTCTAGTTGGTCTGAGTAAGGATTGGATTTACTTGAATAAGCGGACGCAAGGCTATCTTGCTGATGAACTCTATACGTATCGCATATGCTTGAAACACTCATCTCCCTTTGCTGAATTGGAGCTCACGCCACATCGCTGCTTCTGACGAGGCAAGTCGCGACCAGTCGGCTCGCATTTTGCATTGGCTCTTTCTATACCGCACCTAAATTCCCCCTATGTCAGAGTCTATACCAAACGGCAGCAAGCCATTATCTACAACCAGTGTACCTCGTCAATTCACTTCTTCCTCTTCAAGAGGTGGTAGAGGTCGAGGTGGTTCTTCCAGTTTTCGCGGTCGTCAAGCTGCACCAACAAGTACAACAGCAGCAACAGCAGCAGCAGACGATGAAGGGGACGATGAAGAAGTAGCTGCGTTGAGAGCAAAGTATGGAAAAGACCAATTACCACTCATCAAAGAATTATTTCAAGATTGGTCTGACCAGGTGAGAACTTCATGCACTCGCAGTCGTACATTCGGGCTGTATGGCTGACGTTGATGGTGAATAGAACCTGCTCTACACGCTCAAAGACGCTTCAGGTGATCTAGAAACTGCAATTGCTCGAATTTCAGAAGGTCAGCATACCAGAAAAGTCTTGTCTCACAATGCGGAGTCATATTCTGACCTATACTGACAGGTCATGCTCAACAATGGGAATCAGCAGCCAAACCGAAGAAGAGCAAAGTCGCTCCTGCGCCTGCTATTCAAATGCCTGCTGTTAACCCATCTTCTGCTGGAATAGGCAGAGGTGGTCTACGAGGTCGTGGTGGTGAGTCGCCAATCGGATAAGAGATGCTCAAGCGAGCTTATCATGATCAAATAGACGCACGCGGTCGAGGTGGATTTGCTGCTCGAGGTGGAAGGGGTGGTTTCCACGGCGGAAGAGGTGCGGGCTATGTTCAACCGAGCACAAGGCCAGCACCAGTAATCAACGGCAACGTTACTGCGTCCAACAATGTACTTGATGTGCCCGCACAAACTGAAGATGCTCCGACGGAAAATGGTGTTGATACGGATGTGTTCAGTAATGCTGCTACAGCTGGTGGTGATACTCCTCAAGTCAACACTCCAGTCTTGGGTACATCTGCTACCCAACAGGCGCCATCTACGAACGGTACTTGGGGAGGATGGGGCAAACCAAAGATCTCTAAAGATTCTTCTCTTCCTGCTGGTCCCAAAGCTATGCAAACGCCTGCTCCTCAAGTCCAAGCCTCTACTCCTATTCCCACTACACCCGAACCTGCGCATGTACTTGAAGTACCTGCTGCGGCTTCAGAAGAACCTGTCACGCCCACTCCAGTTGCAGCTCCTCAAGCTGCACCTGCTAAAACTGCACCTAGTCGTCCTTCCGCTACTTCCACTCGTTCATGGGCTTCTCTGCTTAGGTAAGCTATCATGCTTCCTTAAATTGTCGCATAATTTGAAAGTATATGTGATCTTACAGACCGGCAGAACAACCCAAACCAAAAGCCGCACCTATCGCTCAACAAGCTCCATCTCTACCTCCTCCAGCTGCTGAAGCACAATCGCAAGCTCAACACGTTGAGCCAGTTCCACAACAACTTGAAGCTGAAGATGAGCAAGAGTACATTATGATACCTCATGATCCTTGGGCCTCTACTCCCGCTGCTGCACCACCGATGGAGGGCGAAGGATGGGCAGAAACAGTCTTGACTTCTTCCGACAATCAAGAAGCCTCGATTAATCAGCAGACTTACCACCATGCTGCTGGTTCACCTGATCTAGCTACTGCTATGCCACCAACCGGTATGGATCCTGCTGGCCCTATTTCTCTCCGCGATCCTACTCCTCCACCTCCTTCGCAAGAAGAACCGGTTGCTGTGTCAAAGAAAGATCAAGATCAACCTGTTGCTGCTCAATTGGAAGCGCAAGTTGAAGCTTCGGAACATCAACATCAACAAGATACTACCTCTTCACAAGGTCCACCAGGCTTTGGTAGTAGTCAAAAGAAACAATCCCCTGTTGTTCAGAAACAGGAAGCTCCTGCTTCAGGTTTGATGGATCGCGTTGGCGTTCAGTTCGGCAGTCTTGGTTTGTTCGATCAATCTGGTTCGCAATCTGGTTCGCAATCTCAGCAACAAGGTCAAACTGGTCAGGTTCAGGATGAGAACAGATCGCACGATTTGCAAGAGCGAAACAGGTGAGTACTTGCGGCATCTAAGATATATTTATCTGATGTCGGTGACTCCTCACAGCTACCAACCATCTGCGATCAATGAAGCTAGACCTAACTCTTACGAACAACCTACTTCACACCCAGTCGCAGCTACTTTGGCCCATCAGCAACAGCAGCAAATGGGTCAACAGCAACCTCCTATGCAACAGCAATACTCGCAGCAAGGATATCCTCAGCAACACAGCTATGCTCAATCTCAGTACCAGCAACAACCATCCTATGCTCAACCTACTCCTTCTTACCAGCAACAACCTGGTCAAAACTTCTCGTCTGCTTACCTTGCTCAAGTACAACATCATGATCAGCATTCGTCTTCACCTTATCAAGCTCCGTCAGGACCTTCTTCAGCTCAATCACCTTATGCACCATTGAGCGCTACTGGTGGAGGTGCTCAAGATGCTCATTCGGCTTCATCCCCTTATTTCCAAGGTCATGCTCCCTCACCAGCTTTATCCATGAACCAGCAGCAAAACTCGAGCAGCGGCATGCAACAGCAACAAGCACCACCTCAGGTCTCTTCCGCTTATGCAGCTTTCAACTCTTTGCATTCGGCTCAAGGCAGTCATAGTCCTTTCGGAGCTCCTCCTCAGCAACAGGATTACAGTCATATGTATGGTATTCCTCAACAGCAGGATAGTCTGCGAGGACTGGTGAGTACTTGAAGCTGTTCATCCAATCATGGGACTAATTGGGTCGGGCAACTTACAGTATGGTTATGGCGGTTATCAAGACCCAAGCAGTCACTCTCCCGCTCCCTTCCAATCTCAAGGTCGGACTGCAGGTCAGGACGACTCGAGCAAGACTTCATCTTCAGCTGGAAACGCTCCTTCTCCCGCTCAGCAGATCTCTCATCCTCAGCAACAGCAGCAACAAAGCTACATGCAACCATCTCCTTATGGCTATCCACAACAATATGGTTATCCTTATGGCTACCCTCAACAAGCTTATCAGCCTAACCCTTACTATCCACAACAAAACCAGTTTGCTCCTCAATTAGGCGGCAGCGGCGGTCAAAGACCTCCTTTCGCTTCCCAACATTCAGGCCCACAATCAGGTGGCTCTCAGTACAGGAACGCTATTCCAGGTCCGGCTTCTTACGCTCAGCAGCAATCGTACAATCAGTACGGTCAGCCTCAACAGCAGTACATGGGTTACGGTCAACAAGCTCCATTATCTTCCGGTCAGCAACAAGGAGGTCAACAGCAAGGAGGTCAGCAACCGCAGGACAGCAGAAACAGCTTGCGAAGTGATTACAAGAACAATGCTTTTGGTGAATTCTAGAGAGCATCAAGAAAACACACGCATGGGAGAGAATAATTTAGTTTGGGCAGTGCATTTAAGACCTGAAAAAGACTCTTGGCTCTGGATGTATTACTATGATCCATCACACTTCATTTTCATATTGACTTAGTCTGTTCACATTCTTTCTCTTTAATTTGCCTTTGACTGCTCGAGGCCCTGGCCCAAATCGAGCGGTTGCTCTTCTCGATCACTTTTGTGACGATTCCGCGAGCAAAAAAGGGAAAGGAAGGTCCCAAGCTTGTAAAGTCGCAAAATCATCCAATTACTTATTATGTATACGATATGATAGCCTGAAGGTGCCCCTTTCCCACACTTGCAGGACCTTCTTGATATTCTCAACCAAGGATCCTCCCTATTTCGTGGTCTTTGGCTTTGCGAAAGTGCTGAAGAGGAATAATAAGTATGCTGCGATTCTGAGTAGAGGAAGCATACCCTGAAGCAACGGTGTAAATAGCACTAGCAGACTGTGACAAGCATAGACATAGTGAGTTATTCACGTAAACGTGCGCGAGAGGCTTTGAGACATACGTTTGCACTCTGGATATCGACTTGAACAGAGCCACTGAAATCAGTTGGAGTTTTGCAAGAGAGATTGGCATCCAATTTGAGCATAACGTTACTGCATTCAATATCATTGGCAAATTGACAATGCTAAGGATCAGCTGAACTCACGCTGAACCTTTCTTGAAATTTGCGTAAAACGTTCCTCCAAGCTGGGAAGCGGGAGCAGACCAACTATAACGAGCTATCGCAGTCAAGACGGAATATGAGCGAACGATGTTGTTGCTAATGAAGAGGCTCTTGACATACCAGGTTTACCGGTATACAATTTAGGGCTCTTCAATTTCAAGGCAGGGATTGGAGTATTGAGAATTTCAGCTTGTGTAATAGCCTGGACTAAAGGTGATCTGAGCATTGGTAAGACATCGGCAGTGCAGTACTATTGTAGCATAAGCATGAAATCGTCAAAAGATCGAAGTAAGCCTACTTGTAAAGGACCGAGTTGATCACTTGGAGAGTAAGGCTGAGCTTTGGTGTAGCAGAGACCATTGTTGCTAGGCGAATGAGGGCAGCAGTAACAGGAGACCATAGCAGTGTTAGCCTTGCGAAGAGGACTAGGTGGGGCCATGAACAAAAGCAAAAAGCAATAAGCGAAAGCAAGAACTTACGTCGCAACCATGTTCTAGAATACATTCATCAGTGGACGAGCTTCGGCAACATAATAAGCCTACATGGTGACCATTGTGAGCTCCACACCCTGTTATGGATTGTCAGTCAAGAACGATTCCAAGCAATCTGGCGCTAACATTGCAAGCATTTGGCTCTCCCTGCTCGCTGCAATCAATGCCTATTTCCGGAACTGATGAATCGCACTCACAGACATGCTCAAAGCCATTGAATTTGTCATTAGCGGAAGCCCATTCGTTTGACGTGTAAGAAGCGTCGAATGAGACCGCTTGAATGTTGTATGACTGTCAGATCCTTGATCAGCATAGGTATAGAGCGAGAAGAACAAGACCACTCACTGGATTGACGGTAGCTGCGATCACAGCGGTAGCACCCAAGGCCAAGATCAGTGGAATAGCGAGCATGCTGTTAATGAATGTGGGGGAGTTCAAAAGAGAGTGTTGTTAAGATTATTAATAGCGAGTATACAAAGTGGATGATCAAGAACAAGAGGGGCGAAAAGAGTTTCGCAAAAGAATGCGATTGCGCATTGATCTCTTCTTTTTCGGGATACGGAAATAGCATCGCAGACACCTCGAGAGACTTCGAACAGAAGATAGAATGGACAATCGGGTAGGAGGAAATGCGATATAGAGCAATTGCAGTGAGAATGATACAGAAATACAAACACTGAAATACAGCTCAGCTGGTTCTGCGCTTTTTCGATATAACTCACTATGTTACAGTCCCACGTATCGACTCAAGCACTTCTCAGCTGCTTGGCCAAAGTCCTAAACAGCTCAGACACGTTGGTACCAAATTTCGCGCTTGTTTCAAAGTATTGAAAGCCTTCGAATTCCGCCATCTTACGAGCCTGTAGTCGGATTGCATTAGAAGCAGGAGTCTATGTACCATTAGACATGTTTAGCATTGGAGCAGGAAATTGAACTTACAACTAGATCTAACTTATTGCCCACGAGCACAATCTCGCTTCCTTCCGGTATAGCTTCTCTCAAATGAGGTAGACTATTCTTGACATATTCCAAGCTTGCCTGTACTCTCTCTCATCAACTCCTTCTCCTCTTACTAACGAATATATATACTCACCCGGTCAACCAAACTAAATACCTGAAGGACATATTTCGCCTGACTTAACCGTCCTGGAACAGAATCATGTATCGTAGTGCCGATCGTTGACTCCTTCTTAGTATAAGTTATTCTTCGAGACCGCGAAGATTTCGATTCGTCGACTTCTATAGTATTGAAGAGTTGACGATGAAAGAGAGCTGTTTTGCCTGATCCTCTTGCTCCTGTGAGTTTACCATCAATCGAGGAGCGACCAGGGTCAACTGATTATGGCAGCTCACCAAAAATACAAATGTCAAATTCTGTTGGCTTCGATGGTAAGATTGTTTGACAGCTGGCAGGCAGTACTTTAGGAGGAAGTGGTGTACTGAAACGAGTCTTCTTGTCGCGGCTAAAGCTTGTGCGATTCAACCAGTAAAAGAGGACCAGAGAAGCGATAGATATAAGACAAGGCGTGACAAGGTGTTGTGAGAGTGACAGGAACGCTTCTGTAGTCGCCGACGTTGGTATAGAAGCAAGAGTGGTAGGTAAAGAAGAGGCTTCAATTGCAGGAGTATGCAGAGGAATGATTTCGACTAAGTCTTCTGGATCGACTGATTCCCCCAAGATTTGCGAATCTTGGCTAAGCGGTTTTATGAAGTGAGATAAAGCGATAAAGAAGATCGATGCTTTGACGAGAAGCTGGATAGAAGGTTGCTGTAAGAAACGCCGAGGTAGACTTTGCTTTCTAGCATGCTAGATCAGCCAGTTAGACGACGATTGATGACAAGCACTGACTGTGATTGAACAGGAACTTCCGGTACCGCACAATAACCTACCTCGTCGTCAAAGTCTCGCGGATCAATGACTGCTCTTGTTTCGTCATAATATCCTCCGTCTATAGATTGATCTATATCTCCATGCAAGCTAACATAACCAGTGGGCTGTGAGATAGATAGCCCTCAAAATCAGTAAAGACTGAATCGCAAGGCATCTTTCTCTCACCTCAGCACCTTCATCTGGTTTGATAGCCATTTCCCATCGGTGAAAGGGGGAATCACCTCTTGCGACTTCCAATTCCAAACCTTCCAGCTCTACTGAACTAGATACACCTAATTGACGAGAGGCTGAAGGCGAATAATGACTTTGTCTGACACTTGTAGTGGATTGAGGTGAGAAGGCATTGACAGGTCTAATAATTGAGAAGTCGCTTAAGCTAGAGTAGCTGTCTGATAAAACACTTTTGCTGGACAGGAATGTAGAGTCCTTCTCGGCGACAGATTCAAGCAAGGAAGCAGATGAGCCGTGTGATGTAACTCGTTGAAGGCCGCGCTTGCTGCTCTGGGACGGCGACCAGTCATTCTCCTTGCCTTCATGGCACGAAACAGATAAAGGATCAGGCAATTGAAAGTCAGACATCGCTGGTCGAGACAGAGTTGCGGGCATATTTATTTCGAAATGTGAATGCAATATTGTGGGACTTTCTACACGCAGAGTATTGCACCTTCCAATCATGTACTCTTCGTTGATACTTGCTCGACAACAGGCGCTTCTCGCATCATTGCCAATTCCCTCTCCATCCGGCGACCATCGAACGCTTCCTTCTCTTCGTCAGAGAGCAGATCATATTCTGCATCAGTCATTTGAGCATCGTACTGATCTTGAGCAGCAGTGATATCACTGGCTTCGATTTCTTCGGTCAGATCTTCAGCTTGCGATTGGGCTTCCAGCGCTTCCAAATCTTCTAGATATTCTTCTTCATTGATCATAGCTCTAGCTTCTTGTTCTTCCTCGGGTAAGAATCGTTCGCAAATTTCTCCAACCGCTTGTAGGTCCATCACAATTCTTGCAGGTTTAAGCAAATGATAGACATTCAGACCTGTCATCGTATCCATCACTTCAGCGTTCTGTAAATTCCTGACACCTCGTTCCAAATACGATCCATCTTTGCTATTGAGCGTTTCTTGACCCAATAAGAACAAGATGGCCGACTTTTCTTCCAGCCAACCTCTTTGATCCAACATGTTTTTCATGACCGAAGTTTTTCCTTCTTCTCCTTGAACCCAATCAATACCCACATTCTCCACAACTCTTAACTCATCGTTCCTCCATCTCGTACTCAAAGCAGCTTTCAATCCTTTATCCACCATTTTCCTCGGTACATGAAAAGAATAATCTCTTGGACTTTTAGCAAAAGCTCTTCCACCTCCTTTTCTAATAGGTGAACCTTTATCCCCAACTCTAGCTCGACCAGTTCCTTTTTGTCTTTGAATCTTCTTATTGGAATAATTCACATCCCATCTTGATTTATTGGCATGTGTACCTTGACGTAAAGAAGCGAGATGTTGACGGACTAATAAATGAGTGAGGGATGGATGACAGGTGTGGTCAAAGATTGATGCGGGTAATGGAACGAAAAGATTTGATGGGGTAGAAGAAGTGCGTAGGTTCAGAAGAGGGACATGAACGTTTTCCAAAACTTTTGAGAGAGGTTCTGTGAGTGACAGACGATTGAGCATGAGTGTCTGCCCATACAGCATGAAATAAGAACAAACTTGGATTTGAGCGAGATCCAAGTGATTGTGAAGGCAGAAGAGGTGCAGAGTTACTTGATGAGACTTCTGTAGATAGCGCTCTGCTGGTACTGGCTATGATGCGCCTCGCTGACATCTCGAGCACTCGAAATGCCAAAAATCAGGGAAATCTTAATGGGCGGCTGGGGGGCAGCGATAGCCTTGATATCGTAGTCTCAGGTATAGCTGACTAGGCGCTGGAATGAATCCTGGATATCTGGCAGGTGGCAGAGGTGCTTGTATTAGACAGAGGAGTAATTCCAGGCTTGGAGCTGAACCAAGCTTCCAAGTCTTGATGGCTATTGTGCTGCTCTGCGCTGTAATCATCTCGTCTATACAATGCTCTGTCAAGGCTGGCCGATAGCCTGTTGTTTGAATGTAGGGACCGAACTGATTTCGACTTTTATCCTGTCCCCTGTTTCTCTTCTCGTCCGCTACGTGATCCTGCTGTGAGATGTGCTGCGATTCCGCATAGCCCCGCTTGCGCTCCAAATCGCATGTCTTTCGTTCCGTCTCGTTCTGGTTCCAGTCCACCTAGGTCAACGCTGGATTCCAGTTTTCTCACGCTGCGTCTCGCATTGCATCTGCGCCCGTCACCTGGCGCTTACTACTTGCGGTCTGTCGCTCACCTCCGCCATTTTTGTAGAAGCACCGATTCGGGAAGATGTACTACTCTTCTTTGTAAGCAATTCGCTCTTTGAAACACGTCAGGCTCATTGTCATTGCACAGATGACAAACATAAGTCTATTGTACATGACTCTGCCCCAACGGTAATCAAGCGTCGGATGTCGACGCGTGGTTTGCTTACTATGCTCAGCCGCGTTAATTGCTATAGGCATGGCTACATTTCAGCAATGAGATAGCGGCGGCATGCAGTGTATAGCTGTAGTGAAACTTGTAACTTTAGCCGCATTACTTCCAGGCCTGTCCAGTGCCTGATCATCGACAGACTAGCGAGCGGAATTTATACACCTTGAGCCTTATAGTTTGCCTTTTCTCGGTAAACAGCGAACCAGAACCCATCACAGCATCCCTTGGAGCCCTCTTTCACCTTTGCTCCCTGTGTGGGAATTGACGGTTGTGCTTTCATTGATCAATGGGATTCAGCGACGTCACCGGGAAGAGCAAATCCGAGCAGGAGAGAGAAGATCAAGGGGTCAAGGATTGGCAAGCGTTTCTCGAAGACTACAAAGAGGGTCGTGAGGTTACACAGCCTGAGCAAGCGCAATTCCAGTTTCCGACCGAGAATCAAGCTCAACGAGATGTGGAAGCCCGACTTATTGAGTCTAGCCCCTTTTCGTGAGGATGAAATGCTTGCTGCCTGATCCTTTATGCTGAAAGCCAAATGTACAGTGGAGAATGGTACAAGGATCCAAAGAAGACCGCCGAATCATTGCGAGCTTTTTACAAAGAGCATGGATTCCTACCCGCGCCTCCTAGCAAGATGGAGAAAGAGCAGCTTCGACTCTTGCAGCAATATCGTCTCGATAGTGAAATCCAGAAATCGGCTTTCGATTTATGCACCAGCTTACTTTCTTCCATCTTTGAGGGCCGTTGCGCTTTCGTTTCCCTCTTCAAAGACGGCAGGCAAATAATACCGTCTGCTTGTGGTCGAAGAGCAGAGGAAATGAAAAGTCTGGACGTCATCAACGAATGTGCTATCTGTTCTCATGCTATGCTATCCAATGATCAGAAGAGAATGGAGATCCGCGATGTTTGTCTCGCTTCAAAGCACATATCTTCCGGCACTGATATTGTTCATCAATACAGGTGCAAAGAGATTGGCGCTTCGCTGGTAATCCATGGCTCAAAGATAGCTGGATCAAGAGCTGTATGTGCCAATCCTCGTATCGTTGACGGCTTTTCCTTATGTAGTCATACAGATGTCGGTCAACCGATTTTCCTAAGTAGAGACGCAAATGCAGCTGCAGAGAGCTCGGCAGCTTCTCGCACAAAGGAAGCTGTAGTTATAGGCGTTTTGGCCGTGGTCGACGATACCACCATGCCGCCTCTCAATCAATATCAGATCAAGCTACTACAAGAGGTAGCCGCAATGTGCAGTCGAGAGGTTCAAGGCAATTTTGATCAATTTAGGAGAGATCGAGAAGCTGGCATGCGAGAAGCTATTTCGCATTTCCTGACCGATACCCTCGTCCTACCTTCTATCACAAGAGTACCTGCATCTACCTCGTCATCCCCTAAACCTTCTGCAACTGGAACTATAAATGTGTCTGGAAGTACTGGAGGAGCAAACACGCTACGGAAAGAGAAAGACTTTGCAAAGCAAGGTCTAGACTTGACCACACATTTGCTCGACGCCGAATCTGCTGTCATACTTGATATATCTGAAGTCGTCTTATGGGACACGCCTGCAGCGAAATCTAGTCATTCTTCTACCTCAGCCAAACAAAGTCGCATCAGTATCATTTCCCATCATACTTCGGATCGAATGAAGATTGAAGCTGACGAATTAGCAAGAAGTGGGGTGGAGCGAATTCAGAACTTCTTAACTTTATATGCTTCGGTATGTTGTACTTTTGTGCTTGTACTTTCTCTTTTGGCTCAACCTGCTTTAGAATCAAAATACTCGCTTCAATCTAGCTCAAGGCATTCGTTCGGGCTTTGAAGATGTTTTTTCGCCTCACACTACTGCTCACCTAGCTTACCCTTTCTTCACTTCTGGAAGACCTCATCTGCTCATTCTTGCCGGCACAACTTCAACCTCTTTTGTCTATACGCAGACAGATGCCAATTTCTTGTCGAATATTGGTTGCATTCTTTTAGCTTGTCAAGTTCGTGTCAAATTGGAGAAAGCGGATGCAGCAAAAACTAGCTTCGTGTCGCAAGTGTCTCACGAACTAAGAACGTCAGTCGGAATAAGCTCTCAAACTCTTATTGTCTTGCTGAGCGCTGTTTCCTTTCCACAGTCCTCTCCATAGTGTTTTAGCTCACGTTGAATTATTGAGAGATGTGGTGAAAAGGAATGATTTGGAAACAGCTGAAAGTCTGCTCAACACTGCAGAGTATTGTGGGCATGCTTTACGCGATATCTTAGAGGTTCGAGATTGATAGTGCGTGGGAAGAACAAGCACTGACGTGAACCAATAGAACGTGCTTGAGTCTTCAAAGATTATGCAGTCAACTTCTGCGCCAGAGAATGAAGCGTTAGGCGAAATGGCCGAAGTGGATTTGCAGGAACTCGTTTTGCAAACAACGCGCATGTGTTGTATGCGCGACAGTAAGTATATATATACCCTTAGCTTTGTCCGTGTCTGAAGGACTTTAATAGTGAAAATTGATGCCGATTTCGAGGTTCCTGGCGATCAGAAAAAGGATGGCTTGGACGTGTATGTCGACGTCGAAGATCGCGATCCGAGTCAGTGGTTTGTCAAGACACATCCTGCTTCGCTAAGGAGGTTAGTGCTTGTCCGCTGTTACTCGGTCCGGAACTGATCATGGGTTCAGAGTGCTGGTTAATCTTATTACGAAGTAGTCGCATCGCTAATTTCCCTAGGCATTACTAATACACAACGAAACAGTGCGCTGAAATACACACCTACGGGATCAATCACCGTAGCGGTAAAGCAGATGCCTCGTTCGGAGGATCTAACGGACATGCATATCGTTAGCTTCATTCTTTCTCCAAAGTCCTTCCTGACAGAATATATTGCAGTCGGTTACTGATACTGGGATGGGTATCGAGCAAGATTTCATTGACGTGTTATTTGAGCCATTCGTGCAGAAGAGCAATTTCTCAAGTGGTGCAGTATGCCAATATATTTCGCTTCTAGTGATCATCTACTGATTTCCTCTCTCTGAAAAGGGTCTGGGAATGTTCATCGCGCAAAATATCGTCCAGCGCATGAAAGGCGATAGAATCAACGTGCAGTCCGTAGTAGGGCAAGGCAGCACTTTCAGTCTAATATTGCCGATGAAAATCACCAAAGCGCTAGATCAAACAAAGATCGCTTCCGATGCCACAAAATTTGCGATGAAACGTACGATCGTGAAAGGTGAGTATCCGTTTTGGCTAGCAGGTTATGCTCACAGCGTTCGACAAAGATTCAAACGGGCTGGTCACACCAAAATTGCCACAGGCGAAAAGGATGTCCTCTTATCACGAAATGGTAGAGTCAGGCAAGAGGCGCCTGAAAGTCTTGATTGTGGACGATAATCCGATTGGTCGCAAAATACTAGTCACTATGGTCAAAAGAGAGCCCATCGACTTTCTCGAAGCGTGTGACGGAGAAGAAGCACTCGAGAAGTTCAAGACTTTTCAGCCAGATGCGAGTATGTACTTTTCTAGGAAACTGCTTCTCAGAAATCGCTAAACATGATGCGCAGCTTGGACAGATGTATCGTAGGTCTGCAGTACGGTCCTGATGCACTGAGATTGACAGCTTGGCTTATAGTATGCCAAAGAAAGACGGCTGCGAATTTGCGAAAGAAGCTCGTGAAGTGGAGCGGGCGAATAAGTGGCCGCATTCTCGCAGTAAGTCTATACTTACGACTGTGTTGAATGTAACCAACTGACATGGTTCCAAACAGTCATTGCGCTGACTGGATTAGGAAGCTCGGACTCGCTGACGAAGGAAACTGCACTGCACGAGGGTTACATAGACAAATGGATGGTAAGTGACCAATACAATCCTAAAGTCTCTTAGCTTACAGCGATATGCAGGTGAAGGGCAACATCAGGCTGAAATCTCTAATTGACGATTTGCAAGACACCGTCTCCACTCTCGATTCATCACACGAATAGATCGTACATATGCATGGTATCTGGGTTTACAAGAGTTGATGTCAAATATATTGTCTTTTTGTACATTGCATGGCTACTGTATTTCATTTTTCAGCGCGATCACCGTCATGTCAACAGCAATTTCCATAATTTTCGATAGAATGCTTGTAACTGTACCGCGAGTCAGCTGCTTCTAGTAAAGAAGGCGGTAGACTCACCTGAGCATACTTAAAGCGGATTTGCTCGTCGTATGGTTCCATGAGAATCTCCAAAAGCTCTTTGTCACGGTCGGCATCGAGATTCGGCGAGTAGGTTACTTCACCATTAGGATGCAAAGTTAGAGAGAACACCATTGAAACTGTTATCTTCGCTTTCAGAAGCCTTCTGTATTCGTCAAGCATCACAAACTCACTCGTCCTTCGCTTCCTGCTGGAATCAACCAAAAGACACTCAAATTGTTCTCCATCTTCCGTCGGCTTAATTCTGGTTACGCTTATACCTGTCAAATCGCTGACGAGCTTGTACATCTCTTCCGAATTGCTATTGTTCTGTTGATCCTTCTTAGTATTGCTTGTTACTCGTGAGATGGGATTCGACTGCAGTTCCTTCAATCGTGCTGTTGCTTGTTTGGATTGTTCTGATTCATACGCTAAAGCCTTGTCCAGTTGAGCGACTTGAATACCTCGTGAGCCTTGATTCGCTTGACTTGGGCAGTATTGTCGCTCTCACCTTCCTGTTCTGCCCTATCCTGTTTCTCTTTCGAAGCCTTGACCAGCTCATCTCTCAGCACAACCTCCTTCTTCAACCCTTTCACTTCATCTTTCAACCTCTCGCACTCTCCTTCCTGTTTCTTGACTTCATCCAGAACACTGATTCCATTCCTCCATAAAGCAGTATGTTTCCTCAAACGTTCAATCTCAATAATCAATTCCTTTGTTCGCGCATCAGAAGCAATCTTGCGTTTCTCTGTCAAAGCTAAAAGGTTGGTGTAGTTCTTTTCCGCTTCCGTTTGTCTCAAAGCGTTGAGAGTTTCGTAAGCAAGTTTCCATTCATTTTTCTCCGTCCGTAGCTGCATTATCCACCATGCAAGCCATAAGCGAGGAAACGTCAATATAGCAGGACACAAACGCGAGCGATCTCTTCCATTGCTGTTTCCATAGTCAAAGTAGTATCTCCATCTTCTTCTAGAGCGCCGAGATGAGACGGACGATACATATGACTGACCTGATTGCTTACCGTCTTCTGCTTGAATTGGCTTCTCTGCTTCCCGTTTCCGCTTCTACATATATGAATCAGGTGACATGAGTATAGACAAAGTAGACAGTGCACGCACAGCAGATGGTTTCCGAGCATTAGATGCACTCATTTCGCAAAAAGAAAACAAAGCAATATACGAGGTGTGCCGACTTGTAAGGGAAGAGGGATATCAAGCGCAGCAGGATATGTCACGTGCGTTGAATCACGTATAGTGTATCAACCTTGCAGATGAAGACGGTCGAGCAGGATCAAACATGGCATCTTTTGAATTCAAAATGTCGAGAATTCATACATGCGAATAGTACATTCAGGGTAAAAGAGAACGATTGGTGTATTCTACTGACTGACTACACGGATTTTGATATATGCACTTGGAATGAAGTAAAATTGGAAAACATGACTGCTGACTAAGATACCCAAAGAAAAACTACCAGAGCTTCTCGAGTATAGCCAAAGCAGCGCACACGACACTCCTTCCCTAAGTTTGAAGACCGAACCTTCTTCTAATCTTCATACGCATCGAATTCACTAGTATCGATTGGTAGATCTGAAGTATCAAGACCTTCGAAAAGATCACGTTTGTCGAGTTGAGCTTCATCGGAATCAGGACCAAAGATTTCTTCGTGCGTTACATCTTCAAGAATGTCGACATCTTCCATTCCGCGCTTCTTGCTCTTTCTTGCTCGCTTGATGCTCCAGAGCTGGTTCTTGTCAGACTGTGCGTCATCATTTATTGTCATAAGCTAAACGCACAGCTGATGATGGATATGTACGCACAGTGTTGAAGTACTTGAGGCAAATACCACGAGATCTCCTTTCCTGAGTTTGACGAATCACACAGTTTGACATAGCCATTGTTCGTTGATCGTAACTGTAAGTGTGCAAGAGTAAAATAAGCGATGAGATATCATTGCAGTAGTTGCTTTTTTCACTCACATATGATCTGAAGTGAGCAAATGGAAAGTGTTCCTAACTTTGCCCTTTCTGACAACGATCAATCTGTCAACCGTGAAAGCACAGTAAGCTGAAGTCGCTTTCTCTACTAGGTTACAACTGACTGCTTATCGGGACGAACAGGTCCCATGGGAGGATATTTGAACTTCCTCTTTTCCAAAGCATTGACTTCCTCAGCAGGAGTGATGGCCAGATCTCGTTTGCCAACAGTGTGTTTGTTGTTCTTGGAGCAAGCATAGAGAACCATAGCCCAATCTGTCACCCGAACCCCAGTGGTTCAGAAGCTGCGACCCAGCAGACGGCAACCGAAGAGACTGACCTTTGCCTCCGAGCGCTTTACCGACAAGTTCAGGGAAACCCCATTGAGCTGAAATGCATCTGTGAGAAGGCTCGTATCATAAATGCCAGATTTGCAAAATTGAAAGAGCACCGCTCACTTGTCGTTGCTATCAGTGGGAGAAACCTTCATGAAGTTTCCATGTCTTGATAGAGTCATCTTGGAATACTTGCCCTTGCTCAAATAGATAGATTGGCTGTCAGATCCTAATCAACACCATGCTCGTAGGTGCACGCAATGACAAAAGGACTGACAACATCTTGCGGTTGTATGCAATGTTCTTCTTGCTTGCGTAGTTTTGCTATTATTGTCAGATCAGAATCTTGATGCTTTATGCTACGGTTTCATGACTTACGAAAACATACTACACGAGGCTAATCAGCAAGGATAACAAAAGGGCAAGCAAACAGCTTCGACATACATTCGTTCCAGGTGCAGGTGCTTTACTTGACTTGATGAGTGTCCTAGCCTATCATAGTGTGGAGAAATCAGCTCCAAGCTTTCGGGATGGGTCCAAGTTTCCTTTCTGACTTACAATGGCAGCGAATTTCATTGAGGCGCCTAAAACGTAGACTGGACCAGCCAGGAGTAATAAGAAAGTAAAGATCTTCATTTGTGTAGAGTGTAGTTAGTTGGTAAAAAAGGGAGGTTTTCAATAACAAGAGGTAGCTTGTTTGCACTGCTCTACAGCGCGTCAATATAGTAGTAATCTGTACGAGTTGAAGCAATTGCTTGTACCTAGAGAAGAGATAGAACGGCCTGCGTTGATGGTTGGTCCAGAAGAAAGAGCCAAGCCAGCAAGGAGGGTCACTGCGGCGAATGTGAAGCAAATGGAAGTCGACTTCGATTCTTGGTAGCGATAATATCTGATTAGTGGTGATAAAAGGGAGCGAAAGAGAGAAGGAGAAGAGGCGACGCCGCTAGCGTAGGCTTGGCTCCAGTCAGCCTAACACCGTCAGAAAGTCAAAGACAACAAGAATTCAGTTCGTTTGGTAATTGTATATCTTGTACCAAGCTCTTGGCCTGCACTAGGCCAGTAAGATGAAGGCGTGCCAGTCATCAGTGAGACGAAAGCAAGGATAGCAGCATCAACGGTCCAAACTCGATCATCCATAATTTCTTAATTCCCGGATTCAGTTCTTGCAGTCTTGCGTCTAATTTGCATGCACAAGAATGAGCGTTACGCTTTGTAAAAGGCAGCATTCTGAGGGATAGCCTGATGAAAGAAATATTGGAGTGGAAGAAAGAGCGCGATTAATCGATTGCAGGCTACTTGAATCTGCTGCATGGCAATGTGCAGCTCCGCGAAGCAGACAGTTCGCAACTGGTCAAGCGATCTCTGACGCGTAAGAGCAGTCAATGGCAGCTGCTGCTGTATTCTAAGTACTATACATAGTCTATGTTGCAGATGTGCTACTAGTGGCATGCACTTATCTCAGACCCGCGACTGCCTTGCTTCCCCCATTCGGTAACTTAGCACGTAAGATAGCTCCAGGTTTCTGCCTCAAATCCGTGCCGTTATTCCACAGCGGCTGGAAGTAAAGCTGGTTGATTGTCATGTAAATGTATCCGTCGAAACCTATTGCCAGCGAGTCTGCCCAAAGGATGCGCGGATCTCGAATAAAAGGTAAAGATCGACCAGTGGCATGATCGTAAATGAAGACAGCGTTTTGTTCTGGTGCTGACATGTAAATACTGAAATCAACTCATTCGTCAGATTTGTTCCAATGATCTATGCAGAGATGAGAAAGACTCACAGTCCATTGGAATCAGTCTCGAAGCCATTCGTTTGAGAACCTTTCTGACCCAAATTCTGCACAGCATTGCTGGCCAGTTGTTCGGCATTGACTCCAGACTTGACCAGCAATACATCGGTTGGTACGCGATACAGGTAATTGCTGGTAAGGGGTGCGTAGTATATGTAGTTGCCATCTGCACTGAGCGCAATACCATCGAGTCCCTCTTTGTTGTGGATGTAGGCTTGATTCTTCTGGATCTCGTAGAAAGGTTTGCCGACATAGCTGGGAACGGAATTGTAGATACGCAACACTGATGGAGCTTCGTTGAGACGCCTCCATGATTCGCCTGTGCCTAAATCAAGAATGATAAAGCCATCTATTCCCTCGAGCTTGATCAGCGATATTCTGAGAGAAGATACCAGGGAAACCACAACGTACTTCTGCCTTCATCGCTGCTGTCCACAATATATGCAATACCACCTTCGCCTTTGGAAAGATCGAAGCGAACATCGTTCATGTATGAGTCGGGGTAATGGACATCGACAGGGAAGGTCTACAGATATCAATATGGACAGGTCAGCAAAGCGGTTGTTCAGCCTTTCCAGAAGATCTTACATATGCTTTCTCAATTGTATTGTTATCTGTATTCATTCGAACCAATTTTGGACCGCCTGGACTAGCATATGCTAACGTGGTACCAATTCGAGGTCTTCCTGTGTCCAAAACATATAGCTGGCCCAAAGGATCGGTGTATAGACTTTCAGTAACAGCATCAGGCTGGAATAAATCCATGATTTGCGAAGACTGACGCTTGCACATTGATAAAATGAGTAGTAGAGTTACTGCCAAATAGATAGCCATTGATGCTTGTTGCAAGACCGCCAGGCGGAGTGTTGAGTTCTTCATTCGGGTAAGCTGCTTCAGTGGTTTTATTGGTGACTTCGCCCAAGGTATACGCATAGTCCCCGCGAGTATAGCATACGAAGATTCGACCGTTAGCCAAAACAGACAATCCTATTCTATTGGCATGGATGAGATTACGTAATTATACATTCTGAACTTACGGCCATTGATCGTAGAAGTAGTGGTACTCTTCTACAGAGCCATAAACTCCTGGGTCTGTCCGAAGTATAGATCCCTCGACATCCCAATCTGTCTGGAGAAATTGCGCAACTACGCTGCTGGTGACGAGAAGGCTCGAAAGCACAAAAGTAGAATACATAATGGTCGGAAGCGAAGAAAGAGCGCTGAATCCAGTTCTCCAACCTCTACTCGGCTTGCTAAGCTTGATTGTTCCTATGTACTATAATAGTACCTTGAAATGACGCGTCTGATCCAAATCTCCGCTGTGCTGATTTCGCTCCGATTTGAGATGGATGTAGTCGAGCAAATGGCCAGCGTCAAGATCCAGCGAATGGATCAGCAAATACGATTGAACGAGTAGTGGACGCGGTTGTTGTTCGGCGGGCAGCGGCACGGAGAAGAAACAAGCCAGTGATAAGAGAAGAAACTCTGGCCCGCACTGGATGTAGCAAGGACAATAAGATTGAACCGGAGGGTCCCACAGGATGTCGCTGAGGAGTCGAACATTGAAGGAAGGCCGAGTCGAGGAACTACGCTGTGATTGGGAAGGTGTGGAAGACGACGTCGCTACGTACATTTGTGTTGAGGATACCTTGAGAGAGAGTCTACAACAGCAGGGGAGATCATTGATACCAGACGACACTTGGCTGGAATTTCGGCCTCTTGTTCCATGACAAAGGCTGGATCAAAGCTGGACTGCGAACTCTGTGTCCGAAGCATTACTCGGTCGTTTGAAGAGGCTGGCTCATCCCTGAACGCACACAGCCCTGGACCTTCAGCCCTTGGTCCAATCTTTGGCGCCGGTCTTTAGAGTGGTCTGCAGGGGTTGCGAAAAAGCATGGTCATGTCTCAGCTACCACTCATCGCTATGGCTGCAGTCCCTTCACTAATGCAAGAGCAATCGCAGCTGATTCAAGAAACAAAGTACGGTCAAGCAATGCTTGTAACATATAGACTGGCGGACGAGCTCTTTCCGGCCGAAGTGTTGGCTAAGCGAGCTCTTGCGGCACTTGTGGATCGCAGGTCTTTTTCAGAAGGTTTTGATATTCTGGTCACCAGTTCCCGCCAAACTCTCGAAAGCGGATATTCGCTTGACGGGAATCATCTAGGCTTTGCTACTTTCTACTGCATGGTTGTCTTGAAAGCAACCAATTGTCTCAAGAATCTCACCGATCAGGATGCCGCACCGATTCTCAAATCGTTTTTATTTCTATACGTCAAACTCTGTACGCAAAGTTTCCAATCAAGAGCGGACCCGGATTTCGACTTCATACAAACCATACAAAGTCTTAGACTTCTATGTCAAAGCTTGGTTACCGCTTTAGCGAAAAAGCATACCGCCTGCGATCTAATCCTAGCAGAACTCATAGTGGAGGAAGCCGAGACTTGGCGTGAGACTCTCTATCAAACCGTTTCTTGGACCGGAACTTGTGGAGACAATGAATGCTGGGCAAGCCTTGTGGGAGAAATGACCCTTCTTTGTGTTCTTCTGGCGATGGAACCACCTTTGAAGTGTGAAGAATCTTTCGTATTGTCTATACACCAAGCTGCAACTCTTACAAAAACCAAGGATCGTTGCGCGGCCCTACCACAAAATGTAATATCAGAACCTAGCCAATTACAAAATTGTTTCGTTTGCATCCAATGCGGGAAGTATGATGAAGAGAACGTGATAGACCCTGCTACCGAATCCAAGATCTTCAAGCTTTGCTCAGGGTAAGCCATACCCTTATGCAGATAATGAAAACAACGCTGATCGATACTTCTCCGGTTTTTTAGATGTTCTATCGCTCAATATCGCTCTCCGGCGTGTCAAATAGCGGCATGGAAGGAAGGGCACAGGGATCGCTGCTATGGTCGAAGAGAACAAAGAGAAAAGAAAGCCGCAAAGAAGCAGAAAGTTAAGTGATAGGCGAAAAGGCTCTGTCAGTTGCTGTGGTTCAGTAATAGGTAGTACATTAGGACTTACGCGTCTCTTGCGCTGCGCAACATTGGTAAGTGGTGTTTCTTCGCATACTATAATAAGCTGATCTAAGGCGCTTTCAGCTCTCGAATTGAGAGCGACTCAGTTGGGACTCCAAGTCCATAGCATCGATCTTGGGTCAGTCAACAAGCAGAAGGCACCATGTGTTCATCTACTCGAGATTGGCACAAGTAGTCCTCGGGCTGACTCGAATTGTAGCGAATTATGATCAATTCACGTATCAGCAAGCATCTCATAGACAGCTTGACGTGCGTACTGCTATGCTAGTCGTTTGACTCTTGTATAGTTCCTGCACAGTGTGCTTGCTGTTCCGACTTCTCTTCTTCTTCACCCTTCGAATGTTGTTTTGAGCAACGATCTTTTGATATCGATACCAACCTCGTGACCTTTCAGCAAAGTTGCACTGATACCCTGCGCTTGTCTGCCGTGCATGAGCTTGAGGCCGATCTTGTAGCATTGAAATGTCGTCCGTCGCAAGTTTGCCAAACAATACGATGCAGATGCATGATGCTATGCTCCTACATAAGTATCAAGCGCCTCGAGTGACGGTCCCACCAATGACTGATCCTGTTTTGATGGAAACGCAAAATGCATTGGCGAATCGCCCGAGACTCAAGATTCGGCTCAAGGCTTATGCTGAAGAGAGGTCAATTTCAGTAGTAGAAGATCACGATATGGGCATACTACACGCGAATCAGACGGAATCTCGGTTAGTCTTTACACTTGTTTTGAATATCGTCTGAACGCTGATGTACTGTGACAGCAAACGTCGCAGGCTTTCCGCGAGTCAAGAGCCGGTAGCTGCAATAGAAGGTACTGTTAAGGCTGCTCAACTATCGAGTCTGCATGAACAGCAAGATGCACCGATCATCAAGCCTGAACCAGTCTTCATCTCTCATGCCACGAAGCTACTGATTCCAGATGACGGACTGGACGATATTTCTCCTTTCTCTTCTCCCTATCCTCCGACGGCTGAAGTACCTGCGAGAAGAGCTGGATCTTGTCCTCCTTCTCTACCTGACTTCAAATCTGATCCGTCCGTACCTTCGTATACCTTTCTCAGATCCCAGCAACCTATTATTCAGGAGTCATACACGACAGATCAAACAAATATGCTAGCCATCCTGTCCATCTTGAATAGTATAACTCAAAAGAGCAGGGATAGCTCTCTACCGAAAACGCTCAATACAAATCAAGGCCAAATCAATACCTCCATCACTTACTCACCTTTCGCTTCTTCTCAAGCTGCTAGACGAAAAGCACTCGAACAACGCAGAATGCAAAGCAACCTGCGAACGATATTAAGAGTCGCACCCAGAAAATCAGTCAATTCGGATTCTCAAAGCGACAGCGAATCTTCTCTTTCCGAACTTGATGATGGATCTTCTTCCTTATCCGAAATCAGCGATACTGAAGAAATTCTCAGTTTACCTCGTCCCCCTTCACCCGCTTTGCCTACGTCTACCAGTTCAAGACAAGTGTCACTGGAACTCAAACCACCTCCAGTCAACGTAGACGCGTCAACAAGTATGGATTCAGATCTCTTCACTCCTCCACCTCCCGTTGTACCTTCTACATCAAATACACTTTCTGTTAAACTTAAACAACAATCTTCTTCTGCTTCTAAAGCAATATCTGAAACTCTTACTGTTCTTAGACCGACAGAGAAACATTTCCGCCGAGCTCAAGGTTTAGCTTCTTCCCCTGATCAGAAATCGAGCAGTAAGAAATCAGCCAGCAAGAAGAACAGAAACTGGGTTACAGATACCAAGAAGAGGAAACGCGGGTCTGGTGCTGCTGGGACAAGCAACAAAGGGAAGCAGAACGTCTGGGGCAAACAGAAGGAGAAAAAAGACGAGAAAGCTTGGCCTGGAGGGAAACACAATGTGAGTAAAGTCGCTGCCTTATGTCGATTTGCGACTCAAGAAGTAGGCGAAACCACAGTTCTATATCGATATACCTGCTTTACCGAAAGAATTCCGACCGAAGAAGGCGAAGAAACCTCGCTGGTACTACGAATCAGTCGATGAAGAACCGCCTAAAGTGACTGCTCAATTCTTAGCACCGCCTACTCGCCAAAGTAGAAGCAGATCCAAGAGCAAAACACCAGATCAGCAAGTCGATCTCACTAAATCGAGTACTGAGCCGGAGCAATCCTTTGCAATATTTACTCTCAAAGCAGTACAAGAGACAGAAGACATATTGATGGAAGTACCTGCGCAAGAATCAAGAGCTGTTTCTCAAATACCAACTGAAAGCTCTCTTGCCTCTATCGGCTTTCGTTCCATCTCCACTAGCTACGCAACACCTCCTACTAGTGACGATCTACCTGTTGCTGTTCGAGCGTTCCCGACTCCTCGATTCTCTCACTTCCTGTACCCGGATATCGGAGGAGAAGCTGATTGTGCAGTTGATGCGGGAAACAAGGTTCTGATTGAAGAAGAGATATTGTAGCTGTATATATTAGCGCGGTTCCCATGCATGAGCTCTGTCTAATTTCGAATTGCCCTATTCGATCACGTTTACGGATTCGACAACTCGAAATTGCCGACGACTCTTGTTCTTCACCAGCGACGTCGATCTCTACCTCATCTGACCTTCATTCGCCGCATCTATCAGCTTGGATATACCTCACTGTCTCCTGTCGCTTGCGCAGCTCTTGCCTCAAAAAGGTCATAGTGCGGGGGATAAGCAAACAAGAGTCTCTCTTTCACTGACGCTGCGGTCTAGCTACAGCTCGAATAGCTGTTCACTGCTCCTTGTGCAGCCCATCGACTCTCCATACATTCCCTTGCCCGTCAGATTCCGAGACTCTTCCCTTTGTTCGTACTCGAAGCACAAGTGCGTTGTCTCATAAGCGCATGCGAGCACTGGCTGAATAGTTTTGATAGCATTCACAATGTCTAGCAATAAGCAAGACGTCCGATCTGCTTCTCCAACGGACTTACTGTCAGCTGAAGATCCCAATTCAAGCATCAAGACTCCTTCTTCTCCCATGTCTTCCGCTTCCTCTACTTTCGATGGTTCAAACTTGTCTGACATCTCCATTGATGAAGATTTTGAATTCGTCAACGAGTTTTCCGAAGATGATACTAGAGATCTGATGACGGATTCGGGTGATGATGATAATACGCCAACTGCTTCTTATTTACCTGATCAACAGCAACACCAACAAGGATCTGGCGAAGGACACAAGCTCAGAACTTCACCTAGTCGCTTGTCTTTCTCTTTCCCTGATCCAAACAATGATGAACAAGCTTGGGTCGATACTGGTTCTCCTTTGGAAGCAGATATCAAGATGCAAACTCCTAAGATCGCTCAAGTAGTTGACAATGATGAAGAAGAGATGATTGAGGTTGGGCAAGAGGTTGTCGTTGAACAGAAAGAATTGGATGCTTTATGTGCTACGGTTGATTGGGAGATGGAGAACAAGCCATCTGTGGTCCAAGAAGAGAGCATTACGAAGGAGGTCAATAAAGCTGGTCAGTCCGCGCTGATTTGCATCTGTACGGGTTTGTTCTTACTTCAAACTATAGCGATTGTTGCCCTTCGTCGCGATCCACTCATGTCTATCCTGTCGACCTTCGCTGCCAGTACTCGAGCTAAAGGTGTATGGAGCGCTGCTGCTCTCGGCATTGCTCTATTGGCTGCTGCCGGTGCATCGTTCATGTCCGGTCAAGGCAATGTTGGTATTCTAGCATGGCCTTTTGCTCGCTCCGACATTCAGCAGCAGGCTATGCCGATGTCAAATGAAGCTCCTACGCCTACCATTACAACTGCACCAACTCTCGTCTTACTCTTGTCTTCGCCTACATCTTTCCTCTCGATCGCAGCTACCGCTCACGTTGCGAACCCCAAGATGAAGATGGATGTCAAAGCTCTGGCAACTGCACCTTCCCCTTGCCAGCGTTGCGCCCTTTCGAATATTCCAACTCATCGATCATCGCCAACTATGAGAAACGATGCTTCTACTTCCAAGGCGGTCATCTCAAACAGTCCATCGATCGCAGGTCGTCCTCTACTACATGGCAAACTCGAAAATCGTTCCCTCATGGTGATTTCCCAATTCGATGTGATGAAAGATCTCAAAGCAACTTTGCGCTTATTGGAAGAATGGCAATTCTTAGCACTCCAGCATGCTTCTGTAGGGTACGAATGGTTCGCTCAACATTACCTTTTGGCTCTACCGGATTTGTTGGTGTTGCCAGAGAAGATGCATCGATTATGGTTGGATATTCATAGACAAGCTCGACCTGTTGAGAAAGAAGCAAAGAAATTGTATGAATTGGCTGTAAGGCAAATTCCGATCGTGGAAGCAAAAGTAGCGAAGAACGCAAAGACTTTGATCCGATCAGCCAATGAACGATTTCAGAAGAAAGAAGTGGTTTTGCGTTCCTTGGAGAAGAAAAGGGAAGTGATGTTGCGCTCTTTGATCAAAAGAAATAAGAAGATCAAGAGAGCTGGTCAGGTCAAACTCCGTAAAGCCGCTCGCGTTGCTAAGAAACTCAAGAGTCGTCAGAGACATTGATAGAGACTGTACTACCGTTTGTAAGATTGTTTTTGTACTACTATTATCTCTCGCATATACTTTTTGTGAAATGTTAGCATGCTCTTTACTACTGTCTGAGAGTCTCGGGTACCTGGGAAAGATCTATTGCGGCAATACGAAAGACGAGGCATAAACTATGTACAAAGTCCTAGGACTAATGGTTGGCAGCCTTGGCAGCCGGACGATCAGTACCATAATAGTGATGTTGAATTTCCTGCATGTGTCCATTCTTGCTTAGGTACTATGTAAAGGCTGAGATACATCACGTAGACACACTTTACGGTATTGAACTTACTTCGACAGCATCAATGAAAGCCATGCTGACGTCATGACTTTGGATTAGAGCCGGTAACACATCATCTCGTGAAGAAGGAAGCTCGGGAGCCCAGCTCTTCAAATGCCGCGGTGCGCCTGTGTTCTGAATCAGGGATTTAGCTATTCGTAAGGGCCAATGGCATGTCGACCTTACCTTCTCGAGGTAAACGCCGTGCCTGTCACATATTGCCTGCACAGTCTTGTCCAGGTACTGATCAACGCTTCCATCCACAACTTTGATTCCCAGAGCTTGTGCGTGCTCATACATCTTTGCAAGAGGTAGGGGTGGAAGATCATGCCCATATTTTCTGCCAGATTGAGTGTTCCTGATCCAAATATAATGAGCGATCAGCTATGTTACATGTCAGCTGACTTCTTGTTTGGTATTTATTCACTAACTTGGACCTGGCCTTGAAATTTGGCGTGGCAGGACGGATCCGATGCCTTCCCGTGCAATGTGGCAAGTGCACGAACATGGTCGTCGTGAGCCTTCACTTGCTTTGTATAGTCCTCCATGACTGAGGGCAGGGTAAGTTAGGCAGAGATATGATGGGTAACGCTCGAACCTGCAGCCTCGCTTGCTTTGCGTTCAGCTTGGGATCTGGAGATTGCAGATCTGAAGAGAATAGTTAGCTAAGAATCACAGAAGATAGCGGCAGGAACGGACAAGTTGGGGACTGGCACTAGCATGTTTGGCTGATGCAAATCGGAAATTTGATATGATATGAAGAGAGAAAGAGAGAGAGAGGCAAAGAGCTAGCCATTCTTATAGAGGGTCTAACGAACGTGAACGCGGACCAAAGACATCTTCTTATCACATCGAACAGACATGTCCGAAACGAGCCAGAATACAAGGCAATGATGTACGTGAGCAGCAAGAATGTGATGAAATCAATAGAAGCATCATCTCAGATTTAACATTTGCAAATCAAGGAAATACGAGAAGAAAGGGAAGAAACAATTGACGCTGGACGACGACCCTTGGAGATATCGAGTTGTACGTGCGCTGAATAGCAGCAGGCATGTCCGGACAAAGCTGGGGGTACAAGAAGGCGCATTTTGTACTTGGGCAGGACTTTGGTTTGACTCTACGACCCAAAGAACGGAAAGACAGACAGCAATAACTCAGCGCTTTTCATAAAGGAGCAAGAGAAGAACACCAGTCCTTCTTTGGCCATCGAAATCTTTTGGATGGTTGCAATCTCTAGAGAAGCCTTGAGAAGAGCTGAACATTGATCATGACTTCTGGCATCCTGAATACGTGCCTTTTGCTTCAAGTTCGAGCTGCTCTATCAAGACTGCAGATATAGTACTATCCATGAATTCGCAAGAGCGCAGCATGTACGCGCCGGCCCATAAGTCTGCTGGAGTTCGCGAAGCTGAACATATCGAAGCATCTGCTCTACGTGCAGCTGGAGTGTTATTCCTTTACAGCTGATTCAGGATAGCTAGTTAATACAGCTTCGTTTGCCTTCGCTGGCCTTCGTAATATCGAGTTGGTGAAACTCCGGTGAAGTGACTCTGTCTTCACTGCAGTGCTCATACGGGCCTATTCAGCGATTCGACTATATATGAAAATCGGACTTTGACGCTGACAGAGTACGTGTTGTACAGTTTGTACTTTGACACTGAAAGAAACTACATGCTGTATAAACTATGATACACCTTGACACAACATCGAGCTCATCTTCTCACACCTGTGTTCTTTTTACAGCTTACTAGTTCTCTTCAATCTCGCTTGCTTTCTTGCCGCTTCCTTAAAATCTATCACGATTATATCAGCCTGGCATTTTGCCTTGCCCTCATAGCTTATACTTACCAGACTCCGTCTTGAATGCTTCCTGAATCAACACTTTCCTCTTTCTCTGTCCGACTGCTTTCCTATCAAAATCCGGTTCTCTTCCATAAGCCAAAATAGCCACATTGATGAGAATATCAGCGGTGAAACCTCTTATGGGTATTTTGGATGACTCGAATTGATGCATTCGATAAGCTTTCGGTGTAGCTCTTGCTATATCGTATGAGACGTGGTAAGGTTTTTTGCCTGAGGCGATTTCGGATGAGAGGAATCGGGTTGTTGGAAGTGCTGGTTCGGCTTGAAGGAAACCAATTAGCGGATGAGCAAATATAGAGTCCTGCTTTAAAATTAGAAGAGAGCTTGATCAATGGAGACAAGAAAGCTTACCACTTCGGATGGATTGAGTTTCGGTTGTAATGTGAGATCCGTTATAAGGACTACGACGGGCGTTACCTGCAACAAACGCCATCAGACGCTCTATTTCGGCGAAGCATATGTTAAGCTTACTACTAGATTGCTCAGCCTCGATAAGAAAGGCGGTAAGAGAGTCAACAGCCGAAGTCGAACAGGATCTATGGGTAAGCCGACTTCTTCATAGGCTTCTCTTCGCGCGCAAGCTTCTAGAGAGTCGTCTGTGTCATCCAATCTTCCGCCAGGTATAGCTACATCTCCAGCATAGGATCGCAGTGATGCTGCTCGGGTTGAAAGCAGGACATGTAGCTAATTCTCATGCATGAGTTACTATCTTGAAAGAGTACAGGGCAGACGAACATCGCCTTCTCGGCCAATGAAGAGAGCAACGAGCTGAACATTGTTAAATTCAGACAAACAATATCATGTGAATGCTTGGAGCAAGAGCTGACCACTGCTGCTCTTCGAATCATAGGAAAATGCTCCTTCCCTCTCCTATGCCTTTGTAAGTTCTCAATAGCCAAGCGAGTCGAGTCCTTCAACTGCGGGAAAGCAGACAAATCGAATTCCGGCAGCTGGGAGGTGCTGGGCAAGACGCCTAAAGAGTCGTACGTCTCTGTTGAGGACATCTTTACGTGGTATCAGGCTGCGGGTATTGGATAGCCGTTCGTGACGAGGACAGCTTCGAGTGCCAGAAGCGCAGGAAGTAGATTACGTAAGAACTTTTATTGTGAAGTAAGCATTTGCTAGTATTGTTACAACCTTACACAGCACATCTATCAATTGGTTCGAAGCTGTTGTCTAATTGCGAAATTTGCATGGCCGCTGAATTTTGGTCGGCAATCAAGCACCGTTCGAGTCTGCGGAACCTCGCGCAAGAAGGTTGATTGCAAAAAGAAATGGGAGGCTGAAGATACCGGAGCGGTAGGATTGCGTTGTAAAGAAACAAACAATACCCATCTCTTCAGAATTCCAAAGTAGGAGCCAGAGACAGACCGTAAGCCAGACAGTACAAATGCGCTGTGTGACGGTCAATGATGACACAGCCATGGACAAGTAACAGCTAACCTTCAATAGCGTAACCTAGAGGATATTCAGAGGAAAGCAAACACGGAGCATTCAATGGACCACACCTTCTTTCCGCTTCAGTTCTGACAGGCGAAGAAGATCAGTCTGTTGAAGTCCGACCACCGAAGAACTGACCTTGAAGCTTCCCATAGAGTTCTATCTCATGCTTGGTAGATTGCAATGGTACTCGAAAAATGTCTCTCACCTTTGACGGGAATCAATAGCTTCACGATATGTTCACCGCCATCCAGATTCTGCTCTGGTTCTGACTCGTCTTCTGTAACCTCTACACGCATAGTGATCATAGCCATACTGTCTGGAGATCAGCCGGATTCCATGCAAGGTCTGCAGAGACATACTTGCTGCTTGACATTCCAGGCGTACTGATCAGACACAAGGTGAAAATCCAAGGAGTGCTTCCAGTGGATGAAGGCTTACAGCATGATCCTGCATACAGCTGAGTGCAACTCAAGGAAAGCGGACAAGTAGAGCTCACTCGCCTGAATCAGCTATTACTTTAGCATTTCGGTAGCCAGTCTCTTCTTGTAGCTCGCGTACTGAAGAGTAGTAATGAGCATTACATGCATGTCTTCCACGAACGAAAATAGCTTACTTGCTGCTTGTTCGTAAGATTCGCCTTCATCAACCAGTCCAGCTGGTAGTTCAACGCATATCCTGTCAACTGAGGGCCTAAATACCTTTCAGTACGCATTCTACAGAAGTGCAGAAAGCTTACCGATATTGCATAACTAAGACAGTCGAAAGAGGTTTATTGAGGGCGGAAATGAGAGGAAAGATCTGGTCAGCGCAAGATCAATGGTATCGCTTGTGATGATCAAAATCAGTCTTACCTCTACTCCTGTGAAGTAGCTGCATTCGCATGCTATTTAAATGACAGATCCAGACAAGGCTTACCATCGACTCCGCTCTTTGGCGTTGTTTTCCTGTAGGTGGATTCCCAGACGCGCTATCTGTATATAAGCAATGTACTATGTACTCGCATCAAAGCTTGTACCTCTTTGCCGTCTTCGTCTTGCCAAATGAGTTTCTCACATCCGATCCTGCAACGAGCAACATCACAGAAGAACTGGCACAAATCGAGCTATGAAAGAGCGAACCACTTTGCATCTTCGTTATTCAGAGGTTTTCTCGACAAGACCTGAGAAGGATCATGAGGAAAGATTGAGAGAAACAAAACAAAAGATGAATTGCTTTGGCAGAACCAAGCGTCTTCAAAGAAGAACAGAATGAGAAGCAAAGCTAGCACACACGACAAGAAAGCGAACCCATTTGCTCATCGATGCCAGAAGTGTGATGGGAGAAGATAGGAAGCCCGCTAATTAAGTCAATTCGTGTACTTTGCCCCCTAGAGCTGGGCAGAGAAAGGCTCCCGTCGCTTTTACTCGTGGCTTTTCCGGACCTATGTCGTTGCTTTTAGAAGATCAGGCTGCGATTCTTCCAACCGTTCTTTGACTTGTTACGTCTGTCTGCTCAACTTTTCTCTCGAACCTCCAGACTGAATCACAAGTATGGCGGCATGGAGCAAATTTCCCATCGAAATTCAGCAAGACATTCTGGAAGTACTCAACGTACAGCCTTTCTCTTGGATAAGATTAGATGAAGCCTCGAAAATCTCCACGGCCTTGTCTTGCTGCGCGCTTGTAATGGAACGGCATTTGCACTCCTTTACTCTATGGATTTGTCTGCCTTTCAAGACTTGCGATTACAGGACAATCCAGTCGCAATCATCTGGATGCACTGGCTAATCAGCGGTTTGCAGGAATGGTCAAGTACCTCTATCTAACATTAGGATCTCATGATCCGGCCATGGAGCTGCAACTGCGCAGACATTGATCCCTAAGTTGGCAAACCTGACCACTCTTTCCATCTTTTCCTTTTCCATCAGTCCACACCTAGATTCTGGTATCATTCTTCCCGCCTTATCATCTTCTGATAATCTCCGCAAGGTCTGCTTTCTGGGTATGACGCTAAACCTTAGCGTCATCAGTCCCCTTCTTCAATCTAGCATTTCGGTATTGAATGTGATCGACATTGGGACGCTTGCGTCTGTGCGCTTCATATGGCCCAGGATCAAGTCTGATGAGGATGAAGAGGATACGGCATAAGTCGAAGGCTCAGAAGCTCGTAACTTCTCTGACGACGACTTGAATAATTTGCTACTTTCTATCTCTTCACATCGTTCGCCGGACAAGACTCGCTTGGTAACAACGCAAGTGAACTTCGAGTCGTGCTGCGATACTCTTCAAGACATTCGAAGCATGCCCTTCGGCGATCACAGCCATTGTACCCCATTACATTGCTCAGAAGAAGCTTCACTTCTGCCAGATTTTTGGAAAGAGGTGGACGCCAAGTTCCCAGCAATCACATCGATAACCATTGGTTCAGACTATCCTCTTTCCCGGCAAGGATCGAAACCGGTGGATCAAGACTCTCTGCGGAAAATGGATGTCAGAACAGCTTTATCTGCAATGCTGGGCACTTCGCTAGCACTCGTCTACAATCGCTGCATCTTCCTGGAGGAGTCATCGAATTTTTGCGAGAAGCGACGCCGTTTCATTTCCTTCACTCCGCTGTCTCTCTTTAGATTTCTACATCATTACTCTGCGTCAAGGGCTAACAAATTTCATGCAATTGTACTCCTTACCTAACAAATCCTACTTACGCCGCATCTTTCGTCTATTGGCAAGATTTACGGAAGCAGATGATAAGCAAGCCTTCTGCAAATTGACCTGTTCTCAAAGACTGGATGATCAAGGCGGGATTCCATAGTGGCCGAGTAGCGGATTGGTGGGTTGAAGAACGAACACTAGGAACGAAAGATTCTCGCTCAGCGTTGGATGCATTGAAGGAGGTTGTGGGTATTGATCGATCGGGTATACCAACGACAGAAGCTGAGGCAATCGGGTGAACGAGGCAAATGTACGAAGAGGGACCATTTGGAACGCCCGTGAGCGAATCTTGTCTTTGCCTGGATCTTTGCTAGATCCCGCGTAAGTCGCACAGCTATTGTCACTCCGATTGGCAAGCTATCGATGCTTGATGTGATGCAAGTATTTTACAAAAATCACGAGGGAAGTTTACACTTAACCATAATCTACGAAATGAATACCTTCGCTGCCTGCGCGAATTTGAACACTTCTCCTGTCCTTGGACATGTCACTTGCTGCTTGTCATTCTGCGAAGCTAACATTTCCAACCCTTCTTTGCTGTACACTCTTCCATTCGGTAAAACCCACGGTGTTCTACCTTCATCTTGTCCTTCCATAACTTTGCCTGTGATCTTGCAAACAATAGTAGAATTCGCATGGTGAGACCAAGGTACTTGATCACTTTGTGCTAGAGGTTGTAAAAGAGGTGCGCAAGTTGGACAATTTGGATTATGGGAATAAGATTCGGCAGAGGCACAGGTAGGATTTTTGAGTGCCGATAAACCGGTATGGAGAGATAAAGAAAGCATAGGCAATGGAGCGATAGAATGGATTGAGAGTAAAGTGAAGCGGAACTGAATAGCCAGATCGTTCCATCGAGCATCGTCGAAGAGTTTCTTTCCCAGAGAACGATCAGACAAGTTCACAGCGATGAAATGAACAGATAAATTTACCTGATAAGGCGGACATGTAGTCTCAGAACCAAAAGCGAGCAGCACCATTGCTTGCTTAATTTGTCGCAAATGACTCCCACCCCATGGTACCAGATACTTGCGAGAATGCGCAATAGCTTCGGCCATTTGCCCTAGCCTAATCATTTCGATGAATTCTTGATAGCGTAGATCGAATTCTAATGTACTCTTCGATGCAGATCAGCATATATCTGAATAGAAACATGAACGGACTCACTTTAGACTTCTTCAGAGCCGAACTATTCTCCCTGCACCAGCTCAGAGCTTCCGTTACTTTCTTCTCTCTCAAAGCCTTCTCTATCCTCACACATTCCCTGAACAAATCGGTGTCAACGAGAGCTTCCACTCCTTGTGCTTTAGCGAGATGAGTCGCAGCGTCCAGGAAGCCACGATGCAGCAAATAGTCGATCATCTGCCTTGAGAGTCTAACTGAAGACCAAGATGGATAGCCTGCCGCAGGAGAGAAAGACTCCATATCATTGACAGCAGCCACATGAGCCAATCTAGCTTCCATGCCAGCCAGAGCACCATCATTGAGTGCATTGACTTCATTCAGTTTGCGCTTGAGTGTTCGCATTCGGGTGAGCATGCTATCCACCACTTTGGCAGCTTGGACAGGATCCACTGGAGTCTTGAACAGATCTGCTATTGTATTACTGAGAGCTGTAAAGTCGCGCTCGAACGCTCTTTGAGTTGATCGCAAGTTTCGCTTGAGTTGTTCTTGTGGTGCTTTGAGCAGCGCTTGCTCAAGCAGAAGGACGTTATCGGGATTAAAGGCATTCTCTTTCGACATGGTAGACGTGTAGCAGTCGGCCGACAAAGATCAAGTATTGGAGACATGCTAAAGTCAGATCGAATTCAACGCGAGAGGGAGCACGAATACAAGCATGACACAACTAAAGGCTAAGTCTCGCACTACACCTCATCCGCTTTCTCTTCAGTATCAGCGATCTTTCCACCTGCCCAAGGATTGAGCTCAAATTGCGCTTTCACTTTCAGTCAGTCTTTGTAAAGCTATGTCAATGAATCATGCTCACCTGCTGGAGCAGAGATCTTGGAATGAAGTTTTGGTTGACTTCTTTGCCAGGACGACTTCGATGTTGATCGGCCAGTGTCAAGGTGATTTGCTTTCCAAGACACACGAAGAAGCACAATACTGATAGGGCTGAGAGTATTCGCGAGTGAGTTTGGTGCTCGTTGGAGTCGTGTCAGGAGGACTTACGTGCCCAGGCTGTACAAATCTGTTAGAATGGGTCAGAAGCAACAAGTTTATATTGGCTTACGTGGCATAAATCAATGCTGAAGAAAGTATGAAGCCTTGTCCAAGATGTGGATGAATTAGCATAGCTGTTGCACCCTCTTTAAAGCATATCAGAATGTCTTGAGCATTAATCTGAACAAAGCTTCAGCTTACTAATGACCGGGATGAGAAGTATGGCGACGTAGGCCTATATTAGTGATCTGGTATCAGTAGCGATCTTTCGAGAAAAGCAGCTTCCAGACAATACCGATGACAAAACCCAGAGAAGCATTGAGAATCCGTTGCCGACAAAGAGAAATCAGGTTTTGGAGTCTATTCGTGTAGCTCGAATCATCTGAAGATATCTGAGCACCTTGAGAAGTGTATTTCTTGTTTTGCTGCATAAAGGAAATTTGCTGTTGAAGATTCTTGACGGCTAAAATGACGAGCGGAATCCAGACCTACCCTCGGCCAATCAGGCTTGTACAAGGGAAGAGCAAGCAACTTACCACAATGAGGAGACAATTAACGGAAAGCTCGTAAGTTGTAATAACCTATACGAAGGCGGTCAGGTGCTTTCGTTACAGGTATTGATCAATACACTAACATGGGCCCAGGCAGTAATATCGCCGAAGTTGGAGTCGATCGTTGTCAGAGTGCTTGCTAGTTGCTGGAAACTTGTCAATGTGAGCTTCTCCCCATTCCACATGTCGGCGGCTGCGTTAAGATGATCGAAAACAGCCTGAACCGAGTGGATGCCTTTATTGTAATTTAGATTGAGCTTGACGCTGATGACCACCGCTGCTGAAATATAGGACACTGGAAGGACACAGACAAGGGAGTTGAAAAGCCATGGAGGTATACTCTGCGGGCAGACACTCAGCAGTCGAAACCTCATGAATAAAGTGGTCTACGGTACGTAACAGCCGAGTTCTGTATACGCATCAGCCGGTGACGAATTTGCAAGAATTCGGAGCCTACGTTAATTTATCGTCTCTGGTGATTATTGACGCAGCACAAGACCAGATTTCGGCTGAGCAAACAAGATCAGAATCTTGCAAGAACATGAATGCTGTATTACACCAAGCTTGTAAAGTCAAGAACATTAGAGTGATGATGGTCCAAACCATTGTATTGATCTTCAGATCTGGAAGCATGTATAGAGCCATTCGCGAATTCGACATTATTGAGACGACAGAGTAGATGATACCAAAAACAGCGAAAGTAATCGCTACATTCGGGGTAAGGAATTTTCCGTTGTTACAGCTGGTTAATGTTCAAGTTTCATTTCGTTAGTTATCGCTGGCTTGATAGAACCACGCTCACATCGTATCATCCAGAACCGGCCCTAAGCAAGACATTGAGCGATTCTTCCCATGACATCTTTGCAACTTACCGCCTTCACACGAAGACAGATTGTTCCAAGATGGCATATCAAAGCCATAGCATTCGACGCGACTGACAGCCACAAGAGTGTAGAGAAGGTTGTCGTGCGTATTTGCGGCAGTAGGGCATGCATAGCACTGGACAGGAATGTATAGGGGTTTCTGTGCACAGCAAGCTAGTTAAATTCGGCAATTGCAGCACATTGCCGTGAGTTGGCTTACTCGTCATCTGGTAGAGATAGAACTTGGCTAGCAATAAGTGCGATCTTATCCTGTGGCACCAAAGACATGTTTCCTGTCTTGAACTGAAGTGCTTTCTCGCAACGGAGGACGGACGAACAGGAGTCAAAAGCATAAGAATACATATCATGCTGATCACAAGAGCGCTTTGGGTATTTTGGAACGATCAGAAGCATAAGACAAATGAAGAAAGCGTACATACATAAAGGAAAGAATTCGTATTCGAGTGGAAGTTTGGGGATTTTGGTCAATGCTCACAGACAGTCTTACTGTACAGTTCGACAGTACACAGTTTCCAAACGAAATGCGAACAGAAGAGTGAGGAACATATAAGACCTGACTTCCACGACACCGATGCGTTGCATTGTATATCATCACGAGCCGTTTCGTTCACACGATACTATTTGTGCGCAATTCAATGCAGCAGATAGCAGGAAGAGGCACGAAGAACAGCAGCGTGAAAGCTGCCAGTGTCGAACAGACTTTAACCAAAACAACGAATCTTCGACGAGTATAGGACAACAGCTGCTGGCAGCACAGAATGGTATCTTCTCAGGATGCCCGTATCATGATACTTTGGTATTGATTTCTGGTGGTTGTTTCCAGTCAGGCCAATACAATGGTCGAAGGAAAGGGCAATTCGCTTCAAGATCGAGTCTGCGAGCGCACCATGAGGCTCTTCTGGCACCTGTGTCTAAATTCAAGAAAGAATGGGTCTATCCAGCTGCGTTGAATGGGGTTTCGAACAATGGATACAAAGTCTTGAAATGGGTTAAGATAGATGCGACTTTGGGAGATGCGCAAGAGCAGGAAGAAGAGATCAGGTTGAACGCTCAGGCTGCAGGAGATAAAGCTAGTGGTTTAGCGAGCTTGGAAGAAGATAATGCTGCTACACCTGGATCTGTCTTACCTGGTCATCTCACTGGAGCAGCAGCGACGCCAGTAGCGACGCCTCCGTCTCAAGGCGTCAACGCTCCTCTTATACAACCTTCTGCTACTCATCCGCTCGCTCATGGAACAACCATGCCTCTCGAAATTGATCCTTCCAAACCTGCTGTCAAAGATCTGGCTGAATTGCAACACGATGAACATCCAAACGAAGCACCGATAGCTATGGATGTAGATAGAGCGCCGTCCGGAGACGCGTATCTTGCGGAAACAGCGAGTCATGCAGTAGCTGTTGCTTTGGACGAGAAGACTTTGAATTAGATTGTAATACCTTTGCGAGGGTTGTAGATAGAGTTATAGAGGTATGTTTGGCTATTGTAACAGAGCCAGCGCTGATGTTGAGCCAACATCGCAGTATATCCAGATTTACGAGAATCCATCTCTTCGATTTATACTCTCCCGCTATACCAATCCCTCGCTCGTTCGCTCTGAAAATTTGTTGCGTGAAGATTTCCTACTGAATCCATCGCAGAAAGCTGTATGGCCCGAAGTGTGCTTCGGATCGGATGACGACGTATTCAGCTTGCAGGATCCGGCTAGCTGTGGCAGTGGTCAGTGGTCAACACAGGATATTCGTCCTCTTTCCTTCTTCATCCTGCAAATACTTCTTCTCCCAATTTTGTTTGAAATCCCTCCATATTATCCCATCTATCTGGGCCCGGTAATGGCAAATCTCTGGAACTTTGCTCGCGCCTTCATAGGGAATCCACTCCATAGCGAATCTAGAGGCATGCCCTTCTCGAGTATTGTCCAATTACTGGATTCGGATCTGAACAGCATCCGCAAGGATCACGCCATGCATATCGCTGGCATTAGCTTGGCGAACAATATCGTTTGGCCGAATCCTGGTTACGAAACTCATTTCTTCCTCAAAATGTACCACTGCTCGTCAACAGGTGCTTTAAGTCTTTTGGCTGAAGGACAAACGAGGCTGTGTCAGTAGTATTTGATCGCTATGATATTGATGGCACTAATTTCTGAGCATATCTTGTAGTCTTGCACTTGCTTTCTGCACCTGACGCGACATTTTCAATCAGGTTGGATCTCTTGTTGGCCGAACGTATGCCAGGAAGTTCGGCCAAACTAGACTACAAACCTCTAATTACCAGACAGCTCACAGTTAAGCGTAAGTGTTAAGCTATTCGGTGCAATCAATCACCTTATTCCCTACGACAGATAAATCACCTGCTATGGACTCCAGCAAGTTGACAAATATCGCTACCCGGGCTGGAGGCATCTAGGTGTGCTCGGAACAAAGACTAGACTTCTCCAAATTGTATGACTCTAAACCAACTTCTTCTGTATCTGTATCTGCTAGACTTTGTCCGCTGCACTACACTTACAAAAGTCATCAGCTGCGATGCAAAACTTAGATAGACATAGTATGAGGAATCAAAAGAGAAAGGTGATGAAAGGAGTCGAGCATGCAGGTAGACTGATTATTGACATTTCGCCTCACTAACGGTATTTCGAATGAAAAGGGTATATCACAAGTTCTCATCGTCGAGCACTACCAATCATCTCTGCCCCATTGATTAGGCGCAACTACCATCTCCAAATTAGCCTTGCTCAATCTGATCGAAAAGTGAACTCACGCATTCCACTTTGACCGCCTTGTCTTTCCGGGCCAGTGTTTGCTGCCTTGTTAACAATAGCAGTATTGAGTCGAGCAACTTGATTCGTCCAATCGGAAAGAGCATTGTAGCGTTTCGCATCGACTTGTTGGCTGTGCACGCGATCGAATGAAATCAGCTCGATACTGAAGTGGTGTAATTCTCACGCACTGTCTATCCAACTCTAGCTTCTGCGTAACTTGATCAATCTTGCCTGCCACTTTGCCATCAAGGATGAGGGAGACCAAAATGTCCTCAACATCAGCATCTGGAATGCTGAGTTGCTGTAAAAATGGAGCGCGAAGATCAGCTGACATTCTGATCGTGAATCTCCAGTTCTACCTTTGCAAGATAAGAGATCTCGATTCTCGTGTAAGGGCGAATGATGTCCAGTACCCATTGAGTTCTTAGCGACCGCAGTACTTCAGCAATGTGTGATTGGATGAAAGGATCGTTCATGATTGTAGATCGGTTATCTGTGAGTAAAACAGCCCAATGAGCAGCTTATACTGCATTCATGCGCTACCAGCTCACCTCGAATGATCTTCTCAGCTTCGTGTACATTGTTGCCTTGATAAGCGTCGACCAGATTAGTCATAGCAGTAATTTGAGGATCGTTCTTGTATCTGTTAGCACAAGCAGCGTGCTCAACTGCGGAACACAGCAAGACTCCAGCCATAGCACGAACGGTTTGGTTTCTTGCGAATCAAAAGGATTAATCTTGCTTCCCATGAGCATATGAGCCAGGACCAAATACTTCAACACTTGAATTCTTTGACTCGAACCAACTTCATCGTAATTCTTGAAAGCTTCAAAGAAGTCAATCTGCGCTTTCGCCCATTCTTTTTCGTTCATGTGCATTTTCCCACCACATTCTCTAATGACTCCGTTGATTTTCGGATGAGAAAGCGCAGATTTCACGTTAAGCGTCTTATCGTAGATTTCTCGTTGTTTCTTGTTGTTCTTCATTTCGCCATACATTTGGATCTCGAGAGCGTAGATTTCAAGTAGAATGGTTCCTTTTGTGTTGTCTGCGCTACCCACATCAGCTGAATTGGTAGCTGTTGCATCGGAAGCGGTGATTTCGGCATGTAAATCTCGAATAATCTGTTTGCGAATACTCCCGAAATCAGCACACATTGATATGTTGAGAGCTGCTCACAAACCTTTTGTAAGCGAGCATACTCTTTCCTGTCTAACCAAAGTTTCGCTAGCTTGAGGTTCGTCTTCATGCTCAGACGCTGAAAGGAACCACCACCACATTAGCGCAATCGAGCAAATATAGATCTGGTCCTCACATCGTTTCTGGTCTCTTTCAGACTCTGCAAAGTCTCCTCGTAGAAGCGTTGCATCAGGGATGTGTCAATTTCCGCCGAAGCAGAAACGTAATCCAGAATACCGTTGATAGCTTTCTCGGCGACACTGTACACAGGTCTCTCATATCAGCATGTTCAGCAAGCAGATATTGAGGTCTGCGCACTTCCTGGTCACAGCTTTCTTGGTGTAAGGCAGCAAGCGAGAGTAATAACCTAGCGAAGATTCGAAGCGCTTCAGTCTGAAAGTAAGCTTAGTGAGTTGCTTGAGTGATTTGAAGCCCCTGTAGACAACGAGGATCAAGCGGCATGAGACTAGACTGAGAGCTGATCAATGTGCCTACCATTCGCCTTGCTCTTCCTCTTTGTTGATAATGGCTTCGAAAGCTTTGATAGCAGCATCAGGGTCGTCTCCCTTGAGACCTGTAAGCAAAGGGAGGCCGTATCAGACAGACTGAATGACCAGGCCTGAATACTTGCTCACCTTTGGCAACGTAATACTCATTCTCTACGTCGCCTTCTCCTCCGGCCTCTTCGTCGTCATCTTCGTATTCGAATCCATAATCATCATCCTCAGCTCCAGCATCTAGCATGAATTCCTGTTGAATTGATCATTTCAGCTTGCGAATGTGCACAGAGAGACGAGGTTGGCTAACATCACTGTAGGGCGAAGCAATGTTGAAATCAGCTGTATGCTGACAAGCACAGCGCTGCACCTACTCGCTCATCTTGAATTCCCAATCGTCGCGTTTTGAGGTCAAACAAGATTGGACCTCATCTCGAAACCGTCATGTGCATTGTCTGTCTGCTCTGCTCTGCTTTGTATCTACTAGCTTGTCCTATCCTCCGATCTCCGTATCTTGTGTCGATCGATGTCCACAAGCTGACCTTTAGGCTGCTCTCAGTCTCGGTTCGAGATCTTTTCGTGTTTCTGTCTTTTTACTCGATTTGGACTCATGACTGACTCAAGTCAAAGACCTTCATCGAGGGGCGCTTTGAAGCAAAGTCGTTTGAGGGCGTTCTTTGTGACTAAAATAATACACTCAACCGCTAAAAGTCGTTGCAAATCTAGACTCCCGAACAATTGCTTTGCCTAATTGAGTCCGGTCGCGTTCTCCACATGACGTGGTCCGGGCAGCGTCTAGGCTTCACCTTTTCACCACCGTTCGGGAGGCGATCCTTGATTACCTCGAGTCTTTTGTCAAGACGCATCACAATCAACGCGTTGTTTTCTTCTTCCGCTCCTTTTGCTCTTGGCCTTGCTTGTTGTTTCTTCGAATTATACTCACTCCTAGTTATACCTTGTCACTTGGTCAATTACATAACACGACACAAGATGAAGACTTTAATTACAACTATACTATCACTCTACTGCGCGACAGTTTCTGCCGCTCCGTACAAACGAACTGCTCTACCATTCACTCAGATTGTTCTCTTTGGCGACAAAGGTCAGTCTAGTGTTCTGACATTCTCAATTTAGTGACGCCCTAACGGAAGTCTCGCGCGGAAATAGTGTCAACTGAAATGCAAAGTGAACATACAAGGATCTCATGGCCTCAACTCATCTCAGACAAGTACCAGATCCCGCTAGTAGACTACTCTCGTTCGTCTTTCTCTTAGCTTCCTTTGAATTGGAAGACTTATATATCGTGGACACATAGACAGCCAGGCAGCTGCTGGTAGAAGTTTAGCATCACCACTAGCAAGTCAAGTACATGAATATATCAGCATGAATCGCGACTCCAACCTAGCTCAATCTTCACTCTTTATTCTCGCTGATGGCTTTACCGATTTCGCTCATAACTCAGCATCGGATCCAAAGGATATTGCCAATAGGGTAGAAAGTGTAGCTAGGAGATTGGCTGGTATTGGCGCTCGTTCTTTCGTCATTATCGCTCCACCTTGTTCGTTTCCTTTTGATCTATGTGTGTGTTTTAAAGCTGATGACGATTAACAGCACCTGCATCGGATGGAGAAGAGCAACTTATCGGTTCCCTTGATCTACAGACCGAGATGAAACCAGACGTCTTTTCCTTTTACTTACGACGCAATTTACGAATCGTTTCGAATCGATTAACCAATTCGTTACGCGCCAAAGCTTTGCAAGCAATCTTTGTGGATCTTTACTCCCTCTATTCCAATATTGTTGCCGATCCTCAAAGTTATGGCTTTGATGAAGAAGAGAGAAGGTTATTGAGTTCACCTTGTATCAAAGAAGAGGCTAGATTTACTTTACAACGAGGTGGTGAGAGTCGATGTGGGGATTCAGTCAAGAGATTATACTGTACTTCAGTAAGTTTTGCTTCATTCAAGTAATTGTCAAGTTGTTCTGATTAGCTTGTGCAGACACAACCCACTAATATCGGACACGAACATATCGCTCGAGAAGTTCAACGCAAGATCGAGGCTGAATTCTTGCAGTTCTGAAGCAAATGTCACGAGTACTTTGGTATCGCATGGCAATTTCGTTTTTCTTTACTCTTCTCACTTCTGACCGAACGGGTGTATGGAAGTATTATTTTGTATATGGATCTGTTTGGCCTCTTCGTTGCTCTTTTCCTTGTACTTATAACTTGAATGCAATTTCTATATTTATGCTTTGACCTTCAAAATCTTGGCTGCTCGACGCGTTTCATTTTCGCATACCACGAAAAGGGTTGCGATTCTTGATACGATGCTATGTCCTCCGCGGTCAGCTACAAGCCCTATTATATCCTAGCAGCTCTCCTAGCTGCTTTGTTCTTGCTCATTGGGCATAGTCAATACACTGATTCGACTTCATCCAAACGCACGCTCCTTCATTCTACTTTTCCTGACTCTCTCAATGCGACAGAAGAGGACGAGCAATGGAGATTAGCTCAATACTTACCTACTTTTGATACACCTTGGCCCCATTCTTCAACTTCTTCGAAAACAACTTCATCAAAGAGCAACATTAAGGATGCTCTGTCGTATCGCAAGCATTTGAATCAAGCTTACACACCACCTCATTCACCTACTCTGACGTTTGATCACATTTACATCGTCTCCCTACCTAATCGAATCGATAGAAGAGAAACCATGTCTCGAATCGCTCTGGCTTTAGGTTTGCAAGTAACTTTTGTGGATGCCATCAACAAAGATTCACCTTTGATTCATTGGATTGGTGAACAAGTTTACAAAATGAGGAAAAGAAAGAAACCTTTTTTAAGTAGAGCTTTAGGTTTGAAAGAAGGTGAGATTGGTGGAATGGGAATTTCAAGCGTTTGGTTAGCTAGACCAGGTCAAAGAGGTTCTAAACAAGTCCTTTCTTTACCTGATGCGAAAGAAGATGAGTTTGGTGGATTGGATTGGGTTGAATATATGCATCAAGCTGTGGATTCACTTGAGGGAAAAGAAGAGAGTGGGAAAGAAAATGGTGGTGGGAAGCTTATACCTAAAGATCCAACATTCAACGTTACGGAAAAGCTCTGGGATCCATTAGAATCCATTGCAAGTCGACAAATGAACACAGCCGTTCTGTCGACTTGGTATTCTCATATGAAAGCAATCAAGACGATGCAAGAGAACAATGACGAAAGTGCTTTGGTTCTGGAAGATGATGTGGATATGGAATGGAACATTGAAAACATGTGGAACGCTATTTACAAGCGCATGCCAAAAGATTGGGAAATGGTCTTTCTTGGCCATTGTTGGGGGCGCGAGATGACGCGTGAGTGGACTTCGCAGTATAGCTCAGGTTGAGATCTGATTTTGTGGTTGGTCTATTCACAGACGCGACGAAATTGCATCCTGCTCTCTTTCATTCCTATGGACCGCGCTGTTTGCATGGCTACGCAATGTCAAAAGCAGGCTACAACCATGTCTTGGAACTCATGTCAGAACCTTGGTCCGCATATCAAGCACCGGTCGATACCGCTATCCCTACATTCATCCGCACGGGCGATCTCTCACCTTATTCCCTTGATCCACCTCTTATCATCCAATCTAAAGACTCTCCTTCGGATATCCAACCTGGTGTCGGTTCGCTTTGGAGAGGCTTGATGCAAGATTCGACGTTGGAAAGAATTTGGAAGGATGAAGGGAAAGAAGTACCGGATCTGACTTTTCCTGAATCGGCCAAGGATCCATATATCACTAGACCGCATTTCAATGGGGCTGCGTGAGTTGTCTCCTTTGTCTTCGCTGGGATTGATTCTAATCCTTGTTTTCGCGGTTAGATATTGGTAAAATATCGCTTTCGATAGTGATACCCTTTAGTAATTTATTGGCAAATGCAATGCAGCGCGCGCAATTGTCTATAAATCTCAGCTGGTAAATTCTCTCAGTGCTTGGTCGTATATCGACGGCAAGACAGTTATGTTCTTCGAGCATCAGGAATTTTCGTCGAGGATATAGCACAATAGTCTGCTCTAGTGAGCTTGCAAAGCGCTTACGAGACTGAAGAGATGAGAGCGTAAGCAAAGCTGCAAAGGCGAGCTCTAGATTACGTAAGGAGCAGTAAGAGGAGCAGCATGCTTGTCCAATCTCGACGACAGATGAGAATTGCTGTGATTCTGGGCATCTGAACGTATGGCAACGAAAGTGCGAGAGAGGTCAGCTTTTGAGCTTTCAAGCAGTGCAGTGAGTTAAGCTTGCGTGAGAAATTGTTCAAAAAGCTGACACCGGGATAGCTCCATCTGTTCTATGGTGGTCTCGTGCGACTCGTATTCATCGTCTATGGCGTCTGGCAGGACCGAACGGCCTTCAAGTACACGGATGTGGACTACAATGTCTTCTCAGATGCTGCTCGCTATATCGCTCGACCGACTTCTGGCAATCAAGCTTCAGGTCTTCTGGGCCAATACATATCTCTAGGGGATCCGTATAGACGCGCTACGTATCGCTATACGCCGTTGTTGGCATTGATCTTGACACCGAACGAATTCCTACATCCGCTCTTTGGCAAAGCTTTCTTTGGCCTTTGTGATCTTTTGATCTGCTATCTTTTGCGTCAGATACTTGCGAAGAAGAAAGTGAAGCATGCTGGATGGCTTGTGAACGCAATATGGCTCTTCAATCCGATGGTAATCAACATTTCAACTCGAGGATCATCAGAAGCTGTCCTTGGAGTAATAGTACTCGGATGCTTGTACGCGGTAGAGATCGGAAATTGGGACACTTCAGCTTTTCTACTGGGTCTTGCTGTTCACTCCAAGATTTACCCCTTCATCTACGCTGTCAGCGTTGTCGCAGCTTGTGCGGATCAGCGCTCGCCAGCTTCGTTCCTTCGATCACTCTTCTCTGTCAAAGTCGTGCGATTCGGATCTTTGGCGCTCACAAGCTTTGCTGCTTGGACAGGATTCATGTATCTGATGTATGTGATGATGTATCTTTTCCGTCATGCTTCTGATTGTCTCAATAGATGGGGTCAACCTTTCATTGAACACTCCTATCTATATCATCTTACTCGCCTGGACCATCGGCACAACTTCTCACCAGCTTTCTATCCAATCTATCTTGCATCTGCTTCGCCTAAATCGCCAAATCCTTTAGCTGGATTTGTACCTCAACTCGGTCTGACTTGCGCCCTGGGTTTGATGTATGGCCAACAAGACTTAGCTTTCGCTTGGTTCATTCAAACGTTTGCTTTCGTGACGCTCAATAAGGTTGTAACATCTCAAGTAAGATCCTGGTATCCTACAGACATACCTCAAGCTGATACATAAACAGTATTTCTTGTGGTATCTTTGGTTCTTACCGCTTGTCATACCTCGTTTGCGAATGTCTGCAAAAGAAGGACTGGCAACAGTAACGATCTGGATTGCTTCGCAGGTATGTAACGTGGGATTCGTGCATCCCAACGACTGACCGAGTTGTTGAAACAGGCCATTTGGCTGAAATTCGCTTACGATTTGGAAATGCTGGGCAAACCCGTCCACCTTCAGCTTTGGATGGCTAGCATCGTCTTCGTCATCGGTAACATGAGCGATCTCTGCTTTGTCATTTTGCGATTCGATAAAAACAAGGCTGTTCGGCAGCAAAATCCTGATCGAGAATGAAAGTTGCACTAGCTACATAGAGTCAAGATAGCTGCGAGGCTCGCAACGATACAGTCATGTTCATGGACGAAGAATAGAAGGTTATAGTCAAGTCCCTCAATACCAGTGGAAGCGCGCAAGGCTCATAACCTTGAGGTCATTCGATGTTAGTCTTAGCCACATCAACCTGCTTTCAAGCCCGATCTGACTTTACCTGCTTAGCGAGACGAATAACAGCTACCACAACCAATTTTTTTGGCGGTTTGGTTGGCTGTGTGGTAATCCAATTTGTTGTTGCCGCTCCCCGTTCTTTGATCCGATTCCTTTTTACTTCTGCTACTATTCATTGAATCTGTCCTTACCTGTTTCCTACAAGCGAAAAGGTGTCAGCCTCTCCTTTTGGAACCTTATTTACCTCATTGAAATCTTGTTCGTTCAAGAAAGTCAGAGCAAAGAGGCTTTACGAACGAATAACGAAAGACACAGGCAAGCTGCCTGATCTCTTCTTTGCACACACTAATCTGGCTCGAATGGTTATTGCTTCAAATTCTGCCTGAGCCCAATGCCAAAGCCGAATCGCTGCCACGCGAGATCAAACTGATGGATTCCTCAGGCAACAATCCTCCTGCTTCCAAATCTGCTGTCAATCCGTCTGTAGTACTAGTATTTGCTTCTTGTCTGAACAGCTCTTTCATTCTGAAAGCTGAATGTTGTCGATCAATACTTGCATTCGATGATTCGCCTTGATTGGGTTGGCTGACATATTGCTGTATGTTCAGTATTGTGCGGCTACTGGGAAGCGTCGATGACTGCCTGTAAGTGATTGACCTTAGTTGAAGTGTGTCTTCAAATCTCAGTCTTCTTTCTAGACCGACGGATCCGCTCTCGTGTTGCACGATCATAAGCATATCCGGCCTGAAGCGCTCTGGATGCACATATGGTAGCGTCATTCCTTACAGCCGCGACTGACCCGAGTCGGATGTGACGTGGATCTGTTTATCGTTTTTGGTACCTTTCGCTTACTTTGTCTTCAAGTGAATATAGCCCTTTCGCCATCTCCCCGCCATCCTCATTTCGCTCTTCCCAGCTCTCGTCCTCTCTACTGAAGCTTCACAATGTCGGATATTGTGCAAACGTTGACCACCTATGTCCAGGCCATTGTGAGTCTGCCACGTTACTCAAGGAAGCTTGACTGATTCATTCTTCAAGAGTGAGTTATGGGACTCTACATGAGGAAATACAAGTTTTAGCCTGCATCGCGAAACTCAACAGTTGCCAAGATTCAGGTTTACAGCAACAATGCTATCAAGATTCTTCGGATTGGAAGTCTAGTCGCAACCATTGTTAGATTCGTCTCTGCTTAGTTCTCTTGCTGCTCCTCTGTTCAATCGCTTTGCTAACACTTAACATTTATAGCAAGCATTACTCCAATATTATTACTTGGAGCAGCGTATATCGGATGTACGCTCTTATTTACATCCAGTGGACATGGACGCGCATGCTGGCTGAACAGTAAACCAGATCAATTCTATATCTCCCAGCAACGCAATCTCAAGCGCAGACCCGGAGGATCTGACAAGAAGATCGCTTAAGAGAATGTGCAGAGGGTCAAGTGAAAGGTCAGGAGACTTGTAATTGTGTTGTGTGCCCTCGTGTGATGAATTGTTGCATTGTGCCTACCTATCGTTTCCACATAACTACATACCGTGACCTTGACTGAACAATTATCTCCTCCAGGTTCCCTATATCCGCATTAGACCACATCACAGAGCTACAGGCAGTCTCAGCACTAATCCTATTGCTTGACAACGCGCAATGGATGATATCTGTGCGTTTATCGAAATGGCCTGGCAAGACGGCATAACTCATCAATTGATAATGGACAGATGCGGGCTTTGACCTGCCCGAGGAGCATGGCAAGCAAGCTGCTCCACTGAACGAGAAAGAGCCCGCTGTCGATGAAGATGCGAAGCCTCAGAAGACTGAGAATAAGGCTGCTACTGCACTGGATGCTGAGCTAGCTCAAGCAATGCAGTCACTAGGCTCTGTCGGAACTCAACTGACTTCGTTTTGGGGAAGCTTCCGCAAGCAAGTGAGTTTGACAAACTGCAGCACGAATGCTTAGCTGAAGGATCTGTAGTCCACCGAAGCCTACTCTGCCTCTGTCAAACAGTTGGAAACACGTACTGAAGCAGCCAAGAAAGCTTCTGCCCCATTTGTGTCGAAGGCAAGAGAAGAGCTGACCAAACTAGGTGAACAAGCACGAAACTCCGCAGCGGCAGGTCAAGCGGCATCTGTTGCTTCTCCTCCTTCTACTTCTTCAGACCTTCCTGGTGCATCTCAGGAGCCGACAGTCTCGTTCTATGGTGAAGTTATGCCTCCTTCTAATAACTCTTCTTCGGATGACTCTCCTGTCAACGCCGCCGCTTTCTTCAAATCTCTTTCCTCTTCCATTCAAACCAATCCAAACCTTGTCAATTTGAAGCAAAACATATCAACAAACCCAAATCTCCGAAATTTGCAAAAGAATCTGACCTCCTTTCAGCAGACTCTGCAGTCCCAATCTAGCGAAGCTTTCAAAAATCCAGAAGAATTCATGTCAAAAGCTGGCAAGCTTCTCAATTCAGCAGTTTCCATTGTTCCTCCTTCACCGGGTGCCGCAACAACAGCAGCAGATAAGGGCAAAGGCAAAGCCAAAGAGGAGAAATTGCAAGAGGTACTCGGAAGGAAACAAGGTCTCAAACATCAATTGCAGACCAATGTTGCTATTCTCCTTGTAGACCCTGCGGCCAACTTGAGTCCAAGACCTGGTCAGAGCGAGAAGCCGGGTAACACAGACTGGGAAGAGTTTGAGAAGAGAGTCGTCAGCGAGGGAGGAATGGACAGTGAGCTTTGGAAGAAGAAGATTGAAGAGGAGAAGAATGAGAGTCCAGCAATCCAAAAGACATTCGAATCTTTGGGTACGTTTTTACATCTTGCTTGCAGTAGTTCCGGGCTCATTGTTTGCGTCCAGTCCCTGAGAAGCTGGCAGCGGATGTCTTCTGGTCGAGGTACTTCTTCCGCCTTCAACAAATCGAGCAAGATGAAGCCAGAAGAAAACAAGTGCTCGAGAGTGAGTCATGTTTATGTCATACTTTTAGTGCGCGTCTGATCTGCTCTTTAAGGTGCTGCAACGCAAAGCGAGGACGACTTCAGCTGGGACATGGAAGACGAAGAATCACCGTCTTCGCCTCAGGCACCTGCTACACAGACAACAGCAACTCCAGTCGTCAAAGAAGAGGGGGAACAACCTGAATCGCCTTCCATAGAAAAGGCAGTCTCACCTCGCAACTCTTCGGAAGAAGGGACAGAATCCTCGTACGCCCTCGTCAGCGGTCCCCCGTCCACCACTTCGAGCGAACCGGAGAGCAAAGCGATTAGTGTACCGTCGACTGAGAAAGCGGAGGGGCTGAAGAAGAGCAAAGATACCGGAAAGAGCGACGATGAAGACAGTGATTGGGAATGAGTAGTGTCTTGATTGTGCGTGTATATAAGTCATGTCGAGCGTTTGCATTGATTCTCATGTCTTCGGGACGTAGTATAAATGCCTGCTTTCATCCGCAGCAAATTCGTGCAATCAACATCAAGTACGTATCTCCTGCCCGTTTTTACATCTCGAAGAGACGACGACATCATGGGCTACGACTTGGTGTGAGCGCAGAGCGGCTGGTCACATGGCGAGCTAAGTCCTATAGCTAGCTGGACCGCATTCTACCGTTACTCTGGTCTTTATCTATCGACACTGTTTGCAAGCTCTCCGCAAGCGAATGAAATTGCTGGGATCTGCCTATTTGTTGGCTTGTTTCAGATGACGGATTCATCTTCAGCGATATCCAACTGGTTCGGCACTTTTGGTCTTATTTACGCGGGATTGGTTTCTGGTTGGCTGTTTTCTGTCCTAGATCTTGTCGACCCGCTAGAAGCAATTGCAAGCACACTTTTGGCAAGTTTGGTAGTAGCTCTTTTACCTCTTCTTCTGTACTTCTTCGTCTACTATATCCCTCGCAGAAGAGCGTATTCGCCTCTACTCTGGGCCGTATCCTGCGAGATATTCTCTCGCCTGTCCCCTCTTGGCCGGACTGCGCTATTTGGTCATTTTTCAGCCTTTATAAGTCATTTCAGTCCGATTATCCCGCTATCTGGCAGACCCGGACTGGATTTCTGCTTCATGTCGATTGTGGTCGCTCTATTTCAACTTTTCAGGTGGATCCAAGATTCGAAGACTGCATCGGAAGGCGCAAAGCGGAAATCTATTGCTAAGCCAATCCTCCTGCTTCTGACGCTCTTTGCCATAGGATCATTCAAGCAGGCTGATTTGCACCCAGGTCAAGTCTTCTCCGTTGCTTGTCTTCTCCCAACGCAACCGACTTTGACCCACTATCTTCACGAAGCCAAAATACACGCGTCTCGGGGCTCAAGAATCCTGCTGTTTCCCGAGACTGCAATCTCTATCTCTCAAGACGCGGAATATGATCATTTGCTGGCAGAATTGACCTCTATAAGCAGAAATTCCGGCTCATATGTAGCTGCGACATTTGCAAGGTCCAATGGCACCATCAGAACAAATTCTCTCTTTGTCGTCGGGCCGCACTCTTCTCAGTCTATTCTTGATTACGAAAAGCACCATCTCGTACCAATAGGTGAAAGCACCACAGTAGAAAGCATTTCACATGACTGGACATCGACTGAACTTGAAATCAAGACGGGACCGAAATCAAGTCTCAATATTATTGCAGCTCCAGCAATCTGTCACGACACTGCTTTTCCTCTCCCCCTCAAAGAGTCTATCAACCTTCTTTTGGTACCCGCCCACGTCACGTCTTCCGCCATATCTCTTCGAAGGCTTCAAGATCTGCGGGTGACCGCTCTAGAATACAACACTGGAGTCCTCGTCTGCGATAAAAGAGGATACTCGAGCTATATAGCTGCGAACGGCCAAGTCCAGCTTAGTCAAATTGGCAGTATGGGTAGCTTCGATGTGAAGATCGGTTGGCAAGAGACAAACGCAACTCCTTATTCAGCTCTTGGCGCAACGCTGTCGCTTCTGGTACTGGCGCTTCTGACTTTACTGGCTACACTGGATTTGAAGGAATTGTTTCTAAGCAAGAGGCGAATGCTTGAATTGCCTGAAATGGAGAGAGGAGAAAGACAAGGGTTGCTTGAGGATATTTCGACGGTTGGTGCAGAAGAGGACAGCATACACCCAAATCAAACCACAGCAGGCATTGAAAGAGCTGCGATATGGGCGCACAAAGCAAAACAGACTGAAGTTGGCTCGAATTCTCTCCCTGGCGCTTTTTATCAACCTGTTCCGCAAGATGACCATGTCAAATCAATCAGTCAATCAAATCGAGTTGAATCACCGAATGCAAGTATTGATCGACACCATTCAGCTTTCAGAATCGAAGAGCTCCTATCTTTCAGACAAGAAGCAAATACTAGCACTACAGACGGATTGACAGCAGATTTGGAAGCAGGAGGATTGTTGTCTGTGGGATCCATCAGCCTGATCTCGCGTGGTAGCGATTCGGCTTTGGCAGCAGGCTCAGGCAGAAGTTGAAGCAATAATCATTCGAGCCAGATTAGTGTGTGCAAAGAAGAGATCAGGCAGCTTGCCTGTGTCTTTCGTTATTCGTTCGTAAAGCCTCTTTGCTCTAACTTTCTTGAACGAACAAGATTTCAATGAGGTAAATAAGGTTCCAAAAGGAGAGGTTGACACCTTTTCGCTTGTAGGAAACAGGTAAGGACAGATTCAATGAATAGTAGCAGAAGTAAAAAGGAATCGGATCAAAGAACGGGGAGCGGCAACAACAAATTGGATTACCACACAGCCAACCAAACCGCCAAAAAAATTGGTTGTGGTAGCTGTTATTCGTCTCGCTAAGCAGGTAAAGTCAGATCGGGCTTGAAAGCAGGTTGATGTGGCTAAGACTTACATCGAATGACCTCAAGGTTATGAGCCTTGCGCGCTTCCACTGCGCCAAACAGCTGTTGGTGAACGATTTTTTTTGACAAATATAAATCTTTGATGTATGTTGTGTAGGACATAGAATTGTAAAACCTACAAAGCACAATCTCTGAGTGTTTTCGCCTGTCTTGGCGGTTCAGTACTTGGCGAAAGTGTGTACATCGCCTAAGGAAAGGAGCAATTATCGCGGACATTAAACATTCGGTTTCTTGCTTCAGTCTTGACTCTCAACCTCACTTTAGCCTTCACAAACGTATATACAATCAATGCACAAGTACTTTTACAGTGCCTCCTCTAGCTCATCCCTCCTTTCTTCTATCCCGACACTGCTTTCACTTCTGGGGAAGAAGATTTTGGCCATCCCAGCGGATTGTATTAAGCCATGGATATCCAAATGAGGTGATAATTTGCCTTCTGCTGTTCTAGGACCTAGATCTCTTTGTTGACCATAGTAATCCGTCGAACCAAAAGCGTTAATGAGAGTGAAATAACGTATAGTTTTGCTTGGTTCGAAACAGGCTTGTAAAGCTGGCGCAATCAAATTTGGAAAACTGCGAGTAACGCCGTGTGCTTTTGAAATACTCATCAACGTAATTCAGATATAGATTGCGAGTGACTTACAAAAGGGCAAACCATTCCAACCGAAAGAAACTAGCTTCGGGAAAGAGGCCAAGGCTTGTCCGTACTGAGTCTATTCCGGTCTTCAGTTCAATACACATACATGATACTTGAGAGGACTCACAGCTGAACCTGGCCACAGAATAAACGCAGAAGATGTAGCTACGATATTGAGTTCGATCAATTGAGGGAGAGTAGTAGCGATGTATGCCAAGAGTTCAGGTGAACCTTGCGGGACAACCATGAGCGATAGCTTTTTGAGCATTGTTGCACCTTTGAGGAAATGGACGATATATTGGAATTCTTGTTTCCCTATTGTGATGTCAGCGCAACTCCCAATGCACAGCATTTCAACATACTTGGTTGACGAGATTCGATAATGACTTCTTCGAGTGGGCAATGCGTATGCTGAGAATATTGCTGCAACCAAACAAATGAGTTCCACTGTCAATCAATTGATCCACCAGTTTGGTTGAACGCACTCCAAACTGATTGAACAAGCTAGAAAAGCCCGAATCGGATACTCCACCAGCATCCAAAGCCAATAACCTCAAACTCGACCATAATTCAATAGGCATCCAACCAGCGGCGAATTTCTCGTGATAACCTCTTATAACCAAAGACTCGAGTCTCTTCGTTCCTTTGATCAAAGCCAGCGGTACAGCTGAAGCTTCTCGGACAATGTCGATGGATGCATAGAAATTCTTGATTTCTGCTAATTTCAATTCGCCGCTCAGCAACAAAGCAGCCAATTCTTTCGTTCCGTGAAATCCATCTTCCATTATCAGTATTTGAAGATTGGCGGCAGAACATATGGCACGTAGTGCAAGAGGTGTAAGAAGAAGAGTTCTTAGATTGAGCATGAGTAACTGAGGAGCGACTGTTTCCAAAAGTAATTCCAATTGCCGAGATAGATCAATAACGCCAGGTACTTCTTCCACATCAATCCATAATGCTCGAATACTGCCTTTTGCTAGAGGGTCTTCGCAAAGAAACTTGATATGATCATGACATCTGGCTTGAGCTGCTGATATACGATGCCTTGATTGTGCATCTGCCCTAAAGCGAACAGCTATGGACCGAAAACAGAAAGGTAGAGCCATTCCGCGGAATCGATTACAGGTCATTGAAAACGATATTATGTCGTTTAGGTCATTCTTTGCTGGTTCGACGAAGAGAGGAGGTACGAGAAACGATAAAACAGAAAGTAGGATCTCGTCTGGAGATTCCAATAAGGGCGAAAGACCGTTCGGCTGCCCAATTCAATTGTCAAGCTTCTTCCAACAGTGAAAGTCTGTCATGCCCTCACCAATGGCTTAAACCACCAATAATCCGGTATTGCGGCAGTCTCTGCTTTCCTTGTGCCGCCAAAGCGAAACAAGCGAGGCTCCATGTCTTGATCTGAATCATCGTCGAAATCATCACCTTGCCCTTCATCCTCTGAAGCAGTCTCCCATTCCTCGCCCTCTCCTAGATCTTCCTCCATATCATCAACAGGGTCAGTTGGTGGTGTTCGACCTCTAAAGTTGCGGAACATGCTTGCAGCGAGACAAGAGACTCAATCACCAATTATGACGGGCAAAGCAGTTACAAATCATGCCGAGGACTATGCAACGAAAAGGAAACCTGAACAAGTCTATACAATCTCTAAAGTATTACTACCCTGTGCAAACTATAACACAAACCCGGAAATGAATTGTTTGAAAGAGCGAGAGCGCTACCGTCGATCTTGCGAATCCTCTTGATCCTGTATTACGGCCACGAGTACGCTTATATCATCCCTGCTCATCTTGTCAGCGTATGTCGTGGGCTATTTGCAAAACAGGCGCGCACCTTTTACCTCCTGTGTAGTAGATTCCCTCTTCCATCGCCTGATCCAGATATCAGCTAAGCAATCCTCACAGATGAAGGACGAACTTACCCTCTGCTGGAAGGGAGAAGAAGTCGCCATCTGATCTTCGCAAACGCTTTTCGCCCTAGTACACAGCGCTTCCGAAACCGCTTGAGGTGAGAAAGAAGCTCTTCGAACAGGCCGATTCGGCTCAGAAAAGGAGTAGTTAGGATAAGCAAAGCGTAAGACTTCTTCTAGTATATCTTCTTCGAAGAGATTATCGCCCAACCCATCGGAAGATAAGATCACTATATCGTCTTTCTGAACTTGGATATCGAAGCGTTGACCATCTTTATTTGGCGTATCCTTGGATTTGGGTCCTACTTGCATTGGATAATTGAAAGAATGCTGTTGCTCTTCACTTCGGAACAGGTATTCAGTTCCACGTATTACTCTGTAAACCACTCGCTCAATTCTCATCGCAATGCGATGATTTGGATAAGCCTTACGAGCAATTGCAATCGCCTAGATTAGCGACTTTGAGTATATCTCTTCTCAATACAGCTAAAAGAGCAGTCGAAGACCCAATCAGTCCTCGACTTGCCGATTCAGCCAAACATTTGTCTGTTGCGCTTTGAAGGACATCTAGAGGATCCACATTGAAGTATTCGAGAAAGAGTGGATCGTCAACATCTTCATATCTTTCCAATTCTTCAGCACAATCTGTTCCAATTTCCACCTCCATCAGCCAGGTCTTTAAGCTCGCATACAGTAAAATAACCAACATTGCATAAGCAGTCGAGAAAACAAAGCAGGATCAGCATTCTTATGTCCTGCCCATCCACCAACTCCATCTGCCACGCCCAAACTATCCGGTCTCAAGAAATACGCATCTTGTCCCACACTAACGCTTTTGCCTGTTTCGCCTGAAGTAGCCAGAGTATATTTCGGTAGGTTGGTAGCTGAAAAGACTCTTTGCTTCATTGACATGTTGGCTTGAGCTACATGTTCTGGATTGGCATTTGGTTTTAGGGAGTGTGAAGATTTAGGGATGCCGCATGCTCCGTTCTGTAAGGATAGAGTAGGAGATCGAGTTTGTTTGGGAATGATGCTGCCTCCTTTGATCAGAGGTGATGAAGAAGATTGACCAGAATGATGAGATGTTGGACCTTGATAGAAGGGTAAGAAGGGATGCGTATTTGATGATGAAGAAGAAGAAGGGTGATTTTGGTTGATCTGAGCTGCTGAGAGTGCAGGGTAATCAAAGGGAGAGCTTTCAAAAGAAGACACAATATCATTTGGATTGGCTAATGCGTTTTGAGAATGGAAGGAATTGGAAGAAGATTTAGGGCTATGACTTGCTGTTGCGTTCGTCGCAGAATGTGTCGAGCTGAAGAATGCACCGTCTACACCTCCAGCAGGATGCGAAGGCAGGTGATGGAACGCCCGTCGAGCAGATCTCTGCTGCCATTGTTGGACAATGACCGGAATAGCCACATGATTTGATGTAGAAGCGACGCTAGACGGAAGGACTGTTGTTTGCCTTGCGAGCTTGTTCTTCCATGCGATTAAGGAACTCCTAGATTTGGACATTCACTTGTGTTGACGCTTGAGGCACAATTGAGAGTGGGCGTAGCCAACGCAGGGTATATCTAGACCTTCGCGAGGTATAGCGACTTCAGCAGATTGACATGAGCAAGGGAATGTTTCAAATCGAGAGCTCCAAGGGCGAAGAAGACTACTTCGAGTAAGCTGCTGAGTGCGGTGAAACTGTCTAGAGAATGTCTTGCTTGTAGTTGGATCAAATGCTGCTGATTGCTGAACAGAGGCGGATGTCACGAGTCAAGAGGAAAATCCCATTTTTCGCGATTGTTTCTTTGAGCCTTTGGGGCGGAAGATGCTTGGTATGGCTAAATTGGGAGAACAAGAGAGTAGATAATGTACAAAGTGCTAGTCTAAGACAGGCATGCTAACTCATCTCCCAATCTTCGCAGTCTTTATCATGCAAGTGAACCAGACATAGGCATATCTGTGTCATCTATTGCAAGAACCGGCCAAGGACAGGAACTATGGTGTAATTGAGCGTGCCAGGCTCAACGCGAGACATGGGATATCCCCTAGCAGACTAATCAGCGTTGCTTCGCAGCAGACATGTCGCGTTCAAACTTACCAGAAAGGTGTACTCCAAACGAAAAAGCACATAACCCATACATAGCCAACAACCTTATGCCACCTTCTCAACTTGTCTTCGGAGAGCTTTCTGTAAAGAGCTTCCACAAAGTCTTCGAACATAATTCCCGCCGCTTGCAAACAAAAAAAGGTGATGGCACTAGACGCATCTTTATTGGACAGACCATCCACTAGAAGGATGAAGTAGTGAAGAAGACCACTTTGAAGGAAGGTAAGAGCTAGATTAAGGTAGCGTGCCACAAAGGTCCTGCGAGGAAGACGAAGCACTGTATGTGTAAGGAGTTCGGAATGGATAGTGAAGACATTGCGAAGCAATTGATGCCAAAAGACCCTTTTCATCAACGTGTTAGGTAAATTCTGACAAATGGAATGCAATAACTTGCGACCAAAATCCTGACGATGTTTGCAGTCAGCGAAGTCTGGACTAGTAGCTACAAAGACTCACTACGCACTGAATAAGCCTCTAGAGGAGATTTGAAGAATCTTCGATCGCTGGCCGGATCGAAGAAACCAAAAACAACACCCACAAAGCGCAACAGATTGTGCATCATGTGAAGTACGATGTAGAAGACAATCCACGTGCCTGAAAGGGTTAGCTTTGCATCATCGCTCGTGCAATCGAACATACCAATAGTCAGTGCCAACCGAAAAGTAAGATCTTGTACGTTGGAATTGGCCCACAAGGGGATTTTCTCATCAGCAGTCATCAAAAGAAGTTCCTGTCTATCTCCTTTTGCGTTCTGTATTTCGATAAATTCCAGTACAAGGTAAAGTCCAAACCATTGAATTGAGTATCTCAGAAGTGCTCGAAACTTGCTAGGAGTTGCGCTGTTGCTTGGTTCCAAATCTTTGACTTCATATGATCTTCCAATAGAGCGACTATCCGTAACGCTGTAGATTACTCAGGATGAGTCCTCATATCTGGCTAGTGAAGCTCGTGACTGACGAACGGACAGCATCTCGCCAATTTGTGGAGCTGATGCCCCGGATCAATAACAGCTCACTACCCACGTACAACGCTTGAATCTAGCATAGCGTAAGCATAGATAGAGAGTATATGTATTTATCTTACTGCCATCCCACCAACGTAGGTAGACCATCCATGAAAGACTTTCACATCACGAGCTAGAGCACCCGAGTAGATGAGTTGGGCTACAACAGTAGTCGCAGAGACCAGCATCGAAAGTCGAATAGTAAAATCTTTGACGTATAATGAAGCAACGACAAAGGTCGCCATTGACAGAGTTGTTGCTCCGATTTGATAGAACATGTTAACTCGTCAAGCAAACGGCTGATGGAAAGCAACAGCCAAAGAGCATATTAACACAACAATAGCGTGTCTGACTAATCTTCAAAAGAACTCTGAGTAACCAAGATAGAAGCGCCCTTCCCGAAGGGGAAACGGAGTTCGACACAGGCTAGCAGCAAGGAAATAGGAGCGCTAACCAAGCACAATACAGCAGCAGGGTAGGATCGAATGCGGTGGAGACTTCCAAGAAAGGAGGCACCTGAGATCTTGTTTCCATTTTGATACCGTTTTGTGACTATTTTATTACTGATGTTCTGATTTTGCAGCCGCTCTCCCTCGCGGGACATGGGGGTGCTAAAATACGCATTGCTTTCCACAAGTCTCAGCTCTTACAGTCTTGGAGAAAGGGCAGCTGCAAGCTTTGGTTTCACTGCAAGAACCGCCCTAAAACAGGGAAATTGGCGTAATTGAGCCTTCCAGGTTCGGCGCGAGCCATAGGATAGCCACTGAATAATAACAATCAGCTTATCCAGGTGCCGTGTCATTAACTCACTAAAAAGGGGAGCTCCAAACAAAGAAGCAGATAACCCACACATAGCCGACTATTTTATGCCACCTCTGGAGCTTTTGTCCAAAGAGCTTGCGGTAAAGTCCTTCTACCGCATCTTCAAACATTATTCCAAAAGCTTGCAAACAGAAAAATATGTTTGCTCCGGATGCATCTTGATGAGATAGACCGACACCCAAGGACATAAAATAGTGGAAGAGACCGCTTTGAGCGAAGATAAGGAACAAGTTAACGTAGCGCGCAAGAAGAGTTTTCCGCCGCAACCGCAGAATCGTGTGGGTGACGAATTCTGCATGTAGAGTGAAGACGTTTCGAAGCATCTGATGCCAGAATACTCTGCTTGCGTGGTGAACAATGTTGCCAGAGATTACACTCGAACACACTTACGACCAGAATTCTTTTTCACATGGTCAGCAAAGCCTGGATCGTGAGGCAAAAGAGCTCACTGCGGACTGAATATGCTTCTAAGGGAGACTTGAAGAGTCGACGATCGTTTGCTGGATCGAAGAAGCCGAAGACGATGCCGACAAAGCGCACTGCACTGTGCCAGAAATGCAGGACGACAGCGGCCACAAGCCACATGCCTACGAAGCCTGAGCCCTGAGAAACATTCAAAGTAGAATGGCAGCACACCAATTGTCAACCCAAATCTGAAACCGAGATCCTGTAAGTTGAAGTTTGCCAATAAGGAAATCTTCTCGTCAGCGACCATTGAAAGCATTTCCTGTCTGTCGCCCTTTGCGCTTTGGATTTCGATGAACTCTATAACAAGGTAAAGCAGAAAGATTTGGATGGCATATTGGAACAGAGCTCGAATTTTGCTGTAGTTTGCGCCCTTGCTTCGGTCCAGATCTTTGACTTCGTACGACTCTCCGACAGAGCGATTGTTCCTGATACTATCGGACTTTGATGATGAGCAACCCATGTACGGAGTGCAGGTCAGGACTGACGCCTGCAGAGCATCTCGCCAACCTGTACAACGAATGCCGCGCAGGACGAGCTTCTCGTTGCCCATGTATAAAGTCTGCATCTGGTTTGGAACTGAGCTTAGTTATTGGCTGCAGACAGGGCCTTACAGCTTCGCCGATAAAGAAGGTTGACCAACCCGCAAAAACAGAGACCTCTTGGCTGAGAGCACCTGTATAAATGAGTTGCGCTAATACAGTGGTCGACAAAACGAGTATTGCCAAGCGAGTAGTGATATCCTCGAAATATAGAGATCCGGCCACGAAGGTCGCTTGTGAGAGTACCAATGCTCCAATTTGATAAGACATGGTTGACGCTCAAGCGTTGATGGTTGTAAGGGAGCATGAGTAGAAGCTGCTCAAAGGCGGCCAGGACTAGCGCGGCTGACTGTGTCTGAACCATCGATAGTCTTCGAAACAGAAACAACGTTTCACGAGATCGATACTGCGGCTCTGGCAAATGCTCTAGCGTGTCACGAGACATAGAAGTATCCACAGTAAAGTACAACAGGAAGGAGAACCAGCTTCAGCAGCGAACGATACAAGACAAAGTGTTGCCCAATCATGATGTGTTTAGCGGCTCAGAAGCAGATAAGTCTTCAGACTAGATTGCTGGACCAATTATTGAAAGCTGCGGTCTAAAGGCGAAAACATGTAATTTTGAAAGTCTTCGTCTTAAGTCAAGAAGTATTCATCGATTCCAGCAAGCGAAGGCGGTCATGCAATAATGTACAAATATCGATTCACATGCATACAGCGCTCAAGTCACACTACTTCATTACCGTTCTTAGGTTGGTCACCACAGCAGAGGCTTGGCGGCCGCAGAATGCTTGCGGCGTCTTCGACCTATTGAAAGAAACGGCCTAAAATAGGGACAACGGCGTAATTTAGCGAGCCAGGTTCTACGCGAGCGATAGGATAGCCGCTAGAGAGGAAGTATTAGACCCGTTCCTAAAATGAAGCGCTAGACTTACTAAACAGGGGTTGTGCAAGTGAGACAGACAGCAACCCATAGATAACCCACTGCCTTGTGCCAAGGTCTGAGCTGATTGCCAAAAAGCGTACTATACAGGTATTCGACGAAATCTTCTAATGTAATCGCCAGAGCTTGGGAACAGAAGAAGATGTTAGCGCCGTGTGCATCCTTGTTTAAGAATCCAGCTGCTAGAGATATAAGATAGTGCAAGAGACCACTTTGAGCGAAGATCAAGAACAGATTGAGGTATCGGGACACAAGTCTTTTGCGAGGCAGGCGAAGAAGGTCATGTGTGACGAACTCGGCATGAGAAGTGAAAGCATTACGAGTCATTTGATGCCAGAAGACGCCCCAGAATTCTTTACTATAAATTCGACGAGATTCAATATTGCTATCGAGGTGACTCACTTCGAATCGAATAGGCTTGCAGAGGAGACTTGAAAAGCTTGCGATCGTTCTCGGGGTGGAAATAGCCTACCAAAGTACCCACGAATCGCTGGAAATTGTAGAAGAGGTGAATCACAAGACATCCGATCGTCCACATTGCTGAATATGCATATTCTGTCAGTGATACTGAACTTTCATATCTCAAATGCAGCCCACCTAAAGAGAAGAAGGAACGAAAAGCAATCTCTCGCCAACCGGAGCTGCCGAATAGAGGTATCTTTTCGTCTGCGAAAGTTTTCAGAAGTTCTCCTCTATCGCTTTTTGAGGTTTGTAGTTCAATGACTTCTATAACCAGATAGATCATAAAAAATTGCAGGGCGTATTTGATGAGGGCACGAGATCTGCTTGGAGTTGTATTGTAACGCTTAAGATCTTTGACCTCATATTGCCTTCCAATGGAGCGCTGATCGGTAACCCTATCGATGTTGGATATCAGACAGAGTTACACAAGACAAAGACAAGAACATACGATCGGACTGCATCTCGCCATCCCGTACTCTGAATACTACGTAATAGCAGCATCTCACTCCCAACATATAGCATTTGTATCTGCTTTGACTGTCAGCCGTGTTTGAGCACGATCGGATGACACGTACTGTCGTAGTGATAAAGTACAGCGACCAACCCCCAAGCATTGAAACATCTTTTGCCAAAGCGCTGGTATAGACTAGCTGTCCAAATACAACAGAAGCGGATGCAAGTACCGAAAAGCGAGTAGTGATATCTTCAACAAATAGAGCTCCCACTAGATAGGCTGTTGTAGATACTACGACAGCTCCGATTTGATAAGCCATCTTGACAGGGCCGCTGAGGATGAAACTCAGTACCACCGAAGAGAGTAAGCTTAAAGACTATTGTCTTGATCGTAAGAAGCCATCCTTGAATAACAGATGTCTTCTTCTTGGATTTTGCACGATCAAAGGGAATGCAAAGTCAATTGACCTGGTAGATGATTGAGGTCTGACGAAGATCAGCGATACGCTAGCCATGAACAATGCTCTTCATAGCGCCAGAACATTGAAAATGGCACTGCTCAAGGAACAGGCAGATGATCGGTATGGAAGCATTAGTACGACAAGCGATATGGCAAGCTACCGGAGAAGCGAGGATCAGCGTTCTCATCTAGAACTGCGAAGATCTCCAACTTACCGAGAATGTATGCTCGTGCCAGGAAAAAAAACTTGAGATATATCAGAGAAAATGATTCATTCGGACTCAGAAGCAATCAAAGCTGCATAACCTGTATAACATGCGCCTTGTTACCATTGACTGAGCAAAGCCCTTCTGTGTTCGATATTGTCAGGTAATGATGGGTTCCATCCGTCGAAGCATAGGTCAAATGCTTCTGCCAGTCGGTATTACCTGCAATCCATGGAGTCTTGCAAGAAGTACATTGGTGGATCTTGCGAAAGTCGTAAAAATCAGCTTTACGGTGAACGGGCTAGATCAAGGTTACAAATCGGATATATGACAAATTGCTCAAAAGGTCAGACTTACCTTGCCTTCAGAAGCTAGCGCTGACGACAGGAGCTCGTGGTGATGTAAATCTTGCTGTTTTTGCTCTGGAGCATGACCAATGTTATGTAAAACTTGTTCGGAATTGATAGGCGTTACTCGCTAATGAAGATAAGCATCTGCGTCTTGGCCTGGCGGCAAATTTCACGTACCTTTGGTATTGGATGATGGATTATGTTGACTTGCGAATTAGGCTAGGGAGGCATTTCAGCGAATGTCTCAAAGGCCCGTAGAAAGGACATACTGTCATATTGCTGGAATATCTTTGATTTAGATTACAGATGTAAGTAAGATTTGTATTGGGAGGGAAAGAGGAGAGAAGAAGAACAGCTAACCAATCCAGGAAAGGAAGCCACCGGAGGTAAAAATTGACAAAGGAACGGTAAAGGCTTGCGTTAATCGAGAGAGGAGATAAACGAAGAGTGAGATAAGAAGATCTAGTGAGCTTTGGTGCTCTAGTTCAGCATCATTGGCAGGCCGATGAAAAAGGTTTCTCTAGTTGCCAATCTACTTCATCCGCGCATGGAAGACCTGCATCGATTCTTTCGGCATACAATCCATACAGCTGAAGCCGTCCCTTTCGAACATGTAGGCCTCGCAGTTCAATCGAAGCATACGCCTGCATTTTGTGCATCTTGTCGGCAGAAAGGTAGGTGGATCCGGATGAGTATCACCAATGAAATTGAAGGAACCAGTGGCGTAGCTAAGGTACGCCTATAAGCTATGATACCACGTAAAGAGATATTCAAATATACCCAGTATAAACCTCGGCGTTTTCTGGTGGACCTCTACATTCTTGACAATCTTTCCAATCTCCCTCATTATTCTTATGCTCGCCGTGCCAGCCACATATAGTGAATTGTCGATGCATCTTCGCACAGCTCTGATATTTCGTGTCCACCTTTGACATCTGCATTAGCGACGTGATCTTAAATACAAAGAAATCAGAATCTTACCGTTTCCCCATCATCACAGATCGTCCTGTTGCAGCATTTTGTTTTAGTAAGCTTCTCCGTCTTTCCGCAGAGTCCACAAAAGGTGTTCAGGTCCGGTAGCTCTCCTTTGGCTTTATACTTTCGATAGATTTTGCATATCGTCTTGTGCTTGGGCCATGCGTGCGTCTGATGAGCTAAGGAGCAGATTAGCTGCAGTGATCATTATGTCCTGTTCGGAATTGGCACACCCTCAGAACAGTACGCGACCGCTCTTCAGCCCGCACATCGCGTCGACGCAGGATAGGCGCAGATCGCATAATTCTTCATAGCGCCAATTGGCCTGTGTCCGCTACAGCTCTTACGAAAAGAAATGCCAGGCGAGAAGAAAGTAATCAAAACAGAATGACAACGCGTTTGAGAAGGGCAATGAGCCAAAGTCAGACGGAACTGCCAGTCTACAGGTTTCTAGAGCAAGACGGAAGATAACGGAGGCGAATTCAAAGGGATATTGGTCTGACTGCAACCCTTGCTGCAAACTTTGACTCGTCGAAGAACAATCATGTCCCAATGCATGTCATAGAATGCTGTGCAGTCTAGCTTGAGACTCCTAGCAAGCGGACAGGAGCAGTCGCAACTAAAGGACAGGAGCGGTTTCAAAGATTTTTGCCTTTTCCGGGCAATGTTGTACCTGTTGAATGGCTGTAGCCCTGATTCAGCGCGCAGATCTCGGTCTCTTTCTCGTGTCTTTTTGCTCTCTCTACTTCTCCTTCAGTGCTATTAACATGCGTTCGATTATTCTGCTATGTTTCGCTTTCAGCTTGGTATCTGTCTCTGCTTCTTGCAATGAAGAGCTTAACTTCATGGATCGCATCAATAACAATTGCGCAACTGTATCTGTATCTTCTCAAGCTGTTCCATCAAGTTCTGCACCGAGTAGGAAACATTCATTACGAAGTTCGTCGCAAGCTACACACCAGAATTACTGGATCTGACTTTAGAAGCAGATATGTTGGGCAATATAATAGGCGACAGGGCTTTGGCTGCAATAGGGCTATCGAAAGAAGAGCCAGAGGTGACAATGAATGGCAAAAGACGAATCAAGGCTCGACAAATCTTCAATCACAATTACCCTCAACCAGTGAAACGTGATCCTAAGAGGCTAACGTTGGCCGTCGATACAGATAACAGTGTGGCTATCGATATCGCCTCAATAGCATCACAGCTAGCTATCAATATATCGAAGGGCTTATTCCTGGAGCCAATTTCAATGCCTACATCTAGCGGCTCATCTAGTATACAAGCTCCTATCACTTCTTTCATCAATACAAACCAAGCGCCAGATTCAGTATCTACGGTAGAAGATACATTCGGTCAGTTTCTGATCACAGCGCTTTTCGTATTTGCTCATGCTCATATGGTAGAACGTACAACGCCTACTTTCGTCCCTCACATTCCGACAGGTCTTCCGCCAAAAGCGAAGCGCGATCAAGAATCTTCGTCTCAACCAAATCTGAGCAAGAAATGTAAGTCAGGTCGATATCTTCTTCTTTCCACGTCTAACTTCAGTCGTAGCGAATCATCGATATCATAGGAGTAATACAAGGAGACATCATAGAGCAGGAAATCAGAGCTGGGACTGAAGTAATTGTGGCTTTATGTATATATGCATGTTGCAGCCATTGTCATGTAATGCATCTAGTAATCCGAACCAGCATCTACATCGTCTGCAGCCGCATCTGATTCGCTCTCTTCGCCCTCTTCGAAAGTCGAATTTGGTACACCGTACAAACGAATGACAGGCTAAGTCAATCCCAGTTGAGCCCGACGAACAAATATGAGAAAGAAGCCTTACCTTGTTTGGATCTTTGAGCAAAACATATTTGCCATCCTTTTGCTTCATGCACAAGTCCACAATTGTTCGAACAATACCCCAACCATTTGCCAAGTTGACGTTCATCTGAGCAGCCAAATCCCTTGGTTTGAACCATTGCGTGCCCAAGATCACATGTCTGTTCTCATCTCTTGGGTTCGCTCTTGAAACATAACCAATCTTCATTCCGCCCGCACCAGCTAGAACACCCATGGAAGCCCATCTAGCCAACTTCAAAGAATTGTTCTTCATTTCCGTCGCCACAACTGCACCACGTTGAGAATCCAATTTCGTTCGCCAATCAGGAGCTCCACCAGATCCTTGAGCTCGACTATCGAATTCGAACAAAGTCTTGAGTAGGATATAAGTTTGTTCATCATCCGTTCCTGCAGCAGGTTGTGCAGCAGTAGCTGATCCACTCAAAGTACCTCTCAACAGAGCATCTACTTCAGTTCGAACAATAATTTCCACTTCCTCATCTTCAGTAACGGAAAGATCAAATTTCCTGTATCGATAACCGCAAGAAGCTAATGGTTCTGATTCTTCCGGATCGTAGAAAGGGTTTGGTTTTTCGAAATCGGTTCTCGAGTCTTGAGATTCTTTGACAACTTGCCAAGCGAAGTTTTCGTTTAGGAAAGTAGCTTGTTGAGAAAGAGCGGAAGGTGTGTTGATATAGGCTGAAGGGTTTGAAGGATCGGTCATTGGGTTCTCAAGAGGTGGATCGGAAGCGTTTTCGTTCACTGAGAGGTAGTCTAATGGACCTTGTTCTCGCTTGTCCATGAACAGCTTGTCGCCTTCTCGAATGAGAACGATATCCCAAGGATAGACAGATCGAGGTGCACACATAAGCATGGCAAGGACTGAGTCAGTCGCAAAGACTTTAGCGCGATCTTTTGCTGCTAGGTCTTGGAGGATAGGGTCATCGGAGGATGTTGGGTTGTAGTGAAGACGTTCCATATGCTGAAGTGCTTTCTCGTTCTTTGTGTTGATCCGGTCGTATGTTCGATCATACTCATACAGGAATCCGTGTTGAGAGCTGAAAGGATATAAGCAACAAGCGACAAACGAGGAAATACATGAACTCACATTGTTTCAATGTCTTCAGTCTCGACGTCCAGGCGAAGTTTGGTAAGACGGGTGAACTCGATCTCTTCCAATAGCAGCCACTTGTCGCCGACTTGCACACTAGATTCTCGCGTCCTTTGATCTCGATTCCAATCACCTCTTCCTCCCCATCCTCCTCTCGCTCCATAACCTCTACCACCTCTTCCACCAGTTTGAGGGCCTCTTTGGGCTCCATAGCCATTACGTTGTTGAGCTGTGCCATTCATATGACCTTGTCTGCCAGTTGGACCAGTTCGAGTTCCTCCAGCAGCGTTTCCACGGCCTCCCCGTCCATATGCTTGATTGCGATTGAGGTTGCCCAAAGAAGCACCTCCTTGACCAGCTTGACCACCAGCTTGTCTGCCTCTAGTCGAAGCTTTTCCACCGTCAACTAAAGAGAAGGAAGCTTCCTCGTCTCCGTAGCCATCAAGACCTAAGCTGTCTGCATTGTTACGTCTCTTGAAAGCAGAAGCACGAGATACACCTCCTTCAGCAGCGTAAGACAGAGAAGAGGACCAATCAACTATTTGTCCTAAGCGTTCAGATTTGCTGAAAGGTTGAAAAGGAATGTCTGCAAAGTTTTGAGGCACGTTGGAGCTCGAAGGACCAAAGAGAGCATCTGCTGAGTCTGGCTGCAAACGAGGTAGCTTGAAAGAGGCCATGATTGTTCTTGGACAAAAATTTGGAATTTCATGCGAGCGGGTGTTGGCAAGCGACGGCGACCTGTATTGCTCTGATAGCATCGTGTTGTTCTGCAACTTCGTATTTGACTACTTCTCTGCTGTTTCATCACGCTTCCGCGTTGATTCTCTGCATCTGCCTTGCTGGATGACTTCCCTTAATCCCTTATAATCTCTAGCCAGAGAGAGTTGAAGATGAAGGTTTCGTTCAAACATTTCATTGTCGTTACAATACACTCGAAGCTCGTACAATGCGATCATACTGGCATACCAAAGTCGTGCGAATCCTCAGGCTCTCCATCTCTTTCTCTCCTTTAGATCCTTCTTCTGCCTCTGACTACTTCAGACCACATAGTCAGATCTCCCCATAGGCTCCAGAAAGGATGCTTGAAAGTCGCAGGCTATTTTTCAAATCAGTCATCAACTGCGTTTCTCCTCATATACAGCCTTTCTATTTACCCTATTCTTCTCAACAAAGAAATGCCCGACCCTATATCCCTCTATCAGTTTCATTCCCTTGCTCTGCGAAAGAGAGACTGACCATGCAAAGAAATACGCTTGAAGCATCCCCTTGCCTAACAATTTCGCTATTGATCTCCATCCTTCTAGACCATACCGGAATCGAAGCAGGCCTTTGTTGCTTGTTGAAAGCAGGGCGATACTAGCTAGAAGAGCGCGAAGAACTACAGCGAGACTAAATGACTGCGAATCAGTCCTCAAGCTCCTTCACGGAAGAATTACGAGACTCACTAGATAGTGGTACCGAAGAGCTGAATAAGGAGCAAAGAACAAAGTTCAGCTTATGAACGAAGGCTCATTTGATAGCTGCTTACATGCAATCTCCGCTATAGCCATATCTCAGTTAAGTGAGAACAGTGCATGATTGAAGCTTACAGTCAGCGCCTGTCGATGTTCTCCAAGGTAGTATGGGCTGCAGGCTGCCTCAGCTCCGCGATCATGATGTAACTCTGAAGCTCACTAAAATTGGTCGAATGATTGGAATCCTTTAACAGTAGGGTAAGGAATCGCGTTGTACTCGGGATTCGCTATTGCTTTCATTGTTATAGCTGAGTATGAAGCGCGCTGTTGTCGCCGTGCTGGAGCAACTTATCACATGCACTCAATCGAAACCCGCTTCCGCCTTCCACTGGCAGTCTCGTTATTTAAGCACAGAATAGACAAATGGTATCAAGAAGATCTGTCTCGTGATCGACAGCGATATTCAATTCAGCTGCGCGCAAATACAAATATCTTTCGATCTTTCACTCCGTTTGATCATATGCCTTTATCAATTTCTCCCGGCCTATAGAGTATAGTTATATTGATATCAGCGTTGTGTAAAGTTCAAGACAGTGGAAGTATACCTGCTTTTCCAGGTACAGCTTCTGGAACAGGTCGATATCGGCAGACATCTGCTTCTTGAAGCTTTCTTGCATAGCCTTTCTGGGATCAGTCGAAAGCATTGGACGCTTAGCAAGTCTAGGAGCAAGATTCTTCTCATAGTCTTGATGCTTTGATCTTAGGAAGTCGCAAGTCGCTCTGGCCAATTGTCGCTGTTCGGGCGTCGACTTGATATTTTCAGCAGCTCTGTTGAACTTCCATATCGCATCGGAATAGACTAAGATGAGCTCAGAAAGCCACGGATTGGCTTCCAGCTCCGATATTTGCTGTCTGCGAATAGCTGCCTGCTCTCTTGCTAGCCTTTCTTCTTGAGTAGGCATGCGTTGTCCAGAAGTTGCAGTTCTTCTCATTTGTATATCTTGAATGGAAGAGTCAGAGGACAATTGCGAAGCTTATTCCAAAGTGAATCGAAAACAAAAACACCTCAAAGACAAAGGGAATATTGAGTAAGCAAAGGCACAACAACGCTCAACATGCAGACTTCTGTGCAGAGGACGAGCCCGTGAATATCGTAGTCATCAAACAGACTAGAAGGTGGAACAACAAAGTGAACACGTAGCCGAGAACAAGAGATAAACGAATGAAGCGTAGATTGAGAAGATCATCTACGACAGTGGATGCAGCTGATCTGCGGAACAAGAAAACCAGTTGAGTTGGATACTAAGCCATCTCAATCCTGTAGCTATCATGCCTTCTGGATCTTGTTGATCTTGGAGCAGACTAGCTTGTGCGTCTTCCAATCTGTATGGACTTTAGAGCTAAACGAGGTTGAAAAGGGTTTGGCATACCTTTAGCTTGACATTGACGACCTGTAGTAAAAAGTAAGGCCGGGCTTCTAGTTGTATGAGGAAGAGAACATACTACAATACGTCTGAATACCACAGTCCGCGCAATACTTTTCACCTCCGATCCCCCTCTTGCCTCGGTTTCCGCAGGACATACAAATTTGACAAATACCGTGCAAAGAACGTCTCCACAACGCTTCTGACTCACGGATGTCCTCTTTCTTTCGCATAGCAATCCGTTCTAGGTGACGAACTCGCCTCCGAGGATCTTCTATCGCCAACGCATCTTCCATACCCGGCCAACAATTCACATAGGCCGATCGATGACCAACCAGAACCGTCACAACCTGCAAACGACCCAAGCAGTCGACCATCTGTAAGTCTTCTGCTTCCGGCACTGGCTGCACTTCCTGCTGTTTCCCCCATAGATGGTGCATAAGTATTTCTAAATCCTTGACGACGTCGCCAGTCAACGATTTGTGCTGAAGAAATTCAAATGTATTGTGCTTGACGGAATCATAGGCTCGAGTGCACCAAATCGGATGGGCTGACCAGAAGGAGGCGAAATTACTAATGCAGTACTGCATATACAAGAGTAATTGTGCTGTTGTTCCATGCTTCTCGTTGTTCAATTCAATAAAAGGCAGAATGTGACCGTAGACAAAATGCTGAAGAGCAGGATTGACCAATCACGAATGAAATCCTCAGGTAGATGAAGAAAATAGCAAGCAGCTGCTTGTATATGCTTGCACAATACAATTGTGGGGATTGGTCGACTGTCTTCGTTGAGAAGCATGATCAAGAGAACTTCGGGGTGCTGTGAACACATGAGTCGAACAAAGCACACAAAATGCGGGTGTATGGCTTCCTTAAAACCCAGCTGTCGCATTTCGCAGCATTGGCCTTGAAATTTCCACATAGTTGAGAAGCCTTGCTCTGGATCTTTGCGAGCCAATGCGACGATACGATCCACTTGCTGCTGTATGTCTTTGATGATCTCCGGAGTAAGAAGAGATTCCATGATTGCTTCAGTAGCCATCTTTTCACTCTAGATTCAGCCCAAATCTCTCCCTCCTGTACGCCAATTCGCTGCTCGAACAGTTCTACCCAGAGAGGAACGTTGATCCTCGGTATGCTTTGAGCTAAGGTATAATCAATTGCGGGGTATGATGGTGGTATCAGTTCGAGGTCGACTGACTTCGCGATAAAAATTAGGCTGTTGGAAAGATATGACACAGGAAGATTGGGAACTTGGAAGATTGGCACTTCACCGGCTGCTACGATACCTCACCGCAAGAAGAGACTAGCACCTTCCAATGCAATGCATCAACCTTGCAATGACCCAAACCCATCTAGCCTTCCTTCATTGTAGCAGGAGCCACCTAGACAGCGAGAGACGGCTAGGTCTCTAATCAAGCCAGTCGAGAGGGAATAGACCCATCTGAGCGAAGATCAGCTTTGAGTGAGGTCACCTTCAGAAGACTCACCCATGTATAGACACATTCTTTCCTTGTGCCCATGCGGTTTGGATGAAGACATCATTGGCCAGATTGTTCACTTGACGCTATTCCCGAACTGGATTAGTCAATACACTGAACGCGCCCTGATTCCTCGACTTGACGTTCTCTTCAACTCCCAATCTCAGACTAGCATCATGGTATCCAGCCTTCTCAATCGTCAATTGTCCTAGAGAAGTCTCGCCAGTTCCTTTATTGGCTGCATCCGCTTCTGTACGTCGTTGAGCTCTTTGATGTATATGTCGATGCAGATCAAAATGTTCTACTCCTCTATTACGTCTACGGTTCTTGATCAACGGTGAATCCGAACGACTAGTGAGTAGGATAGGTAACATCTGTCCATCACTTTCTCATTTGAGACATCGGTATGTCAGAAGCGAGAGCAGGACTGACCATATCTACTATCGGACTGAGCCATTTCGATACAGCGGCCGGATAGTGGGACTCAAAGTCTTCTACTTCGTAACCAGCATTACGAGCGATTTGAGCTTGAGCGATTGCATGGCCTTCATTGACGCCTGTACTTGTCTCAGTATTGTGTCGACACTGTAAAAAGGACAAATACCTCCACATCCATCGTGACCTATAGACAAACGATTAGTGAGCGGATATGTCAAACTAGACTTCGGACAAGCTTACCCATTACTATTACTCGATAAGCTCCTAGATCAGCTATAGCGTATTCGACAGAAGCTCTAGCCTGCCATGAATCTTCTCAGTTGGATTCTCTTTAGCTGCTTGATGAACGCACAGCCGTTTCTTCAGGTAAGACCTGGTTCGCGATATTTCGGACCACAAAGAGTTCTCCAGAACGTTGTCCAGCAATCAGAGCGTCTGGAAGTCTTGAATCACTACAAGCTTTACGAGAGCATCATTGATCTTGTCAACTCGCTCTTGTGGAGATCTTTAGACCAACCTATTAGAATACCAGAAGGTCTTTGTGGGTTGGCAATAGTAGAAGGGTAGAATCCAGGATCTGTCCGATTGCGTTCTTGTGCTATCGCTCTGTTTCTTGTAAGGATGTCTCGTAGAAAAGTAGCGTTTCCATTTCCTAGCTTCATGTTCAACTTTGAATGGGAAGAGAGGGACGGTGCTCACCTTGTTCTATATCTTCCCAGATAGCGAATGAACACGGGAAGAGAGTCACAGCGATTGCAAGAAGAGAGAAAGATAATTTCATTGTGTTCGTTTGCGACAAGTGAAAGGACGACAGTGAAACGGAGCACGAAGCAATGTGCCCCCAGTATTTACTTGGCAAGTAATATCCAAGTGAAACTGGCCCGCTGTAGTAGACTCGAGGCTTGGGACTAGTTTGACGGGGCTGTACTCGATAGAAAGAAGTGGACGTGCGAGCCAAGCGACAGGAGTTCTCAGAGATTTATGAAGAGAGGGAAGAGGAAGAGAGAGAAAAATAAGCAGAGCATAGATGTCAGAAACTCGCGCTGACAGGTCCGCATGTAGAGGATAGAAGCGCTAGACCAATTCCGAAATTATGCAAAATATCAGTCTGAAAGTCGATTGAACAGCAGCATATAGTCCGTGCAAAGCAGCAGCAGGCAGAAGAGGGCCAGTTGAGCATGAAATTGTTTGAGGTAGACCTCGTCAACGTTTTCAAGGAGCAACGACGTCGATTACTTTTGCATTCCTCTGATATATACACACTATAGTAGTGAATAATGGTGTCCTTACATGGAAAGGTGCAGCGCCCTTCATCCGAGCAAGCAAGTGATACAGACATTTGATGTTGAAATGGCAGGGATCTAGCGCGGCTTCACAACAAGCAGCTGCAGGACCAGGATCTGGTCTCAACACATCTGGAAGACCTGGTCATCTTACAGCAGAGCAACAGACAACCTTAGACCAATTCAAACAGGTGCGGGCGTCAGAGGGATATGCTGTCAATTCAGCTCATCGTACAACTGAAATCGCACAGGAACTGGTCAGCATTGGACTGTACAGACCTGGTCCACCACCCTCGCATTCAGATGCTACACTCCTGTCCGTCCAATCGCATTTCAAGCATAATGCACCATATGCTGACATGCTTGGATAATGGACAGACGCTTTCTTCGCGCTCGGAAATTCGACCTAGCAAAGTCTAAGCTCATGTTTAGTGATTCTGAGAAATGGCGAAGAGAATTCAAGGTCGATGAGTTGTACCAATCTTTTGAATACAAGGAGAAGGAAGAAGTCAGTCGGATTTACCCTCAATTCTACCACAAGACCGATAAGGTTCGTCATGCCTACTCTTGTGCCAATCTGTTTCGATTGAGAGTTGAAATGCGAACAGGATGGTAGACCGCTATATATTGAGCAACTGGGCAAGTTGGACCTAAACAAGCTCTATACCGTCACTACACCCGAAAGACAACTTCAACGTTTAGTAGTAGAGTATGAGAAGTTCTTGCGCGATCGACTGCCGATCTGCACGGCTATGAGAACGGATGGTGAAATTGTTGATACTTCATGCACCATTATGGATCTGGCTGGTGTTGGAATCTCGCAATTCTGGAAGGTCAAGACTTTTGTTCAAGAAGCTGCCAAAATTAGTCAGGATTACTACCCAGGCAGGTTGCGACTTTCGAAGATTTGGGTTTGACTAAATTTCTGGGATCTCGTGTTCTGCAGAAACTATGGGCAAGTTTTATATTATCAATGCACCATATCTCTTTTCCAGTGCTTGGTCATGGGTCAAGCCTTGGTTAGATCCCGTAAGTTAGCTTTCGTTTGCGCGAGAACTGCATCCTGATGTAATCTGGTAGGTCACCGTTGCTAGTAGGTGGAGGAGCATATGGTCAGCATTGACTGATGGCCTGTTTCCCGCTACCCTACAGAAATCAACATCGTCTCCTCTAGTTCAACACAAGCTGAACTGCTTGCTCAAATACCAGCAGAAAATCTTCCCGCTATGTTCCCAGGTGGAACCTGCAAATGCCCAGGAGGTTGCAACTTATCAGATGCAGGGTCAGTCGATCATCTCCCTACAGCTGTTCTCAGCTAATCGGAGATGTCGTTTTGACAGACCATGGCAAGATCCTTCCTTGCAAGCGTTGGTCAAAGAGAAAGGCATCCACGTCTAGTCATATATCAAGTCGAATAGCAGGGTCAATAGAATAGTCTTCTCTCGTTTGTCTACAGTAATCCCATCCCACGTAATAACATTTTGCTTTGTTGACCTCATGCGTCCAACTTCACTCCGATTTCTTTCGCTTACAGCAAGCCGAATGGCACCCAAACCTACATATGTCCCTGCTTTGCAATCTGATGTGCAAGCATTAGTAGAGAAAGGCTGGAAAACGGAACCTCAAGGTTATTTGAGTCGGAAGTTTACTTTCAAAGGATTCAAGGGAGCATGGCGATTCATGGATACTATCGCTCAGGATTGTATGAGGTTACAACGTGTGTTCATTGGAGCTCAGGTTGGAAGAGAGCGTGAAACTAATTGTGCTGCGAATGACAGATCATCCTGAATGGTCTGTGTGTGCTCTGTCAATTCCGTGAAGCATTACTGATGATCCTACAGAACGTACGCCTGTGTTCTTTGTTTCGCATGAAAGATCATGCAATGGCCGCATGTGTATAGGTTTATAACAAGTCAGTTTCATCCGTCTCTAATTGTTGGATGACCTGATAGATAGATAGAGTGGATATACGTCTCACCACTCATGCAGCGGGCAATACTCTCACGGATCATGACATTCAATTAGCTCAAGCGATTCAGAAAGCTGCAGATGAGTCCAAAGGGCTTATACCGAATAAAGAGGAGGAGGATTGTGGATGCGGTCATTGACAAGATATGTAAGCTCCTTGTCCTATTATCTTCATCCGTGAAGTAATGGGTCCAGGGAGCTTACAGTCATGCATAACCTGTCGGATCCGACATATTGGACTACCGCTCTCTCAGCTTCTTTGTACGGTACGTTCGTATGTTATGTCATTTGACGCGTCTTTGAAGCTTTGGCGCAGACTTTGAAGCTCGTAAATACGGGACGAGTGCGAACGCGTAGCATGGGTCATAAAGACAAGGGTTGGCGATCAACCGTCCATTGTATATATATCCTTATGTCCTATAGATGTACCACCACTACCTGTATGCTAGCTAGCTAGATATCCCCATTTCCCTCTGCGATTTTGGCGTTTGCGTGAAATAGTCGGAAATGGAACACATCAGGATGCGTTCGATTGACAAGGAAACAGCCCCAAGATGGATGAACCAGCCAGAGCAGCAATCAGCAAGAAATTCTCGCTTTATGCTCAAGTCTGGAATAGCACTCACTGGCTTACTTCTGCTTGTGCTCTTTTATCATGTTTCGCCAACTCTCAATTCTTCCAGTAGAGGCAATAGGGTCGAATCCGGAGAAAACGTATCACTCTTGCAATTCCTAAACAATCAAGTTCCACTTCAAGCAAATCCTACTTTATGGGTCACTTTAGCAGATGGAAACTATGCAAGAAAAGCAGTTCCTCATCTATCTCTCTTCTTACAATCTTTGCAAGACAAGCAAGAAATGTTGCTCTTCTGTACAGATGAATCATGTTTGACTGAATGCGAGAAGCAAGGTTGGCTTTGTTATGGTGGTTATCGATTTTCAGTTCCTGCAGAGCTGGAAATTACGGAGAATAAAGCTACGATAGCTGTTTGGGCTAAGATTGAAGGAATGAGAGAATTGCTCGGAGAGGGTTATTCTGTCATTTTGCTTGATGGTGATGTGTTTCTCAAATCGTAAGTCCGATCGTTTCTCGTTCCAAAAGACTAGTGCTAATACAATTGCAGAGACCCTCGGCCTCATATGAGACCTCTGAGCGATCCGTCCTGGGATTTACAAATTCAAGACGAATCTCGCGAAAACATGGTCAATATTGGTTACCTCTATATGAGAGGCACAGCAGCCACTTCAGCTTTCTGGCAAGCTGTGATCGATCATATGCTTGCTTCTCCAGTCCCTTCTTTCGACCAAGGCGTAGTAAACGAATTGCTTGATGCTACGAATATGAGGAGACTGGAAGATGGGAAAGTAGGTGGTTTGCCTGAATTCACTTCTCCTACTGGCTTGAAAGTGGTTATTGTTGATGTCAAATATTTCTGGGGCTTCCACATGGGCTGGTGAGCATCTTCCTATAATTGCCCCGATCATGCTTGACAATTCGAATGACAGGCTATATCCGTCCGAGTAAGTTGCAATATGATTTTAACAGCATTCCTGACTGACTTTACGTCAGAGCTGTTGTACTACACACATCTTGTGCCGAATCACAATACCTCAAGTTCTATCTCGCTGGCTCGTATGGTCATTGGCAGGACATCAACCATTACTACACATCACCACCTCGCATCCTTTCAATCTCAGCTTTGAGTGGAACCTACGATCAACTAGAACAAACTGTTCAATTGCTCTTATCTTTCGCTAAATCATCCAATCGTACTCTATTATTACCACCGCAAGCTACTTTGCTTGCACCATCGCACGAAGCGGATAACCGACACCCATCATTCAAATCAGATGAATCATCAATAGCGCATAGAAGATACATCTATTCCATCTTTCATCTCGAATCGCTCGAAAAGGAATCGGGTGTCCATATACTGGAACCGAATTACGTTGCTCATGCTATTCCTCATTTGATTAAAGCGGAAAAGTATGATTTGGTTACTCAATTGGCTGGATATGCAGAGTGGGATTTGAGGTGGATGTGGAACTACAATGATGCGGAAAAAGAATTAGGAAGGGAGTTGTTAAAGAACAGTTTGCACGTGAGGATAACGACTGATGAAGGACCTGATGGATTTTGGAGGTCAGTCAATATGTTTGCGATTGAAGCCATTTCTGATAATGTACGAGAGCAGTCATTATGGAGATTGGGCTACACCGAAGTTATACAAGAGCCCGGCCATGTGCAGCGATGTTCAAAGGGCACCGACATGTGGTCAATTGTGTCGATCGTAGGAGTAATTCATAAACGTTCTATTCAGAGGGTTGTTAAGTAGAAGACAAAATACATTTGTGAATAACACTTCTCAAAGAACAACGATTAATAAAGTGCAAGGGGAATGTCGTTTAGGCCGATCTCAGACCTAAGCCTATATTCATGTGTGACACCAATTCATCCACATTACCCAAATGTTGAGCCAAATAAGTTTTCTTCTCTTCAACACTTTTCTTCCTCCACTGCCCTACTCCTTCTTCTCTTGGTGAAGCTAAAGCAGTAACGAATGAATTGCTCGACATTCCACTCGACAACCTTTTCCCATCTTCTTCTCCTTCGTCATTCATACTTTTCCTCTTGATCCCAATCTCCAAAGAAGTTCTTCTTTTTATATCTTCAACCGAAGTTCTTCTTCTTGTACTGCTTATATTTCCAACTCTGTTCAAATCTATTTGATGTGATTGAGAACTCGTCAATCCTCCTCCTCCTCCTGGTCGAGTTGAAGGTTTAGCAGCCAACAAAGATTTCCTAGGTGAAAATTGTTCTCTTGCTGCTCTACTTCTACTTAAAGCATTAGCCGATCGAGATGATGATGATTCTCCTTTATTAGGTGTTCCTATCGGAGTTGAAACAATAGTAGTAGGTAAAGGAGCTGTTGCTGGAGTTGAGAAAGAAGATTGTGAATTGGACAAAGAAGGAGGTGTGTTGAAAGCGTGCAGATTGGTACTGGCTCCTAATGGCAATGGAGCAGGTCTACTACTTCTTTTCGTTTGAGGTGAAGAGGTGAAAGGTGAATCGAAGGAAGGTTGTCGCAGAGGAGTTTGACCTGGTAATCTCGGTGTAGAAGATAAAGCTGCTGTTTTCTTGCTTGATGATAATAAGGGGAAAGAAGGAGGTGTCTGTTCTTGTCGATTCTCCTTGAGGAAAGAAGGTAGAGGTGAAGGTAAATCAGGTGTTTCCTCTCTCGGCATATGAGGAATATGGATCACGGTTGTGCTTCGTCGAGAGGTAGAAGGTGGTCGCGGTTTACGAGGTGTTCGCGGAACATATGCACTTTCAGTCTTTTCCAGCAAATGCTTCAAACCGTCCATTGTAGTCGTTCGTACTTTATTTGGTGAAGGAGGAGCAGATTGCGATGCCGCCAACGGAGAATAGAGTTTCGCGGCTGAGGGAATGACAGCTGAGAATGGTAAAGCTGGACTGGCTTGCGGTGCGTCTGATGTCTCCGGTAGAAGATAGAAGTATAGCACTTCAAGGCATTTGATTCTGCACACATCCGCTTGTTAGATCTATTCGCAGGTGAATAAACGACACATATACCTGACTGGCTTTGATGCTTCTTTCGATCGAAGTAACTTGACTACCTGTTCTACCGCTCCATGCCTCTCAAAAGCTCTAATATTCTTTGGTCTATCAGCCAAGATGCATAGAAAGGTATCTAGAACAAGAATAGGCAGTTCTGATGTTGTGGTTGGCGTAGTGTTACCGTTGTTGTTGCTCGATTGTGTCGAGAAATTGGTGAGGAGGTAGAGAAGGATCTAGATGCACGGATGAGAAGGTGACGATCGGCGAAGGAGAACGGCATTACCTGCAAATTGGACTGTCGCTCGAACAGCTGAGCACTTGGTCGATGAAGCAGCAGTAAACCTTGAAGCAATTGCAAGGCTTGCCTCAGCAACTTGACCTCGGCCTGAAGATGTTCTTCTGTGTGTTGGGCTTGCGTTAGATAGTTCACAAGCAATGACATAACCTATTGACATACGAGATTGTATGCGAAACGCCCAAACCAGTCTTCCAATCAGCTCCGTAAGTATTGCAGCATCTGTAGCAGTATTAGCCACACGTCTCCTTCTGCTACTCAGGGCTTGTACGCACAATTGGTGCTCCAATGATTTTGTTTGTCGAGCCATTGTTGATTTTCGCTTTCTTGCTTCAACCCAGCCATTACTCGTGTTACTATCCCCTGAAGCTCTTCTGTTGTACATTCTAGTGAGAGCAGGCCGTCCATGCAATCCCTTGTGCGTTCCGAAGGTCTCTTGCTTCCTAGTTCGAGGTCAACATCCACTTCAGTGAATTTTGCCCAGCATCGTTCTTCTCGAACGTCGAAGGTCCTACTTCGCCCTAGCTTCTACTGTCGCGATACTGCTTTGCATGTCGTTTCGTTTCGTCCGGAGTTCACAACACAACCTGGTTTCACTTTTTTCACTTCTTTCCTTACATAATATATCGCTCTTTTTTGCTCTGCTGTGCTCGACAGACAGCTTCTCTCAGTGCTGCATCTAATCGGCGGACAACTCCCGGAGCAGATTTCAGTCTAGGTATCAGAGACACGGCAGGGAAGAATGATTAGCGATAAGGAACTGACTCAAATTCCGCATGATACAACATTGGCAAGCAGAAATAGTTCTGCCCACTGACTTGGCATGCACGTTTCCCGCTTGCTCCAATCTCTCACTATCCTTCTCTTTCTCCCTTGCACTTTACCTACCATCATTCTACAATATGCGCTCAATTTTGGCTTCCCTTGCGCTTTTGGCTAGCTTCGCAGCTGCTAATCTGAACATCCTCATGACTAATGATGATGGATTTGCCTCTGCCAACATTCGAGCTTTCAAACAAGCTCTAGATGCAGCAGGTCATCACACTCTGATCGTAGGACCATTGGAGAATCAATGTGAGTACCACTTTATCTTGAATGCGGGATTGAAGAGCTCATACATTGAGATTTAGCTGGAACGGGAGGAACTGTCGTATTGCCTACCAGCAATGTTACGGAATCTGGTGGATTGTATGGATTGATCGAACCTGGTAGCTATTGGGTTGGACTAGAAAAAGCTGACGATCCAGTGAGTTGCTTGCACGTTCATGATCCAATTCCTTACTGAAGTTGGCATGCCATAGTCTATCCGATACTGTGAGTAGTTTCAGGCGAAGTCAGGGAATCGACTAAGGGATGAGATAATAGTTAACGGAACTCCGGCGGCTTGTGCTTTGGTACGCTCATGATTCTTGACCGCATATGTTCACAAGCTGATCATCCTCCAGTGGGCGTTGACAAAGATCACAGATGAATATTTCGGCGGACCAGTAAGCTCTGTACGATTTGCAGCAAGCTTAAATGATACTGACACTATACTTGCGTAGCCTGATCTAGTCGTCAGCGGTATCAACACCGGCACGAATCTTGGACAATTCGTCTACTCGCTATCTGGTACTTGCGGAGCGTTAGTCTTTCCCGACACTTCTCGCTCTCAGAATCTGACGTATGTGGAACAGAGCCTATGATTCCGTTATGTGGGGAGTTCCAGCAATCGCCTTCTCAGCAGGAGACAGCAAAGCTCGACCTTACTTCAACCTTACCGATGATCCCTTAGACACTAGCAGACTCGCAGCTGGTTTAGCTACCAATCTGGTCAAGTAGGTCTTTCTTTCTCATTGGGCCGACAAGATGTCTGATCCTGCCTTTGCAGCGCCTTAGCTGACGGAACAAAGAAAGGCGACAGAGTTCTTCCGCTCGGTATTGGTCTTAATGTCAACTTCCCTAAATTGAACGAATCTTGCTCTGCTCCCGATTACGTTCTGTCTCGTCTTTCAGGCGGTGCTTATATCAATGATTTCGTCCTGTGCGTTAGCTTTGGTTATGAGAGCCAGATTAAATCTGACATAAGGTGGAATAGGAACGACGCAGGCTTCCCTGTTTATGTCAACGACGTCCGACCTGGTCTAAACAGATGTATCACCGGAAATTGTGATCTACCAGGCGAGACTGAAGTGTACGTCCTCCTTATCTGCTTTATACATGTCCAGTCGGCTGACAAGATTGAGCAGCGTCACCGCTTGTCAATCAAGCGTCTCTGTCTTCTCAGTTGATTACGATGCTCCTACTTCACTCGCTTTACCTGTACAGCAACATCTCAAGACTTATTTGGCTCCCAGAGCTAACAACATGATTCGAAGAGATGCTAGAAAGAGGAGAGCTTTGGCTGAGAAGTGAAGCAAAAGGTGCAACGTGTGTTGCGTGTAGTATAAAAGATGGCAAGAAATTGTGACATAGAGAGAGTAGAAATGGAAACGGATTGTTGCGAGTACGGTGAACATCATCGCGGAGCCTCCACGTCGATGATCGGTGATATCAAATACCGACATTGCTGCTTACTAAGCAATTGCATCCATTGCTCACAAGAACTTAAGAAGCAGCTGTTGTTTCGAACGACGTGTCTGGCACCCACTTAGACCTTTGGATGTCTGCTCTTATACTTGTTGATGTACTTTGTCCTTTTACTGCATCTGAGCCTCGTTCATGCCCGTTCTTTGATCAGATTCAAAATGATTTCATTTCTGGATCTTTAGCTGTCCCCGATGCAGAGTCTATCATCCCTCCTGTCCTATCTTTGCTTTCTAGACCTTGGAATTCGATTGTAGTGTCTCAAGATTGGCATCCGAAAGGTGACCCGCTCGAGAGAAATGAATTGAAGGGAAAGCTGAATCTCAGTAAAAGGACATATCTCCTTCGCTTCTTCTCATGAAGGAAAGAAACCTTTCGATACGCGGATCAAAGAAGATGGTCAAGAAGATACACTTTGGCCTGATCATTGTGTAAGCGATCTAATCCTGTGACTTATGTTTGCTGATACAGTCAACAGATACAAGGAGACGGAGGAGCTGCATTACATCCTCGGCTATCTCAAGCGCTAGAGGATGATTCAATAGCTGATCTGGTGCATGTCGTCCATAAAGTGAGTTATCTGATTTCATACACTTTTGATCAGCTTAGAAGTCGCATTGCATCACAGGGAACAGAACTCAAAACTGATGCGTATTCCGCTTTTGAATGCTCGACGAAATCACCTGCCTCTACAAGCGAATCTACTTCATCTTCATTACTTACAGCTCATCTTCACGCCAAGCGTATCAGGAAGGTATATATCGTTGGACTGGCTACAGACTACTGTGTCAAAGCTACGGCTCTGCATGCGGTACGGGATGGCTTTGATACGATTGTAGTCCGTGAAGCCTGTCGAGCTGTTGGCGGGGGAGAAGCGACGAGGAAGGCTGAGCAGGAATTGACAGCAGCTGGTGTTCAGTGTATCGACAGTCTCTAGTATATCATTTTGTAACGTAAGCTGACTTGTACCGATTCATGTTTCGCGTGAGCTTTGGCGTCGCTTTAAGGTTGTCTTGAAACAATATCGCTCAAATGGCTGCCTGGTTTCGTAACACTGCAGCACAAGCTCAAGGAGCTCTCAACGGAGTCACAAAGAACTTGCAAAGCGTTGACTTGGGCGCTGTTTCCTCAACATTCACGCAAGCTGGAGGCAATCTGACTGTCCGTTGCTTCTGCTCTAGATAAGCTCTTTAGCAGTGCTTAGTTGTTAGTCTCGACGGACAGAACTCTTTGTCTACTGTTACCCAGCAAATCAAGGAATCCACGGGCAGGATTGACTCAAATGACATTACAGAATTGCCAGAAGGTGCGGATTGCGTCTACATTGCTGTGTTGTAGCTAATGTAGCTTGGCCTTGGCACAGACTACATAGCACTAGAGCGCAGAGTAGATGCACTCCGTCAAGCTCATCTATCTTTGTGCGTTGCGAGGGAGCGTTGCAGCATTATGGCTGATACGCTTTGTCTTGTGTACAGACTCAAGGTCGCCAAAGTCTATGATACGGAGACCTATGATTACCCAACTCATGTGCGTGGAACGCTTTGACTTCAGTAAAATACTGATAAAAGGTTGCTTTCGACGTACAGGTCAATGAATCCCTTGCGGAGCTATCTCAGAACATTGGTCATTCTGTGTCTTTCTGGGCTTCAACAGCAGCAAAGGTAAGTTCTTCTTGGGCAATATATCTGTTCATATATGTAAACCAGTTTCTAAAGGGCACAAACCTTCCTCAACCTGCTGTATTGGACAAAGCACCTGAACAACACAAAACTCTAGCTCATGCTCTATCTCGTGCTGCAGCTAATGGAGCAGTCGAGATTGGTTCGCAAGAACCTTTAGCTAAAGCTTTACAAAGCTATTCAGTAGCTCAAGTTAGTGCACTCCTGTTAGCATGCTCTCACAATTCTGAGTGCTGACGTCTGGTATGACAGGACTCCATTGGGACTGCAAGATTGGATCAAGATGAAATCATCAGCAAAGAATTCTTAGCTCCTTGGCAAGCTAACACTCATTCTCAGATCGCTGCTGCTATGAAAGCTCGTACGAATGTTAAAACTGCCAGGTCCGGTTGTCCTGGCGTTTTTTAGCGTATGATCGCTTATAAGACGTCTTGGGGTTGGACAGACTCGCTTTGGATGCAGCTCGATCTAGAAACAAGGCTGTCATGAGTGGTCCAAAAGTTGAACAGGCGAGATTGGAAGTGGAACAAGCCGAAGAGAACTTGGTCAACCTTACTGAAACGTGCGCCATATCTCTTTAATGCCTTCTGTCAAACATGCTGACCTAACTTTCACCTAGGGCTATCAATTTGATGCGCTCTTGCTTGGAATCGCCAGCTCCCTTCAGCGCTCTGGCATCACTCGTGAAAGCTCAGCAAGCGTATCATGCTCGCTCAGCTGAGATCTTGGCTGGTATTCAAGCAGAGTTGGATCAAGCCGCTACTAAAGCTGAGGGAGAATTCAGAAAGACTAGAGCTTGAAACTTCTGAAGGACTGTCTTTCCGGCAAGAGGGTTATTTTGTGTACGCTGGGGTTGATGTTGCAACGAATCACGTTTGTCTAATTGTGACCTGCACCCTCTGACCGTCACATTCGAGTCCTGCCTATCATTCATCGGTACCGGCAGGATTTGTCTTAAACGAGAATAGGAGAGTAACCAAGATGAGAGGAGAAGGCATGCTGAATTTAACGGCATTTGCATTCTCAGTAAATCACTGGACATCTTTCGCGGTCTATCCTGTCAGAGAGCACGGAAGCCTTAACGGCAATTTCTGATGGCCTTGCACTTGCGACTTGCTGCCTAAATCTACGCCTCTCCGGGCCAGACCTGGTCCGCGATACTACGAACAAGCTTAAGTTTAGCAACCATATCGTCATATTCTAACGCGTTTCCCTCTGCAGCCGTTGGATCAGCATAAGTTGTTCCCATACCTAATGGAGATTGACTCACCAGCATGACTTGCAAAGCCGCATTGCGGACTAACACATAATTGCTTCAGAGCTTCTTGCCGAGTTTGACCTGTTCCTTTGGCTACAAAATCGGCAGCTTGATTAATTCGGTCAACCATTTCTTTTTGATCTTCAAGTTTAGCGAATTTAGAAGTAACGACTCCCAAAACCGCATTCTTGTGTTTAGGTAGATATTCTAGGGGCTCAAATCCACCTGCGCGAGGTGTGTCGTATTCGAGATAGTAAGTATCGACATCCAAATCTTTGAAAAGCTTCTTTGCGATGTTATCGTATGCGCCTTCGCTGAAGTGCCTAGATCCGACATAGTTACCTACAAGATAATAAGAGCCGGTCTAGACGAGGTGGATAAACTACTGACCGCGACATAGATGGATTCCGAGGTGCATGTCTTCGGGTCTTTTGAAGCATTCGTTGTAGAATTTGATATAGGCATCGAACATTTCGTCAGCCGTCTTGTCGTTGCCTTTATCTTGTGCCCAGCCTTTCAACATATCTTCCGAGCACTTCAACGCTATCAGCTGAAGTCAGAGACAAAGAGATTATACAAAGACATACAAAGTAAGCAAGGTTAGGGTCGTCGATTTGGATGTTTCGAATGCCTTGAGAGTATAGGATCTTGAGTTCCTCTTGGTAAGCAGCAGCAACATCTTTGAAGTATTCCTCATCCGATGCATACACTTCTTTTGGGAAACTACGTCCGTTCAAGTAGCGGAAATGATACCAACTAGGTGAGATGAGCGTAATCTTGATGTTCTTGTGCTCTTCTGGAGGAGTTAAAGATTTCATGAGATCCACTTCGTACTGATTCGAGCTAGTTCCCGTATGACTGATCTTGCTCACGCATACTGTCACTGAATTGGGAACTTCCTTTGCTTCCATGAAGGATTTGTTATCCGGTGCGTATGGTCTGAACATGCCAGCATCGTAGCCTTTGAGAACACCAAGTTGAAGCTCTTTCATTCCATTGAGTGTTTCGAAGAAAGTGCCCCAGAACATGTGTCTGCAAGTAATCGGAATCAGATATGATCAGATAAGGGAGGTAGCTTCATTGAGGCTGCATGCGATTTCAAGCAGCACAACGATGTTCCGATCATTCACCTTGTGTATTCTCCAGACGATACTGGCTTGAAACCACAGTCCTGTTGAAGCTTCACCACTTCTGCAACAGCTTGCGACTCCATAGGCCTGAGATCTTCCTGTGTACATTTGCCGGAGTTCAAGTCGTAGCGTTTCTGCACCAATTCCTTTGGACGCAGTAGAGAGCCAACATGTTCAGCACGGAAAGGCGGTGCGGTCTTGTTTGACATCTCTAAATTGGCTGAAACAGGTCGAGACATGCAGTCATACAAAAAAAGCCTTTCTGCTCTCAAGCATCGATGGATAGACTTATGTCATCGTGCAGCATCTCTCAGCTTTCTGCAACTCAGTTCAGCTTCTTCTTCTTCCATTCGATTTGGTTTGATATTGGCGATGAAATCTTTCTGAAAGCTTTCCGCTTTCCGCATCATTTTCTCTTTTCCTCTCTCGGGCATGCTATATGTCCTCTTGGCTCATCGTCATCGCCGGGATGCGGTGCTGTCATAATTTGTGCACAAAGTTATGCTTCATGTACAGCCCGAGTTTGAGGCTATGATCTTCCCGCACTGGCTTACTACCGCGAATGGGCTGATATGCCTCCCTCTTTTGTTATGTGACCCTGTGTAGGTCTCGGACCCACGACTTTCTTCGCCTCTTTCCTTTTTGTGCCTATGGCAATTATTACATGTCCGGTCGGCGGTGCTTAGCTTAGATATAAGATAGGCTTTGGAAAAGCAGTCTTTTCTCTTCTCACAATCCACATCGTCACCACAATACTAAAAACATAATGTTCATCTCTGTTCTATCTGCTTTAGCTTTGATTCCTTTCTTCACTTCAGCAGCTCCTTTGGAAACTCGTCAAACTGCTTCGACCACTTCTGCTAATCCTTTCAGCAAACCTTTTTCTGAGACCATTCTGCAGCCCCTCGAGAATGATAGCGTCATACGCGGATCTCATGTCAATGGTGGGTTCTTGGTTGAATTGAAGCCTCAAGCTGAACCAGCTTGGTTCGATGTACGTCGTCTCTCTTACTTGATAAGCTCTCGTTTGACATCAAGTACAGGTTGCGATCCTTCGTGACGCAAATGGTGATGCCGCTGAAAAGGGCAATTTCCGTACCGTAAGCAATCCTTCCTTGCCAACACGGATTCAACTCATCCCTCTTGATAGCTCGCCCAAGGCTGGTCTCGCGATAACTCTACCGAGACTATGCGCGCTGCTTTCCGTTTAGTGGATGACGACAAATCGGACGAGAAATTCTTTGACACCATAGCTTGCGATACTACTGTTTGTGAATCTTGTCACTCTCTTCTCCTTGTCAGCTCAACACTGAACTTCTTTCCTTAGACTTGCAAATTACAGAACACACACCTTCCGGCGAGACGGCTACAAACGTTCGGGACGCTCGCATTCCTCTTCTTCTCGGCTGTCCCTAGGTTACGGACTACCAGCCTTTTCTACATCCGCTGCAAGAGTGAGAGCGAATTCAGGAGAGTAGGATGGATGTTGAAAGGGTCAACGGAAACTGTGCAAGGACAATGGACACTGCTGTAATAATCATACTTTAAGTTATTGAATTCGAACGAGTCGTATCTGCTGCGAGAAGTCGTCTCTGTTACAATACAAACCATATCGGAATGATTTCACACTCTGCATATGTTCTGAACATCGACGGTATTCAGACTTCATTTCGCGCACATTTCCACAATGGTTTTCTATCATACATGAGATGTGAGCATAACTTGCCATTCTTCCTGTCTTTTTACTTGTTGTAGCAATGTTTCGCGATGAAATCCCTGTAGGCCAAGAACGACAGCTTGTAGTCTCGCTCTTGCGTCGTGTAATTGACGTCTGCTCGCTAATTTAGCACAACGGATAGAGGCTTATAGTCTAGAACTTACATTGCATGCCGAATCTTTGTTCTGTTAGAAAAGTGAGCAATCATGTAACAGTCTTCGAGAACTCAACGAACCCAAGCCGCTTCCCCTAATAGTGCATAGAAGTCAGAAAATACAAGTCAACTCAAATGCGAGAGCTTACCATTCGAAGTTGCTGTAGTGGTTGCATTAGATAAGCAAAGCACTCGATGTTTAGAAATGACCTACTCGATGACTAAAGAGAGCTGTCAGTCAGAACACTTTAATGACACTTAATGACTCACAACTCCATGCAAATACACCTTTCAACGGAATGCCATCATCCATAATTGCCTTCAAGGCTTCAGCGAGGTAATCTTGGAAGTATGCTACTCGGTCGGTATCGAAGAGGATAGCGTATTTATCTTGACGAGCATATTCAAACTATACTAGCATAAGCGCAGCTTCTCTCGCTCGAGGCGAGACTGACTTCACGGGCAAAACCGAACTGTAGACAGAATCAGCATAGTACTTTACGATTTTGACGTAGTCCCGACCTCGCTGATGTAAATCTTTGGACTAGGGAAGTATTTCTGTAAAGTCTTGAGCTGGTAACGAAGGTAGATTGCAGTGTTGTAGAGCCAAGGAGCATTTGGATCTGCAGGAGGACCTATGAAGACTCGGCTCAGACTCTGGTCGTACAGCAGAATTACAGCCAGATACCAAGAGCATAGCCTGGGAGAAACAAATAAGATGGTGTCTAGCATCACAAAAAGACGAAAATACCTTGAGAAGTAGCGTATTGACCATCGTTAGAACCACTAAGCAAGTAATTAATACGGAGTATAACCCCTCAGGCTAGACTGACTCTTGACAAACAGGCCAACCTGGATAAGTGATGTTTCTGATGCAGGCTTGTAGGTCAGGTACAGCTTTCGCTCCGTTCTAAATAATCATTGAGTGAGCTGAAGGGATGAACACGCTATAATTACGTACGGTCCGGTATGCATCGATCGCGTACTTAGCAACGAGAATCAGAATACAACCTGATTTCGGAATGCAGCACTTACGAAATCAGCAGAACCTTGAATCAACTTTCTGTCTTCAGCGGTAAGGCGAGGAAGAATTTCAGCAGGGATAGTGTCTAAGACGGTGTCAGGGTAATTGCCGTTGCCATAGATGGGCTGAGAAAAGATTCCAATGTAGAAATCAAAGTGACGCCTTGCTACTTCAACATCATCTGGATTGTCTTGATTTTGAGGAATTGGGTACTAATCCAAGAAAAATTTCTCAGTACGAAACGACCACCCGTCGGCTTCAGCTTACCGAGTCGTCATTCTTCAATGCGATTTCTTATAAGCAGCGTGAGACAAATTAGTTTGGACAGAAGAATGCGCTTACCTCCTTTCTTGATGGCACCTGAACTGACCATATTTCGATATGTTTGAACTGCTTGACCGTGAGAGAGCAAAATGTTATAAGTCACAGGGTAGGCTGTCAGAAGATCCGTGATACATTAGCGATGGGCCCCGCAATTAAGACACGATCGACCGACGAGCAGTAGTAGAGTTCACGCCGGCACGAGCCCAATAAGCGTCGAAAGGTTTGCCTTGATATTCTGAGGAATAGACTCGAGGTTCGTTCTGTCGGCCAACAGAGTCAGGTCGAGCAGCAGTCTCAGTCCGGGGTCACTTACGAAGGTGAACCACTTAGTGACTTTGTTGCCAAAACGTTCAAAGCAAGTTTTAGCGTAGAATTCATAATCGGCGACAACGCTCTTGTTTAAGAAACCGCCGTATTCAAAGACCAAATTGAGAGGAGTGTCCCTGTTGACGGTATGAGTTGTTGCATCAGGAGAGTGAGCTATGTGAGAATGACATACCAGTGGAACAATGTTGCAACTGGTTCAATACCAGCTTCGAGCAGCTTATCAATCATGTCGTTATAGAAAGCAATGCCATCCTCGCTAAGTGGAGAATTGGCTTTACCAAAAGGAACGATTCTTGTCCAAGAGATAGAGAAAGAGTACGAGTTCACGCCCATAGCTTTCATCCGAAGGATATCAGTACTAGTATTAAACAGTCAGCGCGAGACAATATTTTGTAAACACGAGAATGTACGGATAAAGATAGCGACCATTGTCTGCGATGTCGGAAGTGTAATTAGTGCAACTGGCGGGTGAAGTGTGGCAGAGATAGTCCCTAGATGCTAAGTAATGAGCATCAAAGACGTCATGCCTAGGGCGAAGAAGTACCAGTGACTTGGTCCACTTAATGCAAGAAAGATGGAATTTAGCTCAGAATGCATGTCAAGCTCTGACAAAACTGACCGTCCATCGCCTTTAACTGCTCCCTCATACTGTTGTGCAGCTGATATAGGGTAAATGAGCTATGATTATGCATCGGAGAAAGCAGTTACCGCTGGCAACACCCTAAGCGTGTAAATCGATCAGCAATTGCAAGCAAACATCAAAAGAAGAAGGACTCACAAACAAGAATCCTTCAGGGAACTTGTTATCTCCAGCATGATCTTGCAGCGAAGCAGGTAATTGAGGTGTATCGGGTACTTTGAACGAATGGTTTGCAGCTTGAACAGTAGAAATCTGAGCTACTTCAACTGGGATATCAACTTCCACAGCTGCCCATAAAGCAGCCAAAGCATCTGAATTGTAAGCTGTTGCTGCTGCTTGAACTGCTTGTGTTGTAGTAGCTAAAGGTTCACGTTCGGCAGTTGGAAGTGCTCCATCGGTATTGACTAGAAGAAGAACATCAGCATTGCGCAAGCTAATAGATGAGAGAAGGTACCAGTAGGTGTGAATTGAGGTAATCCAGAAACAGCAGTTCTGGAGCGAGAGGTTTCAGACTAGACAGAGGTTTGACGGTGAAGCTCGCACAAGATTACTCCTACCAAGGTCAGGGAGCGTAAAGTAATCATTTCGAGATGGTAGCAGAACAAGAGGAACAAGCTGGCAAAATGGCAAACGGAAAGTTATCGTACGTAAGCGGGCCCGCAATTTATAGAGAGGAAGTTAGGGTTCGCGATTAATCGATTGGAAATGATTAGAAACGCGTAGAATGGCCTAGGAGCACCGCAAGAAAGGTTCATTGGCTCCACTACGCGTGCAGCAATATTCGATTTGCGTTGAAAGCCATGTGCAACCACTGCATTTCAACCTGACTAAAGCTAGTCGTTTGCAAGTCTCCGTATCAAAGAATAGGTAAACGTGCACCCAGCTTGAGCGATACTCTAGCTATCAACGCCAGGTTGCGCAACAAACAGATTCCGAAAATGTACCGTGTTGTTGAAAAGACGAGAGCGAGAGAATATATAGAGATGAAGGCATCCTAGCCAGATGAGAATGCAGCCAGCAAACAGCTGCCGGGCGTCATACATGTCGCTAAACAATTGTCGAATCTTCGTTTGCTGTTGACATATTTCGACCAACTCGCCAGCATAAGCCTATAGACTGCTCTGGGCTGCTGCACCATGTCCTTCTCTTTCAATTTTGTGCGTTTGCAGAGCATCGCACGTTATTCAAGAACTAAAAACCAAATTTCGCAAAGCAAGATCTAGGCGAAGAGCTTGAAGAAATAGACGATTCTCCAGCTGCAGAAGGCGAATCAAATGCAAGGACGACCTTCCAAGAGATTTCTCTAGCTTCCTTAGTCAGTCCTGGTTGCATCTGATCAAAGTCCCATTTGCTGAGATTGGATAAAAGCTCGAAACGCTGCCTGAGAGGCTTTCTTTCTCTTCTATTCCTTTCAATGGCGGATTTGTAAAGAGGAGGGATCTGTTTGATGTTAGGTTTCAAGCGTTAGCGGAAGGCGAAGGAGTCGAGCTACCAGATTCAGAGTCAGATTTGACTCGAGGACACTATGAAGGTCAGTCGTTCTGCTGCATTCTGTCTTCTTTAGTTCAACGTTGATGCAGGCGGCTTCAAGACTTGGGAATGCTCAATCGATTTACTCAACGTATTGCATGAACGGCAAATGCGACATCAATCTGTATTAGAGGTAGGGTGGATTTGCATTTCGCTCAATATAGCTTATTGATAGTCCATTCCACAGCTCGGCTGTGGTACTGCTGTTCCGTCGTGTTACCTCTTGGAAGAATTGGTCAAGTCTCGTCTCAAATCAGATGTCGAACCAGTACCGCTCTCGTTTGCTTTGCAGGATTACAACCTACAAGGTATGTGGTCTCTAAGATCTTAGTAACCGCACTAATCTAGCAGGAATCTATACAGTCTTGCAATACGTTACACTACCTAATCTGCTTCTCGCTTTCGTCTCTGCAACACAAGAAACACCTTTACCTTCTTCGGGCGATTTCGATATTGAACCACACCTCGTACAAACCTTCACCTCTTTCCTATCTACACATCAAATCGATCTTAAGTTCTACTATGGTGATTGGGCATCTTGTACTTCTTTACCGAAATTCGATCTCGTCTTGACGAGCGAAACGATTTATGAAGCTTCTAACCTATCATCACTCATCAACGTATTGCAATTGGCCTCGAATGAGAAGACGCAAACGCTCGTAGCTTGCAAAAGATTGTACTTTGGTTGTTCGGGAGGGGAAGTCGTTTTCAGGGAAGCGGTCGAGAAGAAAGGGGCAACCGTAGAAGATCTAGGACTGAGTAATGAGGGCGTAGGAAGGACAGTATTGAAAGTGACCTTTAAATAAAGTGGCAATGTCTTGTCATGCTATGACGCTTTGTTTCTTTTCTCACTCGACGAATTCTGCCAAACGCGATATCCAGTCTAGCAAACGATATCACAGCATCTTTGTTGGGAAAAGAAAGATACCTTCACTTTCGTATTTCGTTCTGGAATCTTCAAACTCGCTCGACATTGCCTTCCTTTAGTCAAGCTCCTACTCTGGCTAGCGCTTGACTACTTTCATACTTCCCTCTTCAGAGAGTTCTTTGCCGCAGTCTTACTCCTGCTGTCATTCGCTCTCCTCGCTCGATTATTGATCTGAAGGTTTGTTATCGCTTGAAGCGGTGGGATCTGTCTCAATGTGCACGACAGCATTATGAGCACTCCAGAAGCACCAGCTCAATCAGCCCCTCAAGCCTCTGGCTCTTCCTTCTTCTGCCATGAATGTTCAAATCGAACAACGCAACCAATGCGTGAACCTGAGTTGCATTGCCCGAATTGCGGTTCTGGTTTCTTGGAAGAAGTACCAGCAGAACCACCTCAACCTTCTTTAGCGGATCTATTTGGTGGATCTGGGATGCCTGCATTCGTTATTCGTGGTAACCCTCAACAACAACAGCCCTCGAACGGAGAACCCGCAGCGACAGCTCAAAGCAGTCCTTTAATGAACCTCTTCTCGTCTTTCTTTGGTGGTGGTCAACGTAATCAGAATCCAGGAAGAGGTGCTACACCTATGGGACAAGGAAGAGGAACGACTTTCACTTTCACTTCGGGTCCGACAGGAACTTCTTTCGTTCGCACTACTCATACTTCTCCTCCTCCTAATTCTGATCAAGCACAACAACAAGATTCATACGCAGATCCACCAGATGCAGAACCAGTTCAACCTAGATCCCTTTCCGATTTCCTTCAAAACGCTTTCGCAGCTGCTCCTCAACCTTCTACAAATCAACCAACTCCTAATGAAAGTCAACGACCTACTACTTCTCAACAAGAACGTTCACCAGATTTAGCTCAAGCTCTCATTTCCATTTTAGGGGGAATGGCTTCTGCTGAAAGAGGTGGTTCACAACCTACTTCACCATTAGATGAAAACGGAGGAGGAACACCAATGAATGGAGGTGGAAGAACTTTTGGTCAACCTGGTGGATTTCAATTCTTTATTGGTTCGGGAGGTAATGGACTTGGTGGAACTAGAATTGGCTTTCCAGGTCAATTTGGAGATTTTATTTTCAATGAGGTTCGTTGGCACATTGGTCGGGTCAAAGATGAGAAAAAACTGATGAGTGATGTAGAATGCTTTGGATAATGTGATCAGTATGCTTATGGAACAGGTCAGTATAATTTAACTTGAACAATCGTTCTGGTTGATCATTGGTAGTAGACTGGAGGTCATGAAGGACCAAGGCCTGCTCCAGAAGAGATGATCAATGAGTTACCAAGGCAGAAATGGTCGGAAGATAGCAAAGGTCAGTGCTAGGAAGTTGACTTCGCCATGGCACGATTTCACCGTATTGGATTTGACAGCTACTGCCAAGATAACGGATTGTGCTGTTTGCAAAGACGATTTCGAAAACGAAGATGAATTGTTGACTTTACCTTGTCAACATGTCTTTCACGAGGTCAGTCAATTGGCTTCGAGTCTTCTTTATGAAGTGTTCTGGCTGATTATTGCTGACAGTCATGCATCAAACCATGGCTTGAACGATCAGGGACATGTCCAGTGTGCAGACATCAATTGGTAAGGTCTCGCTTCCTGTTCAGCTTCTATTGCCTAACTCATTCGAGCAGGTCGAGCAACCAGAGGCTCATCCTCTCCCACAAGGTCAAGGTCAAGCACCTCAACCTAATAGAGCAGCTCGACCTCGTGAACCAGAAGATGTAGAGATGGAACCTCTAGACTAGAAACATTAACGCGTAATTCTTTCTCTTGTACTATGTATCTGCATTTGTATTCTAGCATGCATTCCCTACCCAGTTCCATCAAGCTTTTGTTGTTTTGCCGGTCATTGAAATGTTCAGATTTGACGCGCTCTGTTCTTCCGCATTGACCATCACACAGCTCCTTTTTGTTCGCTCTCGTTTCCCTTGCAACCACCACACTCCTTTAAACACAAACACATTCCTTTACTCAAGCTTCAAGCAAGAAACCCGTTATACCAATCCTTCGAATAGTAAATAATGAAATTCCAACTTTCGTGCTCTGTCCTTTTGGGTGTAGCAAGTGTAGCTCAAGCTGTACTAAGACCTACGGCACCTATAGCAGCAACCGAATGGGATGCAAGACGTGCACAGGTTGTGGAATGGGAGGATGATGGCCAGAGTCCTCAATTGCAGGACATGACTAATATCGCTATTCAACTCTTTACTGGTTCCGTAAGTCTCGTGCAAAGTTCATTACTCAAGGCGTATGTTGAATGAGGAAGGCTAGACTTATCAACAATCTTTCTTGCAAGACTTGACTGGCGATAGGACTATCAACGGCCGAAGAGGTTCAGTGAGCGTACGATTTGATCCAAGCGTAGGGCCAGACGGAGAGTATGTGTTTAAGCTCCATCGCTTCGTTTCCTGTACTGACTTGCATCAAAAACAGCTACTACTTCTTAAGATTTAGAAGCGACGATCTGACTGAAGATGTCTTTTCTGCTAAATTCACTCTGGATCACATGACTGGTCAATTCAATACTTCAGTCGAAGCTCAATTATCAGCTTCCGGGGCACTACCTTCCGCCGCAAATTTGATTCCTTCCGCAAGTGCTGGGATTAGGACTGCGGAGAACGATGCTCCTCTATCAGCAGCTTCTTCTGCATTGAGGTATGCTAGATCCTTTGGTACAGTACGTTATCAAAAGCTGACAGGGAATTGACTTTAGCACCGGATCAAGGTTACCAGCTGGAACTTCCGTTACTCGAGCTGGAATCGTAGAGTCATCCGCGCTTTCCTCAGCATCTCTATCAAGTGGGATGATCTTGGCTACTATGGCTTTAGCTATGCTATTCGTATAACCCCACTTTTGGCTGAAAAGACAGAAGGGTACGAAGGGATCACTGGATGATTATCTTCTTCTCATTTAGGGTATACAGTGGACTATAGCTGTAATTAAACAATTCGTCTTTCAGTACCTTTTCCTTTTGCTCTCCTTCTTGCAGCCTTCTCAAATACTCGTTCACCAGCATGTCTCTTTCTTTGTCTCTGCCTTTAATTGCCTGGATGTACTTTGTACTCTCAATCATCCTGCTGTGCCAACGTATATGCATCCCTGTGCAATGATTGCCGAGTTCTAGCTTTTCAAAAGACCAGCAATCTAATAGACGCGCACGCAAGTAAGTAATGTCTACGTAAAGAAGGTCTTTGGTCAGCATGATAAATTCAGCGTTCTAAAGTATGATATGAATGTACAGCAATGTAAAAAGTAGTAAAATGCAACAGAAGCAAAAGAAAAGCCAACAATCCTCATTCAATCCCAATCCTCCTGCTTCCCTTTTCGCAAGCTCAGCCCTCCTGTGAATGGTCTAAAGAACAACGCTCTTGCCCCATTGTACGGCAAACAGACTAGCCTTCAAGAATTTCTTGGTAGAGTACTTTTTGTAAAGGAATCGTTCTTCGAAATGAGGTTGAGTGAGTGCTTCGACAATGAAACCTAAGGCAGTATTGAGTTGAACTTCAGTGTAACCAGAATAATAAGTGAAAGCTTCATTCTGCAGACATCATTCAATTATTTTTTTTCAGAGCATACGGGAAAGCAGACGCACCCAATCTCCACCTAACATTCTTCTAGCTGCATACATTCCAGTAGCAGCAATCATTGAAGGTTTCGCTCGGATAAAACGATGATCGAGCAAACAGATTTCCATCAAGAATTTAGATAGAGTTCGAGTTTGGATATCGTATTCGTCTGCTTTACTGATTCTTCGAACCCAAGAGTAAGGTGTGCAGTAAGGAGAAACGTTGAATTCCAGAGATTGCAAAATGATGCGTTCGCCTTTCAGAATTTCATCTTTGGTGTAGCCATTTTCAGACATGAAGACAAATTCTTCCACCCTGTTAATCAGCAGACCCCTACATCAGCATATATGCGATAAGGAATGATCGATAACTAACGAAGGAGCCATAATCTCTTCATACTTGGCCGCAATGAAGATAGCGGTAATGCCAACCAATTGAAGCTTAACCAAAGAAACGGTGCGGTTGGAAAGGAAGCGATCAATGATGTTGATGGCGATCCAAAGGGTTTCAGGTAACATGTGATAACGCATGTGAACTTGCATCAACCATTCAATCAAAGTAGATCGAGTGTTCCTGTACGTCGAAGAGAACTGCAATTAGCAATGAAGATTGCATCACAGACATTCAACGCACCAGTCAATTTCAGTTTGAGCATTCATGTAGTTAGGATCAGGCATAGTCTTTTCCTGCATCAATCGCATTAGACAAAACATTCCAACAGCGGAAAATACAGACGAACCTCAAGTTGAGCCATGTAAGCGAAAATCTCTTCAGAGTATTCAGCTACCATGGATGTATCCCAGAAATCCAATTCTTCTCTGAACTCTTTCCTAATCTCTTCCAATTCCCTTTGCGCTTCCGATTCTTCGTTTGGATCCAACATCATCCAATTTTCAGGATCCATCATCACTTCTTCTTCTGCTGCTGCTGCTCCAACTTCTTGTTCTTCTTCAGCATGAGGACTCAAGTGGGAAGAAGCATGACGCGAATGATGAATGACTTCTTGTGAAGATACTTCTTGGGAAGACATTTCTTCATCCTCTTCCTCTCCTCCTTCCTGCGCCGATTCCTCTTCAATGCCCAAACCTTGATGAGCCAAAACTTCCTGAGCTTCAACTTGATGAGAAGGGGGAGAACAAGCTTCTCCGTTCCAAAGGCCTGATCCAATTTTAGGTGCACCTGGTACAGAAGTACTTCGTGAATGTTGAGAAGCGAGTGCTTGTCTACCAGAAGCAATGGACAAAGATTTAGCTTGACTTGCTGCTGCGGAAGGTCTGACAGTTTGGTTAGTGGTATTAGAAGTGACTGAAGAGATTGAGGATTGGGAAGTATGACGAGAACGAGCTGGTTTCAAGGAGATGGTTGAATCTTTTGACGATCTGTCACCAGCTTTGTTCTGTTCGTTATCATCAAGTCTCGTAAGATAATGGCATTATCAGAACAAGAAGACGCAAACGAACCTTGTTGGCATTGCTCAAATCACCAAGCACTCGTCTAGGACCAGCCACAGCAGTGTTGGTTGTGGTAGTAGCGGAAGAAGCTAAAGCTTTGCCTTGAGGTGCCAACTTATTGCTTTCTTTGAGACCACGGCTGACTGCAGTAGAAGAACGAGTAGTAGTCAAAGCAGGTTTACCAGAAGCTGCTGCAATGGTAGAAGAAGAACGAGTTGTTGCAGTAGCACTGTTTTCGGAGTTTGTTGCTCTTCGACCTCGTGAGATCTAATATTGCAACAATACAATTCAGCTAAGGAATCAATATGAAGGAACTTTGAGATCCACACACCTTTGAAGGTTGAACAGCTGCCATACTTTGAATAGTAGAAGTCGGAAAAAGTAAACAGAAGGACCGTTACACTCTCAAAAGCAGGCCTCTTCTATTGTGTCGTTTGCGGCAACAGAGATAGCAGCACCAGTATGAAGCTTGTGTAGTAGTAGACCGAGGTAGAGGAGAGTGAGAACAACAACTTTGCTTCACCAAAAGGCAGCACCAACGATATAAAAGAGTGAAAGGGTTGGTGTGTCTGGGTCCTGCCGTGCTCTGGAATGTGCAAAGTGAGACTGACGAGTTATGGAATGTAACAAGTTCGGTCTTGGACGAGGAAGAGGAATTCCAACCAAAAGGGCGAAGTTGAATTGTGGCAAATTCAAACAAAACAATCTCCCGATAAACAAATCCAAAGTGATCTCATTCGACCTTGAAACGACTATGCACACTTGTGGACAGTAGAAGAGTGAAGATGGGTGCAGTGAGCGCGAGAAACACGCTTGTAACAGAAAATAAGAACCACAATGTCGATTACAAAGCGATTGCTCACTCGAACCGCTCGAGCACTTCCCCTTACACAGTATATCGAGCTTATGAAAACCTGTTCTGGCACATTGAGAGATCAGTTGAAACTGCTTATCGACTTGCTTTGATTCTCACCGTTGAGGTAGAGCGAACATGTCGCGTATCACCTGAAAACTTGTGATTGAGAATCAACAGTAGCTTAACAGAGTGCTCGATTCCCAAAAACATAGCATTAGTCGCTTTCAGAGTGACTGATGAATGACGAGGATTTCTGCCGAGAGATTGGCTTAACCGAAGAAGGTACGCTAGACAGCGTTTGCGAAGAGATGTACTTCACAGAAACCCAGATCTGAGATCGCGATGCCACTGATAAAACGCCATTGTAACGAATAGTAGACAAATGGATACAATCTTGACGATAATTTGCGATACGAGAGGAGTGCCCACATAGCAGACAAGGAAGAACAGAGCAATATAGAGACCACAACATAGCAGAGTAAGAGGAATCGATCCTGATCAGACATACAACAGAGCAGGCGGAAGAAACATAAAGCAAGCCAGACCCAGTGCGCTTACCGCATCGTAGATCCTCACATCACATGAACCATTCCATTGATTAATCTATCATAATTAGTAATACATACAAGTATAATAATACATACGATTGCCATTTCCTCTTCCCCTCAAGCATGAGAAATCAGCAAGAACAATAACTCGCTTGCTCCGCTTCTCTTCCCAACGCAATCGTATAAGCTCCAGGTAGATTCTTGTTCGTTTGCTGAGTATATAATTGAGGTTTCGCGATAATCTGAAACCAAACACGCATCAATTCTCAAATCAGAATCCTTTCATATTTGGAAGGAAAAGACTAGTTTACCTGATCTACCAAAGCTTCGAATACTTCTTCCACTCCACCTTCAGTTCGAGCGGAAGTCTCGTAGAAAGAGCAACCCCTTTCTGAAGCCATTTGTTGACCTTCGGAAGTGGCTACCACTCGTGAAGAAGGTTTATCGGTCTTGTTACCTATGATGAACTTCACTACATCCTGTTAATATGACAGACTTCTTAATTAGTATTGACTTCGTACATAGACAGCCGGAGGAGAAAAACAGGAGACAGGAAAGGTAGAAGAACGGAATAAGGAGAGGGAGAGAAAGAGAAAAGCGACTTACTGGTTGAGCATAAGTTTCCAATTCAGTGAACCAAGTTTGCAGAGCATCAAACGAATCCCTTTGGCTACAAATGAGGAACTTGATCAATCAGCATAAACAGACGGAATCCGATTTGTATTGAAACTCACTCAATCCCATATACGATCAGAACACCATGACAGCCTCTATAATAACTACTCGTCAAGGTCCTAAATCGTTCTTGTCCTGCTGTATCCTATCGTATCAATGAAACACTTGCTTCAGCCTTGACACATAGGAACTAAATGTCGTGAGGGGCACTAACCCATATAGAAAGCTTATATTTCTGTGCGCCTCTAGTAATCATCTTTACTTTATAATCCACACCAATAGTAGCTTGAGTTTCTTCAGAACTCAAGAACAGTCCATCGGTGAAACGAAGGAGCAAAGAAGATTTGCCAACTGAGGATGAGCCTATCAAGAGGAGTTTCAATGAAATAGGTGCTTGACTTGAACTGCTGCTTGAGCTGCTGGAATCATTCATTTCGCTGGGATTTATTCGATGACGGTTCTTCTCGAACGAGCAACTTGATATTTTGGAAAAACATGAGTGGACCTGTATGGAGACAACGTTTGAACGAGGCTTTGCAGAAGAGTATGAAGGAGAACAAAGATTCCAATGAGTTCCCCTTTGCATTACATGTTCGCTCTGTATGACTGACTAATATGATCGATCTATGCACTCAGCTACCCTTTCGCTACTGTGGACTCTTTTGGTAAACCAAAAAACAGATTCGTAGTACACAGAGGTTTGTCCCTTTTATCGTAGCTGGTCCGATCGGAGTGTGAGAATGCTGATTACGTAATTTTGTTCAGGTTTCGTCAATGAAAGACGCAAAGATGAAGATCCTTCAGATAATGATGCTTCAGAAGATTTCACTTCAAACGTCTTGTTGACTACAACTGATGCAAGAGGACCTAAAGCAAATCAGATCAAAGCTTTTGGGGATCAAGGTTGTCCATGTGAGATTTCCTGGTGGATGGCTCCAGTCTGTTAGTCTTCCTTTCTGATTCCATGTTACCTTACATCTTCAATGCTCATGTGTCACACAAAATGTGTATAGCTATTCAATTCAGAATCAAAGGAAGAGCTTTCCTACTCTCCCCACCTAATTCAGGAGCAAACAAAGATTTCCCAAGCAAAAGATTAGGTCCACCATTAGAAGAATCCGGTCCTAAAAGTAAATTCGATTGGGAAGCTGAACGTCAAAGGATTTTCCAAAAAATGTCTCCACCTTTGAAAGCTTCTTTCTTACGTCCCGTTCCTGTTAGTCCTTTAATTTTCTCTCTTTCTGATTAGAATGTAATATTCAAGGTGCTTGTTGGTACAGGGAATGCCTTTGAAGGATACGGATGTCGATTATAGATCGCTACCTCAAGAATTGAGCGATGATCAGAAGGATGAGCAGAAGAAAGCTTTGGAGAACTTTGCTTTGATCGCTATTGAGCCAGAAGAAGTCGATCTGTGCGTTGACAGTCTCTTCGTATCTCGATGTGATATGTACAAGATGCTGACCAGACGTACAGAGCTGATCTGGCCGATTTACCTAACGAACGACGTATCTACAAGAAGTCAAACGATTGGGCAGAAGTAGCAGTAGCTCCTTAAGCGCCGAGCAAGTTTCAATCATTGTCTTATACGAAAAGGGAATTGCAATACATGTTTTGTCTGAACTAAATCAAAGTATCGGTGCGAAATGGATTCAATCGACCCTTGCACGCTTGGTACGAGGGCCAGAAACATCTCCAACGCCTTGCTGTTCTGCATCGCGCTTGAGATCTTCAGTTTCTTCACCTTCAATGTCATCAGGTAAAGTGATATCAGCTTCCTCTTCATCCTCCTTGACAGCAGACGCGTTGAAATCAACGTCTTCCTCATCTTCATCAGCGAGATCCTTACGCATTCACATGATAAATTAGAACGCGTTATATAAATGGATTAACACAAAGCGCGAACTCACTTCGCCAATTAAAGCAGCTAAACCAGGTCCCTCTTCCTCAGCGTCCTCTTCTTCCTCATCCTCTTCATGATCATCTGAAAGCAAAAATGTATCTCAATAAGGCAATTTCGTAATAACGCGTCCTTCCTCGCGAATTACCTTCACCTTCAGCTTTAGTAGCGTTGGCAGTAGGTTTCTCTTCTACTGCTGTAGTGGGAGCAGTCGCGTCAGTTGCTGTAGATTCAGTTGACATGATTGAATGAGATTTCGTTAAGGAAAGAAAGTCGTTTTCTGTAAACAGTCATGATTTCCGTCATACCAGGACAATGCCTTATACCCAGCTAGACTACTCCAGTACATCAAGGCAGAGGAGACAGGACAGGATTGAGGAGAAGGGAAGGCACCTTTCAAGCCATCTTCAGCCTTCCAACTCACAAGCCACGCTATGAACGAATGGCTGCTCTCTATACTTGCGCTGAGAGATGGAAGTCTCCTCCCCTTGTCTGGTTACCATCACATAATAGTGTCACATTATGCCTCGAATTGCTGCTAGACAAGATCCTTTGTTTCAGTATTGGACTCCAGCTCCTGGTGATGCTGCATACAGTCAATACATTGCACAAGCTCAACCTACTACTACTGCCGATGTGGATCAAGATGATGATACTGCCGCTCCTTCGGATGTATGGACTACAGAACAAGTCGTCACTCAACCTGTTACTTCCACTTGGGTCCAGCCTTCCTATACGATGAATGTACCAGTAGCTAGTACTTCTACTTTACCTCCTCCTCCACCGGTCGTGTCTTCCACTACATCTCTAGCAGCAATTACTACATCGGTTCTATTGAGCACAATCTCATCCACGCCTACTTCAAGCTCTTCGTCATCATCATCATCGTCATTATCGAGTCAAGTTCCAAATCTCTTCTCTTCCGGATTCGCAGCCAAAGTAGCTATCCCATCCATCTCCCCTACTTCTTCATCATCATCATCATTATCGAACAAAGACTCCTCCTTTGTCGCTTTCTTCAAGAACTTGGGTTCCTCACCACTCAATATCGCTCTCACTACGTTAGTAGCTGTAGCTATCTTAATCCTCCTCTTAGCTATCGTTGGGTTTTGTTTAAGAAGAAAGAACCGAAATCGGAATAGAAGTAGGGAAAGAAAGTTATCTACCCCTTGGGGAAGCGATGATGGAAGTAATAGTCCTGATTTTGAAGAGAAATCAACTGGCGGTGGTGGTGGTGGATGGGGTGATGTTCCTCCTGTGCTTTTGGATGATAAAGGTCAAATGAGTCCTGCGGTTGCTCAACGCTTTTCAAGAGCCCTTGAAAGGGATCTACAGCCTGAAGGTTAGTTCAACTTGTTGAAAGAAGGTTGAACAATAGCTGATTATGATTATAGAAAACTGGTGGAATAGATCACAACCAAAAGAACAAGATCGATTCACTGCTTTACCTTCTGCAAATCGACCTGCTTTGAGACCTATTTCTGGTTATTCAGCAAATGGTTCTTTCGGTCATCAACCACCTTCTTTGCATCCTTGGACTTCTACTTCATCCTTGAACAAAGAACCCATTGCACCAGAGGAAGAATCCAGATTCTCCTCGTTCTCAACTTTACAAATCCCTACACCTGTTCATACAAGACGTGCCTCTGTACCATCCAAATTGAACAGACAGGTTTCCAAAGCTTCTACAATGGGTTCCGTTTGGTCTACTTCAACTGGACATTCTCGCCAACAGCAACACCAACACTCGGAAGGAGAAGAAGAAGAAGAAGATTATCAATCTTCTTTAGCTGATTGCGGTACTCCTTCAACTCATAATCTCAAACGATCCAATTCCCTTTCTTCCATCTCTTCTTTCCAATCTGGCAGAGTTTCCATATTCAGAAGAAAGTTATCACTCGCTAGTACTGCTTTACCACCTAGAGTGAAAAGAAGAAGTTGGGAAATTTTGGAAGAAGAGGAAGAAATCAAAAACAAGAAAGCGGAAGCGCTCATTAGAGCTAGAATGAGAAGAACGACAAGTAAAGAAAGTACGAGCACGAATGCTAAAACTTTGGTTGGCGATGAACCTGTTGGGATGAACGTAAAGGGTTATTATTAGATACATAATTGTAGACACTTTATATTACTTGTAGTCCTCTTTTGATTGTCAAATAGTATAATATCACGAACGGTCTACATTGCCCCCAATTTTTCGTATTTGCCTGGAGTTTTCGGCAAAGTCTGTCGACCTGAAACGCAATATTCGCTTCATTTCTGCTTGCGACTGCTTTACACTCACACCACTCCGCATCAAGGTTCAGCTCGTACGCGCAACCTTGTGTGATCGAAATCGACACCCGCAAAAATAATTACCGTCACATAATCAGCCACAATTTGATTCGTCATACACCCTGCGCGCAGGGTGAAGCACGAGTGTATGTCTCTCTCATATGTTGTTATCCCTCAAGCGGAATTTTGAGCATCTGGGACAAATTAGGTTTACCTTCTGATTCGGCTACCAGAGCGAAAGAATGCAGCAAGCCCCATACATCAACAAAGTGGATGGTTTAGACCTAAACTCTGGACGAAGCAATCCTGAGCAGGGACCAACAGGTACTTTTTTGCTTTTTCGTTGTCGAAAATCATGTCTGAAAACTGATTTTGGCTGCGTTAGAAGATACACAACATGGCGTAACAGAGCAAGTTCAATTGGTTACTACTGATATACCACCAGTACATCGGCAGCTCTTGCATCAGATCACGACTACTTTGCAAGAACAGAATGCGAAGCTGAAAGCTGAATTGGAAATTAGCAAAAAGGAGGATTAACAGTACTTGAAGTGGACATGAGCGTGACATGAGCGTGTCAAGAGGAGTAGGATTATCTGGAGAGAGAAAGCATCAATATATGCCTTGTATCTATATACCAAAAACATGAAATAGCTGTAAAATTCAACCAAAGGAGCAATAGCAATACATAAAGCAGCCGAGAGCAGTGAGAGTATGAAAGAAAAACGCGGAGAAGCAGAAGACAGAACAAACGGACGATACGGAAGTCCCTTTGAAGAGGAAAGCAGCGAGACCGTGCGATGAAAGACTTCAAGATGCGACTGAAAGAGCTCGAAAGGTCGAACATATGCGGATCCAGTCATTGTATAATGCCTTATTACAGGCCAGCAGCGTATCCCCGAGTAGACGACCGCTTGAGCCAATTCCAGTTGGCAGAATTCAAGTTGCGTGCCTTCTGTGCGTTTTCCTGCCTGGAGATGAATTTAGACAGCTCCTAAGCTTGTGATGATTGTTGCAACGGCGCATGTGCAGATTCCGTGATGCTCGTGTCGAGAAAAGCGTGGTTTGACCTTCAACAGCCTCAGCATGCCTCCTCAGCCTGCCCCTACAGCACCTATATCCACAGCGCTGATCCATTTTTCCTCTCCTCTGGCTGCTTTCTTGCCTGATTCCGAGTCTGGTCCATCAATCTTTAGACGCCTTATACCGAATCCAGAGGAGCTGTTAGCTCATTATGTCGAGACTATTGATGCTATCCTCTATCCTGCCTCTTCCTATCCCCGCCGCTTTGCTCAGCAAAAGATCCTGTATTTGCTAGACGAGCTTGATGTTTGTACTTCCCCGAATGACTATACCTTCCAGTTTGATGCCAAGTGCAGGGTTTAGCAGCTACTACAAATCACGAAGACTATGCTATCGTTCGCTTAGATCACAAATACGTCAGATCTGTTCACCAAAGCAAGAAGGGAGACTCAGAAGCTGTCTTGCATGAGATCAGCGGAGTGCTGCTGCACGAAACAGTGCACGCCCTACAACATGATGCACCGGAGTCGGATGACGATACAAAGGGCGGTCTGATTGAGGGCATTGCTGATTATTGTAGATTACAGGCGGGGCTAGGTGATTTGGCTTGCTGAGCCTTCAGACAGAGCTAATGATAGACTAGGCGCTGCGCATTGGAACAAGCATGAAATGGGCGAATCTTGGGACGCAGGCTACGAGTGAGCAATTTCTCCCATTACTTTTAACATTACTGAACAGCCTATTAGACGAACGGCATACTTTCTTCAATGGATAGCGTCAAACTACGACTCTTCTTTTGTGCCTCGACTCAACCGGGCTATGCAAAAGAAGTACGATTCTTCAATATTCGAAGAACTCACTGGTCAGGATGTAGATCATCTCTGGTCAGCCTACAGAGCTCAAGTCAAGGGAGAATCAAATACTGCTCCACCAGCTGTACCGACTCATGGACCATCTCGGCGCAAGAAGTTGATGGATAAATTGAGTGGATCTGCTTGATCTTTAGCAGACAGATCGGGCAATTCGTGCCTGCCCCACTGAACTCCTCTCTCAGTTACTCCCTCCCATTCGTCCTCGCTCGAAATAGCTCATCAGAAGGTCTCTTCTGTCTCAGAATGATTTACACGGGTATAAGAACGTCTTTGCTCCGATCTCTCAATTCACCTCGCTTCTTCTTCTCTTTCTCCTCCTGCCGTTTCCATCATTATCTACTTCGCGTCCTCGTATCCTTGCGCCAAACCCGATCATGTCTCGCTACTCCCGGTCCAAGGCTATTCAGGTTGGTTTCTTTATTGAACAGAACTGCATAGCTTTGCTCATATGTCACGCTAGTCAAACCCCCAGATTGTCTCTCCCACGCCCAGAGTAAGCATTTGTGCAGATTCCTCGCGGTAAATCCGTACAACGCGCTTTGTCTCATCATCATATTAGAGGCCGCTTGCGTCTGGCAATAAGCAGGCTGCTGTCTCTCTTTATGAAGGTTCCGACGTGACGCCGCTTCAAGCAGTCGATTTCAAAGCAATGAGTAATGAAGCGGAAACTTTATCAGATGCGATCAAGCGTGATTCTAGCTCGATCAACCCTTATGCTCATGGACTCGTACTGGCGGAAGGACAGGGCCATCTGCCTGTCCTGAGTCCCCCTAAAGTGAGTCGAGACAAAGGGAATTGCCGAATGTTACTTACTGATCTGCCTTTAAGCCAATTGCGGCACCTATTACAAATGCTCCTATCCCTGCTTTGAAGCCAGCTTATCATACTACTGCTCAGGTGAGCGTATCTGATCGTGCGTAGAACTCGAGACTGACCATCATATTACACGCTCAGCCCGTCGCCAAACACAAGGCAGAATATTGGAGGTGCTCTGCTTGTAAAAGATTTTGGTGGACCACGAATCTAGGCCAGACATACGGCGAGCACCTTCGAACGTCAAAGAGTGAATATGCTGTTTCCTACGATGGTCGTGAAACATTATGGTGTTGGGCGACAGGAAAGCCTTTAGTTGCGCAAATGACCGGTCCACACATGGGTTGAACAGCATGAATGAATGCTGCCAGGAGAAACGCTGCAGTACTGTTCAGAGATGCCTCATTTCTCATGCATGACGCTCTTTCTGTTGTGCGACCGCCTTTGACCATCGTGAAACCCGGCTGGTGATGAGACACAATGGTCGTGGAGTTTGATACCCTGCAGCGCATCAATGATATACATGCATTTCTCAAAAGCGAACCTCAGAGTCTAGTGAATTCCACAACAAACAGCTTCTTCAGCTTTTCGGCTCAAGGTCTATGTATGAATGAAGGCCTTGAAGCGTTTTGGAATGCAATACCGACAGAATGGCAAGATTGGCTTGAGAGCAGAGATTTGGGCGAATGCGAGCGAGATCTCTTAATAAGGAGACTAGCTGCTGGTCAACTGGATGTATGCTGTTCCATCTGGCCGCTCTCGAGTATTTCTCTGACCTGCGAAGCCTTCTATGCCTGAAAGCCTCCAGAGCTATCTTTCGACCTGTCTTGCTTTGACTCTACCTAGAGATCAATCGCATGATGCTCTATTATCATCGAGCGATTCTGGATCTTCTTCGCCTGTTATAGCTCCATTTACTGTCCAACAGCTACCTCGAGGGCAAAACATCAAGAAAGCTTTCGAGGTCAGGCATTTAGTCAATCATATTCCTCTTCTCTTTGGCAATGTCATTCCAACTCATGCTCTGGATATTGGCTCTGGTCGAGTAAGCTTCATTTCTCAAAGCCCGTATGTAGCTCATTAGGAAGAACAGGCACATCTATCCCATACTATCGCTTCACCTCCTCTCAATATGAAAGTTACAGCTATCGACAATAACGAGATACAGTTATCAGGAGCGAACAAGCTCAAGGCTGGCTTTCAAGCAGAAGATATCGAACACCAATGCGTTAATCTGGATGAAGCTTCGTTGGCGGATTTGCTATCCAAATGGCCAAACTCGGTAGAAGATGCTCAAACGCTCGTTCTCACTTTACATGGCTGTGGTGATCTGACTACCAATCTGTTGAAAGCTTGGCTTGGCACTCAAGCGAAGCATTCGCACACTTTGCTCGCCGTCGGATGTTGCTATAATCTTCTGGATGTCGAGAATAATGGTCAGTAATCATCTGGTAGCCCTGACACAATTCAACGGACTCACAACAAAAGCAGGTCTTTGTTTCAAGTCTCGCTCGTCTGCTCTTTCTCACCTCAACCCTCGACACCTGAATCTAGCAACCCAGGTTCCTTCAGCTTGGGTCAAGTCAGACGATACATGGACAGAAGCCAAGCTTTCGATGCTGAAGCTCTTCTATCGCGCTCGTTTCGAAGCTGAATTAGCTGTTTCTCATCCTACCGTTAAGACTCTTCGCATCAAACGCTTGAAGAACGCCGGATACGTCTCTTATGACATTTATAGACAAGCTGCAGCGAAGAGATTGGGCGTGCAACTGTCCGATACACTTCCGCTGAAACTGGGTCAAGAGATGGATCAAGCTGAAATAGAGAAGCAACTATTGTTTCGATTGTACGTACATCTACGGGTGCTGTTTAATGTATCTGAAAGCTTCTTCAGGTCTGTAGTATGGACTCTTCGCTGCCTACTTGGACCTCTCATAGAAGCGCAAATACTCCTCGAGCGATATCTCTACCTGTGTGAAAACGTCAAATCGGGATGGACCGTCAAGCTTGTACCTGTACTTCAGTCTTTGCGCTGCTTTGCTCTCACTATCAGTCGTGATGATCTACCTACGTCAGAGTTCTAAGCAAGAAGTTTCGGTGCTTGGGTGTTTTGAAAACCTCAAACTTTCTTCTTCTTCTTTCCTTAGCACCAAATGGTTCGTCTTCACGCTCGCTGATGGCTGAATTGTGTACTGATACTGCTATTCAGAGTACTGCTCAATCGAGAACAAAGCCAAGGAAGAAGCTCAAATGGCCTTTCCATAGACGACCTATAATTCATTTCAATGTCGAAGAGCGTTCTGAACTCCTCTATTCTTCTCCTCACGGCATCAACCTTGGTAGTTTACATTTCATCAAGTGAGTCTTGGACAGCCCTAATTACAGACATGCTGATTGCTGGCTTCCGCGCTTACAGTGTGTAAGCTAGGGCGTACCAGCGACCAACCTGTTTGATGTCTCATCGATAGCGAATGCGCTTTTCAAGCATGTCGGTTTCTTGATCCGCTGCATAGAGAGGTCATCCGTCCACCAGGTGCAAAAGCAACCGAAACAGCTCTTACACTAAAGCAACACGAGCGGAAAGATTGGCTAGAAGTGAATGTGTGCATTATGCGTGCCTTGAACGAAATCAAAATATTGCAGCATCCTGATGTGAAGGCGAAATTGAATGTTACTGGGAGAGGAAAATTGATCTGCGAAGGACCAGGTTAGTCAACGCTTTCGATTTCAGCGCCGAAAGCTCATGTATGGGACTAGACATGTTTTGGGCTGCGCGAGATGAGCAAACGTCGGGAAAGAACGAGCTTGGTATGCTGTGGATGAGAGTACGAGATCGCAAGCAGTCAGAAGAAGCAATGAAAGGCATGCTGGTGATTATGTACATCTTTTGCACTGGCTGTTTGTGTCTTGGTTGATTGCTTTGCAGGGAAACGTTGTTCAAAGAGCGAATGTGAATGGATAACGAAAGCTCGAGACATGATATGAACAGCCTTCCAGACGCATTATTGACGCTTCAGGCGCTAGTTTGTTGCATTTCCGTCCTTATCGCGCAAGGCCTGTGAAGTCTCATAGCGCTTTCTTATCCTTGTGTATGTTCATACTGGCCCTTTTGCTATCACAGAAGCACAGCGAGAATCGAGAGATACTTAAAGACTCCGTAGAACGAAGCCCGTCTAGTCAAGCATCATACAGCTAAATCCATAATACATGCGCGAAGACTAAATCCGCAATGCAAAGTGAGACTATGATTCAGTAGTATCAACTGCCTCCTCTTGCTCCTTTGTCATTTCTTCTGTACTAGAAGGTAATCCACTTCCACCATTCGCGCTGCTACTTGCTCCTAAAGCACCAGCAATAAATCTTCCAGACGCTTCTTTATCTAACCCAACTCTTCCAGAAGAAGGTGGTGGACCGTTCTTGAAGACCGCACCACTTTGATTATTGGATTGACTGCTTCGTCTCAAATGACCTGATTGACCTGCTGATGACGATAAACGTCTAGTATGACCACTTCCATTTCCTCCTGCACCAGTAGAAGATGATAGTGGTTGTTGAGAGATAGATCGAGAACGAGGTCGGTTAGCGATTGAAGAAAGAATAGTTTCGGTTTCCCCTCCAATGTAAGGTAAGAGTTTCGCTGCTGGTTGTGAAGGGTTATCTATTGATCCAGCTAACGAAGCGGGCATGTTTGATAATGTAGCTAGGAAAGCTTTCTTGGCTGTTTGTTCGTAGCGATATAGAAGTAAGAGACAGAAGCAAATGTAAACCAAAAATTAGAACGCACCGACTAAAGGATCTTGAAAGACTATATAAGCCGATTGATCGTCTACCCATTTCACACGGAAACCTCCTGCCATATCTTCCCATTCTGAAAAGACTTGCAAGATATCCCTCGTTTTCAAGTCGGTTGCGAAACCAGAAAGAAGCAGAATTCGAGTGGTTGAAATCGGGCCTAAGAGAGATCATTGTAAGCATGAGCATGGTATCGCCGAGTCTACACTGACGAGAGATGATGGGTACTATCGCAGGTTGATAGCCATTGATAGAATTTGAAGGATTGTGCATAGAAGAAGCCGAATAGATGCTGTGGAACGTCAGTATCCTGTCCATACGCGTATAAGAGGTCTCCCTTACTTGCCAGCGGGAGCAGTCTGAGGATTCATGGAGAATGACATTTTGGGCAATGGAAATGAAAGAGGGAAGCTGTTATTAGACCGTGTTACCGTAGAGGCTGTGTGATAAGTGAAGATTCAAGGCTGTAGAGAGTGTACTGTCGTGGTAAGAGTGCAACATCTGAACTTGGCTGATTATCGGGTTGGAGGCGAACGGCGTGCTTAAGTCGCTTTGCTCCTGTACCAGACTGCCCTATGCGAATCTCTGCGCCGACTAGAAGCAGAACAAATGCAGGCCTCTAAATCCTACATATCTGTTCATTTCTTCGCAATTTCTCCTTTCTATGCCTCGTATGATTCGCTGTATGCACTCTGCAGGCTGTCTATGCGCTTGCTGTTGACTCTGCCGTCTTCCTATTCATGGAGACAACCGAATTTGCTCCAGACGTGTCTTTCTGTCTGTCTTTTGCATGTCTGTAGCTCGCTCTGTGCTATTGCCTTCAAACCATGCCTATACAATGCTCAAAGATCTACCGGCAAGTCATTGATTGGAACGCCGTAGCTCTTAGTCAGCCCTTTGTTCTGTCAAGGCATATCTTTGAGCGATTTATCTCTTCTTCTTCTTCTTGCCTCAACTCAATCACTTGAATTGAGCCTAGCGATAATATGAATTTACCGGAAGACAGCCGTCGGTACGAGCACGAAGCATACAATTAGATCTCTATCTGATGCATTATAACAGCAGAGCCATGCTAAACAAACTTCCTGATAGACTGAAGAAGAAATTAATCGGTACGTCTCTAATAATCGGACGGTCTGATCAGCTGATCATCGCGGATCAGTTGGTCCTCAGCATGATCCCGTGCAGGAGCAAAGAGCCCATGAATTGGAGCAAAGAGCCCATGAATTGGAACAAAGGAAGAAAGAAGCAGAGCTCAATGAAGCTCGAGAGACGTATGAGAAGCATCTCAATGTAATAATGGAGCACGGGAAGCTTTTGCGCACGACTCCAGAGAGCGATCTCAGGGTTCACTTTGTGGAAGAAACCAGAGTCAGTCATCTTAACATGCCGGTATACCGGGCGCTGCTGAACAAGGAAGGTCTAGCTGATAGCTTGGATCATCGAATGCAAGAACAGGCTTCATCCAACAGGCGTTTCTCCTGACAATGTCTGGCCCCTTGGCGAGGTAGCGGAAACGGCTGCTCGAAACATCTTCAAGAGGTTGGCCAAGAAGGAAGATTACCCGTACTCAATGGAGAAGACGTATGGTTTATTACTGGATCATCTCCATGTGAAAGAATTCGTAGCCCAAGGCATAGTCTTCATAAGATGTGAAGAGAGCGATGAGATCAAGGGCAAGCTTGGTAGACAAGCGGTCGATGCAGTCAGAGTTCGTGCAAGCATGGCGCGCGAGCAGAAAACTGAGATGATTTCTATCGCAGCACCTCCTGGAAGGAGCAATGAAAGGGTGGCAGACTGATCACTTCAGAGAAGTTCAACATCCTGTAGAGCAACCGAGAGCCTCTCGCTCGACCATCGGTTTGTTCAATCTGAGATCGTAGTAGGCAGTCCAGACAGGGTTGAAACTTGGCAGTATCATCGGTAGTAGACGTAGAGCAGTAGATATAGAGTACAAGCGGCCTTTGATCTAATCCATACCATTGTTGCTGCTTCATTAAGTCACGTCGATCGCATCTTGATGAATACATTAGCAATAGGCAATGCTATGGCAAAGGCAGCATAGCATTGCAGAGCATACCCGTTTTTCTACTACAGACTCTATAAGTCCTTCTTGACTGCACCTGAGCGCTTTTCAGCTTCCGAAATAGCAGCCCGATCCTACAACAGAATATCAGACTGATGCAAATCTAGCTTCGATGACAGACTAACCGTCACTGGTCCACTAGAAGCACCACCAAACATGCTTGGAGGAGCTTTGAAAGGTCTAGCCAAATCACCAGTTGCTGGTTTGCCTAAAATGTGAAGCTGAACCATTTGGTTATCGAAGAGTGCCTTCAATGGCATGATCGATTGCTATATTACTCATGAGCTAGAGCAATCCGATGTAGACAACGCCGTACGATGAACAACGGTTGAGTGTATTTCTGTGATTGCTATGAGCGAAATTGAAATGGCCGGAAGCAAGACTGACAAGGTAGAGATGCATGAAGCCGATCATGGCGCATCCCATCAAAGCAGATCTCACGCCTTTTGAAGTCTCTTGCAGATCATAATCGCGAACAGTAGTAGTGACTAGCTCTCCAGGCTCTGATGACTGTGAGAAGGCGCTCGCTGAATCAGGCGAAATCTGACTTGCCACGAGAATTTACTCACACCCATAGCTGGAGGTGCGACGTATTTGAGAGCTGTGAGTGCAACACGTCAGTCCCAAATCAGTCCTTCTCGCACATTCCCTTCGACGCACTGGTAGTATCGTTCTTTCGCTGGACCTGTGCGTTAAGAATGCAAGCAGCATCAGCCTGAGCTGACAGTGTCTTGCACACAACGCACCTTGAGGGAGATGAAGTAGAAAATACCGAACTGGATCAATTGCGAGAGAATGTAGAAGCCTCGAACACCCATGAGGACGCTGTCGTTGTCGAAGGGAATCTTCCTTGAGACCTGCATCAGGCCGAGCGACACCACGAGATTGCTGTAATTCGAATTGTTTCAATATTTGCAAATTGCTGGAACAGCAGTAAACCCACAGGATAGCTGTCGTACAGACCGATTCTTAGCATACAGAGCATGCTAGAATAACATGGACTGACCTGGATTCATAATTGGCAATCCGAGTTTGGCGGTACTAAACAAGCCTTTGAAATCTCGCAAAACGAGCAAGAGCGGCAACTTTGTACATTGAAGTATTTAGATATCTACACCTTTTGCTTCTTCTTCATCCTCTCTTTATTCAATTGAGCCATCTCCGCCGCTCTCCTTTCCAAGAATTCACACCCAGATTCAAACTCGCAAGATCTGCACTTCGATTGTACTTCTTCTAGTTCCACCTGTGACATCTCATATCAGTTGTTGAACGACAATTAAAGGAGGGACAGACTCGCCCCTCTTACTTCTCTTTCACTCCGCCAAAAAGCAAGCATGTCCTTCACCCAATCTTGCAACAAAATCTCATCGTAATCAAAAGTTTCCACGCCAATAATCCTTCCTACTTCTTCCTCTGTGCTAATAGTAGATTGTTGAGAAGTTTTAGGTGTAGAAGGTGGAAGAACGAGAGGTACAACTTGTTGAGATTCGATTGCTTCTTCTTCTTCTTCTACTTTGATAGCGGAATCAGTTACCAAATCTGAAGCTTCCTCATCCAATATTACTACAGGATCTTTCAAGCTTTCTTCTTTTTTAGATGATGTAGTGTCTTTCTTGCTTTTCTTTGGTTTATTAACCTTCTTTGCTGTTCTTGATCGATAAATCAGGTCCATCTTGTCTTGTAAAGGTCCAAGGGAGATGAAAGCTTGTCTAGTAATTTCACAAATCGCTTCCACGGACCGTAGAGTAGGAGGTTGAATGAAATTGGAAATAGATAAAAAGATAGGAAACACTTGAGCGATCCAATGATCCGACAAGATTTCTTCTTTGTCTATCCCTTGAGTCGATAAATAACCTTTCCAATCGAATTCATCTGTCGCTAACGTATCAAACAACTTTTTGTAAAGCATCAATTGAACTCTATAAGGTTTGGAGTAAGAAGCTGAAGGCATCTTTTGAGCGAAACGAGTCTTGTGATCTACTATCATATGACCGTGCGTGGGTTTCTTAGACACTTTGCTGGGAGAGAAGTAATGGTCCAACTTTGATTTGTCTTTGGCTAGATCTTCGGGTAAAGGTCCAATAGGTCTTGTTTCGATTTCATCGATCACGCCTGCGCTGGATATGAGCTTAGGCCGAGGCATTCCATGCGTAAATTACCTCTGACTAAAAGACCATCAACGAATCCAAACTACTAACAGCCGTTACATGCGAGACAAGGCGAGAAGCTGGAATTACTTACAACTGGTAGTTCTCGCTACAGAGTAGATTAGTGTCTATGACAAGTACAAACCGAGAAAACTTACTACCAGACCGTCTTGTTTGAGCTGATTTAGTGATACGACCAGATTCAACAATCTAGGTGACAGTTAGGATAAGTTGGTAAATATGCACGACAACGGACCGCAGGCAGAAAGCTTCAGCTCGACTTGTTGTATGCACGTAAACGGTCTCGAGCTGAATCTCTTGCTCCAATTTGGCATGGATTTCTGTCGGCAAGCATCAGGCTGAATCTGCACGAAGCAGAAACCCCGACCATTACTGACCTTTTCCCTTCTTTAGAACTTTGTCAGCAGCTAGGGCCAGCGCTTTCTCGAGAAATTAGCCAATGCCTAACATGAACGAATCTACCCTACCTTTGTTGACTTCGATTGTTGCGCCATCCGCTCGAACGACATGCGTCGGTCGTTGCGAGGGACTCAGATCACGTCGACCGAGAAGAGAATAGCAGTACTTTGTTTCGCAGAACTGTACCCAAGGGAGGGTAAGCATAGTCGACACATACATTTGGGGAATGTAGACGAACGACAGGAGAACAGAAGTCTGTCACTGATAGTCTTCCATGCCGGAACCTTTCCAACAGCGAACGAGTATCGACTGGCAGAGCTGAGACTGCTTCTGCCAACTCTTCTTCGATTGCGGCATCATCAAGAAGCAAGTCTTGGGATGTGAAGACGTCATTCGCGTGGGATTTGGGATCAGATTGGACTGTAGGAGGTACTTGCGGAATTCCAGTAGCAGAAGAAGAAGAAGAAGCGATGTGCTGATCCAGCTCCGCGATCAAAGATTCAGTCCATTCAATCTCTTCGCCATAATCGCTCATTCTTTGCTTTCCCCAAGGTCAATAGCCTCATCTGGCTTGCCTCCACTGATATTGACAATCCTCCCTCAATCTTCCAAGTCAAGAACCGTTGATGCGGGACAAAATTGAGTTTATGCTTGTTATCCCGCAACAAGCTGCTTGATCGCCATTGAGCGAGTTCCTCATATACCTCTGGAGACACGATACCCGCGGACACTGAGCAATTATGATTTACCCTCTGCAATAGCCTTGACTCAAAGCTTGGCGCATCCTGTTCCTTTTTACTATCTCTGCCTATATTGTCCTTTGCTTGCTGTGAAACGACTTGAAGGATGACTTCTTCTTCTCCACGGACGCCTTCGTCACCGCGATTGCCGATGATCAAACTCAACAGCTTCAATAACCCAATCAGGATCTCATTGGAGAAAGCAATCTACTACCCAGGCGATACACTCATTGGGCGTCTTCACATCTCTAACCTCACTTCCATCCGTACTGTCACAATTGCAATCAAAGGCGAAAGTAAAGTCACTGTTCTCAATAAAAGAAAAGGTTGGCAAACAGCAGCTATAGTCATTGGACCCACAGCCGGTTCCTCTGTACCAGTCACTTTTGAGCAACAACATACTTTTCTTTCAATGTCTAAAACTTGCTTCCACTTAGGCGAAGATTTGAAAGATGGGAAACCGCCTGCGGAAGATTCAGCTCCTTCTAATATGGAGATTCCTTTCTTTTTCGATTTACCTACTCATCAACAAGATGAAAGACCTGATTTACCTTTACCTTCTTCGTTCGAACTACCTTTGGTTGCGCAAAAGAGGTTGGATATCATTTATTCGATAGAAGCGGAAGTCAAAAGGAATGGGATGACTAAAATTAACAAGTATGCTCCCTTTTTCTTCACTTTGCGTATTAAATCTCATTGCCGATTACCTTTGCCTTCCAGGAAAGAAACCCAAACTTTTCGAGTCAAAAGCTTAATCGATTCTTTACCAATGTACGAAGAAACCAAGACTACGACCTTTACTGTTCCACTAGGTTATACGGGTACCCCATTTTGGTTGCAAGTCGATTTCACAACTCCAAGAAGATTAGAATTACCTCCGTCTGGCAATTTGAGCGAGATTGAATATTCTGCTACTTATTCAGTAGTTACTGATCCAGGTCATGAACCACCTCATCGTACGTTACTCTCTCTGTCTTTGTATTTTTCGAACCTTGGCTGAATCTTTCTCCTTGTTGTATAAAGACTCTGTACTAAATAATCTCAAACCTTTGTTCAAAACTTATCTCTTAAGAAGAACGATTACAAGACCTGAGAAACCATCGCAGGGAGAAGAATGGAAATCAACTGGAGAAGGGATGGTTCAAGGTACTATAGAACTGAAAGCGGGCGCAAGTAAAGAGGAAAAGATGTTTACTGGTAGTATTAAGATTGAGGATGGGGAAGTGGATATCAAGAGTACTTGTTGTGAAGTAAGCTATGTGATTGCTCTGCAAGTTACTGGTGAAAGGATTAAAGGTGTTGGGTGAGTTTGCCCCTTCATCAATAGCTGATAGTCGGCTGATCATTGAGTTTTGTTGGCAAAGAATGACGCGCAATGCAGTGTCGTTTGTCTATATTGGGGAATAGGTATCATGTGTTGTACAGTGTACTTAGAACTTGGGGTTTACGAATTTGGGGGTTTACACTGTATCGTTTTTGGGTTATAATGTAGATTTATTGAGGGTTTCCATTGTTCTCCGAGTTTCACGAATACCAGGCTGGCTTCAGACATCAGTTGCAGGTCAACCTCGCTATTTTCGAAATTTTGCTTCTTGCTCAGCGCAACGAGGGAGCAATCAAAAGATGCATGTAAGCCCCTTCTGCATCTCTGCAGCTATCCTCAGGCTTACAATACCCTCAGCTTCAATACACTACCGATGAACGTGGAATTCGCACTTACACCCTGAAAGTGAATCCTTCCAACCAAACTTGAATGCGAGCAGACAAGCTGATCATAGCTCTTCTCATCAATAGAAAAAGACTGCCACTGGTAAAATTACAAAATCAGCACATCCAGCTCGATTCTCTCCAGACGACAAATTCAGTCGACAGAGAGTACAAGTCAAGAGGAGGCATAAGGTGTTATTGACTATGTTGCCTGCTAAGCCGCTGTGAGGAGATACGATGAGATAGTGCGTTCAAATTTACTTCAAGCTTAAGTGGTGTCTGATATGCTTTCATTTGATTGATCAGACGGAAGATGTTTGGCTAGATTGTGAATAAAGTGCTACTTGGTATTACTAGTATTAATGTATTTCTACTCTATGGATACCAACAACCCATCTACAACACTCTAGGAAGAGCCAGAACCACTTCTCTAATCGGTCTTGACATATCCAGTTTCAAAGCAAACTCCAAAGTTTCAATCGCTCTTTGTTTTCGATCCGTTCTTTTATAAGCTTGAGCAAGTAAGAACCAAGCTTCTGAAATATCCCATCCATTGGTTTGAGTGAGCATATCCATTTCACCTTCCGCTAAAAGGGTGGCTTGGATTTCTTCTTCTTCCAAGTAAATCCATGCTTTATGGACCGAAGCTGGAGGATAATCCATCTCTAGGTAGAGCGCAGTTTCTAACGCATCCAAAGCCTCTTCAGTATTCTTTTCCGCTTTCAAAATCAGACCAGCCTGTTCTCACTCTGTATTAATATGCAACCAACCCTTTGTAGAAGTAGGCAACTGACCTGAGTAAAAAGCTCTGCGTTCTTCTGTACGTAAACTTCAGCTTCTTTTGTAGCTCCTTTAGCCAGTTGCAGTTTCCCATCTCGCCGATGTACAGCAGCTGCCAACAGCCACATGGCACTCATCCAGCGTCTGGCCTGCTTCTTATCTGCTTTAAGCTGCAACGTCTCGTCCTTCGCAGGTGTAGGCGTTGCGGCAGGAGCGCCATGAGATGTTTGTAAAGTTGGTGTTCGACTCAAGGTCCGATCTACATTGACTGTTGAAGTAGTACCTCGCTGACTTTGAGTCATACCTAAAGGCGTATTAGCGCCTGAAGTAGATCGGAGCGAATGCCGCGAGGCAGAGAAAGCGGAACGGAGCGAGAAGTGCCGTTTTGGACTTGTAGCATTCGATAGTGTGTCTCCTGTGTAGAAAGAATATCATGTCAGCGAGTGGGAAAATGAGAAGGGAAAACCAAGCTACGTTTCCGTCGACCAAGGTCAATTGGTTGCGGCTGTTTCCTTGAGTCTTCTTCTTTTACAGGAAGTGGTGGAATCATGCTATCCGCAGGATAGGGATACTTAGATAGTTCGACCGAAGCTGAACGTAAATACATAAGTACTATGACTTTTCCAAGCATAAATGAAGCTCACGATCCAAATGTCCTATCCGGATTATATCTTGAATGAAATGGGCATACATCTCCACTTGGTTCTTTTGGGCAGCAGCCCTTCCATCTTTGAGCTCGATCAGTGCATTCCGCGTCAGCCAGATTTGTACCGCCGCATCAATTTCCGCAATCGATCTATGCGGTGTTGCAGGATCTTCGCGGTGAGGCAAGATAGTGGAAGAGGTCTGCCCTTCTTCCCCTACTTGTATTGAAGGCGGCGGAGCGAACATTTTGACAGTTGCCGATGGAGGATCAGCAGCGGTACCCATTTCAGTTGGACCAATGCTCTTCTGCTTGGTGACATCTTCGCTATTTTCCTCGATAGATTGTTCAGTTTGACGTTTCGAAAGAGGAGCACTCTGTAAGTCGCCGTTGGGTAGTTCGTCTGAGATTTTCTTGGTTCTAGGTGGATCGGTGTCCACTCCGTTTGTGTTTGTGGCTTTGACTGGAACAGTGCCTTGTTGCAGTACAGTTGTACATAGAGCTAAAGCATTTCTGTATTCACGTTCATTGGTTGCTAGCAGAAGAATGGACAAGTGCTGCGCCTCCAGATTCCGAGGCCGTAACTGCAGTGCTTTGTTGATGCTGACTTTGGCTTTTTCGATCTGTCGCAGCTCGGCTTGCGTGAAGGCAGCATGATAAAATGTATCGAAGGAAGGATCCAGTTGCATGGCTTGGTCAAATGCTTCTAGCGCAGCTGTATGATGTTCTTGTCGAGTATCTGGATCCGCTTCTATAGATAGATAATAGGCGCTTAGAACGTCTGGAGCACTGCGTAGATCTTACACTGACCTTCTCGAGCAATGTAAGCTTGCGCGATGCCTTTACTTCGCAAACATTTTCCCTTGAGTACATCGTTCTTGGGCTTCAGCTCCTCGACAAGTTCGACTGCGCGATCTGAATGCCGGACTGCTGATATCCAAGGTTTCTCATCCTTCCACCACTGTGCGCCTTTCATGTACTTGCAATACAATCGAACACCATCTACAACAGCTTCCAAGTAGGTTTCAGTTGAATCAATATCAAGTTGTTCATCAATCGTCAAATTGTCTACATCATCTTCTTTTTCATAGTCAATCTCGTCCACAGTGTTCCGAATGCCTGTTCGCTCTTCTTCCGCTGCTCGTTTTCGTATCACTCGCATTTGTCTTGTTACATTGATCAAGTTGGTTTCTTTGGCCTTCTCCCATAGTTGAACATAGAGTTTGAAGTTCTTCTCAGCGAGCATGTAATCGGAAACAGTGATATGCATGCGCATGAGATGTCTCAGAATCCGATGAGAATGGAAAGTCAGAGCAATAGCATCTTCTAGGATAGTGATGCAGCGTAAAGTTTCGCTGACAGTGTCTGCTTGCGGTCGAATTGTGTGCAGGAGCTTCCAGCCTTCGTAAACTCGATCGACAAAATCAGTAACTCGTGAATTTATTGTTCCAGCTTTTGGCATTTTGGTGTGCTTCTTGAGCAGTGTATTGTAATAATCTTGTACAGTTCTGATTTCTTCAAAATTTGGAGAAGTCGAATTATAGAGCAAACGAAGGTAAGAGCGAAGGAGAGTACATCTTTTGAAAGGAAGGTATGGTACGACAGGATGCGCGCGGTGGTATAGCATAGATCTGTTCCGCGTGAGATAGATTGAGTATGGGTAACGGTAACTTACTGAGCAGGATTGAGGTTAAAAGTGAGAAGGGCTCGACGATAGTAGATTTCTTCTCCTATTCTAAGGTACTCTTTGTTCGTCGTAGATTTCCGATCTGTAGAGGCCTCATATAGCGCTGCGCCGCGCGAGTATACTTCGACGGCTTGAACATGATCTTGCTTTCGCTCAAAAAGAAGACCTTGTAGAGCCGCTGTCAAATTGCAGCTTCAGATGTGTAGCATCTACTCACCTTGCAGTAAACATCCTTGCAATTGTAAGTCTGCATCATGATCTTTTCTAGTTGTGGTATCTTGTGCCAAAGCATCAAGAAGTCGCAAAGATTCGTCAAAGTTTCCAACAGCGTAGTCAGCGAGGGCCAAGACGATAGAGGCAGCCTGTTTACAATCATACTGAGTATTCTGATGTCTGCTCAGGTTCATGGAACAAACGAATTGAGCACTCGAAAGCGAAGAACTTTCAGGCTGCTGCTCTAATAACGCCCTGAGTTCTGCCGCTTTAGCTTTGGTACTTTCTGCTCGATTCCCTTGTATTATTGGAGGAAAGACTAAAGAAGTGACTGTTTTGCCTTTGCCAGGACTGTCTTTTCTTGGGAAAGACGCTAGACCGAAATCTACTTCGTACGACTTGTCGTCATCGAAGAAAACTTGAACTTTGGCTTGATGTAGGCCTGCCTGAACGACTTGCTCTGCTTCAGCAGTCAAACCCGTTACTAATACCGCATAGCATGAGTAAAGATCTTTCAGCGAGGCGAGCGCAGCGTACAAGTCTCTGAAGGGTTGTGTTTTCGATACTTTCTGATAAGTTCCGGCCAAGGCAGACCACCTTTGGTATTGGGCTGTATTAACCAGACCGAAGCTTTTGTCAATACATCTCTTCTGGACAGCACGCTGATCGGGGGAACCAACACTAGCTAAAGATTCATTCCATCTGCCCTTGCGTCTAGCCTCATCCAGAGCATGAATGTACAAGTCAGCCTTGTGCGACTGTAATGTGCTTTATTTGAGCTTCTACCATCCGTAATCTGCAAATTGCGAGGACGCACTCTGCTCATCACGTGTATATCAAGCAGTGCAGGGGATCACAGCAAACGCGGGTATCAAGGTGAGCAGAGATGCTTGTTTTGGGTCAAGCGTTTTTGGGTGGAAGCACGAACCGTTTGAGCATCGATACATTGAGGAAGGCAAAACAGCGCTGTGACAGATATATGTATGCATTTGGATTTCGTATGATGTAAGGAAACGATATGCAACATGCGAACAGAAATATGAAAGTCCATGTAATGAGTACACTGTATGCCAGGTTTTAGTTTTCGAGACTCAATGCAGCCTCTGTACACATAAGTCAGCTCATGATCATCGGAACAGGTGAATGCGTCGTACCCTCTATCAGTTTGTTGACGATACTCGTCTTTTCGCCCAAGCTGTTGACTCCATACAAAGCTTGAAGCTCTTCTCGAACACTCCGCTTCGACATGACTGTCAGATCGGCTGCTCGTACAATATCATAGACATCTTGCGCAAGCTGTTCGTCATTGGGAATACCACTTCCACGAGGGATTGTTGAAGCCAACGAAACCCGATTTCGAGGTCCTTCGTTCAAATAGATTTGCTGAAGATCATGGAAAGAGGGAAGAGGAGTGTGTTGTCTACTTTGCTGAGGACTTGCTCGAACAGGAGATCCGCCAAAGTAGCCTTGATTTTGACTGAGACTTCTGCTGCCGCTGGGCGAATGACCTGGCGTATCAATATCGTATAGAAGCTTGGATTGCGCGGAAGGCGAATGCATCGGCGATTGTAAAGCTTTGGGTGAAGCCATTGGCGAAGCATACTTATCCAACCCAAGTTGACTTGCTTTGCCATAGACACTGTCGCCGTCCCCATAGGGCTGACGCTTGCCATGCGCAATGATGGCTAATTGAAATCATTCAGACGGAGTAGCGACAATACACGAAAGGCTTACATCCAATACTTTGATTGCTTCCGCGTTCCCAAAGATCCGACTCGCTACATTGACATCAGCGAAGTGATAAGTGTAGCGCAGATATACTCACAAATCTTGCCATGTTCGCTTTGGAATTTCGTTTGGGTCATATACACCTTCTTCGTGAATGATGAGACCTGAAATCAGAAGTAGGTTCAGTACACGAAGGGCATGTTCGACAGTAGACATACGTTTGCCTCGTTCTCCGCTAACCAGGCGAGTATTCCCCCAAGAGAAGTCATCCTATGCGATGTTAGCGTGAGGAACTGCACTTATGACAAGTGGACTGACCATCTTCCAAAACGAGTAGACCGGAAGGATGAGCGAAAAGATCGGTATCGCTAGAATGTAGATGACCAGCCAGCCGATCATTTCGAAGGCCCCATGGAAGCTAAAATCACATGTAAGCGCGTCGAAACGAAAAGCCAGAGACAACCATACATGAAAATGATAGCTTGCAATCCGTCTGTAAAAAAATGTTCAGACATGGTATTTGCTGACCAAAAGCAGCTAGCTCACAAATCCTGTGGAAGGTCAAGCATATCAATAAGTGTGTAGCAAGAGCATAGCTGTTTCGCTTACGCAGCAAGCATTATCAAAGCTGTCACCGGAACACCTTCACCTCTCGTTGCGACAAGGTAGATGAGCTAGGAAGCAGTAAGCATCACAGATATAAGGAGATCCTCCTGAACTGACATCTGCAGAAAGATGTAATGAGCATCTAGGCGCACACGAAGCGGTAACATATGCTTACAGCCAATGTACACAGTCTGCACTGGAGCAATTACAGTTGAGCTGTCAACGATCAGATGAGCCTGGAAATACGCAAATTTCCACCACACGCACAGTAGATCTACGAAGACCATAAATCGCATGCTGAGGTAAATTTCAGCCAATGTTGCCGAGCAAAAGAATTCAGACGAACGAGAATAAGCAGAAGCCTGAAAACATCATTAGTCAGTCGGTGCTCTCCTATATCATAGCAATACCACATACCGCAAAGCCTGTCAGTAGACAACAACGTCATCAAATTATGGACAGTCGAATTGATCCATCTTCGCCTTTGTGAAAGCAGCACCTTCCATTCGTCAGGAGCAATAGTTTTGGCCTGAGTGATCTTTAGCTTCGCCCGAAGTAGTGTCGAGAAAGCTTACGCCTGCATCACGAATGAAAGTTGTCTTGTGAGTAGGAAAATTCTTCAGTAGCAAGGTGGTCAGGTAGCGATCCTCTCCGAGATCTGTACTACTATAAGCCATCCTGTCGAGAAAGTATAGGAAACATACGGAGCAGATTTTTCAGATGCAAAGTGTCAACGGTATTGATACCAAAGTCATCTAGCACCCCATGAGCATGGGGGTGTGCTCATCGTCAAGACATACCTATTAGCTGATTGCTACACAACAAAGGTTTTTGGTCTACTGTCTTGATTCTGAACAGCGAGAAGCAGCCAGGTAGACAGGTAACGGATCCAAATAGCGATTCGAACGCTTTGGCGAGCTGAAAGTATCTCTTAGGTGACGCATGTCTCAGTCTAGATGTGCCTTACATGATGCGAAATGACTTAAGAGATCATTCAGAACAGCTCAGAGTGGAATCCGTAAGAATGCTCACAATACTCGTATACTTGGAGCATAGTAACAAAAGAGTGTCGACCGTTCGATAGCGATGTTTCACCACAAAGTCCGATGATACGCCTGTCTCTGATCATTGCATTTACCATCATGTTCAAAGCTTCGCGTTCGCATTGCGTGTCGGCATCAACACTCAAAAGGACTGTGTAATCGTTTAAGACATGAAGGCTAGTAGATGACTGCGACATACACTCGTAATAGCTTGGCTGGACTCCAATCACGTTCTTGATCTGATGATAAATTTCCAGTTCGAGAGGTGACATAGGCGAATTGTAAGCAACGCGGTTGAGCCATCTCATTACCAACATTTGCTATAGTAATTATCAATCACGGGTAGGCACGGTGTTGTCTAACTCACACTATCACGTTTTCCTCTGTTTCCAGGTTTGGATTTTTCGAGATGCGCTCGACCGCATTTGACAACGACGATGTATGGAACCACATGACCAGCATGTTCGTAGAGACCGCTGTAGACTTGACCCATATTGTGCTGCTTCGAACCCTCACCCAAACTCTCAAAGCTGAGAGGTTCGGGATCGGTCAATACATTGGATCCTAGAATGTCCAAGACGATGCGTGGCGTCGATTTATCGTTGCCCTGACCAACAATATTGCCACTGAAACAGTCTGAGTGCAATACCATTTTTGTAACCGTGGAGACTTACTCGCAAAGTACGAAGATCAGTTTTCGCTTATCGTCGTATTTGGTGGCAGCGAGAGATTCTAGACATCTTCGCAGCGATGCTTCGCCTTCTGTATATGCTGGAACTTGCAAAATCACAAACTTCTGAGCATCTTCGGGCGTCCGAGTGCGCGAGAAGTTCAGAGCAGCAAGGAACTTGAAACCGATGATTGTCACCATCGCAAGGGATAGAGCGAGGAGAATGTACCGGGAAAATTGACATTTAGGCGAATTCCGAGTATCGATTTTGCCTTGGTAGAACAAATTGCGCAAACAAGTTCGTTGCGAGTCTAAGACGTTCTGATCGATGTTCAACGAGTTGAGCGCAGAAGTGATATCGGATCCAGCTTGATTGACAAAGAGACTGACGACTTGATCATGCATAAAAGTTCGATCGATATTTCCTGGCGGATTCGTCCCATTTGGGCTGGCTGCTATGCCTCCGTTGTTAGAGATATACTGTGTCATATCGTAGATGCCATTTTCGAAGATGACTGTATTTCGAGTGTTTGCTTTGTTTGCCAAGCTGCGAACATCATTAGCTGTATAGCCCATGAAGCCTTTCCGATATTTGTATCGCATGTAGATCATTTGCTCCATATCTACAAAAAGTGTCAGAAAATATACTCTCTGCCACAGCTCTAGACTTACACCAGTCTGGACGAGGGTCATCAAGCGTTGTTGAATAGCGGAAGTCGTGGTATATGGCTGCCTCAGTCTCAGGTAAGCTCTAGAAGATGCAAAATAATGCCTGACCATTTTTTTCTGAGCTGTTAGTCGAGTCGAAAGATACGAAAGGATTGATATTGCCATCAATACCGTCGCAGAGAGCGCTGATTTGAACCGGAAACAGGGCAGTCGCATCGGTACCAGCATATTTGAGGACTGCATTGCTTCGAATGACTGCTGGACTGTGGATCTTGGAGAATTGGGTTATGTCAAAAACTTCGCCTGTAGAATTGACTTTGAGCGATGCCAGTTTACTCGAATACATAAAACTAACCTCGGATAGCTACCAAGTTCTGCTTGCGGTTGAGGAAGCCGTGATTTTGTAGCTCGGCTTGGGTGTAGACATACTACAACAATTGAGCATTAATGACGCGTCAAAATCACGAACTTACCTGATGTGGGCACAGAAGGTCGCCCAGGAAGACAATCACAAAGATAGCGGCAGCACACATTAACCAGATGATGAAGCTAGCATAATCATCAGCGGTGCCATGCACAGCATGCGAGTGTTTCAGTCTTACTTGATTGTGAATTTCTCTCTCCAAGCCATCTGAACATCTGGACGCCTCATTCGACCAATCCGGCTCAAGATGAATGGAGGGATCCACCAAGTGACCAACCAAGTCATTGTGACCCAAATCCGTCTTCTGTTAGTCTGGCGAACAGTTTCAACTGTTTCCGAGACTGGCTGCTTTTGTTGAATGTAGTTTGGTGTCTTCTCATCCGTGAACGTCTTTTCGTTGGCTCCGCCGAACCTGACACTCGATGGAGCGTAAAGAGTCGAAGCAGCATCGTCATTTCGACGATCATTGCCAAAGTAAGATTTGATATCATCTTCCTCATAAGGATTTGGTGTTCCCATAGCCATCGAAGCGCCGTTGTCGACAAGAGGTAGAATGGCTGAAGACATACCATATTCTGAGGGAAGTTCGGTATTGTTGTCTCGCGAATCAGGTGAAGCGGAGACAGCAGGAGCGTAAGGGGAGAAGGGATCTGACGGATGAGTAGAAGATCCGTAAGAGTTGAGATCGATCCGGCCTTTCTCTCTTGCAATTTCCATCTCCTGCGCATCACTTGATCGCAATTCGTCTTCCAACGATTTGAAAGCATCATGACTCAAAAAGACCTTGTATCTGCCAACAGCCATATCTCGTTCAATCCAGCCTTTTCCAGAAGCGATAATCTTGATCTTATCAACCCAAACAGCATTCTTGGCTTGATCAACCGATTCTTGCAAACTAGGTAATTGACTGTAACGGTCCCAGAATTCTCGATGTTGCAGATCAACTGCCCATGTTCCATCAAGTCGACGAGTCATCTCAGTCAAACCAAGAGCACCAATCTGAGCTCGCAAGCATTTCCCATCGGCTTGAACAGGTAGACCAGCTTCGTTGGGTTTCAAACATGCAACAATCCAGAGACGAGTCTGTTCGTGCAAGCAATATTCTCAGCAATCAATTTGCCATCGAGCCTGCGACACGAACCTCTGCTAGCGCTTGCAACAAAACAGTCAAGCTACCATTAAGCGAACCAAGGACATAATCGCCTTCTGTTGCTTCTTTGGTAGCTTCATCCTCTTCATTCCGACTACCAACACTACCAGCTCTATCCCTTCCTTTTCTTCTAAAAGAAGGTCGAACTCTCAACGTAGCTCTCAATTTGAGCTTCTCTCCTTGCGGTTCGACAACAGCACCAGATCTAGATTCAGAGCCGACTTTCGCAGCTTCCGAACTAAACAACTCTTGGATTAAAGCATCTGTAGATCCTTTAGGCCCAATTCCAATTGTAGATTGAGCAAAGAGTTGAATGAAATTAGTAGAAACCGTAGCCCGATTGTTTTCGAGGAAGCCTTCAGCATTATAAGTAACTTGGGTATCGTAATGATTGATCATAAAAGTTCCTGTTCGACCTTGTTGTTCGTCTGAAGGTCTCCAACCGAAAGCTGAATTGCTTCCCCATCTTTTACCCATAGAGGACAACATTGTTGAATCGGATTTCCCTCTTCTGGATGCTTGATCATCAATGATATGAACTAATCCACCAGGCTGAGCAGTTAGGATGCGAACACCTTCGGAATTGCTGAAATAGGTAGTAGCAAGTCCAGGTAAGAAAGTAGAAACGCCTTCGTTGTTGTATTCTGATTTCTGTGATTCGAAAGTTCGTTCAAGTAAGAAGGATTGAATTCGTTCATTGGCTAGATTGAAGCATAATTCATCTAAACCGTTTGATCGACTGCTTGATGAAGAAGATTGAGTACCAGGGAAATCGAGGACAGAAACAAAAGACTTGAAATCGTTTTTGCTAAGTTTGGAGTTCAAGAATTCACTGATCCAAGCGAAAAGCAGGCCATAAAGAGTTCCTGCCAAATCGTCTCTCGCCAATGACGCGCCGTCTACATCTAGAAGAAAGCTGACTCGCTCATTCCAAGGGTAGAGCTTCGTTTGGGTATTGAGTGCTGATTCCAAGTCATGAGGAGCTACACCAAGTAGAGAAGCGATATGTTCCAGCACATCGGTGTTCAAAACAGAGGCAGCATCTTCGTTTCTTGACTTGTCCATGATGAATTCAAGTTGGCCAAGATGCAGAATGGCAGCAAGAACTCGGTAGATAGACGCTACAGCGCGTTTAGAGAAAGACACCAATTTGAATGCTTCTTTCAGCTTATCCGCTTTAGATGCATCGTCTCGGACATTAGATGGGTAAGATGCACCAGTAAGATAGCGGAATGAAGTGTTGAGTTTCAGATGCGTAGCTTCTTCTTGGGTTGCGCCGGCGAGCAAGTAGTGGAACACATGGAAATTGCGTTCACCTTTGACAGTTCTCGAAAGATGTGATTTGTTGAGATGATAAGGTAGGGTCTTGACGCCCGCCAACTTGTAATTCTCTCCGTATTGAAGCTCAGTATAAGCACCGTAGCGAGATGCATTATTGTTGGACAAGGTGGAAGCGTGTCCAAAGCTTTCCATGATGAATTGAGAAGCAGGTACTTGCTTAGCTAGTTTCGTCTCCTTCTTACTTTGACTCGAGGGAGCGACATTAATCAAAGCTGAGATTAGGAGTCTTCGAGCTTCAGTCTTGCCGCTACCTACGGAACCACGAAGGACAATAGACTGATCTTGACCTGTTCTACGCATGTAGAAGTAACTTTTGGCTGCCATTTGCCAGACATGAGGCGGCAAAGGCTGATGATTAACTTCCCAGCTTTCTGAAATGTAAGAATTGAGATTGTTATCATGATTGAGCTGAAGGTACTTGTTAGAATTGACAGAAACGAGTGCAAAGGGAGAGATGGAGGTCTAATAACGCGTGTCAATGCGGTGCAAAACTTGAGCCGACAGAAATAGCTGCGTACATAGATTCGCTCAGACAAGAAATTGGAGCGCAAGGTAGAAACCAGAGCATCGGCAGTAGCTGCTTCTCCATTCTGTGACAGCGCACAGAGATCTTCAATGTCGTTCATAGCTCAGACCTGTTTGCCCTGCGATCGAGGCCACCAGGAGCAGTCGTGCTTCGCAAGCAAGGGAAATGCGAGCAAGATGATTCGTGAGGTGAGGGCCAGCCAGAGATATCACAGCAGCGGGTATACTTGAGGTCTGAAGGTTTCTAGGCAACCCGCAACAAATTTCATTTTCCTCACCTGAACCAGCGACAGAAGCTCCTCATAGCACCCAGCACTATTCAATCAACTGTGTACTCTACAGGCCAGCACTCACACTTAAATCTACTTGGGCTGGAATAGCTTGGTATTATTGGGTCATCATCCTCACCCTGTGACAGAGGAAGCCGAGGGTAGAAAGTGTGCAAAGGGATGGGATTCTTCACTCCAAAGCGCAAGACAAGCGAATCTGCAAAACAGCAGTCTAGCTTTTCAGCGACAGCAGATTCCAGCGATGGACAATCTATCGCATGCCCACATCCTGCTACTCTGTCTAAAAGTTCTGGTGCTTCTGCATTCACACCAAGTCCTCTATCTTCCAATTCTCCTATCGCAGCGACATTCGAAGATCCAGGGCCAAGCAAAACTTCGAGATTCGCTTTGTTCAGTTCAGTGAAATCAGTCAGACCAGCCAAGAACAGAGGAAAGACGTTGCCCAACATCAAGACTCTCAAGTATTCACCTCCGAGCAAAACAGAAGACCTACCACCAGTATCAGCAGAAATAGAAGTCCACAAAGATCTAGAAGGTCATTACTCTAGTCCTTACGTCCAAGATCCGTCTGTCACCGACAGCTACTTTCAAGAACCGGAAGATGTAGCTAGATCTTCAATAGACACAACCGGATCAATCACAGCAGCGGCTTTTCGCCAAGCGAAAGCAGCTCGATCACAAACCTCTTTACATTCTTTGGAAGGCGACTCTCGTAATTCCTCTCTTCTCGATCTTAGATTGCCGCCCACAGCTCGAACACCTAACGCGACTCAACGTCCCACTTTTTCTCGACCAGTCTCAATGGATCGTGAAGCATTCGGATCTAAAAGAGCTTCTTACCTCAATCTCGCACCTCTTTCTACATCTTCCGTACCTTCTTCACCTAAATTAGGTAGTTACCCATCCTCGCCTACTTTTGCATCCAATCAACCTACTCTTTTGTTCGAACCACCTAAACCAGCTTTCCTTTCTTCTCATCTTTCTCGATCTTCATCAGCTACTTCTTTAGCTCTCTCATCAGACGAAAACGAACCACAACGGATAGAAAAAAGAAGGAGTGCAAGTGAAAGAGGTGGAGGAGGATCATCATTGATTCTCAGTAGCAAGTTTCAAGATATGCCAATGATCACTACTGACAACCTTTCAACTCCCAACAATAACAACAATAACAAGAAGTTTTCTCTTTCTTCTTCTACTAATACGACTACTACTACTAATTCTTACAGTCAAGATGATGACGATGATGATGATAATGAAGCAGCGGTTGAAATATCAGATGATGAAGAAGATCGTACATCTGTTACTTCACCAAGTTCAGCAAACCATTACCCTTCAGCGTCCTCATCAACAGAACGTCAGAAATCAATACCAGATCAAGGTGGGCATGATCAACAGAGAAGTCCTTCTGGTACGAGCATGAGACATGCAGCTTGGGATTCGGATGAAGCTTGGAGAGCGAGGGAAGAGGCAAGAGAACAGGTTAGACAATTTATGCAAAGACCAAGCAGTCCTTTTGCCCAAAGTTCGTTCAAGTTTTAAAAGTTCGGGCCACGGCGAAGGTAAGCAGTGTTCTCTTTATTCAATTGTCCCAGAGCGCTGATTATCGCTTACAGTGTAAGAGAGACATGTAATATTGTAAAATCGTGTATTCATACTGCAAGCATGGGAACAAAACGTCGTTCAACCGGATTACTTAGCTAGCATGATGTGAGTCAATATCATCAATAGTATTCATCTATGGAGCTCATGATATTATTGCACACCAGAATACAAGTGTGTAAAAATAGCAGAACTAAAAGTAAAAAATCGAAGGTTAATATTGTCCATACTCCCAATTCTTCGCGCTCTACAACAGAACGGCAACTAAACTGGCAACACCTAGTACCATCATTGAGGCCAAACCAGTCTTTTCTGCTCCAGATGAAGGAGCAACAGAAGCAGCTGCGGAAGAGGCAGCACTTCGAGCAGCTGAAGTAGCGCTTGAGGCCATTGAAGTTGGGCGAGAGCTTGAAGATCGAGAAGCGGAAGACGAGCGATCTTCTTCAGAGGATGAAGAAGTAGCGACGGCTGCATTTCCGCCGACCGTGTTTGGGTCAGCAGTGTTGGTAGCTTGAGTTGAGCTGCCATCGTACTCAGACCGGAAGTCTGTTGATGCGCCTCAGCGTTTATATCATCAAGCAAAAGAAGTAGACATACACATGCCACCGACGGGGTTGCCAAGGTTGTTTGAAGAGACGAAGCCTTGGTAGTCCCATTTCAAGCGTGAGTCTTGAATGGTGTCTGGGTAGCTGGGCTGAGTGAATCCTGATGGCTGAGTGTAGAGAAGTTGAATGTATCTGATCAGCAAGATTAGCTGGGTTTCGAGCAACTCAGAGTCATTTCACCTGTGCAGGCCAGTTCCTTGTGGGGGCCTGAAACAAGGATGAGCTAAATGATATATGCCGAGAGAACCAGACTCACGCTGGACCTCCGTAGGGCGCGACAGCGGTGCAACCTTCCAAGTACAGAGTTTCTTGATTGACGGTACAGTCGGTCAACATATAATGAAGCACATTTGCGTTTTCGCCTGCATCAGGATCAAACTAAAGGGAAAGTCAGATCCTTACATCGGGCTGAACATGACTTGCGCTCACCATCATGAAGACATAGCTAGGACCAGCATCGAGTCCTTGAGTGAGATTGTATTGAAGGCCAGGAGCGCTTGAGACACGGCTAGGAGCGAGTTGCTGGGCTGTGCGAGCAATACTTTCAGCCCACGGATTGATACCAAAGCAACCGGATTTACCTCCGCCAAGGACGATACCATCATAGTGGACGTAGAGAGCACCAGAAGGCAAGAAAGTAGGTACGACCTGAGGAATCTGTTTGTATGGCAAAACACGTCAAGGCTTGGATCGTTGGATGCTGCTATGTACTCGCTTGGTTCCCGCCAAACGCAGCCCGAATGCTGCAAACTTCAGGTGGAGTGGTAGGATCAGTGGGATCGCAGTCTAAATGAGGAAGAAGATTAGGCGGCAAATGTTGTTTGGCGAATGGAAACTCACTTGTGGCAGTAGATTGAGCGCGAGCCAGCGCGACGACGGATGCAGCAATGAGTGTATTTCTAATAGTGAACATGTTGGGCAAAGCAAAAGCAAAACAAAAGAAGATGATGGTAGCAGGTCAACTTAAGACGCGAAAAATAACAACTGTTTGCGCCCAGATAGCCTCAACTCCGTTCACGTCTCGTTAGATAAAATACACTACTGTACATACAAGTACACACAAGCCCTGGCTTTCATACTGTACTCTGTTCGTGAGCGAGATTTTCGAAAAGATGATCAAATGAGAGGCCGACGTCCTTCAGCTGAGACGATTGTCAGAGCAGCCAGAAGGGGAGAGTAAAGCTTACCATCATTCCATGCTGCTTCGTAATCGCTAAACTGTCTCGTAATATCGTTGATTGGTCGCGATCCAGCCCGTATACTTGTCTTCTGAAAATCTGGCTGAAGAGTTCAATCTGTTCTGTTGCCCAGCGTACAAAGCCTGTTCCAATGGATCATAAGCATGAACGCTGAACGCATTGTCGGAAGGAATTGAAACTGACTACTCGAGAGCTTGTTATCTTTGAAAGCAGCCATGTACCACTCGCAAGTGTTCTTCATCATACCGAAAACGACTTGAGCCAATTCAGAGATGTACCGAGGTATATCTCCATGATAGCCAATACCCTTGACACGTTTCTTGACTAAATCGCCTCGCCCACTCAAGAAAGTCTCTCTAGCTTTGTCCGCTTCGCCTAACCGATTCAGCCAAGTGACTGTTCTGGTCACGCTTTTCTTTCCATTATCAGATCCGACCAGATCACGCAGTAGACAAGCAGCGAGTTCCGAAGAGCGGCGATCGATCTCAGATCTGAATTGCGCAGCTAAACCTTCGTCTTCTACTTCTGGTAGTACCTCTTTGCCTGCCAAGCTACATCAGTAGTCATTCTCATGGACTGTGGGTAAAGAACACACATTTGGTGATCAAATTCACTGCTTCTTCAAATTTACGGATAGCGATAAGAACCACCAACTCATCCGAGACACCGCCTATCCAGCCTTGTTCCTTTCCTGAAGGATCTGGTTCGATGAAGTCGAAGTATTTCGAAGGTTGAAATTTAGATGAAGAAGGCCGACCAAGAAGACTCGGTACACTAGGTGCAGTGTCTTCTCTCTGAGAAGACGATAACTACGTAAACTACGGGTCAGCAAGAATATTCAGAGAGAGATAGGCACACGCACTCCTTTCCGTGCTTCCATCTCCCAAACAGACTCTTTCCTGCGCTTGTTGGACATTTCTTCAGCTACTTTCTTGAAAGCGCCGAGCAAAGCTTTCTTATCCTCGGTCTTGGTGGATTTGAAGATGAAAGTCTCTTTGCCTCGTTTGACTTTGACAGCATTCTTGAGTTCTGTCAATAGCACCACCTATAAACCTTTGTAACAAGGTCATCAGCGCGCAGACTGACCTCCTCCATCTTTCATATCCACGACAACAATCTCATTAAGGGAGAAACACCTTTCTGCAACCAATCTAACAGCGCTGCCCATCTGTCTTCTTTTCTTGACAGCAATCAAAAGATAATCATTCAATAAGAAGAGGTGAACTGGTTCTCGAGGTTTGTAAGTGGCAGCATTGAGTTCAACGAAGGTGGCACATTCAGCAATCAAATGTCGACCGGGAGCATAGGGCAAGAACTTCTGCGAGCCTTCGACGTTCTCCCACAGCGCTTCAAGTTGACTTCGATAGAGTGCTGCTAGATCAGCAATAGAATTACGATGCCCTCTTCTACCACCGGGCGCTGCAAAGATCATACAATAAGTAACGCCTGAATGCGATAATAGCACAACACACCAAGAGTGTTGCTCGATAGCAGGTCTGACTCGGAGGAGATTTCTAGGCTCTCTGGTACAGTTTTCCATTCTTCCAAAACACCTTTGAGTTCCAGCATTTCACTTTCAAGCGCGCTAAGCTCCTTTGCAACATTGACGAAACCCGAATAGTTCCTGCAGTAATACTTCAGCTAATGTCTTGCAGCTGTATATGGGCTGATACTCACGCCAGAACACTCTTTTGTAGATCCTGTGCGGTCATATCCAAAGATCCTTGCAAATTCGCTTTCAAAGTCTTGAGTACATCAACATTTGAAGCGGCCGATTTGTTCCTTGCAAAATGAGTTCTCAAATACGAATCCACATCAAAGCCTTCTCTATTCAATTCGTCCAGATCCAATCCACCAGCACCAAGGCGTTTCGGTTTCGAAGGTGAAGGTAAAGCTGGAACTTGACTATTTGACGGAGGTAATAGACCTTGAGCTTCTGCATGCGCATAGGAAACAGATTGTCGTTTTTGTAAGAGCATGCCTCCCACTTTAGATTTCGCTCGAGCAGCATCATTTGATCCAGCTGATCTAGATTGAGGTGGACCGTTTGCTCTAGAAGTAGTAGCAGCAGATCTACTGGAAGAGCCATTGGTAGGCCGTGATGAGGAGCCATTGATATTGCGAGGTAAAGGTATTGGAGCAGGTCCAGCATCCATTCGATAATCTTGATTCAGCAAAGGCATTGCATGATTGTTGGACGGAGAAGGACGTCGAGGGCCATCTCCATAGGTGCTGACTCGTCTGAGGGAAGCTCCAGGTCGGACCTGACTGTCCGGCGCACCAGGCAAACCCAAGTTGTTTGACGGGGGATACTGACGAGACATATTGCTCTCAGTCTCTGTGTATGCAGTCTAGGGTATCTCGCTTGTCACGGTATATTTCCTCCCATTCACGAGTCTTGCTTTCGCGGTTACTGGAAAACAGGTACTGCATGGAAATGCGTGCAATGCTCGAATGCCTGATTTGATACAAGGTGATTTACAAAATGCTTCTATATGCTAAGGAGTATCAAGAATCTTGCTACTGGACATGATTCCTCTTTGAATTTGTTCGGTATGTATGTGAAGGTATTGACCATTTGGTGAACTCGATTGCTTCTGCGTACGGAAGGTAGAAGTAGCAGGTGAAAGCAGTATTCGTTCCGCGTCGGCTTGTTTCAGGCGTTCGTATTTGCGTTGCTGTTCTTGCATGACTACCGTTATTGGACAAGACAGGGCGGTAGCAAGCAACTTCTCTCGAATGGCTCGCTCCGTTCTTGCTGCTCTTCTTAAGGCGGATAAAGATCTGTTCCCTTGCGCGGGCCAAGAAGAGCGATTGCACCGGCAGAGAGAATGATGAGCTGGATTCGGTCGAGATATTGGAAGGTCGGGAATAGCAAGAGAATCAGGTAGAGGAGTAATTTCAATCATAGGCGATGTTCTTGCTAAGGCTCGTTTCTTGCTTTGTAGGCAGCTAGAATCTTGAACAGCTTTAGAGCGCAGAGGAGGAGTTGATTTGTAAGGAGGTTCTCTAAACGGCAAAGTACTTGGTGCCAAAGTAGTTTGACTTGATCTTGACCGCTTAGGCGAAGGCGGATGACGGAACTCTTCCTCGTGTACTGTTGCAGCTGCTTCGGCAGGTTGCGGCCATTCTAGCAGACCCAGTTGTGAACCTGGCCCTTGTTCTTCCTCCTCAGACAGAGCATCTCCTTCTCCATTGACAGCATCTTCCCTTAGCGGCTGTATTCTTACATCATTCATAAGGATGCTGAGATTGTCGACAAAAGCCAAGGGTCCTTGGGCAGCATCGTTCTCTTCCCGTTTTGCCTCGCTAAGCAGTACTGGTTCTGCTACATCAAACTTGATGTCTTCGAGGAAAGGTACGGAGAAGGGAGTGTCAGGAAAATCCAATTCAGATGTTCTGGTAGAGGTCTTGGTGTTTGAAGATGTCCTGTTGTGAAATGCTGTTGCGAGCTGACCCGCTATTTGCATAATCTGTTTCTGGCCTTCAGGCGATATAAGTCCAGCAAAAGATCGGTATAGCATGAAATAGTCGAGAAACTGTTTCTGATCATAGATTGTATTTGGATAAATCGTATCAGGGTGAAAGAGTGCAACAAGTGCTTGTAGTTCTGGTAAGGTAGAGTGACGGTTCAGCGGGAGCATCTGCACAACATCGATTAGACTGATTTCATATCTGATACACTTCAGACTGACAAGATAGGTCGGCCAATCGACTGGTGGTTCCTTCCGCTTCTTTCCTTTTACAGTCGGCGCCTCTTTGGCTTGCTCAAGCTTCTCCAATAAGCTCTTCTCATACGCTTGGTATTTAGCTATCGATACAGGCTCCGAAGGATTGACATAGACGACAAGCGAATCGTCCATGCCAGCCTTTTTGCACTCATATGCTTCGCAGCCCGAATCCTTCCCTTTGCGACATCCACAACCAACGTTGAGCTTCGACTTTGGGTAATCTCGAGTTTTCCCAATCTTGGCTTGATCTTCCCATTCATATTCATGACAACCTCTACCCTGAACCCAAACTTCATCGCATTTCCATTCTTTCTCACAAGCGTGAAAGCGACTAGAGGTGGGTTGTCTAGTGAAAAGTTTCTCGCGCTTTTCGCCAGAGTAGATATAACCTAGTTGCATCCATTTATAGCGGTCGACATGAATCTATGAAACATTTGATCGGCTGGGAAAACGACCTTCTAATCACGACCCACTTTGGTCTTGAAAGCTACTGCCACAGCTTCAAGGAAGACTTCGTAACCTGAGGTCCAAGCATTGATGAAAAATTTAGTATGACCTGGGAATTTGCGCATCAAGTCAATAGTTCTGCTCATGGCTTCTGTCTGTATCTGAAGATTGGCCTTGCACACATCACAAGGAGACTGAAGCCTACCCTTGTAAGAGAAACGACATTGCAAAGCGCGAGAGCGGTATCAAGATAGATATTAGCTAATCTAGGTCCACGTTCGAGTTTCTGTTCCGCCAGATGTCTAGAACAAAGGTAAGGTCGAACAGCAGGACTGAGTTTCAGTGCTTTGACCATATCTTCGTCGGCTCGAATGTCGCCAGTGTAGATCACAGCTTGTTTGACTTGCTTCAGATCCAGATCAGTCTTGTCAAACGATTCGACGACGAACCTAATCTGCATATTAGCAGTCGAAGTACATAGCTTGAGACATGACTGACATGCTGCTGCCTGGACAATGGTTGGCATCGAGCAAAGTGACGCGATACGTGTCCCGATCATGCGGCTATCAGAGTATACATGAGCTGCTTACCATACCATACCCTGGTCTATACAGCTCACCCTGAGCACATGCGGCTCGTTCAACTTGAGTATCGTAAACTTGACGCTGTCCCTATTGAGCGCATAATACGGGCGGACTTTCTTATCAATGAAACCAGTATTGTAATGTATTCTCTGAATAGCAGGTTCCAAGCGAAGCAAGAGCTCTTTTGTGATTTCAGAGCAAAAGATCTCGCCAGTGAAAGATTTCCTTTGCAAGCCAACCAAATGATCTGAATGGATGTGCGAGAGTAGATAGTAGAGAGGACTTTCTTGACCTTCTGGAATGGTAGTGAAACGATCACACCGGAATGTAGAACCAAATTCTTGCACTGTTTCATTGAAACTTAGCCAAACTGCAGCGAGCGAGCGACACTGAGGCGCACAGAAGCCGTGAAAGGTTGACATCCCTCGAGATCATCAGAGCACGGTATGAAGGATATTTACAAATTAGTAGTCGACGTGCTCGGAAAACAACACGACATTGGCTTTATCAATGCATGCAAGGAATGCCCCAAATCTTCGCGTCGAAGCCCGTTTGTTACGCGTTTCTTACTCAATCCCTTGCGATCTCCAAACAATCTTGAGTTTCGGTGCAGCAGCAGCCTGAGGTTTCTCTTCGCTCCAAACCGCCTCTTTGTCAAATTCCCTCAAATGAGCGGTCTTTGCGAAAGTGACTAGTCTGTCAGGAGATCTAGCTCTTCCTTCTTGTTTCTGTGAGAAACGAATGTCCAAAACAGGCGATTCGGCTCGTTGCGCTGAGGGACTTTCTGCTTGATCTGGCTCTTTCTCTTGCTGCGGAACTTGTCTATCAGGTGAGCGAGCTCTCGTAACTCTCTGCGGATCGCCTTGCCAAGTTTGACCGAAAACAGGATTAGGTAGAACAGGTTGAATTTGTGGTAAAGCAATAGGTGTCGATGCAACGGTTTTCAGTTCGACCTCGACGAGCTTCTTTGTAGCTTTCTTGACTTTAACTTTCGGTACAGAAGGTGCCGGATCTTGTTCTTCTTCAGCATAAGAAGGGTAAGTTTTCCCACTCCGATCTCTCAATTTCATCCCTTCTCCTTTTTCCCTTTTCACTTCCAGTTTCTCTTTTTTAACCGTCGGTTGCACTCTTTCTTGTCGACCAATCAATAAATCGTACAATTTCCCAGTCTGAACAGCCCAATCAGGTAATGCTTTCTTTCCAGTATTTGAAGTAAAAGTAGTCGAAATAGATTTCTCCATTGGCAAGACATCTTTCAAATCCCATTCCATCGTGTCATGTACTAATCCAGTAAGGAAACTAGCAGTTGAAGTAGATAAGGCTCGATCAGAATAACCACCTTCAAGAATAGCTACAATTTTCGGTACAAGAGGTGTAGTGGATGAGGTGTTGGAAGAATAGGAGGTAGAAGAGGATGCAAAAGTATTCAGATCCCTTGTGAAGCGAGAATAGAAGGAAGTAGGAACTCGACGATTGTGTCTTGACATTGAAGGATATTCATGCTCACTTGCGTCCATACCTTAATATCCAATAGATCAGCTAATATCGACATATTATAGCAAAAGGAATTGACCGGCTGAAACTAGGAACAAAGTCCTTTCTGAATCTGCTGCCGTTTGGCTTAAGAAATTCTTGGCTGCACCAAACAAGCCTTGATGATACTTTGGATATATTTCTTCGTGAAACTGTTGCGTTGAAGTATATGTTTCGAGATGAACATTTGATATGAATTGACCATGATTTCCCGAAATTCGAACAGAAGCATCAGAAACCATTCGAGCATCTCCATCTTCGCAAGGATAGGAAAGGATATCGTGCAAAGATGCATAAAGGATTTGTAAGGGTCGTTTCTTTTTAGAGACACCATTTGATTTGGCTGGGGAATTTCGTGGTGTAGTTTTAGGTGTAGTAGCAGCTGAGCGAGCTTCTTGGTTGAGTCGCCAGACGATTTCTTGTGTTCCTTGTCCGTGATGTAGATCAATATCGCTGTCTACTTCTTCAGCATGTTCACTTTGTCCAAGTTTTGGTAATACTCACAAGATCACTACTCGATCAACTTCAGAATTGAGAGAGGCATGACCAGCAGCAATCCCAGCTAAATTACTTCAGTCTGATTTCAGCCAACCGTGTTTTCACACAATCCTATTTCACAAGGGAACTCACACAAAACAGAAACCACAAGGTGAAGCATGTCCACAATGATGCCCTGGAGGTCTAACAACGCAAAACCTTTTCCCACCGCCTTCTTGCGATATTTCATCAACAGCTTCACATACACATCCTATACTTCCTTCTATTGCTTCTTTGCTTCCAGGTGAAAGATATAAATCTCCCTGAGGTAAATGTTCTGGAATTTCAGATTGATTCAAGGTATGTAGTGATGGAACAGAATGGATCCAAGAGAGTAATTGATCAGGGTAACGAGGTGCTAGATCGTTGAGGTCTGATTCGCTCGGTTTGAGGTTACTTGAGTTGTGGATATACCGTACAGAAGGATGAGACAATGGTATAGAAGCTTTACTGAACTTGATATCGAAAGGAGAGCCTTGCAAATGCAGGGAAGTGTGGTCTTCTGACAGGGAAGGCAGACATGCGATATTAGGGGATTGTTGTAATCGACAGTAGGCAGCTGCGATGCCTAGCTTCACAGCAGCTATACGTTCAGGTCGCTCTACTATCGATGACGCATTCACAAGGCCATCCGAGCCTTTCCTGGTATATACATGTTGCAAACAATCTTCTTGAATTGTTACAGCAAGCGTAGGACGAGCAAGGCGGAGGCCAGATAGTGATTGACTTAATTCATCTGTACGAGTGTCGCGCGATTTGCTAGGTCCAGCTTGCATATAATGGTAGTATGCGAAAGACAAAGTGTGTGCGTCGAATGCAAATAAATGACTCCTTTATGTGATTATGTAGCCTTGCCCTTCTTCTTCACGTCCTTCTTCTGATTGTCCTTCGAATCAGCATAGTATCAGCTGCATCTGATCAGAACGAACCTCATGTATCCAGTCATTTAGCCCTGCGTTGTTTCTCGCGATTTCGATAGCAAAGAATTGAATGCGAGTGGCTATTAACATCGATTGGCTGTCAGCTGTAAGACAGCCAATTAAGAACACCGAGACTGACCAAACATGCTGTTCTCTTCTGAATAGTCTGACGAAGATTTCAATCTCAACAAAGTCCCAAAGTTGTGATCGTCTGTTCACGAGTATATATCAGCCTACCTCCCCTTCATACATCTTGCACTAGCGGGAAAAGCAACTGACGAATCTTATCTTGCCATTGCAGAATCCATTTCCTCCAAGTTTCCTTTGCTTCCGGACTCTTCAAATCCCTAGTCTCATCCAATTTACTTAATCTATCACCTTGAAACAAAGCAGGGAATGTTTCTTTGACTGAAGCTAACAATTCTTCATCATGGCGAGTTAGTTTCAGAGTTGATGGTTTCACAGATTCGCATAGTTTCCAATGGGCGTTACTAAATTCCACGCATTTCACCTGTTTGCCTTATTGAGTAAGCAATAGTATCCATCGAGTCATAGATGCAGAGTAGAAGCGAACAGCGAACGACATTTCAATCTGTATTATTATACTAAGCTTGGACTTTGCGCTGAAGAAGGAGGAAGGGATGAGATGTACCTCTGGAGCATTGCCTTCGTAACCCTTTGGAATCTCTGCTCCTGCTTTAACTACGTCGGTCATGATTGTATTTGGTTAAGCTCGGATGTTCGCGTCAAGTCAAGTCATAGCGCGCGCCTGTACTGAGGCAAACATTGTATTCATAGACAATATGCATGGACTAATTACAAGCGTTTGTATTCCTCGCGACTACATATTCCTCGCGACTGCACACTATCGAGAAGTAATTGAGCAAAAGGTCAAACCTAGTATTGGTGGACTTCGACTCAGCATGTCAGCCACAGCTGCAGAGATGTCCTTCAGCACAACATAACGAGCTACAAGCTGAACAAAGGAAGAGAGATCACATAATGATTTTGCTGACAAGTTGGTCATGGGAGAAACTAAGCAGATAGGACTCGAAGAAAATGGCCAGGTTTAGAGAGAAGAAGAAAAGAGAGGGAGAGGAAAGCTGCGAAAGCTGGCTGAGACCGACAAGAGGCATGAACGCGACAAAAGAGCACGTCCAATTGACCTTCAGTCTAAATTCCGGTAGCAGAGCAGACCTATGACATAGAAAACCCACGTCGAGGATATGCCACTTCGCCAAGGTCATATGCCTTCTTCCTGCGGAGCTGGACATCAGTTTACGAGTACACATGTTGAAGATCAGATGTGAAGCGAGCCTATCGAAGGAAGAAGCGAATGATTCATCTGCATCAAGTGTCACTAGCAATAAAGAAAGCGCAACAATGATAACAAGAAAAACGTGCATTGAAAGAAAGCCAAAGCAGAAATGTTGGTTACAATAAGCTTTTGAGAACTGGAAGCCAAAAAACCTGTAAATCGCAAACAATAACAGATCAGCATGTCTATTCCCATTGCATAAAACAGTTCTTTCCTCAAAAAAAGAAGAAGGTAAAGAATCAGACATGAACCAAGTTTTCTACGGCATGTCACCAATATTGCAACTTCTCAACCTCTTCAACTTTGCAAACCCATTTCTGCGCATCCTCCATTTCAACATCTCATAAATTGCTACCATCCTTCCTATTCATCTTTCCGTACGAAACACAATAGACCGGAAAAGCATAAAAATCAATGTAGAAACATAAATCGGTCAAATCCCTAGGTCAAGTCCTAAAGCCGAAAGATGATATAAAGACATCATTAAAAGCCAACCCATCTGATGCTCCGACATCGAGAAAAGTAGGTTGAACAGAGCGAGACGAAGGAATGTTTGGGATAAGGTGACAGACGATGTTTGAAATTGAAAAGGATTGATCGATCGCTAGCGAATACGACGGCACTTCCTGACTGTTAAGAGATAGTCAGCATACATAAAGAAAATGCAAGAAGGGGTAAACATACTTGCTTTTGGTATGCTAATCATTTTGATGGCAAGAATAGCAAGGAAGAAAATATAGAATGGAAACTTACAAGTACTGATAAAGAGTAGGTATATCAATGGCACCTATTAATAGCAACAACAATGAGCATCATGTCCAAAGTTCAAATACGAGTTCGACAGGAATGATTGAAGATTCAGACGCCCTCAAAGCCTCATCAACCCATCATCGCAAGACCAAGTTCCCATCTTCAGTCCCTCTGCCACTCGAAACAAGGAACAAAGCACCATCCTAACAAACGATCGCTGAACCAGAGAAACACAAGAACATGTCCGAAAAATAGCAGCACTACAACACTTTCATCTCGAGAAGTCTAGTATGAGAAGGTCAATCCCAATCGGCATCCAAGCAGAGCAAAGAAGAGAGGGTTAAACTCTTCTCATGCTTAGATCGGAAGACGACTTTGGTACAGGAAAGTTTCCAATTCGACTTCTTTGAAACGGAAATGGAGCACTAGCCATATCCTCAGAGATTCTTGAGTCCTCCGTGTAACGGTTCTTGATCGTAAGAGAACGAGGTCCCATTGCTTGAGCATGTAAAACGACAGTTGAACTTTTGGTGAAGAGGAATTCGAGGTAAAGCAATGACTTGAACAAAGGAGTCATAGGAGGAAACTGCGAAGTTAAACAAGGGAAGGTTTTCATCATAGAAAAGAAAGGAATGGCTTGAATCGAATGCAAGGAAAAGTCAACTTACGAGAATTGTTCAAGATTCCAGCTTTTTAACCTGTGAGATAGAATCAAATTGATCAGTCTCTGTTCTCTCGTAGTAACGCGTTATGGAAGAGCGAATAGATAGAATCAGACAAAAGGATTACTGGCAAGTAAAGCCGCCTCTGAGAAAACTCAGCTGCAGCCAAAGCAGAAACTTGTTCCCCTCCTTCACTCCTGCAACAGAGATCCAGAGAAGAGCAAGTCCCCGTCTTTCATAGGGTTGACACCATGGTCGATATGATGGGGAAAGAATAATTAATGTCATCTTGTTCAAAAGGAGGAGTTAGGGTATTGAGCGAGGGAGAGAAGCTTACGTGTTATAAGAGGAGGAAAGAGTGTACGAAGCTGAGGAAGAAGAGGAAGAAGAGAAAAAACCTTGCCCAGTGATAGGCCTGATTGCGATTTCAAGAAGGCAGCTTGAGTACTTAACATATCCTGACGAGAGGAGGAGAGGAGGAGAGGAGCCTGTCTTCTTTCCTCACAGGCCACCGAGGCCCAGTGCCAGCTCACTCAATCTGAGAACACAACAAGCCTTGCAAGAATAACAAGTGGAACAGCTCGCCTCCAAACTATAGCATCATAACGACGATGCCGGTCGTGGACATTGACGATTACAGTCCGCCGAGCAACAGTCGACCAGTTCGAGCAACGCGCAAGAGGAAAGCCAATGTCATTGATCTGACAGAAGACAGTCCTTCGCCCAACTTGGTGGCCTCAACTTCCAACGCTCGACCTTCTCCTGCAGCTGCTACCTCTCCTAGAAGACGCGCTAGACAGTCTTCATCAGAAGATATAGTCTTTACTGGTCAATCTCATGTTTCGCCAGCAACAACAAGGACAGTTAGGCAGAGATCTTCCAGTAGGCCGAATCATCATTTCGTGTTGCAAGTCCCTAGTAGACCTGCTTCTACTTTCATAGATTTGACTTCAACGTCAAATGCTCCTCCTCCTGCTCCTACTGCTGCTGGTCCATCAACTCGGTCTGCTGTAGTTACTCAGAATATGTTACCTGCTAGCGTTCGGAATGCTTGGAATGGTTAGTCTTGAGAAGTTTCATCAATCAAATTACCCATCACAATCTCATGCTTCACTTATTACTCGTAAAGGCTTTGTTGGAAGTATACCTATTCATGGAGCTCCCAATCCACCTTTACCCAGATCTCTTCCGCCAGCAATACCTCAACCTCCTCCTCCTCAACAACGTCGAACAGCTCAAGGTGGCTTTACTAGAGGAAGAGGAACAGCACCTTTTCATCATTTTCATGATCAAGGTCCTTTTTTGGCTAGAGCGGGAGATTACGACGATGATTATATACCAGCTGGTTTATTTCAATTAGGCTTGTTTGGAAGAGGAGGAGCTGGTGGAAATCTTTTAGGTGGCTACGGTAGTGGTGGAGGAGGACCATCTAATTCGGATCCCAAACCAGCTAAATACGATGCAAACAAATCTCATCCTAGAAAATTGGATCCTGGTTACAGAAGAGATATAGTTCCACCTGATGAAATTGTCAATATCGATGCTGAAGATTCTTCTGAAGAGTCTTGTTATGAAGAAGTTCCTGTTTGCGCTGGTTGTGAAAAGGAATTGTTTTTGGGAAACGAAGCGGAAAAGGATTCTGCTAGACCTTATGCTCTCAGATGTGGTCATTTGGTTTGCGCTGAATGCGCTCACAAGGGAAAGAAGGCCAAAGCGATTCCGAAAGGTGGTGGGAAGAAGAGTAGAGGGAAGAAGAAGGCTTCTCCTGCTGTGGCTGCTTTGGAAGAAGGATTCGCTCCCATGTGGTCTGGTTGTCCTGTCAAGAGTTGCGATGGTGCTAGCACAGCTTGGACAAGAAAGGTCGGGCATGAAGATGGTCTGTGGGACGTGTTTCTCTGATCTGCTGCAAGCGATGAGCCAAGTTTCGGATAGCATTTGTCATTGTATACTAATTCACTTCGCATATTATCTGCATACTGGCATGTATTTACTGTTTCCTATCGTGCACACTCAAGTTCCCATTTTATCCATCAGTCACCTCTTTTCATGATTCAATATTCCTCAAAGTCAAAGAAACATTCTATTTGCTACGCCCTGGACTCTGGACCAATGCTTCCCGAGCACAGCAGCTGCCTATCGAGGCGCTACCGCTCACTTCGTCCTGAACTTCTCTCAGCGTCATCCAGGCAACCTCCTGGTACCTCAAAGTATTTGCCGCTCCGCCCTCTATATGAGCCAGGCCTTCATCAGCTCATCCCGGCTCTCTCCCATTAGTAACGCCGTATTACCTGACCCTCAATCAGGGGAGACTACAGGCACGGCTTCTTTCTTGAGCTGTCCAATCCTTTTCTCTTTCTCTCTCTCTTTATTTACTTCTCATACTTTCATACAATCGCAAACAATGCATCAGACATCCGTGCTCATCTTCACACTTGCTCTGCTACAAGCTACTACAGCTCGAATTCAATCAACCAAAAGAACCTATGCAGTCTGCACTTGCGATTCAGATTGCACTGCTCCAGACATCTGGTCTATTTCAACTTGTCTATCAGGCGCTTGTCAGTTCTCTTGCAAACTGGGGACCAAAATGAAGAGCGACCTTACTGGTTGCGTTACTACTACTTCAATTGGGACTTGTCCGCCTGGTCAAAGTGAGTCGCATATTCTTACATTTCTTGAATCCTCGACTGACAAAAGAAGAGGCTGGAATCCTGTATCCAGATCATGCATTTCTACTATTTCGGATGTCAACAATTGGTGCGTCTGCTATTATGTCCCTAGATTTCGATGACTGATCTATTTTTACAGCGGTGGCTATCAGAACATCTGCCCTACCGATCTTCTTGGTATTTCTACTTGCGAAAACTCCCTCTGCAAACTTAACTGTCACCCTTACACCTTCTTCAGCACTTCTTCCTCAGCCTGCGTTCCCAATACCGCTGCAGCTTGTGGTACCCAAGGCAAAGCTTGCACTGGACCACTGTCCAACGGAAGGGCTACTTGTGAAGGAGGTGTGTGTGGCCGAACCTGCAATGATGTAAGCTTGTCTTTTTGTTTTCTCTTGGTGCACAACCTGACTTTGTTTGGCAGGGATATGTCTACAATTCAGCGACAAACGATTGCGTCATCAGTACTTCCACCAATAGCTGTGGTCTAGCTCAAGTCAAATGCCCCGTCTATCCTGGTACCTCCGCAACTTGTAACTTCGGTATTTGTGGCTCGCAATGTCTCAACGGCGGAGTTTTCAACCCCGTAACGAACACCTGCTCAACCAAAGCTACCAAATGTGGTTTCTTCCCAGTACGCTATGCCTCGGCACTGAATCGAGAGATCGCTGACTAGCATGATAGTTTCAGCAAACATGCCCCACCGTCACCAATGGTCAAAGTGTCTGCAATCTGCTGGATTGCCAGACTGTTTGCAACGATGGTAGGTCTTGCCTTCATTTTGTTATATCTCGTACTCGCGTTGATATGGTTCTCAGGCTACGTCTTGGCTTCCAGTCTGACGCAATCAGCTCTTTCTCTATTGAACCTTGTCGGATCTTCGACTACATGCGTTGATGTAAGAAACAATAACAAAGTTTGCGGTACCGGATGCAATGCCTGCTCCACCACGAAAGCAAACTGCATCTCAAGCTGTCAATCTGGATCATGCGTCTTATCCGGGAAACCTGGCTATGCCTACGATCCTTCAAGCGGCAATTGCATTTCTATCTCATCAGACATCAATAATTGCGGCTCACCAGGATATCAATGCTATCAGCCCGTGAACGGAGTCGCTAAATGCTCGACTTCTGGAACAATTTCTACTTGCTCTTTCACTTGCAATGCTGGTTACAAAAAGAATGGTCTTTCATGTCAAGCTAGCACCGCTTCAGCTGTTCCTCAGGGCAAGAAGAAGCGTCGTGGGCCAGTTAAAGACTTCTACTGCCCTTCCGGAGAAGTCGCTTGCCCAATTGCAGGCAGCAAGAGTCTGCAACAGGCTAAAGAAACTGCTGAAGGAATCAAATTCGCTCCAACCAAAGGTGGATACGAATGTATCGAGTGAGATTTTCACGCTCTCCATCTGAACAGGTGCTAACCAAAGTTTAATCAGTACTCAATCCACTCTCGAATCCTGCGGTGGTTGCGCGAGCTTAGGAGAAGGTCAAGATTGTTCGATGATCCCTCATGCAACAAGTATGGGATGCAGTGAGTCACTCTTGTGATGATTCTTGAAGCCCGAAGCTAATGTGATTGTCAGGCGCCGGCAAATGTATCGTCTTCAAGTGCGCTAGTGGCTTCGTTGCGAGCAAGAACGGGTCCCGCTGCCTTCGTCTCTCTCACAGACATTTCAACGCAACAACAACAAGACATGAAGCTAGACATTTCCACGACAGTTCAGTCTTTTGAACAATGGGATTTAGTGGTTTGTGTATATGCATGTTAGCATCGATATCTAATGTATTGGCATCTCGAATTGATGTTATACATCATCCATCTTATCGTTGCTACTCCTCCATCTGATCAGCCGGTTCCGCCTTGCCTTTGGCGCTCTTCTTTCCTGACTTCTTCCCCCTGGTTCGGCAGTCATTGTCTGCCAATTGAATGGCATGAACAAACTCACTTCTTACTGCCTTTACTGTCCTTGATAAGAGGATAATTGCTCTTGGAGACCTTTTGTCTTTCAATTGGTCTTTGCTTGAGTTTACGTTTAGCAAGCTGAGAAGGAGTCTTGAGGGCAAGCATCCATTCCGGGATTTCACATCCCGAATTGCGCATAATATTTACGACTGTAAAAGCGTTTCAGCACGTTCTGAAAAAATCCTAACACATGTACTTACTGCTTTTAAGGTGGGAGCCATCATCTCTTGTAAAATACGTAATCGCACTACCTCGACGACCATTGCGACCCGTTCTACCGATTCGATGAATATACGAAGCAGCACCTTGAGGGAAATCATAGCTTGTCCATGGTGTCAGTGGCCATTTAGCTAAGAGGAAACCGAGTGAAGCTCACTTGATGACCACATTGACTTGCTTGAAATCGATGCCTCTCGAAAGAACATCCGTACAAATGAGAACCCAAACTTGCCCGTTTGCAAAACCTTGCAGTGCTTTATCCCTAGCCGCTTGCGTCCGTTCCGAATGAATGACATCAACTCTAACATTCTCCCCTTCCAATTGTCTACATAAATCGCTTGCTCTTTCTACCGATTGCACAAAGACTAAGACGGGTGGAAGTAATTTACCAGATCGAATGAAAGTTCGTAAAGTGGATAATTTGCCTTCTTCCGTGCCGCAAAAGACGAGTTGTTGCTCAATCAATGAAGCAGCTGCATCTTTCTGTCCAACAATTACTCGAATGAAATCTTTCTGCATGACCGTTTTAGCGACTTGTCGAGTTGAAATCAGCGCACAATTGAAGAAAAAGGAGGAGAGAAAAAGACATACATTCTTCCATCCCACTGGCGAAGGTTGCCGAGAAGATAGATTTATGTAAATCGGCATGAGTACAAGCTTTGAGAACATCGTCCGTTTGTGATAAGAAATCTAGCTCAAAGAGTCTGCGAGTACGGTCAACTGATTTCAGAACACGATGAAATGAGCACTGACTTGTCGCCTTCGTCCAAGATGAGATTTACAACACTAAGACAAATGGTCAAACCTTGTCGTGCAAGCATTTGAACAGGCTTACTTCTCCGTTGACACAGTACCCTCCTTCAGAGCGTAGACAAGTCGTAGAGGTGTGGTAATTATCAGATCTAATCTCAAGTGAGCTCCGCGAACACATTGAGACTGGACATTAAAAGCTTACTCGGAGTTACATCGCCTTTTGCCGCTTTCTTATCTCCCAGTAAAGTGACTTTCCAGCTCGTACCTTGCGCTAAAGCTGTAGCGTGAGCAAAGACTTGATTCTACTTGCGAGATTCAGCTTGTGACATTCTTACAAAGGTAGTACGACTGACAGCTAGCTCGCGAGTGGGTTCTAGAACGATAGCTGTAGTCTGCTCTTGTTTTGAAGTAGACGCAGAAAGATGATGCAGAAGCAGCGGAAGGAGGAAAGCAAGTGTTTTGCCTTTGTCAAGCAACATCTAAGCTAACCTCTATGCCAGCTATTATGCGAGCCTACCTGATCCAGTCGGAGCGCAAGCTAGAAGATCACGGTTCTGGAGCATAATTGGAACAGCCTGGCATTGTATAGGTGTAGGAGTTTTGAAAGCCAGCGATTTCAAGTTGGATTTGATGCTTTCAGGAAACTTGTGCATATCTTCCAGATCCATGAAGGAAGCAACAGGATCAGGTACATTGGTACCAGTGACTTTTATTCTGTAGAGTTTCCGAAAAGCGTCTGCATCACTATAATTGCTGCTTGAATCTTCTGCTGCTGCAGTATCCAGTTTCCTTCGCTTGTTCATGGATGGGCCAGCAGCCTCGAAATATGTGTCTAGATCTTCTCCATCTGATTCAGGAGCTACAGGCGCAGGCTCGAACAAAGCTTGAACAGGTGCATTTTTCTTCTTGTTGAAGCGAATGCCAGTGGTCAAGCTGGCGAAGCTCATACTACCGACTGGAAGAAGAAGACGTGTCGATACAATGTAGGAGAATCAGACAGAGTTCAGCTATACAACGAGTGGTGTACTACGAACAAGAGAACAAAACATGATGAAGCAATTACTGATACAAGCTACCTCCAACTAGACTCATCTCATAAAGCTAATGAATTTAAGCTACCCAGTCTTCGCCGCTGTCTCCTCCGGTCAAACAAATCACGACTTCCAGCTGCTGATTCGTCTGATCAGTCGAGTCCTCTAAATTATTATCCTGAGAGGGCGAAGACGAGCGATGTAGAAGCGAGGCAGCAGAATGATGAAGCGAATCAATTGGAGTTTGGTAAGGATAGGGGAAAGGGGCTTGAGTAAGGCCTTGATTCGCTTGGATATTCGTCTTGACTATCTCGTCCTCTTCTGATATCGCATCCCCTAGGAATCGTAGAGGCGAAGTGTAAATACTGTTGCAGGCCGCTTGAGGATCGTAAACAGGTAAGGAAGAAAGGTCGCGTTTGTATGGAGCTTTGCGGCTGTGTAAGATAGCTTCTAAGCCATAACTGCGGCATTCGTACTGTCCTATGTCAGATGAAAATCAGCTGCCTACTACAGGAGATCGTTGACCGCATACCTAGCAGATGAAGTACACCTGTGTCCACATCTAAACCTAGCAAGTACTTGACAGAATTACAGTCTTGTGCTGATCATCGTAACCAAACCGCATGCAGAATATAACCAAAATGAAATACTTCTGCCTCATAGCCTCCTTCTCCAGCTACATTGCTATCCCTGTCTGAGTTTATCTGGAAGATGTGATAGATATTTCTACGCAGCAGAGATTTTGCAGAGCCCGAGAAGTATTGCTGACAGGCGCGAGCAAGTTCGTGTAAGAAGACTTGTCAAACAATCAATCTAGTTTTTGTAATCTCGGTTGGACCTTTTGCCTGTTCGAAGGCCGTTGCGATAGTAAACTCCAGAATTATACTTGGCCGCTTGTCCTTTTGACTCAATGGGACATGCCCCCATATGTGTCCAGAAGACTTTTCAGATGTTGTCCGGTCCAGCTCTACCATCGGAAAAGCTTCTATCAAAAACTTCTGTAGTCTCTCCTTCTCCCGTGGCCAAGCAGAATCCTGCAGCGAAAGAGGCGCAGATAGATCGGAAGAATAGACGGAGAGAATGGATAGCAAGCTTTCATTATCGAGGAATGATTGACGAATCGTATTCAGCAGGAGTTTGAATTTGGTGAAAGGCTCGCAGGCTCTGACAAGTGGCTTCACCCACAGCCAATGGACCACTATGTCTGGTATCCCTTCCATCGCTGAGAATCTCGTGGTTTAGGAAAGGAGCTAATGCTCAAAATTACTCAGGACCTCATGATCAAGAGTAGCACTAGAGTAGCACACCGAAGACTATGCTACAGCAAAATGCAACTAAACTATTACATATATTAACAGAAATACTAGAAATAAAACGATGTTTACTAATGCGCAAAGCGAATAGTTCGCCCATCCGGAAGGGCTCTAGGTTCGCCAAAGTAGTCTTGTGTCGGTGCTGATTCTTCCTCTTCCGCGATGCCGCTTTCAAGTGCAGCCGTTGATTTAGGTGGAGCCCTATTAAACAACCGTTGGCGGAAAGAGGGCTGCGCTGTCGTAGAAGGCCGTTGTGGTTGCGAGACAGAAGGCGTATTCACAGCGGTCGGTACTTTTTGAGGAGCATCCTGTTGGGCGGTCGAGGCGAGGCGAGCTTTGCGATCCGCTATAGGATGTGCAACGGTGGCTACTTTGCCGGACAGTCTCGAGAGCACTGCAACGACATGATCAGCAAGAGGCAAGTGGACAGTATTCCAAACACTTACTACCAGGTCTTGCATTTGGATCTGGAGCCTTCTTCTGAATGGTAATCGTCTCGCCATTTTGTCTCTCGATAACAATCTGATTCCCGTCTTCCCACTGACTTTCAGTTGCGTTGGTACAGTAATGCCTCTCTTTTCGAATTGCTCGATCCAGCTCTTCATCTTGCATTTCCTTATTGCTCAGAGGTCGCATTCTGCCCGTCTTTTTGTCCTTCTTATAAAGCTGATCTGGATGAGCGTCTTCTTCATCTACAGTCCCATCATCGCTGACATCTCCGTCTCTCGTTCTGCTTTCAGATCGCGTCGGTGCAGGTCGATCGAATTCTTTATTGATTGCAGCTCGAAGATTAGCGAGATGAGGATGTTTAGAGGGTGAAGCATTGGCAGTCGCGGTAGCCTCTCCTTCTTGAAGTGACGGAGCGTTCGAGCGGGAAGGTGTGCTTGATGCTTTCTTCTTGCCTTCCTTTCCACTGCTGACAGATCCAGCTTTCGAAGGGATTTTCTCTATTGTCATATGTTCTCCTCGACTATTTTCTCTTATAATCTAGCGCGCACGTGGCTCAGATCGTGCACAAAACAGGGTGAGAAGAGCGAAGCATACCTCGTCTCCTTCTTGCCAAACTTCTTCAGCTTGATTCCTTTCATCATCCTCATCGGTGCTCAACCTATCTCCATGAGGATGCTCATCTACCGCTTCAGGTGTCTCCACAGCAGTGTCATCATTTGACCCAGAATTTGTGTCTGCTCGACCCATAATTCCCTCTTTTTCATTGTGATCATTAGTGACATGCGTCGCTTTCTCTTCGTCATCCTTTTCGCCGACACGTTTGACTCGAGATAGCCAGCTAGGCTCATTGGAAGTGCTGTTCGCCGTGAAGGTTCGAGAGAAGGAATGCACGCGTTTGGAGATCTTCTTGGTGTTAGTGAACAGCGGAATGCTGAGACCATGGATCAGGATAGAGGATAGAATGAGGAAGTAATTGATTGGTCCAATGGACAGCGAAAGGTAATCCAAATGCGTCTGGGGCGGGAAATTTGGTGTCGGAAGCCTTTCGACAGCGAGTGTAGAAATGAAGAGAGCTCCCACTCCGATAGGTCCTGTGTCCTAGATTTAGCGCTTCCACGAATTCTGGAAATCAATACTTACCGAAATGACCCACGAAAAGGGCTTCTCTGAATGAGTGAATATCAGGAATCCAGCGATGCAAGAAGATGATAGCTGGAAGACGACGCAGGACTAATATGCATATAGCGAGCAGCACGAGTCGCCACCAGGTGATTGTTAACGACATGTCATTGAATGAAGCGAAAGGTATTGTTGCGCCGATGTAGACAAAGATACTGCAATTGGCCAGTAGATCGAGAATGGCTGTAAGAAGCTTGGTGTTCAGCAAGCGTTTATAGATAAGCCAAGTTATTCTCACATGAGAAATTCGAATCCTCTGTGGGAAAATGAGTATCCAGATAGCCATCACAAACATCGGGCTCACCAATAGATTCTAGAAACCAAGAATCCCATGCGAAGGCAGTACCGCACGCAAACGCCTTTTAAATGTATCAGGTCAATATCTTATCAAGAGCTTTATGACTCACAGCCAGCAAATCATCTGACCCAGCAAGAGTAGTTGCACTGGTGACGAACAGAGCCAAGGCGACATACCTAGTCCAAAATCAGTGTATGAAAGTATAGACTACCTTCCGACTCACATAGCAACCATACTTTCTCTGTCAATCAGACTCCTTCTCTTGGAGAACTTGAGCAATTTTCTCGCAATAACGCCCACGGCAGCTCCAATAAAGGCTCCGAGCACAATTTGATACAAACAGACCAACAGAATCCACCAACCAATAGTATTCCCTACTCCCACTTCTTCCCTCAAGAGGAGGAACATCGCTAGATAGAGAAGCGGAAAAGCAGCGCCATCGTTAGCGCCTAACATCATGAAATAAATAGGCAGCAATTAGCTGTCAATTATACATCCTGACGGTAATGCTCACCTGATTCGGCTTGTAGCATGTGCCTAATATGCGACGGAACGTGCTCTTGAGCGTATTTGCCCTTCCCGACGACCGAAGCGGCCAGAATAGGATCAGTAGGTGTTAAACACTACATATCATGTTTCAGATAGAATGTGAGGAAGGACTTGATCTAGACTGACGGCAGCAATGACCAAAGCGTCCAAGAAGGTGAGTGCTGGAATCAACAGGTAGACAAAGGCGCCAGAGATAAGCCAGCCGAAAACCATGCTAGACGAATCTGACGATCAGGGAACCTCTGGGCTTAGAGAGGATATGAACTCACGTTGGACCCAGCATGATAGCCATAGTACGCCAATGCCGCTTGATATATGCTCGAGGTAATTCAACGCCGATAGCGAACACAGCCAATGCGATCTGCAAGCGGTCATAATAGTATGAACATGCCAGCAGAGATCATGTGTCCAATGGCTCACCACAACGCGTGAGATCTCAAGGGTGATTGTATCAATGCCATCACCTCCACCCCAACTATTCGGCGCGAAAAGGCCAGCTCCATATTCAGAAATTGCGCTAAGGGGAAAGTCAGAATCAGACGAATCTCTCACTCTCAGAAGATCGTAGCAGACTGACATGCCGACAAGAGTTGCAATGATAGCTTCGCCTGCGTAAAATCGTTCTTTGATCAAAGCACTATCAAAGGCAGAGTGTTTATATGGCTCCATTCTGGTGACAGAGAGTAATACCTGAAGATTCCGAAGAAGACGGTGAAGACTAATGGCAATACTCAATGAGTGGATTCCCTGTCAATCTGAGGCTGAACTCACTGGAAAGAAGTGTGAAAGCAAGGTGGACCACTGTGACCTGTGGTGCAAAGCGATAAGCCCACGGAGTCATCTGAAGCAAGAGTACCAACCTCTGGAGTGATTTTGAACAGGTCGTGATGTGCCTCCTCGATAGATCCAGCGCCGGTGTGCTTCGCAAGATTTACATTTCGATTGTAAGCTGTCTCTTGCATGCTCCCAACCGTGTAATGATAGACATCTGATCTCTTGCTAAAAGCAGCATGCAGGAGCCTGTTCATCGTGCTTCACTGTCTGATGGTTTCAAGGCTGAATTGCGTTTTGCCAAGTCGTTGAGAAATCCCGAAAGACTTGAGACAGGAGCTATACAAGAGCTACAGCCTGCAGCTCAGTGAAGATATATCCAGTCTTGAGCAAGGCCGGTATAATCCTTTCGTGGTTTTTGAGAAGAAGACTCGCTCCGCATGTTTGGCTCATAGTATAATCAGCCGCTCGAAATTCGGCATCGCAATCAGCATCGCTTGCGGTGAATGACAAGTAGTGTTGAAGTATTACATAAGTATGATGGTTGATATCTGTACAAGAGTACTGCTAAGCAAAGCTGGTGATTTCCCCTATGCCCAGATTGCTTTGTGCATCTTGGCTTGATCTTCGGATCTTAGCTTTGCATACTTCCGCTTTGACAATACTCGACCAGCGGGTAGTCTGACTAACGACTTGAAGGGGAATTGAAGTGCGAAAAGAGAAAGAAAGAGAAAGAGCGACAGTGATGAAGTTGACGACATGTGACGAGTATTGATAATTTAGTGCTGACATGATGGTAGAGGTACTTGAGGTATATTTGCGACAGCGACAGGGAAGCTATGACCTGCACGAGGACCAAACAGAAGTCAGTCATATGGTACGGAATTGGCGTGCAAACGCACCCATTCATTCGTCTCCCATTTCTGCTTCGGACAAATCGTGCAAATCTAACAAATCATCGTCATCATTGAGTAGCATATCTTCGTCTTCTTCTTCGTCTTGCTGTTTCTCTCTCATGTGTGAATGATCATGATGTTCCGGGCCGTCTGCCGCTCGATCGTAGACGCTATCTTCGTGATGTGAGTGATCGGCATGTTCATCATCGAGTAATGGATCTGCTGGTGAATCGCCAACCATTTCTTTCTTCCCCCCATCAGACTGTTTCTCCAATTTCGCTATCCTTTCTTCTAAACTCTCTTCTTTTTGTTGCTGCTGTTGTTCAGCAGCAGCAAATTCATTCGTTGCATCAGGAACTCTTTGTCTTCTTCTTCGTCCATCTCCAGCTTGTGCAACAGGTCGCATTCCCAATTTAGTATAATCTTCAGGTTTGATGTTGGCTTGCTGTTCTTGTTCTTGCCCGACAGGTACATTAGGTTTCCAAGCTGGTACTTCCTGTTTCCCACTATCAGCTTCTGAATCTTTCTTAATGACTAAAGGCGCTGCATCTTTCTGAACAGGTGCAACTCCACCTCTTGCTACATTGTTTTCCATTACTACTCGAGCAGGCGCTTCTTGTTGAGCGTAGATTGGTGGTGCAGCGGGAGCGGGAAGGGCGAAATGTGGATTTGAAGGAACCAACAAAGGCATAGAAGTCTTGTCAGGCGGTGGAACATAGCCTACACCAGCTAAAGCTAGCAAGAAGACGATTAGAGAAATAGTAAAGATAACGCCAAAGCCCAAGTCGACAGGCTGTGATTTCTTGAGATGAGCAATAGCGCGAGTGAGTGGGCTAGTTAAAGCAGAGAGGGACTGAGGGAAAGAAGCGGAAGCTGGTGATTGACGAGCGTCTTGTGGGTTGGGCGAGAAGGGAGGATAAGGCAGAGAAGGCGATAACCTGTGTTTGCTTAGGGGTTTCTGTTGACTGGCTGCATGAACAAAAGCTTCATCTTCATAGACAGGTTGTAGAGTACGTGATTGCTGGTGCTCTTCCTGTCCTAGAGGAGGAGAATCACCGCCCAAAACTGGAGTACCAGGAAACTTGAATGTGCTAGCTCTGACTTGCGGTTGCTGATCACCTTGCGTGTTGGCGGCCTTACTACTTGTACGACGATGGGCGTTCTGGATAGAGGAAGTATTCTGGATGCTGCCTAAGAACGAGCGGAATGAGCAAGACTCTATTTTGATCGCTGCCTGTGAATTGTAGGCTACCTGTGATGGAATAGGTGCGCGCCATTGCAATTTGGTGGTCTCCAATAAGCAGCGTAGCGATCACTGCAGCCTTTGTCCAGATAATGGTTCGTGCTCAAAAGAAAGTCGCGAAAAGTGCCCCGAGGTCAATGCAGCAAAAGTATGGCGAAGTCATCCGTTATATACAGCCGCATTACAGTTATACAGCTTAACAGGTAGCCACCTATTGCTTGAAAATGACGTTCTGATCAGAAGCATTATTAGCCTTTACGAATACCAAGCTCTGGGGCCGCTAAGTTTACCGTTAGAGGTTGATGTCGCTCTTGATTCACCCTGAATTGAGGATCAGTGTCCAACCTAAGCTTGACACTTGCATGTAGAGATGCTGGGTCTGGTAAGATCTGTGTTCGACGCGTTTTCTCAGCGATCAATCCTTTTGATGCTCAAATGTAACGGAGCGTACCCTTCGCCTGCCGAAATTGGGAATCCAAGTGGTCTTCCAGATCTTTCCATCGACAGGCTACATCATTTGAATTTAGCCGAATCAAGGTATGATTGTGTGACAGAGGGAAACACACTTTGGCAAGCTGATATTGCCTCTTCATCGGCCAAATCTCCAAGATCCACCACAAGTACTTTCGAAAACCTTTAGCGGTCAACGCATCGTGTAAAGGAGCCTTGGTGGCTTGTTCAGCAAACCAATTCCCTTCTTCCGTTCGATTTTTCAATTCATTACTGTCTGTATAAGGGATGCCATAACTTTCACAAGTAATCGGATCGAGTAGGAGAGTATCAGGTGGAGCGTTCTTGATCATCTCTTCTATCAACCAGCGTAACGGAATCGAACTCAAATCATATTTGGCCGTATCGAATTCATGACTGCCGCCGACATCTGAATGATCTCCTCTGTGCGACTAGCGTCAGCTAAAGGAGGAACAAGATTCAAAAAGAAGGCATACAAGAAGTACAGTTCTTTGACATCGGTCTGCAAATCGATATGCGGAACGTCAACTGGTGGTCGACCTTGCATCTTCAATAAATCGTTCAATCTTGAACTTGGTACATCTGGTGTGTTTCTTTCAGGTCCAGCTGGATCAGTCTGCCACGGATTCTGAGCGTATCGGACTCGTCGTTCTCCCAAAGATATAGCATGACGGAAATACTTGATGGCGTCTACAACTCATAGTGAGCAAAGGAGAAGAGACAGGACCATGAGAGAACAAACGGTTGCTACCGGTGAAGGGCAAGTGCTTGATACTGATGACGCCCACTGCATTGACGGTATCGAAGACAAGTACTTGATTTATCACGGCAGATCGCGAAGAAACAGCTTTGAAGTCTGAGAAACGCTGTAAGCAATGCAAAAGGACAAATTAACGCCGCATTACCTGCTGCTAGAGTGTCATTGTTTGATTGGTACTGCCTCTAATATCAGTCTTTTTATCATTCATAGTGTAAGAGCATGTACCAGCTGCCAAGCATAGGTAACGAGATCTGCATTCTCAGGCGGAATGAGTCCCACTTTATTCACCCTGCGTTTGGAATGATAAGCTTCGATCTGATGAGGCAATGATAGACCTACATGCCAGCCAACGCTCGAGCAGTATAGGCGCCGCTGAGGTGATAGGAATTAGCGCCAAATTCGGCTCGAGGGAGTATGGAAGGGCATACCGTGAGAAGCCAATAAGAATGATTCGATCTTCTGGATTCTCATAGTTGTTGACTCTTGAACACGACGTAAACAAAGTCAGATACAGACGAATTGCGCTTGACATGGATTTACAAAAAAGTATATGCCGCTTGAACGTGTGCCTAAACCATTCTATTCAGGACATGCTGCACCAAAAGTATGAACTGAAGTTACGCTGAGATACCAGGCAAAGGCAAGATCGAATAGCTTGGCGATCCTTCGAGTAACAGGCGTGAAGAAATTAGGCGAGGTGTAAGCTGGAAAATTCATATCTCGTTAATTCGAGTTGTATCCTCGATAGGGTGGACTCACTTCCTATTCCACGGTTGTAAAAGACCTGTGGTCAGTCCAAGAGATAAGCCAACGGCAAGCAAGCAAAGACATAAGCGCACCCTTTGTCTTGGATCATCCTTGATTAAACAATCAAAGATCTTGATGACATTGGTGTTCTTAGTAGAGAACTCGTTCGAGGTGCCGTCGAGGCATAGGATAATAGTCTTGGAAGCGGGATAAGGAAGTTCGGCAGTTCGGCTCATTCTGGAAGTGCAAAGGCGTCGAAAGATGAAAGAAGAGCAGTGTTGCATTATCAAGAGCTAGACTCTCGAAGGATGAGCTTGCGAGACAATAGCTTGGCCTGCAGTCTGAGGCTCAGAACAGCTTAGCGCGTCAGCAGCGCAACCAGTGCTGAGACGAGGCTAAATCGCGGAATAGAAGACAGAATGAAAGTGAAGACTTCTCCGACTGAGCAGAGCAGACAGCAGCTCGTCGTTAGAGATCAAGAATTTAGCTTCGAAGGAGACAAAGCCAAACAAGAGGGAATCGTCTGAATCTGTAACATTCGGGATCCTGGATAGGCACAGAGGCGTAGCATGCGCCGTGAGCAGATCAGCGCTCGATCGTGTAGCCTTAAGAAGCAGCAGCGTGGCGAAACAAGAGTCAGGCTCGAAATTGAAAGTGTTGGATTTAACGACGAGGTGCACTTGCTCTTTCACGACCTTAGACGTACGGCCTGCTTGCAACAACACTATACAGCAGACTGAAAGAGCTTTTTCTCAGCTTCTCTTTCACCTTTTTTACGAAATACAAAATGACAGAAGCTGCTGCTGGTCAGTCCACAGCTGGATGCGTTACATACAGCACTCAATAGAGTCACATTTAGTCCCTACATTCAAATGCAAGTCCGCATGCTACAGGCGTGATCTGATCAGCTGACATGGAAACTCTTCAAACAGTGGTCCTAGGTAGGCTTTTTGCGCTGCAAATATAGGCGAATCTGACCTTGAATGCTCTAGTCGGAGATGGTGGTACTGGTATGCATTGATTATAACGAGTCTGTCGCGCAAGCTGATGGAATGGCACATCAACAGGAAAAACAAGTAAGCCAGAGGTACACGTCTCATACAACCGCTCATACCTATGCAGCCTTCGTCAAGCGTCATTTGACGTGAGTTAATGGATTGTAGAATCTCCTTGAAGAGATTTTGTGATATCTTCTTAACTCACAGCGGTGAATTCGAAAAGAAGTATATTGGTCGGTCTCGGTTCAATTGCTTGTGCAGCTTTACCTGATGCACGGTAATAGCCACACTTGGTGTCGAAGTCCACCCTCTTGATTTCTTCACCAACTTTGGTACCATTCGATTCAATGTTTGGGATACCGCAGGACAAGAGAAATTCGTGAGTGGCATTTTCGCAGTCCAGAGGTTATCTCTTAGCCTGGCTGGTTGCCTCACAGGGAGGTCTGCGAGATGGGTACTACATTCAAGGTCAATGCGGTATCATCATGTTTGATGTTACTGCCAAAATCACTTACCGCTCTGTTCCCAACTGGCACCGTGATCTGGAACGTGTTTGCGAAAACATCCCAATCGTTCTTTGCGGTAACAAGGTTGATGTTAAGGTATGGTGAACGATGAGGGAACCCCTTCAGCGCAGCTCATGATCTGTTTTGCATACAGGAACGTAAAGTCAAGGTATGCACAGCGCTTGTTATTGTTATTCATCTTATAGAGGGCGCGCGCATACAGGTCGGCCAAATAACCTTCCACCGAAAGAAGAACTTGCAATACTTTGAAATCTCGGCCAAATCAAACTACAATTTCGAAAAGCCTTTCCTTTGGTTGGCGCGCAAGTTGACTGGTTCAGCTTCTTTGGAATTTGTTGCTTCGTACGTTCCGCGTCTTGTTTTCTAGTATTCTTGATACTGAACATTGTTGCGAATGAACAGACCAGGCGAGTTTGCTTGTCAACAGACACCTCAAGTATGCTAATATTGCCGAGCACAGCTTTGGCACCTCCTGAATTGACTGTCGACGCCGCTACTATGGCTCAATATCAGAAAGAATTGTAGGTTTAGGACTGAATCTGCGGTGTGCCTGCTGATTCCACATTTCAACCTCACAGGGATTCCGCTGCGCAGATGGCTCTGCCAGACGAAGACGAGTAAGAATTTGAAACTCTATTTTGCCTTCTATCTAATACTCTTGTAGTGCCGATTTGTAATTGCGAGGAGCAACTTTGGACTACACTCAGTAGATGGAGTAGGAATGCATGCACAACGAAATCTAAAGACGAGAACTTTGCGTTAGCAAGAAGTTATAGCCTGTCCTTTCAGTTTTCTACTTGGATGACTCTGTGTCACAAGCCAGACCGTCAATGCTATCGTATAATACATTTTTTCGTTTCGTACATCCAAGCCCATACAATTTGATCACGATCAGAATGCTGTAATTTCGCGGATCTGCGACAGTTTCTTTGACACTTCTTGCACTGTACGATCTAGTTCGCCAGCGATCTGCATGATCACATGAATCGACGCTCTTGCAACAGGAGCAAGAGACATACCTGAGCTTGTTTCTGCGCTGGCAAATGCGAAAACTCTTCGCACAAGTTGCCATCCACTACACCTTTGACTGGTGCGTAGTCTGGCAAATGGACATCAGCGTGAATAGATTAGTAGATCACCGTGCTCACAGCCTCGGTATGCAAGATGATCTCGTCCGACAATCGACTTTGCTTCTGCTCGCATATGCATTTCAAGAGTCTGTCGAAAACGACGATTTAGGATCAGTTTTCTGAGCAAGATAGAGCACTGCGAACCTGGAAGAAGTCGACGTCCTCTCGCGAAACGAAAGGAATCATGATGCCGACTGTTCCGCTGAAACCACTGTATAGCAGAATTTCACGACCTCCTGCTACCAGCGAGACCTTCTGCAGTGATGTGAGGATATCGCCAACCTAAAGGCAGGTCAGCATGCATAGCAGAGTATCAAATACTGCTTACGTTATAATGGGTTAGCATTTCAGTCTTATTCGGCGCGCCCATAAGGAAGCCCTTCTCGTGGAGAATAGTGGCTCCAGTCGGATCAGCGTCAACCATATCAGTAACTTGCTGTGATAATCGATTGACAAAGAAGTTGCCAAATTTGTCTCCTCCTGCGATAGTGTTGTAATCCAGCATCGTTGTGCAAGTCATCCATCGCGGTTGAGTATCATCGGCAAAGACGAGAAGACGATTCTCCGGTGGCTTGTAAACTGCGAAGAATACTGAATCTTGCATATCGCCAACGATGATTCGAGACCCTTGAGTATTCAGAGTGGTAATGGCCACAGGGAAGGACTATGGATTTGACAGTCAGTGGATGTACATTGACACGCTCTGACCATTTGTCTCACCTTGTTTTCTGTTTTTCGTAGAAGCTTCTTCTTTCCGATGTCGAATATCCGCAACGCTCTACCAACGCCTGCCACAAGTCGACCTTGGAAAGCCATTAGAGCTGCTGGCACTTCGTCTGTCTCCGTCTACCAACCGACCACTACTGTCAGCGACGGAAATCGCTCGATAGAGATGGACGACTAACGCTATGCAAGAACTCAAGATTCCTGCCATCTTCGGTTACTAGATACGTTCTCAAGTAGCCAGAAGAGCAGGCTCGAGGCGATAGTGAAGTATCTTTTGCTGTTCCAACCACTAAATGCAATGCTCCTTCTCTTGCACCAAAAGCAACCAAAGCCATCGAGAAAGCAGCTTCGTTGTTATCGAGGTCAAGCTTGAGCAGTGTATGGCCCTCTTCGGGCAGTGTTGGCAAAAGGACACGAATGCAGGAAGCCCATTGACCAGCTGGAGCCCGAGGCAGACCAAACTGCTCAACTGGTAGATCGCCACCCGTCTGATCAGCCTGTACAATACGTTTCACATTAGGGGAAAGCTCCTGATGATAATATATACGTACAGCTGCTCCAAGTTTCGACTGCTGTTCTGCCGGCGAGAAAGTGCGATGATCTGATTCGATGGTGTACATAACTTGCTGGGAAGGATGGAAGAGCATTTTGCGAGGAGTATAGGAAAGAGGAACAGAGACAGTCTTGACTTTGCTGCCAAGTTTGGGTAAGGTAAAGATCCTGTCAATTCGTTGGTGATCAGCTTCTACTCTTCGAACAAGCAAAGCATGAGAGGTATTGAGAAATTTCAGTAGGATCAATTGGTATAAGTTTAAAGGAGGTGTCGACAAGAGTAGCTTTCTTTGAAGCTCTCTATTCCGAATCCCGTTTCACATCTCGAACAAGAAGGATTGAGCAACAACAGGTAACTATGACACACCTGAGAGTATCTCCAGTAACACCCACGACACCTTCAGGACAGACTGCCGCTTGAAGTCCGCAAGAGTAGTCGAGCGCGTCGAAGATGAGCGGGTCGAATTGAAGCAAACCTTGATGTACATAGGTGAGCCATGTTCGACTTGATAGAGCGAGAATAGAAGGTTGGCCTTGAACGACAGCGCGGCGAAGAGAAACAGCTCGGGCACCTAAGAATCTGTGAGATGTAGTCAAATGCGCATGAGAATAACTCTCAGGACTCCTTTGAAAACACTCACCGAGTACGAGTATCTGTCAGTTGACCGGTAGTAGCATCCAAGACGGTTCGAAGCAGAACACCATTGACCAAACCGATATTGACGAAAAGTGTAGGTCGAAGCTTATCAATACCTTGATCCAGAATTTCCGCGACGCAAATAGAAGAAGGTACAGCAGTCAAGGCTTGAATAGAGATGGTGTCCATGCAGTTGTCCGGATTGAGCGAGACGATACGTACGGTTTGATCTTCACAGCCAACAGCCTGTCCGAAGAGATTGCAGTATAAGCTATCAAATGCTTGACCCGAACCTCATACTGACCAAATAAGGTGTCCTTTGTCTGCCCTCAGGCACATCCGCAATACTCAAAGTAGTAACCGCCACACCCAAACTCTTGCGTTCCATATACTCATTCAATTCTCCTTCATTATCAACTTCAAAGTAAATGAGTTCACCATAATTAGTAGCCAAAACGATTTGTCTTTGATTCATAGCGCAAGCAGCAACATTGACTCTGCTGTTGGCTTCAGGCCAAGGTTCTTTCTTGCCACCACTTCTCACTCTTAAGAATCCAGAAGTGTGAACTTGAACAAAAGAATCTTCTCCCATTTGTTGCACACCTAGAGTTCTTGCATTCTCTACTAAACCAGAATCGGTAACTTGATCAATTGATTCACCAATAGATAAAACATAAGTCGAAGTAGGAGCGGATAAAACAATGTAAGCGTCGAATTCATCTCCAGCAGTCAGTTTCGTTGCCCAAACTCCGTTAGGTTCAAAAGGTAAAGGAGCGCTGACGAGTTCTTCAACTTCTAAACCGTGTTGCATCATCTTCAAAGTGGATTTCGATCGAGATCCACAAGCGGTAAAGATTTGAGGTGAATCGGATTGCATAACGTTAGCTACTTTCGCATCGATGATAGGTGCGAGTGAGTCGGATTCGTCTACCAGCATCAAATTCTCTAATGGTCGAGCGGTGAAGAAGGAAGGCGGAAGATCAAGAGCTGTTGCGCCATTTTCAGGATAAGAAGTAGAAGACACTTCATCGCCATCTTCTCCTAGTTTATCGAATTGATATAATTGACTGTGCATGTAAGGCGAACGATCAGACGACTTTCGTCTAATAGTTGCAATACACGCACTGATTTCCATTTTCGGCTGCAACAAACAAGAAACCAGTCTTGAGGATACATAAAGACGAAGCAACAGGAACGGTATCAAAGTATTTAATCTTGATAGCTTCTACATCTTCGTTTGCTCGATCAATAGTAACTTTGAACAGATCGCCTTCTTCCGACTGAAGAAGCACAAAGAAGTCGCCCTGTGCCATGGTACAATGCGTGAGCCTGTATCAGGCTACAGCAGGTGATCATGCGCACCTTCAAGCGATGCATCACTGAAGCAGTAATGATGATTCCTCTTTCTGGATCTGAATAAGGACTAGATCTCCTCGGTATCGGTACACGGTGTTCTTTGACGCCTTGATGTTTGTAAATGACATAGTTTTCCGTGCAGACTAGAACACCTGATGGTCCATCGTGAGCTTCTGAAGTTGCTGAAACACCTCCAGGTACTGTTCGTTTCATTCCAAAACAGTAAGCTCATAAAGTGATTACCGGAAGGAGGACACGAACAGGCTACCAGATGATTCGCTCTCGCATCTGTTGGTTCGCTCCATTTTCGGACAACATGATTCAAGCCGAGATCCAATTCGTAGTAAGTAAGCATCTGCATTTCACAAACAACTATAAGCTGGCAACCAGCATATAGACTGAAAGGACATGCCTTCTCAGTAGCCTCGAAAGCTTCGCCAGTTGGATCTTGATCCGCTTCGGCGTAATCTACTTCCAATGCCGCGAACAAAGGGTTCTCAAAGCCTACATCCAAACCAACTATATGATGAATGACTGCGTTGGCTTTATGCGCTTCGAGAGGTGATGAGATAGTAAGATTTGCTGCTGCGTCTCGATTAAGGATATAGACTCTGTACATCTCCGATATTGAACACCAGAACTGATGAATAATAAATTAGGACGCACAGTTTCGCTTTGTCCATAGCGCCAAGCATGATACTTCTTCCTTTAGGATCCACAGCTAAATATTGACCTGGAACTGTTCTCCTACTTCCAGATTTCCCATAAGTTTCCTGTTGCAATTTAACCAAAGTGTTTGTAGAAGGATCATATTCTAAAACCACAACTCTTCCACTATCTGAACCAAGAATCACATAGTCTTTGGTTCCTCCTGTTAACCTGAATGGAGCCAAAGATCGAACGGTACCAAATACTTCATGAGTGAGAAGGGAAGAAAGTTTTCCAGTGTTTCGATCGACTTGTAACAATTCCAAACGAGTTCCACCTCTGCATACTAGGATTTGCTGTTCTCTTGTTAAAGGTGAGAAATTGCCAACAATAGCAGCTGCATTCGAATGAATCAGTACATCGTACCGGCACACAGGAAGGTTATGACTGACCTGTGATAGAAGTAGGAGGCAGCAGGGAGAGATTGTATACTTTTCGTAAGTTGCATGGATATCAGCTCTTCTTCTGTCATTGCCGCACCGCGTCTGACTCACAATGCATGACCAGCTACGCTCTCTCTCAGCTACGGTCTGACAGGGTAAAATCCAGTCGCAAGTCGGTGGTATCAACCCAAGAGAGGAAGACGAATATTACATCTTTCGCAAACCATGTCCTCCTTAGATCAGTGCGTCTCACACTATGCAAACGCAGATTTTCCATCAGAATACTGATTTGTGGAGGAAACCAACAGCCAGATAGCTACCTTAAAAAAATGTGAAATCATTAGCGAACAACAAGTCAAAGACCTCTGCCTTAAAGCTAGAGAAATCTTGGTAGAAGAAGCCAATGTACAATGGATAGATGCACCAGTTACTGTTTGTCACCTCTCAACTTTGTTGCTTTCTTTTACGCTCGTTTACTTATACGAACGCCAGATCTGTGGTGATATTCATGGTCAATTCTACGACTTGTTAGAATTGTTCAAAGTAGGCGGAATGTGTCCTGAAACCAATTATCTCTTCATGGGCGAGTAAGGCTCTCTCTGTATCTTCGCTTCGAGTGGCTGATGACACTACTACACTACTTTATTGTAGTTTCGTAGATCGAGGTTTTTACAGCGTAGAAACTTTCTTACTTCTTTTGGCTCTCAAAGTTCGATATCCAGATCGAATAACTTTAATAAGAGGGAATCATGAATCAAGACAAATTACTCAAGTTTATGGTTTTTACGATGAATGTCAGCGGAAATACGGAAGCGCTAGCGTGTGGAGGTATTGCTGTGAAGTGTTCGATTATCTGGCTTTGGCTGCGATAGTGGATGGAAGAGTCTTTTGTGTGCATGGTGGTCTTAGGTGGGTTTACGAGTCTACTTTTGCATAGTGAATGCTTAGGCGGACATATCGGCGCACAGTCCGACAATACAGTCGATAGATCAGGTAGGCACTTGAGTACATCAATCACCATGCGATTGGAATGTAATTGGCGGTCTACAGATACGGCTGATAGATCGGAAACAAGAAGTACCGCACGATGGAGCAATGTGTGATCTTCTGTGGTCAGATCCAGACGGTATGTCATCGCTTGGATCTCGTGCGGTAGTAATCTTGAAAGCCTCTTACCTGTACATTCAGACATCGAAGGCTGGGGTTTATCGCCGCGAGGAGCAGGCTATCTCTTTGGTGGATCAGTAACGAAAGAGTTTACGCGGCACAACAAGCTCGATCTGATAGCGAGAGCACATCAACTGGTCTGTTCTGGGGCAGACTTGCACATTGATTGTGCTTAGATTGTGCTTTGTTGAACGACAGGTCATGGAAGGCTACAAGAAGATGTTTGATAATACAATAGTCACAGTATGGAGTGCACCGAATTATTGTTACCGGTATGTCATTCCGTACTTACTTCGCTGATGCTGACGCCTTTCTTGTAGGTGTGGGAACGTGGCGTCTGTGCTGGAATTGGACGATAATCTGAATCAAGAGTACAAAGTGTTTGAAGCGGCGCCGCAGGTGAGATTTACTTTTCTTTTCAACTGAATCCGGTCTAATATCGCTTTTGTTTGCAGGACTCGAGAGCTTTCCCTGCTAAAGCCGCATCGATGCAATATTTCCTGTAATTGTTTGCCTTGTAGTATATGCATGGTTGTAATGAAGATTGAGTTGAGAACAACAACAAAAGACTGCTTGCATGAATAACTGAATTGATGTATGCTCTATCTCCTTACACTAGTGTACATGGTTGTTGTCCATCCGCTCAAGCTTTGAGAGTTCAACGCCTCTTGCTTCCGCTTGCTTTTCTTATGCTTGATGATTTTGGGCTGGCCAGTGCACCTTGATCTAGATGCCATGCTGTCTAATTTTCTTTGATGCGAATTTACATAACGAGGGACCATTTGCACAAGTCTAGTTGAATGAACTGAAATGGGTACAGATTTAGAACGACATGAGACCTAAGATCATTAAATTAGCTTGTGACATCAAAATCAACAAGATTTGGCTTACCTTTGGCTCTGTTGCTACCGATAGGAGAGATCAAAACTTGCGCAGCGAACAGACCGACGACTAGACCCAAGCCGACGGTCACAAGCTGTTCTGCTATGCTGAAAGTACCCGAAAATGCAGCAGACGAGTCCTCGCTGTTCGCAGCAAAGTCTAGGCTCTACTTGAGCACATTCGTAGACAAAAGTTGGAGCTGAACTTACTCAAAAGACCACCGTTGCCCAGACCAGAAGGAAGTTGGAACCTGTCAAGTCTTCAACAGAGATCCAAAAACAAATCCTTCTGACTTACATGATTGGCACCAATGCGACAATGAAAGCAGTACCTTGGAAATACTTGCCCCAAAGATTACCCAAGAAGCCGACTGCTAAAGCGCCTAGAGTACTTGATACGCTAGATTGATTCCTGCGCCAATGTTAGAGGAATCCGCTAAACAAAGGGTTGCACAAACGGAAATGCTTTCGCCGCGAAATGATTGGCACACCAGCCTGTTCCAGCTATCAGGACTGTGACTAAGAACTCCTTTGTTTTGAGTTTCGCTTGATTCTTCAAGGCCAAGAAGAAGGGGAATCCAGGTACAGCCAAGAAGAAGAACCATCTGCTGATTGTCACTTGCCACCAGGGCGTCATGCCGTTGGCGCGAGTATGAGCTGCAGAGCAGATATTGTCGACATTGATGTATTGTAATCGTTCAGCTGAAGAGCAACCTTGAGCTAGGCAACAATCATTGAGGACTAGACTTACGAGCTACACCGTTCCATATTTGAGCACCGATACTGATTCCGAAACCCAAGAACAAGGAGTATATAATACTCCAGATCAGTCGAACTGATCCCGTTACGATAGCCCGAGATTGAAGTTCCAGAGCAGCATTGCAGACCAACCAACCAGGAAGAATTAATACAATGGTCGAAGAGATGATAGATGCGTAGCAGAAATAGCCGGTAGATGAGAGTCCGGCAGCGGCGAATGATGCCACTGCCGTAACGAAGATTTCGAAGATGCTTGACAATACGTCGCTCCTGCTAGCGACGTAGACTTGCACACTGCATTGAAGTCAGCTGTGATCGAGGCTGTCTACACTGAAAACAAACGCTATGAGACCAGCTCCAAGTGGGAAAGCGACGCAGAGATCGATGAAAGACGCGTTGAAGGAAGCGATACCAATCATTATCGAGCACATGCCGCCCAGGAAGATCGACAGCCAAGGGCCATAAATTGGTTTCTCAGTCATCAGTCTGCTGATCTCCGTACTTGCATCTTGAACTCCGATCTTATCGTGCATAACTTCCCAATGCAGTACAGCGAGAGCTTTAAGCTTGTACAGGTTGAGCCCGGCATTCTGCTTGATGATCTTGATTGACGAAGTTTGAGTGTCCGGGTCAGAAAAGGAGACGATACAAAAAGACATGAGATATATGACTGTCAAAGACCAATTCAGGTCAACATCAGACAAGGCAATCGCAAATGATCCTACCTTGAACCTCAATTTCTAGAACCTTTCCTGTACGTTGCAGCTCGGCTTCGAATCGATGACTCGGTCCGCCGAACATCATATGAGCCCTTGCCAAGCGAAGGATAAAGTCTTGACGCTGAAGAATAGCAGCAACATGCACTGTTCACCCGTCATCAGTGAGGTTTCAAGCTGAACAGAGTCTTTCGTACTGGTAATGAAGATCTCGTCCTGTCGCTTCTTCTTCTTTTTAGCCTTTTCTTTAGCTGCCCATGCACTTCCTGGTTTTTCAGTCTTATCCCCAAAATAACCACTACTCTTCTCGTCCAGCTCATTCTGAGGTGTTCCAGGCTGAGATCTGGATGCTTTGAGGGCTCTTGATTCCGAGTGCAATTGCGCAGGATCGAAATATTCTCCTAAATTGTGCAAGCTGATGTTTCCAGGTTTACCGACTCGTGCGATGAAGCCTGGTTTAGCTGAACCACCTGGCGTTGTAGGTGCTGAAGTGTCTCTAGACTTAGGTGGACTTGCTTCAGGTGCTCCGCCCATGCTATAACGACTGCAAGAAGATCAGAACAGATACAAAATGTAAAGCTTAAATGCTTACTTCAACTTGAAGCCACTTCGTTCCGTAGCAGGCTTGATCGTCGAAGCAGTAGGTGAAGCGACACCAGCCAAATCCATGGCGCCTGCTTGTAAAGCACCAAACACACCTCCAGCATTCTTTGCAGCGTCTGGTCTATCTGCTTCATCCAATTTCTTACCCAATTGTTCAGGGATGCGAGCTCCAGTCTTGATTACAGCATTGGTTCCTTTCTTGATAGTAGCACCAATTGAGTCGAAACTCTTCTGAGCTTCCATAAAAGGTCTTTGACCCCATCGCGAAGAAGAACTAGGAGGTTCTTCTTGGTGGACAAGAGTAGCTTGAGAGGAGTTGGCAGAAGGCGATGTAGGTCGATCATAGAGTCTAAGCAAGGAGCCAAGGATACCTTGAGCGGGAGCGGGAGCATTTCTGCGACTGGTAGATGCAGCTGCTTGAGCGGCAGTCGCAGGTCTTGACTCGTCTTCTTGCAATCCCTGAGCACGTAGAGCAGCTTCCAAAGCAAGCGGATCAACACCATGATGCGTTGTCTGACGAGGACGGGGTCTGCTGTTGCCGCCATTCATGAATGCATTTTTTGCCTTGTGGGCAGCGATAATTCGATTAGCTTGTCTGGTAAGTCGCTTATTTGGTTTTCTTTCTGGTAAACCATCCCGTTCGCCATCCATCTGTTAGCAGAGCAGTATTAGTGAGCTTCAGCGTGAACTGAGCTAAATTCCGCACAATATCCATATCCAACTCTCGGATGGGAGAAGGTGGTCTAGAAGTGTCGGGAGTCATTGAACCGCTCATTTGATCTGCCGGAGTAAGACTGCCGCTTGATCCAGCATAGTCTCGTTGACCGAAATATTCAGTTGAAGGTCGATGATCTGGCGAACTGTGACAGAGCGATAAGCCAACAAAGCAGGAGATATACATGATGAGACTTACATCTGGACTGTGGTATGAGCTTGAGGATGATCCGAAGCTATCAAAAACCGAAAGCATCAACTTCCTGATCCAGCTATTTATGCGCAGTACCAGTATCATTACTTACATTGATGATCATGTCGGTCTAGCTCGGATTGTGCACCAAGTTGCCATTGGACACGACGTCCAGCAGCTCGGCCACTGGTATGAGCTGGTGTTCGGTTACCGCTCGAGTTGTTCGAATCTCCTGGCAGGCCCACAGGCAAGTCTGATAGATCTACATGCGGTGGATTCAAGGCATCTCCAGAGTTGAAGCTGCTATTATCCCTGTCCGACCGACTGCGTTGCTCTTGCAAGGGTATATCTTCCATTTTTCGTTGAGTGTTATGACGCGACTCGTGATAAGGCTGGAGCGGCCTCCTGTACAGTACAGGTAGCTATGGGATATGTAGAGCTTCTTTGGATATGACTAGAGCTCAGGTATGATCCAGCAACGGTAGGCAGACAAGAGAAGACATTTAACCGAAACAACGTTTCGAGCGGCAAGGTCGGTCCGTGTTCTTATGCAACAATGCAATCTCTTATCTATCGCCTCTCAATACACTGTATATACATTTCGAAAGCAGAAAGATCATACTTTGCGACAGCTCGCATGGCATTTTCACTGTCCATCCGAGCGCGGCTTCCCAACCTCCCGATTGGCAGTGCCCAAAAAAATTATGTACCTTAGAAGCCCATATCCGCACTGATGTTGAATTGACCTGGAACAGTGGAAGGCAAAGGAGGTAAAGCGCTGGAGGGTGATTCTGGAGGAGGAGTTGGTTCTTTTGGCGGTTGCTTGTTCGGATCGTGGAATTCCTGTTTTCGCATGTCAGTAGAATATCTCAGTGTTGTATACAATCAACTCACGAGCCAACGAGGACATTTACGATTCGTCTTCATATGACCAATCTGTCCACAGTTTCCGCATTTTCGGGTAGTCTCTTGTTTCGCTCCACGAGAAGCTCGCTTAGTGATAGTGATGGAGCCATCCGCATTTGGTTGATGTCTGACACCATTCTTCATATTCTTGCGTTGCATCCGACGATCTTGATTATGCTTCAAGTTGGCAATATGATCGGCCAACCTGTACATAGATGAGCAAACATCTAACACTGGGGAAATAGAAACCCTACTTCTTCTTGAGACGCTCGTTCTTCTCAGCATCATCTGTAGGCATCAGCTCATCCGCTTTCATCATTTCTTCTTCGATAATCGAGCGTTGTCTGACATAGGCGCTGGCTACAGCTGGATCGCGTACTGTCTCAATGGATACATTGCCCCATTTGTCCTAGCGATGATCTCTCAGTGCTGTACTTCGCAGGCTCAGCAAAAATACTCACAACACGCTTGATCTTGAGAAGCTTGAGTGGTCCAGGCTTATCTCCACTTTCTGAACCGCCAAAGTTAGGATCTTGACCTGGACTGGCTCCTCCATAGCCATCTGGAGCAGGTGTTTCACCACCAGGAGTTTGACCTTGGTTGGGATTCCGTTGGCGTTGTCTGAACCTTCTTTCATCTTCTTCCGTCATGACAGCATCTTTCTTGCTACTCAAGGACTTCATCTGGGCACGCCAGATACGATCGACTTCTTCACGGTAGATGACTTGCTGTTCTTGGACATTGTACTTGTGACCGCTTTTTGGTCTGGAAGCGATCTCGGCTAGAAGGCGCTATCTCAACGGATAAATGTATTGAGATATCAATTTACTCACCTTGACGCTCTTCCATCGTTTCACCTTCACGCAAGAAAATATCCTTCATACTGACGCGCAAGAAGCTGAATCCTTCCCCTCGACCAGTAGGATCGCCTTCACCGTGCAGTTTCAACATGGCTTTGCTTTGACTAGCTTGCATGAAGTTCTTTGTAATGATCCAAGGAGCCAGCAATTGTTCGATGTCCATCTTGCTTTCATCTTCTTCTTGAATTACATCCTCTTCACCAGCTTTGCCATAACCAAGATCGAGCAAATGTCGTTGACCGACCAACATAGCTTCAGCAAGAACGACATCTTCAGGTTTGAGTTCGCGCATGACTTCTTCGTAAGTCTTAGCATTGGCTCGTTGTGCCCAATAGCCTTGATCAGGTCCTTTGCGAGTATACTCCAAGAAGTCCTGTCAGTTACCGAAACAGAGTCAGCTTCTGATCGAGCGACTTGCTGCAGTGTCTGACCTTGATCTTTTGCCTCATTTGCAATTCCGTCGATTCGGGGAAGAATCTCAACAGCTTAGCCATTTTCACTCGGTTATGACCACTCTTCTCGGTAAGTTTAGCAGAGACAGCTTGCAGACGAGCTTTGCCGATTGTGGTGATTTTGCGTGAATGAGGACCTGGAACTTCTTGGACTGGATACGTTTGACCAACGACAAACATGTTCTTGACATCGCGAATATAATACTTGGTGTCGCCTTTGATGGTGGTTCTGCGAAAAATGAAGACTTAGCAGATACATTATCAAAGCAGGAGATCACTTGCTTCACAACCAAGAAGTCAGTCTTATTAGGTTGCTGTCGAAAGACTGGCGCTCTTTGTATGTTGTTGTACAAACATTGGACCATTTGACCGGGATCTACAGTACCAAAACGCAAAAAGGGCGATTCGTCTGTAGCGTCCAGTAGGAATTGTTCACCGAGATCAACCTGTCGATTATGGTGTCTATTAATCAGCAACGAAACTGATGAATGACTACCACACTGACCTTCGGGGGATGCTCGTCTTTTGGATCTTTCTTTCGATAATAGTTGACTAGAATGCTTCCCATACCAAGATTAGCCATCATCGGAGGATATTCTTCCTGTGGTTCGCATCAATTATCTTAGGGTGATGATTCAGCAAGACAACAAAGCAGCTCACAGAGTATTCCATCAGCAAAAATTGACTTGTATCGCGGATCGAAAGCTCATCGGTGTTCTTGATAGGGTTGTCAGCTTTACCACCTCGATTGCCCGCAGTAGCATTCTTCTCTTTCCTCTTCTTTGCAGTTCGGACTTTATTGAAGGTGATAGGCATGTTGAGCGGGAATTGAAGACCTGGTCGATGATAGGAACGAGCTTCGGATTTGTTGAGTGAAGTGCGGTACTGTGAGATTGATGGAATCTTTCAGCACAAGCCTGCTGAGGAGCCATAGAACTCACAAAGGGCAATTGTAATTTTAGCGCTGGCCAAGAATGTTGAACTTCTAGTGAACCAAATGTTTGCCTGACCCTCTTCTTGCTCTCTTTCAAGTCCTCATACTTTTTATCATTGGACATGTTGTACGTATCCAGACCTAGGTCCATCATTCCGTTGCCAACGAGTTTCTTCGGTAAAGGTCGCTTCCTCTTTTTACCTTTCCCTCCTCCAGTCAACATCCCACCAGGAATAGTAAAAGTCAATCTAGGTCTTTGATTTTCTTCATTCTCGCTTTCTTCTTCCTCTTCTGGATTGATCTTGACTAAATTAGCATCGCCTTCATGAACTTGCAAACGATTGAAAGAGTTTGCATTCCCTTCGCCAAAGACAAACGGAACAGCCCAATCGCCTTTATCTACCAGTTCGTTTCGATCAGGTAAAGGTTCGCCAGGTTTTCGATCCAAGATGCGATGGCGAGTAGAAGGAATAATGATACTTTCCAGATTCGTCACATTGGAGTAATCTCGTTCATCCCAATCATCCAAAGCAATGGCAGTTTCTGGATTAGGTAAATCGAAGCCACCTGATGTACGATTAGAGAAGACTAGGAGATTGTAAGCTGCATCTGCATCTAGCTGAGCTCGAGTTTCTTCTACGATTTTAGGCGGCGCGAATTCGCCTAACCAGCTATTTACTGCTGATCTTGGATCAGAGGGTAGAAGAGCTGAAGCATCACGTAAGAGATCTTGCGTGGAACGTGCTTCAGGTAGTTCGGATGAAGGAGGAAGTGCAACTGCAAGCAATCAGCACACGACAACAGGGAAGATGAATGACTCACGCTTGATAGAACCTTGATTCACTTTCTGCCTCTTGCGAGGTTTAGTAGCAACGAAATCAGTCAAATAAATCGGTGCACCAGGCTTGAAATTCGGGAAGTGCTTAGCTGCATCTGCAGCCTTTTTTGCCTTGGATTGCTCTTGCTGTTGTTTGATGAATTCAGCTTGCTGATCGGGAGGCAAGAGTTCCGGATCAAGCGCGAAATCATTGGCAAGAGGCGTAGCGTATTCTGCAGCATAGTCAGGTTGAGGCGATGGTTCAGCGTCGTCTCCAAATAGGTCCGCTCCTTCTGAGAGATCTTCATCATCGTCTTCGGCAAGAAAAGCTTCGTCCTGGTTGTCAAGCTGGAAAGCATTGAACTCGTTGAAGCTTTGTTCTACTTCTTGCTTGACTTTTCGAGAAGGTGACTTGGGCTGTTCTTGGACTCGGACTCGCTTGTCTTTACGTCTTTTCTTATCTGGCGATTCGGATAAGGTGAAGTCTTGATCTCGGTCATTATCGTCTTCTGAAGGTTCGGACGGATCTTCCTCTTCCTCCTCGTCATCAAAATCGTACTCATCCTCGCCTCTCAGCCTTTGATTGGTAGCAGAGGCCATAGCAGGTCTAGCTCGTAAAGTAGGCGGAGCTCTGGCTTCTTCTTCCTCAGCTTCTTCCGCTAACTCCTGATCAATCTCATCTTCAAAGTCTTCACCTTGACCAGCATAGTTCTCTTCTCCATCGTCGTCTGCATAACGGTCGTTGTAGATTGAGTTGGCATCCAAAGCAGTGGAACCACCAAAACCCAAGGCAGCCAGATTGTCAGCTCCTTCTATGCCAAGTTCTAGAGAGCAGAGAAAGTTATTAGTCCAGTATAACAGCTCAAATTGAAGATTCTTGACATACCAGCAAACACGTTGCCCATTGCGAAGCCATTGAGGTCGCTCTCGGCATCCATTGTTCGCACACCGATTGACCGAATGCAGTTCGTTCAAGTTGACCAAGTGCAGCAAAGAGCGGCGAGCGACGAAAGATGAATGTAATCGTGAAATCAGAGAGACCGTGGAAGCAGGTCGTAGACTTTTTGCCGCCAGGCTATTGAAGCAGCCTGCACTCAAGCGGGCACAGTCTGAAGCCACACAGGGACAGAAAGATTGGTCGCTTCACTAAGATCCAGGACGGTGGTTTAAGAGCAGAATTTGTAAGTTTCCGAATTAAATGGACAGTTCTTCCCTATACAGCACTCTTCAGATACCTTCAAGAGGCTCTCTACCCGTGCAATCGTGCAATGGCATCTATAGGACAAGGTCGCCCTTCGACTTTGAAAGTGAAATCCTCTCATGGCCGCAGGCAACCTTCAGAGGTCAGCCCTCCTGTTTACCTTTCGCTTGGATGTAGCTCATTCGCGTCGCCTCTATCTGTAGAGTCTCTACTCTATGTTCGAAGACTCTCAAGTCAGGCAATTCAAGGAAGCCTTTGCTGTTCGCATCTATCTTATGGCTCGGAGTCTCCTATGTTTACAATTGGCTTTGGCTTGCAGATGATAGATGTCAATTCCGATGGCTTGATATCAGAAGAAGATCTAGTCTCTATGCTCACTAATCTAGGTGCGCGCCGCTTGCGTGTATTCAGTGTTCGCGCTGATTATCAAGGTGAAACATTAGGCAAACCCCCTTCTGCTGCTCACCTAGCAAGTCTTCTGGAATCTGCTTCTATTCAGAATGGCAAGCGCGGTATCAATTTCACCCAATTCTTGACTATGATGTAAGTTATTCTTTGGTCACATAGGCTGGAATCGATTGATCATTTTCCTCAGGGCCGATCATCTGCTGCAACTGGATCCAGAAGCTGAACTCAGAGAAGCGTTTGAATGCTTCGACGATGGGGATAAAGGCTTGATCAAATCTTCAGAACTTAGGAAGTGGTTAGGGGATGTCGGCGACAGGATGACAGAGGAAGAGATCGACGCGTTCCTTTCTCCTCCTTTTGCGGATCGAAGAGGAGATTTCAGATACGACGATTTCCTCAAGACCCTTCGAATCGCCGATGCTGAAGAACAGGAAAAGGGAAGACATGATTGATTTTGAACAGTCAATATACCACAATACCCTGCATCATCTCTAGTGAGTGCTTATCTCGCTCCAGTATTGCTTGCAACTCAATTGCGTGGCCAGAGCACACTTTCAGAGCATATATAATCGTGAAGATGGGAATCATAGATACACACACTGCTCGTTGAGCTCGATCGGACGCTCTATGCACACTACTTGCCGCCTTTCCCGTATCTGATCCGCCAGCCTCCGCGATCAAATGGCTGTCTCTTAATGTTATTGAAGATTTCGAATTTCCTAGTTGCTTTTTGAATCGAGCCGTGTTGGTTTTGCACACATCAAAACCCTGGGATCCGTCTCTTCTCTTCTTCTTTTTTCACGGACATCTAACAAGATGAAAGTTTCAGAGACCCGCTATTTAGCGAACAGGCTTACAGCCCACAACCCCTTGATTCTACTCTTAACTCTATCCTCTGTGTGCAGTCGACGGAGCTATATGAATTTCATGTTGGGGCCCTTGAAGGACCAGGCGAACTCGATTAGCAAATTGTCTTCGTATAATTCAGCCTTCCTTACAGTTCCGCTCTCCAGTCTAATAAAGAGCCGCTAGCCGGAGGCGCTGTAAGGGAAGAGCAATTGTACTTTTCAGATGACTACAGCGATTTGCATGCATTTATCATCACTCTATGTTGACTTGCTATATGCGTATTTACAATGCGATTTGACGACTCCTTGACGAGAACCATTATAACGACAGACGTTGTAATTCGTATAACATACTTAAGGAGAACATAAGCGAAAGGCAAACAAGGTAAGGAAAGGACCTACATATCGCTGAAAATTTTGCCATTGGGTAAAATTGCTGGATGAAGATTGTCTTCTAAATGCCTGCTTTGACCCGCCATGATCCTTCCAGAGTAATCTAATCTCAACCTCTCATCCAATTTGAGCTCTTTAGCCTCGTCCATGCTTGCAGTCCAACCTGAACCAGCAAACCAAGGTTTCCCTGATTTGCCTTGCAAGCCTTTTACTACTTCTTGAGCGACAGAATCAACTTGCTCCACCATTTCTGAAGGCATGTAGTTTCTGAAGGATTCGCCAGTGTGGTGAGCAGTACGGAAAAGGATCGTTTTGGTGTTTCTGGCCAAACCGATGTTCGAAAGTTGTCTCAGCTTGACCGAAAGCCGAGTAGCGATTTGTTTGAGGTAATGTTGAGGGACAGAATTACTGCTGAAATCGAGTCCATCGAGGAAGAGACGTTTCGACAACCAAGCGACTTCCCAAAAGCTGCTGCCAATTTCCAATATATCGATGGAAGTGCGGCCCAAGTTTGCCAAGATGGGATGAACAATATATTCTAATCTGTCTTGAAGAGCGAAAGGTGCGTAATAATGGGTATCGCTGAGCGTTTCATCAGCATGTTGTCATATCTCCAAAGGAATGAGACTTACTTTTCATACCACTCTGCAGGATAGTCGTCCGCTTCCATAGTACCGTATTGGAAGACCGATATCATGACGAAGTTATATTTGTCAATGTGACAAGTCCCTGCATGGTCAAGCGTGTCAGCCAGAATGACAGAGAATATCGGATGATCTTACATGGTCGTGATAGCCATTCGTTATGTGTAGCACCTCCTTTCTTGAGGAACTCGTCTTTGCCGTTGGTATAAGGTGGAGGGGATAAAGGATCTGTCGAACTGATCATGCCCACTCTCCCATTCGTAAGATGACAGAAGTGCGAGAGGTGATTCCGATCGACACTGCATATCACATTCAGCTTCAAGTATATCGATACAAAAGCACTGATGCTTACGAATCTCCCATCAGTACGACAGTTTTGTTTTGCAGGAAGGGGAAATCTAGAGGCTCAGAACCAGATATACTGGCAGCGACTTCAGATGTTAGCCTTGACGGAGCACAGCTTGCGTCATGTGGTAGCCAAAAATTGTCATCGACTGCCTGTGCTGAAGTATTGAGCCTCAGAAGACCAGCTTGAGCGAATGGATTGCATCTAAGAATTTAATGAGCCAGTTGAAAGTCACGGTGATTTGCAACATACGATTCAGGTGACATGATAGAATTGCGAAAACTTCGCGGCGCTTTGACAGCCAGCAGAGCCAGAGTCAAGACTGAGCATATGCCAACTAGAACTTTGGTCTTGCTTGTTCTCTTGACAGAAACAGTCCTCCAAGACAGGGTGGCAGTAGAAGTAGGTAGCAAGGGTGTAGCAGATAACCTCTTCTCGCCGAACAATGTCTGCTGTTGTGAGGAATTTGGGCTGATATCTATGCTTGATGATGTTCGTTGCCTAACCATTTCTGCACCTCTGCCAGCAGAGAAGGAGGAGGACATGTGCTGAGCCATTCAGTATGAATGAAATCTAGTAGTAGTGCTCAGATCAAGGCAAGCCAAGCTTCAACTCTTGCAAACGGATGTCGTGACAAGATAGGAACAAGAAAGACCCGCTAGTACAATTTCAGCCTTGACGCAAGCTCTTTGGTGCCTTAATGTCGTCTTCACATGTTGCAAGCATAAATGAGCCCAGATGGCTGTAAGATTGGGATTGGCGGACGGAAAAGGCAAAAGGTTGTTTTATGAGCGGAAGCCACTTGCAGCAAATACTACAGTGCAAGGAACATTGCGGGCAAGGAGCGAAAGGTCGGGATTGAGATCTCGTGCGAGCAAATCCAAGCAAATCCGAGATTATGGATTTCGTGCAGAATACTTGAGCATTCGAGTGAATAGCAGACGTGATGACAGGCTTTGATTGGTACCAAGCTGCCATCGGTCGGTTCAGCATCAGGGTATCGAATGGTTTGACGACAAAACAGTCATTACTAAGCAACACTTGTAGCCCTAGTAGGTCTTTATCGCTCCCAATACATTCTTTGATCAGCATACGGTGCTCACCAGACTAGCCATTGTATGTATCGCTTTACCTCGGCTTCAATATGGTGCATTGTATAGTCAATATCCGAGACACTGCCAAAGTTGCAGCTGTTGTTGAAGGAGAGACAACGCGGTGGAGGGAAGGAAGGAAGGAAGGCGAACGAAGAAAGCCACACATATAATGAAAGAAGAAGCAAAAGAATTCCGATGCCCTAAAAATTAACTTTTCCTTTCCCTACCAAAACGAAAAGCCTTAATCTAGATAGAAGCGATTCTAACTTTTCCTGTGACTTATTCTTCCGCCTCCACTGATCTCTCGGATATGCGCATCCTATCTAGAAGAGAGATTTCTGAGTTTTCGTCAAAAATGTCAGAAACATTATTTTCAGTCGAAGCATGAAAAGACTAACACTCTTCTTGAGCCTCTTCCTCGTATTGTTGCTCTCCTTCCTCTTCATCATCAAGCGAGGCATCTTGATACTGTGTACAACAAGATTGTTAGTACACTCACAATGGAGCGAAGAGCATTAACGAACTTGTTGGTATTCGGAAACCAAACTACAGGACACCAAGTCAGCGTTCATCCTTTGAGAGCGTAATGGAGACAAGGCTTACTCTTGCATGTTGGATTCAGCTTCTGTGAACTCCATCTTAGGCCAGATAGATCAGTCACACGGTCAGTGTAGGCGGATCAAGTTCTGTACCTCGTCCATTCCTTCGGAAATGTACCAACTAATTCAAAGAAATCAGGAATTAATCTGTAAGTAGAGGGAAGGAACCATACTGAAGGAAAGCCTTTCTCCTGAACATAGCAGTGAATTGATCGGAAACACGCTTGAAGAGTTCTTGAATGCAGGTGCTGTTTCCAATGAACTATAACAGGCGCATAGATTACCATATATTCTTGCGACAAAGAAGGCTCGACTTACGGTAACCGACATCTTCAAGCCGCGTGGAGGAATGTCGCAATGAGCGGTTTGAACATTGTTGGGGATCCATTCTGTGAATATGACGAAGGCTCAGCAATGCAAACTTGCAGAGTTGATGCCATCACTCACCAACGAAGTAAGAGCTGTTCTTGCTCTGTACGGAGACTGCATATACACATTAGCTTCATGCGCAAAGAAGCACGAACCAGAAATACTCACTCATGTTCTCTTCAACATCGCGCATAGAAACACCCTTTCCTCTGAAGTAAGCAGCAACAGTCAAGTATCGTCCATGGCGAGGATCAGTAGCAGCCATCTGTCAGACAGAGGCCAAGTGAAATGAGTATAATAGCCTCAATATCATCAGGGAATCTCTGACCATGTTCTTGGCATCAAACATTTGCTGAGTGAGTTCAGGAACGGTGACGGCGCGGTATGATTGCGATCCACGAGCGGTGAGAGGGGCGAATCCTACCATAAAGAAGTGCAGTCTGGGGAAAGGAACCTCCAGACATACACTTCTCTTAGCTTACTAGCTCTAATCACCTAGCGGAATGAACGCACCATGTTGACGGCCAATTTACGAAGATCTGAGTTTAGCTGACCAGGGAACTGTATATAAAGATTAGCTTTGATATGCTTTGATATTCTATACGAGAAGAGATTAACGTACACGCAAGCAAGTAGTGATACCAGACATGACAACCGAAACCAAATGGTTGAGATCGCCATAAGTAGGAGTCTGGAGTTTGAGCGTCCGGAAGCAGATATCGTAAAGAGCTTCGTTATCAATGCAGAAAGTCTCGTCTGAGTTTTCGACCAATTGATGTACTGAAAGGGTAGCGTTGTAAGGTTCGACGACGGTGTCTGATACTTTAGGGGATGGCACGACCGAGAAAGTGGCCATCATTCGATCTATACACGATTCTCAGCTCGATTTTCTCAGTAAGTAGTGAAAATGTGCTGACCTGGGAATTCTTCTCGAATCTTGCTGATGAGCAATGTTCCCATTCCGGCACCAGTTCCACCTCCCAAAGAGTGAGTGATCTGGAAACCTTGCAGGCAGTCACATCCTTCAGCTTCCTTGCGTACTACATCCATAACGCTGTCAACCAATTCGGCTCCTTCGCTGTCAGATGAAGAATAATCAGTAAGCATTCCTCTTGCTAAGCTGCGATCCATCACTGACGTGTAATGACCTTTTGCCCAATTGTTACCGGCACCGGATTGACCGAAGACGAAATTATCAGGTCTGAAGAGAGTTCCGCATGGTCCGGATCGAACTGAATCCATCGTACCAGGTTCCAAATCGACCAAAACGGCACGTGGGACGTATTTGTTGCCTGCTACTTCGTTGTAGTAGACCTGTTGTCCCAAACAATAGCTCAAACAAGATTAATTTGCATAAGCTTGAAAGGACGAACAGAGATACGTTCTAGCTGAAGATCGTTGTTGCCCTTGTAGCTGTAATTCAAGGCGTCTAAGGTATGGCCAAAGCCAGTCCAGAAGCCTTGACTTACGCGCCGGTGTTATCGATACCATGTTCATCACCAATGACCTATTTTTCTCTAAGTCTGAGCTCTCCAAGTCTTTCGTCTTTGATGAATTTAGGCCGTACCTCCCAAAACTTAGCTGAACTCAGGCAGATACATCAGAATCCGGCTTCTCAATGACTTTGCAAGAGGCAAAGTCGCGTTCTAACTCACCTCCAATTTGATTACCGCACTGTTCAAGGCCATGAGCAAGCTATCCAGAGGCCGTTGCACTGATCTACTGACCTGACCAGTCTGCAAGTGTACGATCTATTCATCACACGATAGAAAATGCATTGAGCTCGACCTTTCTCTGCACTTCAACAAAGGCTTGTAGCTGACCTCTCTCATGTTGTTTTACTGTGTAAAGGGGTAGATATATGTTGAAAAGGAGTGTAAGCGAAACCCAAATATGAAGGTGTGTCGTAGAAACTAAACAAGTTCGTAAACGAGCACAAGGCGAGAGTAAGCCAGAGCCTTTACGTGATTCTGGTTGTGTAGAGCCTTACAGGACACGTAGCAGTAGAGCTAGAAAGGATAGTGTCGCGGTTCAAGCGCTACTAATCGGCAAGGCGCATCCGAGTTCGTGAGTCGAGGTGGCATTTTTTGCTAAGTATGAATTCTTGCCCTAGAGAACGACCATGTCTGACGCAGGTGATGACTTTGGAGGTGTACCAGAAGAGTAAGTAGCATCCTCTTGACAATCCTATCGCTTTACTTAGGCCTCTGCTGTCTTCAGTTTCGATGATGAGCCGCAACTTGTAAATTTCTGTTATTCTTTCAGTCGCTGGTCTGGTCACTTAATGCTTGCATTGGAATGGATCAATAGGACGAAGATGATTTATTGAATGAAAGAGATATCGATGAGGATGCTGCAGCAGGTGAAGAACCAGGCGAAGGTGAAGATGGTTTACCAAATGGCATGCATGAAGATGGGGATCCGAATGGGATAGTGCATTCTGGTGGTGCTCCTAATGGCTTTACGGATGGAACCAATAACGCTCAGCCAAACGAGGAACGCTTCACTACACCTTTCATGACAAAATATGAAAAGGCTAGGATATTAGGTACAAGGGCGTTGCAGATCAGGTCAGTGGGAGTGGAGTGGAGTAGCATCAACCTTGCCGTTGATGTAGCTTTTTCTCATGGACAGCATGAACGCACCTGTTCTCGTACCGCTGGAACCTCATGAATCAGATCCTCTCGACATTGCAATGAAAGAACTAGCGCAAAAGAAAATTCCTCTAGTGGTACGGCGGTATCTACCTGATGGCTCTTTCGAAGATTGGAAGTGAGGGTTACATTGTTGCCTCTTGATCATTACTGATCTTCTGATGTGACGTTTCAATCACAGAGTCAGTGAACTTATAACAGACTAATCTTGCGTCTCAATCTTTTGGGTCCTCGTGTACGTCACTTGTAAAATGTAATACTACTGCCTTAGAAGAAAGGTTTGGTCTCGTTCGCCGGATCCTTTTTTCGCTTTGTCCTGTTCTACTTTCCTTGCTTTCTTATGAGCATCATTTTTCGAGAAGGCAGAACTTCAGCTATTCCGCTTCTTCTGGGGTCCTCCTTTTCTTACGTATCTCGCCTGCCAGAAGATCTCTTTGTGCTCTTCTTGCACATCAAACCTGAAGGGCAAATAGCCTACGCGTCAACTTTTGCCGTAAGCATATGTGTAGTAACGTATTGCGCCTGTCATAGTTCATCGGCAACAGCACCTACATTCAAGAACTCTTCAAGCGTGTTTCCGATCAATTCACTGCCATGTTCAGGAGAAAAGCTTTCCTTCAGTATGGTTCCTTCCCTCTACTTACAGATTAATTCCTGATTTTATTGAATTAGTTGGTACATTTCCGAGGGAATGGACGAGGTACAGAACTTGATCCGCCTACACTGACCGTGTGACTGATCTATCTGGCCTCAGATGGAGTTCACAGAAGCTGAATCCAACATGCAAGAGTAAGCCTTGTCTCCATTACGCTCTGAAAGGATGAACGCTGACTTGTTGTCCTGTAGTTTGGTTTCTGAATATCAACAAGTCCGTTCAATGCTCTCGCTCCATTGTGCGTGTACTAACGTTTCTGTTGTGCTCAGTATCAAGATGCCTCGCTTGATGATGAAGAGGAAGGAGAGCAACAGTACGAAGAAGAAGCTCAAGAAGAGTGTTAGTCGTTTTATGCTTCGACTGAAAATAATGTTTCTGACACTCCTGACGAAAACTCAGAAATCTTGTGTCTGAACTGAATACGCGTCTTCAAGAGATCAGTGGAGTAGAAGAGGTCAGTGGAGAAGAACAATAAGTCTCAGGAAAAGTTAGAATCGCTTCTATCTAGATTAAGGCTTTTCGTTTTGGTAGGGAAAGGAAAAGTTAATTTTTTGGGCATCGGAATTCTTTTGCTTCTTCTTTCATTATATGTGTGACATTCCTCGTTCGCCTTCCTTCCTTTCCTCTTCTGCCGCGTTATTTCTCCTTCAACAACAGCTGCAACTTTGGCAGTGTCTCGATCATTGACTATACAATGCACCATATTGAAGCCGAGGCAAAGCGATACAATGGATAGTCTGGTGAGCACTGTATGCTGATTAAGGGAAGTTCCAAGAGTTCCGGAAACCTGACTGCACTTGCTTACTAATGACCATACTTTGTTGATACCAACAAAATCGCCTAGTCTTCTGCCTTGTCTCCTTGTTATCTGCGCAGCGTTTGTCTTTTCATTGCATTGCTTCAGCTTTCCCTCTTGTCTCGTCCCTATGTAAGAGGCAATCGGCAGAGATTTAAACTACATTACTAATCACTCATTTCAAGTCGATCACGTTGCAATGTGATCCCTCGCTAGATACACGATCACTCTTGACACCTCTCATGCATAGCAATACGCTCACCTGCCCACTGAAAGCGGAGGGAAACGTCATTCCGCAGGCACGCGTTCGCAGAAGTGACCTATTTTCGTATCATCCCTCTTTCTCGCACTCGCTCGCAACTGAAGTATGAGCAACGAAGAAGAATCCGTGCTGAAACTGCCATATAAACGATGCAAGATCTTGCAAATAGCAGGTAAATCTCGAAACTCCTCCGAAACCCGAAAATTGACGTTTGTTGTGCTGAAGATCTTCACTGGGGCGGTTGGGATGCTCCGCACAAGCCAGATTACGCGCTTACAGAAGGAAGAGAACCATCTACCTCACATCTTACTGGTCGATCACCTGCAAAAGCGACTATGGATTTCCTCAACCAAGCGCTTGACAAAGAACAACCTGATCTAGTTATATATTCTGGGGATAACACTGAATCTAAAGATCTGAAATTCGCTCTGGATTCCATCTTCTCTTTATGTATAAGTCGACAAATCCATTTCGCTTGCATCTTGGGAAACAGAGATGATGAATATGGAAACGATCGAACGCAAGTCATGGAAGCTTCAGCCAACTATCCATTCTCTTTGTGCAAAGTTGGACCACGGAATATAGCAGGAGCGGGAAACTACAACATCCGAATCAAGGATGAAAACGATGAAGAATTCGCTTTCATCACTTTGGTCGATAGTGGAGGAAGACACGAAACGCAACAGTACGATTGGATGAAAGAGGATCAAATAGAATGGTTCAAGAAACAATCGCCAGCGAAAGATGGTGGTCTGCATTTAGTTTGGATGCATATCCCACCTAGAGAAATCATTACCCAACAACAAGGCAAACATGAAATGATCGGTCAATGTCAATATACACCAACACCTTCTGGAGTACATACGGAAATCTATTCAGCAATGAGAGAGAAGGGAGTGCTGGCAAACTTCTTTGGTCACAATCATTGCAATGATTTTGCCATGAGGAAAGAGCCGGATAATGAAGAAGAAGCGAAAGAGAAACCACATGTTTGGCAAATCTTCGCTGGAGGAAGTAGCTTTACGGGGTAAGCATGATAGTATCTGTATCAGCTTTTACTGACAACGCTTTATTTCCGCATGGCAGATATGGGAAAGAAGGGTGGCCTCGACGTGTACGAGTAGTCAATATAGAAGGAGGGAAAGTAAAGACATGGAAACGTCTGAACGATGCAAAGCTATCAATGATAGATCCTTTGACCTTGTAAATATTGTAGAGATTATGAGCGAACACTTGAGCAAGCTTCAATGCTGTGAAATACTGAGGCCCGCTTGGGGACACGCATCGTCGCATTTCGCAATTTGGGATGGTTGACCTTGGTTGAGCGTGTATCGAAAGGAGTATACCAAAGCGGCTTCATGGACAGACAGTACTGATACATCCCAGCCTTCGGTCTGGCTTTACGACACCTCTACTTGACGATTATCTTGCATTTAACTTTCATTGGGCAACGTTGCATTTTCCGAATCTCTCTCGCCAACTCAACGCGTTGCATAGAGCATAAAGGATGGAGCAGCTCACTGAAAATGCTGCGACCACGAATCAACCAATGCTGGACCTGCCCGCTACTCGAGACATGACCTTGCAAAACGATCACAGCCAACAACTTCAGCCTTTACCTTCTCTGACGAATCCGAATCATGTCTTGTCCGGCCAAGTCTTCTCTACTTCACCTCCGCAGTCGGCGGAAAATCTCGTAGCGACTACGCCCAAGCATCATCCTGCAGAAGATCAAAATGCTAGCATGAGTTCCACTGGTTCCAATTCGCTTCCTGTTGGCCCTCTGTACGAAGAGTCAGATGGTAGTAATAGTAGTCAGCCGATCATGGTTGCTAAAGATGCGCAAGGTTTCCAAGCAGATCAAAATGCCAATGGCTTCGATACACTTCCACCTACTGTAGCTCGAGAAGTGGCCGATATACCTGTAGCTTCTACTTCTTATTCACCAACAACATCAACTAGCAGTCCTCGAACAGCACATTCTAGTTCTAGACCTCCTCAAACGATTGATGAAGACGATACTGAAGTACTCGCTACTACTTCGAATGACCTGACCAGACAACCAAGGAAATCAGCTTCTGCTTCCTCTGATTTAGGCGACCGACCGACAAGGAAACCTTCGCAAGAATTGGATAAAAGCGCCATACCTGAAATCCCTTCTTTTCACGGTTTACCTAGTGGTCGAAGAGACAGTCATCGAGCTAAGACATCTTCTGAAATGGGTAGTAGGAGAGAAAGAGATTCCAACAAGAGCAGTCATAGTCCTGCTGGTTCTTCTTCACCTGCTATTGCGAGCAATGGAAGTCGAAGGCAGTTGGGTGAATGGACTTTAGGCAAGACTGTTGGTGCAGGTAGTATGGGTAAAGTGAAGCTGGCGGTCAGCAACATCACAGGCGAAAAGGTAGCTTGTCAACCAGTTTTACCTAGGCTATCTTAGTCGAACTGGGGCCATTGTGCTACAGGTTGCTGTCAAGATCATTCCACGCTTTACTTCGACAGCAACTGCGCAAGCTCAATACGCTGCTCAACACTCGCATGCAGAAAAGGCAACTCGCTCACGCAGGTCATCTAATGCTGATCCGGGTTCCCCTTCGCAAAGTAAAAGCAATGGACCAGAAGATTCCTCAGCACCTGCCAAACCAACAGCTGAATACTTGGAGAAGGCTCATGCCAAAGATCTGTCGAAAGAAGTCCGGACAATACGAGAAGCCAGTATCGTCCTGCTTCTGCATCATCCTTACATTTGCGGCATGAAATCAATGTCTGTCTACCCGAACCACCATTATATGATCTTCGAATACGTGAATGGTGGTCAAATGCTTGATTATATCATCGCTCATGGTCGGCTGAGGGAAAGAAGTGCTCGGAAATTTGCGAGACAGATGGGCAGTGCATTGGAGTACTGTCACGCGAATAACATAGTTCATCGAGGTCAGTCGTGATCGTCTGAAGACAAGTGCTGGTCTTGATGTGGAGCCGCGGGTTGACAGATCTAAAAATCGAAAATATCCTCATTAGCAATACCGGTAACATCAAGATTATCGACTTCGGTCTCTCTAATCTCTTCTCCCCTGTCACTCATCTTTCAACTTTCTGCGGTTCTCTTTATTTTGCCGCACCTGAACTCCTCAATGCTAAACCTTACACTGGACCAGAAGTCGATATCTGGTCGCTTGGTATCGTTCTCTATGTTCTCGTGTGTGGGAAAGTACCTTTCGACGATCAGAGTATGCCTGCGTTGCATGCGAAAATCAAGCGCGGTTTAGTCGAGTATCCTGCTTGGCTGAGCACAGGTCACTGCCCTCCGATTTTTGAAGTAGAAACATGCTAACATTTCTTGCAGAGTGTAAACATATTCTTTCTCGTATGCTGGTCACAAATCCAGCTCATCGTGCAAACATGCAAGAAGTTCTATCTCATCCCTGGATAGTCAAGGGTTTCGACTGTCCTCCGGATCCACATCTCCCAGCTCGAGAACCACTGAGAGCTGGTGAACTCGACCAGGAAGTATTGAAAGGCATGACTGGATTCGAATTTGGCACTGTGCAAGAGATAGAAGATCGACTGGAAGAAGTTCTTAGATCAGAATTATACCTCGCAACGGTCAAAGCTTATGACGTCAAGCGAGGAATAGGAAAAGAGTCGTATGAACCTTCAGATTATAGGAACATCGGCAGTGGTCCAAAGTCGCCTAACAAACGTTTTTCAGGTTTCGACTTTTACCGCAAGAAGATCACAGGCGGTATGACAGCTGCTTTTACGCCGACTTCACCCAAAGCAGAAGAGTTCAGCTCCATCGACGCTCTTACCCAAACCTCAGTCGCGGCTCCGAAACCAAGTAGCTTAGACCCGACACGTGGTTTTCACCCTCTGGTCTCAATTTATCATCTAGTGCAAGAAAAGATCGAAAGGGAGAAAGTTTTTGGTCCAGGTGTATTCGCTTCCTCTACTCTTTCCCTCAACGGTCCTCTACCTCCTCCAGCACCTGCTCAAGCTTATCAAACTCAAGCTGTACCCTTACCTCCTACTGCTACCTTACCGGCGATGCAAGAAGCGGGTCAACAAACACATTCAGGCGCTATCGCTTTCGCGCCAACAACACCTCGAGTAAGAGTAAGGACGAACGGTGAAGAAACAATGCGTCCGTCCACAGCAAGTGCAGCACCTTTACCTACCGAAGACGATTTCTCACGTAAGAGCTTTACCGCTGGTCGGAAGAGCAATACTCGCGTACCTGTTTCTGCTCCTACATCACCTAATATGCAAAGCGGTTTCTCTTCTACTACTCAACCTATGCAGATTCCTCTCGAAGCTTCATCGGCATCGAAAAGGAGGAGCACACTGGCTTCTTCAGCTCCAAACACTGGTGATGCGGAGTACCAGCATCAAAGCTCTTTTCCCGCGGATCACGATGATGATATACCTCTAGCACAGCAAGGTGTCTTTGCTCGTCGCTTCAATTCTCTTCTTGGTCGATCTCCTTCATTAGCAGAATCGGATTACAAGCGACATCGGACAAGAGCCAGTATCAGTGGTACAACGCACAAATCAAGCTCTAAAGGTCCTGTTGCAGCACTTCCCCAAGTCACCGAAGGTGATTCTATCGGATTGGGACCAGCGCCTAGAGAAACTCAGCCGGCGACAATGACACGATCGTCTTCCGCTGCAGAATCCCTCAGACCAGCAGTTCACGTCAGAGGTGTATCCATTGGTAGCGCTACTGGATCTCAAACAATGGGAAGAGCTAATTCAGTCAGCGAACGGTTGAGGCAAACTTCACGCAGGCGCTCTCGGACAGCTTCCAGCGGACATGTACTCGAAGAAGCGCTTGAAGAAGCGCAACAGTCTGAAACAATCGATCAAGCACCTGTGCAGCCATCACTGCTGGAGTCTGGCCGAGCTGTATCACCTTCGTTCTCGCCCAGCGAGGAAGTAAAGCCAATCTACCTCAAAGGTCTCTTCTCTGTAGCCACGACCTCTACAAAACCGCCCGTTGTCATCCGGAACGATATCTTACGCGTTTTGGATCGCCTAGGTGTTCAGCATCGAGCTATCAAATCTGGATTTGAATGCGCTCATGCCCCAAGTATTGACCTTTCCTCAGTCGGTAGTCCCCAGCCCGAAGCTATCAAGCGAAGACCTTCTCGTCTCGGTGGTCTCACTCGTTCGCCGTTCAGTAAAGACAAAGATCTCGATAAAGATCTGCCCGGCGAATCAGAAGCTTCTCTTGGTGATCAGCAGAACGGCTTATCCTCCTCTTCATTCACTGCTCTGGGCTCTCCGCGGAACGGTATATCAAGCGGGACGTTAGGTCAAACGGCTGGCGTTGACGCGCGAACAGAAGCGACTGCCGCAATCACCAATGATCTAGTTGTGACATTTGATTTGATGTGAGTCGCTTCGCCATGATTGCAGACCAATCTCAAACCGATGCGCTTAGAATTTGCAAAATGCCTCTCATTTCTATGCATGGGCTGCAATTCCGAAGGCGATCAGGGTATGTTGATTTCCGTTGGTTGTGTATACCTCAAGCTGATATAGTCCCTCAGATCGGCTTGGTCTTATCAGCAATTGGCTAAAAGGATTCTAGGGGAGTTGAGGCTGTAAGTCAGGCAATAGTATTTAATAGGGGCATGTATACACCGCAGGAAACGATGATCATGTAATTTACAGACTTGCTGGAGCTATAGAATACAATTCTATCGGACAAGCAGAATGGCATTTGCAATCCAGTACAGAAAATCTCAACGTCATGCTCCTGTACAGTTCATATACGCAGTACCTGCTCTTGCTCCATCCTACTCTTCTTGAGGATACCAAGCAGTTGGTGGTCCAGCGGAGATGGGAGATTGAGCAGAATGTTGGAAATTTGGATCGGAAGGGGAAGGATTGTAAGGCATGCGATAAGAATCGAAGTGAGGTGGACCTTGATCAGCATAGGCCTGTGGATGTTGTGGAGGTCTCCAAGACAAGGGAGGTGAAGCGATGTACTCTCCAGAATCACGACGAACAGCTGGTAAGCCACTCGACGGTTGTCCATAGTAACCATTGATTGCGTAAGGTGGAGAAGAGACGCCTGGAGGACCGTGGTAAGCTTCAACTGGCATAGGTCCATAGCCTCGAGGATCTTCACGATAGAAGATTGAGTCGCGTCGTGCTCTATTGTACAATCAGCAATAGTATGGTTTAGCGCAAGGATGCTCACGGATAGGCAGACATAGGCTGGGCATGATGTTGAGAATGAGAATCATGCTGCATGGGAAGGGCCTGCTGATAATGTTGCATACTGTGCTGACTAGTTCCCGACAAAGGTAAAGAAGGATGAGGGAGACTAGGATGAACCACTACCTCGGTAAATCAGCTCAAGCCTGATGACGCACGAAAGTAAGGACCGACTTGGCAAAGAATGGTACTCCTGATATCGCTTTTAGCAATGATAGAAACTCATTGTGAGTAAACCTACATGATAGTTCCGATCAAAAGTGGGCTGGGTAGCAGACCAAGTCTGTTGAGGAGGTGAATCGTCATTCAATTGAGGACTCTCCTCGTCCGATGGAGTGTCTGAAGGCGAGTTCTTTCGTTTGGAAGTTCGACGAGTTGCTTTACCCTTCTTTGGCTTCGGAACAACTTTCGAAGGGATTTCAATGCCTTGTGCTCTAAGTTCTTCTTCATGTTTCTTTTCAGCTGCAATCTCATTCGCAGTGTTCTTCATAGCAGTACTAATCTTCTTTTGCAGCTCTTCCCCATCTTCTGCTGCTGCGCCTTCACCTTCCTCGCCTATGGCCGCAGTTTCTTGCTTGTGCTGCATAATAGTCTTGGCTACTGCTTCGCAACGACGTCTTTCTCTCATCTGCTCATCGGTTTCAATAATAGCAGTGGGCTGATTGAATAATTGTCAGACAGGCAAGCTAGTCAAGACGGGGAAAGAACGCTACTCACAGCCTTCTTCTTCGGGGTTTTGCGCTTTGGTTTGGGAATCGTAGAATCCTTCTTGTGAGCCGGAACATACCGATAACCAGGATGTTCTCTTTCATGCAATTCTTTGGCTTCTTTCGCTCGATCTTCCCAGATCTGCAATTTAAATGTCTCAGAAGGAGAGATACGAGAGGAAACGCAATTCGACACAAGGACTCACTTTACGTTCGGCAGGTGGTAGCTCTTTCCATAAGTTTGCGATGATTCGAGAAATTTGCCTGTGGTCGTTGATACGCAAAGAAGCAGGGATGATGTTGGCGCTGCAAGCATAAGAGCGATACAGCTGTGGCAGTATCAGACGCAATAGTTCAGGAACAGAAGACCGTAAAGCGAGCCAGCACTAACAATGAAGGCATTAGGAGGTCGCTTGACGTGACCTGGTTCCGGTTTGCGCGAATGAGATTTAGCTCGAGCTCGACCTTGAGGTGCTCTCGAGGGCCCAGACGCTGCTTCAATTTGTTGTTGTGGCTGCTGAGAAGATTGTTGAGGCATGCTGTACAGTTCTTGAGGAGCAATACCATTGTACTGTACAGGCATTTGAGGCATCGGATGATGCTGCATCTGGTATTGCTGGGGATGCTGAATCGGAGGAGGTCCGTAATGGTACTGAGGTTGATGCATAGACATCTGGTTAGGAGCATACATTCCAGCTTCATGATTGTAAGGCGGAAGAAGAGCTGTGTGAGGTGCACTTCCAGTTGTAGAAGAAGCTCTGGAAGGTGCTAGAGATGGAGCCTACGCATACGGTCGAGTCAATTATCGTAAAGTCACGCTGCCGCAACACGCACATAGACACTGCCTTGACTTTCTGCCTCGCTAGGTGGCTCATCATCTTGAAAATCGTCGTCTGATCCAGCACCTCCTAGACATGAGCAAGCGGAACAATTAGATAAGCTTCGATCAAGCTTTGTGCGAACTGACGAGCGTTTGAAGTCATCTTTTGGGGCTTCTTTACTGTTTATAGGGGAATCAACAAAAGCCACGATACTGAAGAATTTACGAACGAATAGCGGGACCCTGGAGAATCAGATCATGTGAGTGAATCAGTAATCATAGTCTATGATGTAATGCGGGCGATTCCTTGAACATACGACTGAACTGGGACCAAGCCGAAACTCTGCAGCTAAGCCTTGCTCTGGATCTTCTTCCACTTCCAAAGGCTCATCATCGTCTGGAAAAGTAGTGACCACGTTGGCGTCGAATTGACGAGGCTTTCTAGCTCTGCTTGATCTTCTAGTACCGCTTCCCCCCTCGTCTTGTTCATGATGATGAGAAGGGGCGGGAGAGAATGCAGAAGCAGCTGAATCAGCAGAAGCCATCTTATCGTTCAGTGCAAAGGTGAGAAGAACGAGAAGCGCGACCAAAGAGACGAATCAAATGACAAAGATTCGTATAAAAAGAGGCTCAGACCAGACCGCCAGCCCCCAAAACGAATGCTACACACGGTCGTATAGCAGCGAGGGAGATAGCCACAACAGAGAGGAAGTAACGTGACGAGAAGTAGTAAGAAGTCAGAATCGGCAAGGCTGCCAGCGCCGAGGGTCTGTGAGCACAGCATTGCAAGACAATCCCCTAGAGCTGTTCGTTACAGTAACATGCGGTGCATGTCTATATCGCACTGATGCAATTTGGTAGTTCGAGAAGACAAAATCGTGTTTTTCCCCCATGGAAGTATTCATCTCGAGTATACTTTCTCAAAGACTAATGTAAACTCCTCTTGAGCTATCGACGATGAGAGATGATCAATCCAACTTGAAGCCAAAACGACCTCTATCAATTGCTCTTCCACCTTTACCTTCACTTCAACCGATCCAGCAGCTTCCTGAAGAACCCATGACTGCAAAACCAACAGCCGAACAGCTATGTTCCACCCCGACTAAGAGGTCACGTCAATCCACTAGAGTTCAATCCGCTCTTCGTCCTTCAAGCTTGAACGTCCCATCAAGTCAAGCCGCTTATCCTTATACACCAGAACCACAAAGCGTTCATGAAGATTCCATTACTTGGAGATTACCATCCCCTCTCCCTCCTCTGAGAGCGAAACCGAAAGAAGAAAAAGGCGAAAGTAGCGCTCCATCACAATCTTCACCAATTTTGAAATCTCCTACGCCAGTCTTGCCTCAAAGTCCACCTAAAGCGGTTGTAAGGAGTAGGAAATATTGGCAAGAATGTTTGGACGAAGAGCCTTGGATATGGGCTTGAGAGTGGTGCAAAAGGTAAATTCATTCCTTTTCAATTGCATTCAAAACTGAAACCTGATAGTTGAATCATCTCTTCCCAAAGAGTTCTCGCTAGCGGTATTGGTAGTAAGTATAGTATCCGATTTGGATTCAGTGCGAGTACGTTTGTGTGTAGTAGAGTTGGAAGAAGAACGTTGTAGTGAATCTTGAGCTTTACGTTTGTCTTTAGCATGCTGTAGTCGGACCAATGCAGCTTGAGTGATTTCTGCTGCCGCTGAAGATGTCGTACGGCCACCTTCTGCTGGAGATCGATCGGCCGGAGAAGTGGAAAGACTTTTGCTTTGTGTTTTCAACGCAGATTGGGACAGTACGTTGAGCACAGCATAAGCGATTTGTTCTATATCGGATACTTGACAAGAGTATTCAGTTGTCCATCCTTCAGCGAATGTAGGTACGCCTTCCACTGCTTCCATTCCGTCTGAAGGGGGTTGAAGGCAAGATGCGAGCCAAAGACAAGCTAGAGCGATGCATTGAGGTGTGTAGGAAAGAGGTGCGAGTGTCGTATGAGCATCAATTCCGAGGCGGAATGCTAGCTGACAGAACTCTTTCGAAGCTGCGACAATTTTAAGCTCAAGTATGCATGATGGAAGAGATTTCGAACCTTGTAAGCGCTTGCCCAGTTTAATGATGTTGACGAATACATCACTACCTATTCTTCCGCTCCCGCTGATGCCATGGATAGACGTTTCAGCAGTTGAGGCGTCTGTAGCTTGCAGATTGAAATTGAAGGAGACAGATTCGAGAATCAAGCGTTCTATGCCAATAAGTTTCGATCGGTCATAGTCGAGCATCTAGAAGGGGTATTGAAGAGGTGGATAGCATACTGGACAGACTGCTGACCTGCTCATCCGGTTCTGTTGCATTCGTTCCGTCCCAAAGTGCTTTAACAGCGTGGGCAGCGCTCTGAATTTCGCGAAGCTTCTTCAAGGTGTCCTCTAGCTTAGAAGCCACCAATATAGCCGCAACAATCACATCCTGATACAGAACTGAGCGGATCTCTTCGACAACTGCAAAAATCGCACAAACCTGATACCCAAAGTCTTTGATAGGGAAATAGAGATGAAATCGATGATATAGGACTTGAGCGGTTGCTATGGTCCTTCTCGGGCTATAGCAGCTCTTCCTTGAGCAGCATTCCAACGACACACAGCTCAAACCCACAAGCCTAATTTCTCGCCAACGTCTTGAGCGAAATTGCAAGCCTGCTGCCTCAGGATCTCCATAGAGTGTAGAGAAGCCCCTTTAGAGTTAGCCTTGAGCATTTCATCGATCTCTTCAGGCATGAAGCTATTTGACATTTTCTTGTGAGTAGCCGTCATTGGTACAAACGGGATAGCCTACTAGGGCTTGTATCTTCTCACAATGCTCGCAGTCATGTCGACTGATCTAGCAGGGAAAAAATATTCGTGATGCGTTCGAGGTCAAGCGTCGCGCAAACGCGCGTACTGAATTCAATATTCAACTTTGATCATCTAAAATTCGCTATCATCTATTGTACTCCGTACTCCGTGTATTACAAGCTCAGTCTTCGCCCAGCGCCGACCGAACTACATCAGATATAAACTAGAAACGATCATCAGCTCGAGTTAATGTCGTCGACAGGAGCACAGACCAGCCATTGTACCACTAAAGCCAAGGTCAGTGTACATCAACACGAGATGCCTCAGAGCTTACGGATTGACATCGACAGTCCATCTTATCAGTTCTTCCGACTTGAGGAATTCTAAAGGCATAGTGACCAGACTTCCTTTAATCTGTGCGCGTTTTCAGCAAGCTAGTCTTTCTCTCTACTTCAGAGACTCACTTCGCTCAACTGCTGCTTCACATGCGCCGGGTCCATTGAGTAGTCGGCAATATGACCTGTGCATTATAGGTAAGCCTGATGTGCAAAGTGATCGATACAAAACGGTGACCGACCTGGCATTGTTGGCGCCTTGGGCTTCCAAGCTTGATATTCAGTCCAATTCTTGACTCGATTGGTAGGCACGACATGGAAGACATCCTGTAACAGAATTAGTACGGCCAGACTGAACGTAGGCAGAACTCACCTCGAATATCTCCGTATTCTTCTGGGCGCGACCTTTCCATAACTCTTGGAACTCATCGCTCAAAGGATCCTAGGCGCAAATTTGACCTGCGTGGTGGCTTGTAAGGTAATTGGGCTCACCATAACCACCTCATCATGTTCTTGATCAAAGATTTCTTGTCCACCTTTGCCTAGCATGGTCATGGCAGAAGTATGCCGGTCGTTTCCTGGCTCGCAAATCTGTTCTTCGGCTAGACCTAAATGTAGCTTAAATAATTGGCGTCTAAATTGTGAGGCGAAACGGTTTGCCTGTTCAACGAGGTCAATTTACTGCTTTCTGCGCCTATTAGCTGGAAGATTACCATGACTACAAGCAGAAGAATTAGATCTTTGACGGGTAGAAGGATTGCATGAATGATGCTCACATTTTTTGCCATTCATGCGAGATTCAACCATTTCATTATCTTCGATCACAATAGCGATCTCTGGTGTCGAGGATAAGCTTCAAAAGCTTGATCAGGAGACGAACTGACCAGAATCTCTGTCCCCCATTTGAGATCTATCGTTCAGATTCGCTGAACTATAGACAGCAGGTTTTAGCTGAAATCTGCCAGATATTAGCTATCTCAGGCATACCCGATCAGTACTCTCCGATCATCGCAGATCAGGAGCTTTGAGTGAATCTAAGAAGAAGCTTGTGAGAAGGAGAAGAATTCCTATGCTTATTGACTGACATATTTCTCTTCCGTGATCCAACAGCGAGCCTCATCCTCTGGTGTACCAGTCCATGGTACATCAAATAAGGATCTACTGACAGTGGCGCAACCAGCTACGCTCCCAGGCGTAAGAGGTACATCTGCAGACAACGCATAAGTCAGGCCACAGGTAAAAGCCAGGACTCTAACCTGAAGGATAAGCTCGCTCGAATGCCTCGATGATATTTCGAGCTTCAGCCACTGTCTTAGGTATCGAAATCTTCTGGACGTCCTTGGGTGCAGTTTTCTTGCCCTCTCCATCTGCTAGGTTTTCACCAGATGTTGTTGCGTCATGGATTTCTATGTAAGGGTTCTTATCGTTCTCGCGCTTCGTCGCATGATCTCCCCTGAGGTACATTTAGTCTTGAACTTCGCTCGAAAAAGAAGCTCACATGTAGATTCGGCCCAATGCTGCTTGTACTTGATCATGCGTATAGCCAGAGTCTTGCTCTTGTTTCTTGATGACTGCAGGATCTGGTAATCTATCATACGAGCGCAAATTGTACAGACCAATGTATTCTTCAGGCTGGAAACCGCCATCACGAATGCGCTTGAAGATGGCTTCGATCTAAGATAAGGAATTGAGCATAATGACGAAGAGATAAGATATTGCGCGCACCGATTTGATTGTGCTAGCAATGATAGCTAATGTTCCACCACTGGCTTTCAAATCACCAGCAAAGCCAGGAATGGCAGGTATCACTAGCGCTTGCTCAGCAAAAGCCTGACTTCCTGCGGATTCAAACTGACCAATCATAACTTTGAATTTCTTGCCATCCTTTGCTGCTAATAGACATCGCTCTGCAATAGCTTCGCCAACGACGTTCAAAACAGGCCCATTTGTATCTTTCCCTGTCGATGTCACAAAGAACTGGCGGATGCTTTTGAGGAACAGACCTAAATGATCTGAAGAGAAAACCAACCTGATTTTCAATATAGATGAAATCGCTCGCTTCTGCAATCATTTGGCGATAAGCGTTTTGTATTGAATGCTCCGTCAGTATTCCATGCGACCAATCAGCGGAAGATCGAAGCACTTGAATTCGCATGTTGCCTTGCGGATAGAGTGTCTTGCCTCCATGTGGATCATGTCCAACTGGAGGAGGATTCTGCGCAAAGTTAATCTATTGTCTTAGAATCAGAGCTTTGGCTTACTGCGTGAGCTTTATGAAATTTGATGCCTTCCATCTTGAAATATAAACATCAGCTCAATTCAGTCTGTAATAGGAGCAAATCCTACGAAGTCGTGGAAGCGCGGATCTTTTTCTCAAGTCAATAATGCTTTTACTGATGAATAATGTAATGTCTAACATACGTTCAACGATAGGCTCGCGTTGCTGACCAGTTTGCTCGCCGTTCTCATCAAGCACATGAGGGAATGCAAGCAGAGGATATCGATGATCATGTTTCTGCAGAATACGGCAGAGAATTAGCGAAGCTTGCGACTTGTTTGTTGTACTGACATATTTCAGCATCCTAATCTACAGCGGAAGAAATTGACCGTCAGCAGGTTAATCAATACTGTGTGATAGTCTTATACTAACATAGTTCCAACGTTCTACGAAATGCTGTGCTATGTCCAGAACGACTGGACCTGACACCATGGAATGTACATCATGCCAGGGCTTGATAGAAGCATGAGCATATTCATTTTCCGTAAAGGTTTTACACCTACCATACGTGCACTATCAAGTCTGTTAGGCTGCTGCATGAGCCAATGATCAACTTGTGCGAAATCGCTGATTCTCGCATTGTTGAAATCCGCTCCGGGAAACAGTGTAGCTCTGATATTCCGAGGATGAGCATCGCAAAGTGGAGCCGTGTCTTGAATAGATGTGAGATTCAGAAAGCAAGAAACGATCACCACATACGAGTGTCCCATCGTCCAAAGCAAAGATCAAGACCTCCGATCTGACGGGATCATTATTAAAGAGGATTTCTGTAATTATTCCTGACTCACACAGGCAGCAGCATTGTCAACCAGGACAATCTTTTCGTCTGTCCAAATTATCAGAAAAGGAGCGAAAAAGTAAACCGCAGCACATACGATGAGACCAAAGAAGTGTAACCTCGCCTCCAAGATGATCGGGATGTCGGACGACTGCAATGTTCTCGCTGGAACTTTCGAGTTCTTCCAGAGTATGTTTCGTTGCAGCCTAGACAGCCAGACACTCAGCTGAACGAGTTAGTGACGGATCAAGAAGCTTACACTAGACATGGTCATAGATTGAGTGACCTATACCTCTGTGAGCCAAACCAGATCATCAAGAATAAAGTATAGATCACCTCTTTGTATACCATGACGCAGATCTTGACTCCTTGATTAGCCTTCTTCAGCAGAAGTCGATCAAGACGCCATTCTTCGTTCTCAGCGGGCGGTCTACAACAATTTCAGTGAAATATTACAGGTTTATACCCAGAAAACAAACCTTTTCATGTAAAGTTCAGGTGATACTATACAATTACTCAGTGAGGCTTCTTATCTACTCTACTAAGAGCCATGTACACCACCAATCTGCAATCCCAATGAATTCTTGAGCCGAGTCTATCAGATCTGCGCAAGCTGCAAAGTAATCGTGGCCGTCAATGTAGAATGTCGCATTGTTGCCGTGTCGTTCTGCCCAATCTTAATGAGCTCGAGTCATGGGTATATATTGCAGAATGTTACCTTGAGCGAAAGAATTGAAGCGGTGACTGTACGTCGACAGAAGTACTGAGCTGACAATTCAGCCAATGCTTCATGCTACGCACCTTGCACAAATCGCAGAGAGTTTCGCATCCGCTTCTTTCTCGTGCTCTGTGATATGATCAGCTATACATTGAGTATGAAACAAAGAGTCAGAACTTACCCTCGTCATGTCTATGATTGGGCTGAACACAATGAATTCAGCAATACGCACACAGAGTCTCGATAAATCGTACATTGATAGTAGTCTTGACCTGTTTGCATTCGCTTGTCTGAGTGTCAAAAGACACAGACTACAAACGCATGCACGAACCTGGATCTTTGCTTGTTCGAAATCAGTCTGCAATTCGCTGCACTCCAATGGTTTACACCAGTACTGAGAGACTAAAGGCAAATGCAACGCACTCGATTTGCTACCGACAAAAGCGAATCACATCAGCTCGACTCGACCTTCTGTGTTTTGTCATGGCGATCCACTCACATTAACTACTCTAGCCTTCGCTTTATTCAGAGTATCTCTCACCCCCATCTTCGTCTGGGTATCACTTCAGCAGAAATCTGTAAAACGGACGAGTCCAAAAAAGAGCCGCGCGTAAATGAAATGAAATGATGAAATAAACAAGCTATGAATGTATGTATATAAAGATAATTGCGTCCATAGTGCATTCTCAGCCAACCATGTCTTCTTGCAGTGCTTGATATATGAACGATTTTGGAAGAGGAGTAGGAAGTGCGAAAATGCCGAAATGGGGTGTATAGAAGCAGTAGTATGACAATCGGTATACAGTATGTGGAGTACTATTCGATACACCGTCATCAGTCTCATTCCTCTTCAAATAAGGAGGATTGTAACTCACATCATGCGAAATGCGACGATCAGGAGAACGAATATCAAGCCTTAAAACCAGTCTTCTGTTGTGGTTGATCAAAGATGAACAGTTTCTTCCTCTCCGTTTCTGGTCCAGCTTTCTTGCTCTTCATAGCAGGATATTGAGCCATTGTAGAATCCCATTTCCATCCTTTACCCATCGAACCTGGTGATACACCTGTAGCTATGCCTGCTCTTTCAGGGGCCAAAGTAGCGGCAGGTGTATAATCCTTCGATGCAAAGTAGTGAGGAAGAGAAACGACGGAAGCGCTGCTGCCTATTCGTTTAAGGTGATTATCACTTTGAGTTGGGGTTGCTTCGCCTGGCGAATTTGTAATCAGAGACGGATAAGGTAAAGCATCTTCGCTACTGAAAGTTGGATGAGGATGGTATTGGGATGACAGAGGAGGTGAGGAAGAAGCGAATTTCTTGACTACTTTCTCGTGGATGATTCGAGAGATGGTGCCTTGCGATTCGTCGAATGTAGAGAATTTAGCTGGAGGACTTCGAGAAAGGTATGACGGAATAGCGCTAGACGAGGAATTGCGCGCCATTTGGGGAACGGAAAGGGAAGATCTATTCCGATGATGCGTGTTGAAGTTTTCTTGTTTTACGCCATACCCATCAGACGGAGCATTACTAGATGCCGTAGAATGAGTCGATCGAGTTGACCAGATAGAAGACGCCGGAGAAGAAGGTGAGCAAGAAAGATGTGGTATCGAGGCTGAAGAGGAGTTGTTTCTGTGACTTCTCGGTCTTGTTATTGGATAATGATCCGATGCATTGAGCGATCTTGAAAACACCGTTCCAAATGCATTGCCCTCTATCCCTTGACTCAAAACAGGGGTCGTAGCAGAAGCGTGTCCTGGTAAAATACCGGACCGTGTTGCCGAAAAGGACCGTGGTTTGGAAGCTCGAGCAAGACTTTTACCCGCTTTACTTATGCTTGCATCGTAGCGATGCTTGCTGCGCGAGTCTTCGTCTGAACTGGAATTGCGGTTTTGGGATTCAATGGAAGCTGATCTTTCCATAGGTACGAAGCTAGAGTGAATAGGAGTCATTGCTCGCAGACCGCTTCTCGCATTTCGTACTGGTGGAAAAGGTTGAGCTTCAATAGGCGAATCTCGACCATTGAGGGAATCCGAAGATCCACGATCGTTCCGACTCGAAAAGGAAGCTGCAGAAAGACCTGAAGGGCGCCCATTTCTGCGGATTGCGGTACTGCCACCACTTGAGAAGTAGTCCGTGACGCGATCACTCGAGTTGTTGCGTCGAGAAGGAAGTAAAGTAGGAGAAGAAAGCTGGTCTTCGCTGCTATACCCATAGGAAGAAGTGCTTGAAGGTCGGCGATTATGTATCGAAGGACTAGGATAGACCATTCCAGAGTCGGAAAGATTGGAAAGAGCCAATCTGCTCGAGAGTTCATCTTGCTCCATACATTTCGCCGAGCAATAATAACCTTTCCATGACTCTTGAACCTCTTCTTGCTTGATCAAATCTTCTAATTTAGGTGGTGCTGCCAAAGCTTTGCTGACCAGTCCTTTTGTGGCTAACCTGCCTGAACTTTGATTCTTCTTAAGATGATGACTTTTCGCTCGAGCGTGTCCAGGTCTGCCTTTTTGCAGCTTGCTAGTATGAGCAGGAGCGTGAGAGATTGCAGAAACCCTAGGATTCGCTATCGCAGGCGGCAGATTGTCCATATCTATTTCATCCAAGTCCGTGCTTTCTATTAATGTTCCGCACGTCGGACACCAGTTGTCTATCTCGTCCATCTTTGCGGATGTGAGGTCGTTGTTGAGGTGGAGTGAGCTTTCTAAATGTGTTGCGAAAGGGGGATAAGCCTGGAATGTGAGCACTATTCTTTCAGAGTCGTGTTTATTAATGGTTATGACGGAATACAACTGACGTGTGTTGGGCCTGCTAAAGCATCAAATGTAGATGCTTGATTGCTTTGTGTGGTCGAGCGAAGACAAAGGAGGGTTTTAGTTGGGTTTACCGGAAGTGATCAAAAGGTAAGGATCGACAGAGCTGGTCCGGACTGGCAATTTTGGTGTGAAAACAATCACAAGGTTGAGACAGCAGCCTGCCGTTGTGGTTGCAGCTGTGGTTGCGTGTCTCGTGTAATTTGCTTGCGCTCGTAAAAGGAAAAGAGTCAATTTAAAATAAATGTTCCGCTGCGCCTTATCGTCGCGTCCACTTTCTCCTTCAAGTTGTCGGAATATGTTATGTCATATCCTGCTAATATCACTTGGCCTTACAGATGACGTGAAAGTGCGCAAGAGCCTATTGGAGGAAAGGCTCAAAGAAAGATCATTGCCGAAGGAAGGCAGAAAAACTCACTGTTATGGACTGGGCAGCAACAGGGTTGACGTAGCTGCCGAGGATCCTAGATGAGTATCGGAAAGCTTTTGAATTGGAAGACTCACAAAGCAGCCTCTATTTCTTCTTTCGGCCAATTCGCAAGCACGAACTTCCGCATCTCATACTATTACGTCGCATCTCAGCTGATCGCCATAAGCTGGACTCTGTCAACTCACTCCAACTTCTCCAGGAGCAGTTCCAACACCAGTATAGTGCCCTTCTGCTGTTTTAGAGTTTGTCGATCCGGTTAAACCGCAGAGACCTTGATTCTTTAGTACTTCCCATTTTTCCGGTTCATTGTTGACGAGAGCAGGGTGAAGGAGATGACAACGAGTCCAGACGATATAATGCCTGGGGGTAAAATTAGGACAATACCTTCAGCTGACATGAATATAGAAATGTACGAGATGCCTGAAGGGAAACTGTATGGCCAATCCGCTTCGTGTACTCGGTAGAGACCAGAGTCCAGATCAGCTGTAAAGGGTACCGGTTCGCCTTCTAGTTTTGGTAGCTGAATTCTATACTCGATGAATTGAGCAGCTGAACCATGTCTAAGCGAAACTCAGTCAATGTCATTCTTTGCGACGAGAACGGAGGCTCACTTCTCAATCATCAGAGGGTAAAAGTCATTCGCATAGCAATGCTGAGGTTCTGGATGACGCTTCAATTTCGTTATTTCTCCCTTTACTGGCTGATGTTTGAGAGACGGATGACTGAATAACGATGAGACATACTGATATGCTGCTTGATATCATCCCAGGAGTGCAATGGAGTAGTGGAAAGCTGATACGCCTTCGACCGCGCAAAGAAAGGCTCAAGAGCTTCATCGGTGCGCAAGGGAGACAATCCGCAGCGAGGCACAGTAGAAACAGTAGACATGAAGAAGCGTAATCATACACAGACAAGCAGAAAGAGTGCAGGACCGAAACGTAAAAGGTACGAAAGCCTCTTACGGACGAATAGCGATGAAAGGAAACGCGAGATGGCACAGACGATACACCAAGAAGCTCCCAACCCTTCTGTCTGCTAGTGCAGAACGTGCGCAGGCAATTACAAGGTGCTCGCTATGGACAAGATGGACAAGGGCTGCGCGCGAAGTTGTATCGAATGGAACTAGTATGGAACTCGATCGAGAAGGCTAGCTACACCATGCTACTTCTGACCCTTCTGCTTCTGGGCTTCATCATTAGCGACCATACTCTCAAGAATTCTCTTCGCTTCATCGTTCTCGTCCATGTTGAATGGTTTCAGACCTGCGTTTCCTGCCTGAGCAGCCTTTATATCAGCTCGGTCCGTCCACCGTACTGTAGCTCAAGCAAAAGTTGGTCCAATCACCGTACGACTTGACTATCTCTTTCTCTTTCGCGCTCAAAGGTGGTTCTGTCTGTACTTGAGCCACTGAGGTGTGCGAAACGACGATAGACATACGTAGTCCGTTGGTTGCTGGCATCCCTGGATACTTCTACTCTCGGTGATGGTTGAAGAGCCGAAGAAACGTTTCGCACGCATGAGCGTCGACGGAAGGTTTGCCACGATCACCTTTGGCCATCTGCATCTATCGCTTTGAGGTGATGACTTTTATGCTATCCGGGTTCCTTTTATTCCGAATATACTTCGCTAATAGAGGGAAGCAGCAGAGCGCATCTTGCATCGTCTTTGATGAAGTACGACTCAAACTTGCCTCTCGTCCCCAATAAGCAGATTCTTTTTAGTGCTCGTTTTGTTCCCCTTTGATACTTTCGAGTTTTCAAGCCTGCCTTCTTGTAGATCTATATCGTGATCTTCATCTCGTAGCCTTGCAAGTGAAGCGCTAGTGAAGTCCTATAGCATCCTTACTGAAGCCTATGAGGCCTGCCAAATAATCGCAGCTAAAGTATTATCGCCGTCCCGGTCCCAGTGTGTGCCGGTCTACACAATCTGATGGGACCTTACCTGAACTGAGTCTGTCTCGATATTTGCTTCTGTTGATAATGTAGCTTCTCGTGAATCTTGTTACATCATGTACACATGTTACAGCGCCCGCAATCAGAATTGCACCCTCCTCTTCCTTCCAGTGTAAGCTGAATCCTTCGGCGTATCTTTCCCCTTTGCCCGCCTTGACTCTTTCTTCTTGATGATCCAATCTTTCGCACCACCTGAGTCCTTGATCCCTTTCCTCTTCCCTTTCCGCGAACTCGCTGCTCTCCTTTCTCTAGCTCTTTCATATTTAACCTGACCATCTCCTTCTTCCTCTTCTCCATCAACTCCTTTCGCAGCAGGTAAAGCATTACTTTGTTTTGATCCTTCATTACTGCTTCCGCTCATCAAGACCAAATAAAACTTTTTCGCCTTCTTAGAATTAGGATAATCGACTACCAAACCACCAGAGAAACCAGCTTTAGTAGCGTAACCCATTAAGAATTTAACTTGATCATCTGATTCAGGATAAAATTGAAAAACAGCTCTTGCACCTCTAGTAAGTGAAGCGAATAAAGTATTAAAGAAACGAGAACATCTTTGTGATGGGTTGTGAAGTTTTGAATCGGCGTTGCAGAGCCATTGTAAAACTGAAACGGAAATACAGCCATCCAAAGAACCAGCGCGAAAACCAAAACCTTGACCTATATCTTGTAAGAAAAGATCTCCTTCTGATTCTCTCTCCAATGCGACTTCTATAAGATGTAACTTCATGAATAAAGACGTGTGAGATAGTCTGTAAGATGATTTACCTAGCATAGATGCGGATACATCTACTCCGCACCAAATATGACCATCATCCGTCAAGAGTTCGCCCGATAAACCAGATCCGCAACCAATATCGAGTAAATAGCAAGGTTTAGGCATGGATGGATCTGTAGAGGAAGGAGGTAGGTTCAAAAGTTCGATACATCGTTCAGTCATAGATGCTTGAATTTCTTGAATACGAGAACTTTTGAAGCAGAACAAATGAGGAAAAGGGGAGAGCAAGAAAACAAGAAAGAGCTGACTTGTTTGAATACTTTGAGGCTTCGGTCTCATTGTAGAACTGTGCTTGAACATATAAGCAAACCACAGTCAACACTGAAGGGAACAAGAGCTGACCACTTCTGGAGGAGCAAAATGCTCTGGTCTAGACATGTTTGACGGAGTATAGGCTGTTGCTGTTCAAGAGATCGCAGCAAGCAATTCGCGAAAAAACTCAAAATCCTTTTCCTGCTTCAGAACGTCCAACGCGATACCCTCGAGAGGCTCTGGAGGATACCAGACGCAGTTGGAGTAGATGGCTGCTGTCCATACTCATAAATCAAAGAGCAAATCAAAGTCTTTGAAGCGCAAACGAGAACAGCAGCAAGATGAACAAGTCATAGGAGGAGGTTCAGAGTGAGCTGGGAAGTATCCAGGAAGGTGATAAGATAGCTTATTGGAACGATACAGTCGGGGATTCAGGCTTGTTCGCTATGAAATGGTCATACCTTTGGCACCTGTTCATTCTGCCGATATTCGAGCTGGAGTAGGCGAGATATTGGACAGCTTTGTAACGAGGTGTGGAGGTCTGCTTCATGCTGTGTAAATCAGTTTAACGAATGCTGGCCTATGTACAGATATATTGCTTCACTCGGCGTCGTCTTGTGCACTGTCAATCACGAAACGCTACAAATAGCAGATACAGCCAATCTCATCACACCAACAGCAATAGCAGGGGTCACAGCAATCTTTGAAGGTATAGGCTGGCGACCTAGAATCGGAACTTCACTTTCAGCTCGTTTGGTCACTCATGCTCGAGATCATGTTTCCCTCTTGATTCATAACGCATTCAACGCTAAAATCAGTTCAGAACATATTCCTAAAGATCAATACCATTTCGAACCAGATCAAGCTGCTCCTGCTTACCCTAATGATGCTTTCGAGGCTGCTTTCAAATTGCTTGAAGAAGAACAGCAAGCTGCTGAGGAAGAGAAAGCGAGAGATTTGTTGAATGTTGATGAGGAGGACGCGAGGAACAAGATTGATGCTCTGGAAATCGCTTCCAATATAGACGAGACTGCTTCTACTACTCAGCAGCAACAGCAACAGAGAGCGCATTCTGTTGCTGCTTCTACGATAGCGGAAGGTCATATGGGCTGCTGGGTGCATACAGCTACTGGTGAACCGCTAGGTGGATCAGATGGTCATGTACAATTCAAAGTCATTGGGTCAGTGGAGTTACCACTCGAGATTCAGCATTTAGGCTGATTCACGGGCGTTTTCGTGACAGTTTGACGATGCTCAATGCAACGATATCAGTGCATGGATCGCTTCTTCCCAATCCATTTTCGAAACCAATCAACCCTCCTACTCTGCCAGCTCAAAGTACCAAAACTCTCCAACACGCTCGTGCGCCAAACGCTCAGATCAAAAAGGATATACCAGCTATTCCTATGGCCTCTTCCTCAGATTCAGAAGCTTCAGATCTAAACGATGAAGAAAACGGTCGACCGGCTGTCCCTCTTCTACCACCTTCTGCTAAATCTTCATCGTCGTCGAAGAAAGCTAAAGGCAAACAAAGAGCTGATTCAACAGACGAACTACCACCACCTTTAGCTGGCTTACCGGAAATTGAAGTGGGAGAAGATGATGTTTTGATGCAAGCGGACAAAGATGATTCTCTTTTACAAGATCCGGAACAATTACCTACTGGTGCTAATATGGGCAACGCATTGAGCGTTCCTGCTGTACCTCATAAAAAGGAGAAGAAGAAAAGGAAAAAGGGGAACTCGGACGAAGGAGCAGGAGCAGGTGGAGCAGGAATGGAAGTTGACCCACCATCAGAAGTCAAACTACCGCCAAAGAAGAAGAAGAGGACTACTCAGCTACTTGCACAGGCTGAGAATGATATGGAAGTAGATGATCCACCTGTAGCGAAAAAGGAGAAAAAGAAAAAGAGCAAGAACCCGGATACTGCTATGCCACCACCTACAGCTCAAGAACCAAGTGCTGCTATCAATCTCGCCGATCTGCTTTTACCGAACGGAAAGAAAGTCAATGGTGAAAATTCAGACAAGCCAAAGATGAAAACGACAAAGAGTGAAAAGAAGAAGAGTAAACATAAAGCATAAATACAGCTCTAAGTTCTTAATGCATCCTGGAAAATTACACACCCGTATTACATTATGCCCTGACACTTATACAAGCGAATTACTAGAATCAATTACGATACTGATGAATTAGAGGCGTGAGGTCGTTTGCGTTCTGAAGCTGCGTTTAATGCTTGAAGATGGCTTTGTTCGAATGCATTGAGAGGTGCTAGAGATGAAGTAGCCCAAGATTGCAAATTGCTGAATAGTGTTGGACTTGGTTGAGGTCGGCTTGATTTGCCGATTGGGACAGCCACAGGACTTGACGCCAAGGAAGCTGATCTGGAGGAAGAAGAAGGAGGTGATGCAGCTGCGGAAGAGTTGAGATGTTGTCGGCTTATCTTGCGTGAAAGTTGATCTCTTGCGCGAAGAGAATTGGTCGTTAGAGTTGCGTGAATATCTTCATCTGGAATATGTGCTTGTGTAGATAAAGTGATGTTAGCTGGTCGGATAGTGTTTGGTATAGCATGAGCGATGAAAGTGGATCGTATGGAGGAGTCAGATAAGCCCCTTGGTCGTAATTGGCGCTCGAGAAGGTTGGGTCGATATTCCTCCTCATTCGTACGAGAGAAAGAGTCCAGAACAGCATCTGTAGCTTGAGTGAGAGGTCCTGATGCCATCTGACGCCCGTTTGGAGCAGCGCTGGAATTCCGTCCGACCAAATTCCAACTATCTGCTGAAGGTCGACCTGGTAATCCTGATCCACCAGCAAAGATGCTCCTCAATAGATTACTCTCCTTCCCACTCTTCCTCTCAGCGGTAGAAGACGAGGCCAAAGGAGCTTCACCGGATTGAGACGGAAGAGTAGACGAAACTTGTCTTTTGACCACAACCGTGTCAGAAGTGATGCCACTTGAAGCCATTTGTTTCGGAACAGGACGAGACGGAGCACGTAAACCAGTAACAGAGGGCTTATTGGTAGAGGTGTTTTCCGTCGAGGTTGTAGAAGAAGAGGACGTGGGACCACCCGAGAATAAGCGAGAGAAGGGCGCAAGAAAGGACCGCGAAGTAGGAGCTGTCACTTCTTCCGCAGATTCTCCCGCATCCAATTCCGCTATTCTCGAAGCCAAACTTGGGTCCAGTTGAACTCGATTGATGATGCTTCTCAAGCGACCAAGTTCAGTAAGAACATCTCTGAGTAGTCGAACGAGGGTGAAGAAATCTTTTCTGCCAACGAGACTTGTCGATTGATCCTCAACGAGAATCTGATGCCGCTCTTGGTCGAAGAGTTTACGGAAGATGTCCCTCATCGCTTCAATCTCGCCCAACTGTACGCAGCAGTCGCTACTGAGCTTCGGTAGTAGCGCAACACAAAACGTAAACGTACGATATCCTTTACAGTGCTTTTAGCCAAATGACTAACATCGCCCGGTAAGTTCTGTTTTTTGAGCCTCACTTCCAAGCTAGCGACATCAGCATTCTTCAATCTCGTCAAAAGCTTGTTGGCATGATCGACCAAATTAATGAGCCCAGCGGTCTTGTCATTAACAGCTGATTGCGGACTGTTGAATTCTACAGAAGTGAGATCACCAGGTGAAGTCGAAAGCTGATGATCTAGATCAGAAGTTGTGCTATCGTCGATACTACAGGTATCTCGCGTGGAAGAACGAAGGAAAGAAGGCATAGGGGAATGTGATGACGAGAAATCGGAAGTGAGATCTGTTTGAGCTGAAGCGTCGACAGTGTTGTTCAGAAGACTGTTGTAGGTTGCAGTGGACTTGGATAGGAAGCTCGGAGCGACTCGAGAGGTTGTAGGTGAAGCTGGTTCTGAGCGTTCTGCTGCATTTTTGGAAGGGCTTTGCCGACTTGCTAACGGCGAAGAGTCGGCTATAGGTTCAAGACTGCTTCTTGAGGCCTGTAACTGTTGTTTTTGAAATGTATAAGCGGAAGGTTTGACTAATCGTGGCTGCACTTACGTCTGATTCCTGGTACAAGGTAGACATGTCCACACTCTTTGCTCTTCTTCCAGCTGGTTTCATTACGGGAATAATACCCTTGCTGGAATTCCGCCGCGATCGCCAAGAAGGTCGAACAGTTCCATCTGGCAAATGATATGACAAAGGAGCTTGCTGGTCTGACCCAGTATCACTGGTAGAACTTGCCAAAGGATTCGATTGTTGTTTATATAGCATAGATTGGGACAAGACAGGAGTCCAGCTCTGATATTGAATTTCGTCAACTAAAGTAGGTGATTGAGCAGGAATGGGTTCAGAACCAGTCGATTGCATGAGCTCGCTAGCGAAAGATTGCTGTCGTTGTTGAGTAGCTTTGAAATCCATACTCCGTCGACGTGACTGTTTCGATGTCTCTACAAGCCAAGGTTGTTGCATATTCATAATTTCATTTTGCATTGCATGCTGCTCTTCTCGTGCAGCATCGAGCATGCTCTGTAATTCCGCTGCTTCGGCTTTTGTTGCTGTGTTCTGCTCGACGAGCGATTCTATTAAGCGAAGCAGCTCGACTGGAGCGGTATTGGCATTGACAGAAGAAGCTTTGATCATGAATGAAGTATCAGAAGGGTTGCGTTTCCTTGTTCGTGTAGTTGTAATGGCTCTTGAGTTGGCTCCCGAAGGTGAACAAGGAGGTGTGGATAAAGGTGTGTTCGACCCAGAAGGTGCAAAGTTATTGATCATGCGAGATTCCACCTCAGCTTCAAGTACTGTTAGCTTTTGACTGCATATCTAGATTAATTGACGCACTCAGTCTGACAGAAGCTCGCTTTGCTTTGCCTTCAGCAACTGAAGTCTTGCGTGACTGAGCATCCAATTCCTGCCGCAGATCATCCCTTTCGCGTATCAATGAGCGGATCTTCTCATCAACACCAGCAGATCTAGCTTGATCAGCCGCGAGTCGACTAATAGTCTTGCGGTCTTCCTCGAGCGTATTCAGTAACGAACGATTTGAAGCTTCAGCAGTCTCTAGAGCCACAGTCTGTCTATCCAGGCGCTGTGTACATGTATCAGCTAGGACATAGCTGGCCAGCGTGTGACTGGACCCACTTTCTCGAGAGCTGCATTGGCTCTATAACTCGCTGCGAGCCTATCCAACAATTGATCTCTCGCAGTATCTGCAGCATTCAATCTATCCTTCAAGTCTGTAACCTCTTCCAGCAGCGCTTGCCCAACTTCAGCCGACAATTGCAAATCTTGCTCCAAACGTGTGAGGTCCGCCCCAAACGATCCTGACAGCCTTCGCTGGGATATCAAGTCACCAAAGGCATCTAGCTTGCTGCTATTCGAGCGCTGCATCTGTCAGCATTTGGGTATTTTGCAATTGGCCGTTGCAAGTTGAGAGCCGCTTGTTTATAAGTTTCGTCGAGTCGCTTATATCTCGGTCTATTGCGGTCACTGGCCTCTGATCTCCATCTCTTGACGCGTCTATGCTTTCCTCTTACATGTCTTCAGTTTCTTGTGCATCCGATTTTGACTTCTGGCCTTTGTTTTCCATTGAGCAAATTTCTGGAATCTGAGCAGCAGCTTTCGGTGTTCTGCTCTGGAACGCATACATGACACCCAAACGGAAGGTCGACGCTTCAGATGCGCCTATGCTCTTGGATCCTACCGTTCAGCTTAAGGCTAAGCTTGGAAGGGAAGGTCGCACGCTGTCTACTTTGCAAGAGGAGGACGAACTACACTCGCTGAAGATTGAGTACAGTCAGTCAGCAAGAGCGCAAGTTGATGTTTGGGCTAATCTGTCTTGGGACTAGATGCTGCTTTCCTTCAGTACGCATTGAGCAATCGATACATCGGATAGTTTCTGACCGGCGCACAGCAATTTGATACTCGACAGCGCGATGGAAGATCTAGCATACCATGTTCAGGCTGATTGCAATCAGTATGTCTAATTTTACCGCTTTCTTCTGATCTCAAATCGTCGACAGGCCGGACTGCTGCAACACTGCTGAAGTTGGATCGGAATGTAAGCATAGGTGGCCCATAACAGCACCTTTGGCTCATGCGTAACAAGTACGAACGGTTCTATCTCGTGCTCCACTGCTAGTCGGGGAGAAATTTCTGGCTTGCACAAATGCTACGCCAACTTCTTCTGCCGCCAATATGGAACTCCTGCGTTTTAATGTTGAAAGCCGTGTATCTCTCTGTTGGTCTTGCACCACTTTTGTGATACTGCTCAAAAGCAGCAACAGTAAGCTGTCGTTTTCCTGTATCGATACTGCAAGTCAATTTTCTCCTACATCATCGCAGTGATTACCCATCTACCAGATTCCCTGGTTTTCATCTATTTTCGCGCTTTGATACGACTAGCAATTGTACAACTGGATTCTTTCGGACACATAACAAAAGATATGAAACCCATCTTTCTTCAATGGCAGATCAGAGATACTGCTGCTTTGATTGTGAGTAAACTCAACGGCAGAATGATCTTGTTCTCAATGCGGTGACTTACTCAACCCGTCCTCGGTGCAGGTTGAATTCTTCAGAGCTCACCCGAAGCACTACAGAAAACTTGTACGATACACGCTCGCCGAGACAGTCCGTTACGCTGGCGGAAAAGGATGCTGCGAGTATTGTGCGGCAAACGTCGTTAGTGTCGACCTTTTTGAAGCTTTCCGAATCTTCCAAACTGCCATGGAAGCTCAAAACTTGGCCAAGCTGATCTGGGACAATGATGATGAACTTGGCAATCTGCTCAACTTCATACTCGAGCTCTACCTTCGGATGACACCCAGAGCGACCAACATGACGACACTCGACTCGTCAGATCCGAAGAGGTGGTTAGACCACGCGCCTCGCAGTGTTGGTACTCAATTCACTGCGTGTGCGATGTGTGCTGTGTACGCAAGAACAAAGGAAGAAGCAAAACAAATGATGCGTCTCTGCGGTGGTTGCGGTGTAAGCTTCACGAACGCAAACTGGAATGGAACTGACCGTTACGTTGCAGTTGGTAGCTTATTGCTCACAGTCATGTGCGAAAGCACATTGGAAGAGATCTCGTTGGTTAACCTCGATAGTACAAACCCTTTGACTGATTTATCTAACGTGCAGATAAAGTGACTTGTTCAGGAATGAAGTCAGGCGTGGTGAGAGACTTTCGTGATCGCATTGCAGTAGAAGAGCCGACAGTGCCGAGCAAAGCGGCATCTACATGTATTAAAGCTTAAACCGGTTCTGCGATTGGCACACGAGCACTGTCTTGCTGTCTTTTCTCCCTCTCTCTATGTCTCTCTCTTCTCCTTCCTTTTAAGAATGCGATGCATCGTTTGCATCGTTCGTAGTCGAAAAAGGCTCTATTGGCAGAGTCTCGTACGCTTTCTCTTGGAAAGGAGACTGACTGTGTCTTACCTTTTGACTAGAACTGCTCGCGGATTCAAACGGGATCTGCTTGAGTCTCATCACATCTGCTGCCCAATATATCAAGATCGGGCATCACGCTCGCTCGGCAAGGGTAGATGAAAATACAAATCGCGCTCGTGTCTAGTAGAAGGCATAGCGTATGGCAGATAAGTACTCAACAAGCAGCTTCAACTACAGCGTCATAGAGTTCGTGGCAGCCTGCTGATGTGCTTTCACACTATTGAGCTTGAGATTTGGCACTTGAACTAGCTTTGGTAGGCGTATTGCCAATCCCTGTTCGTTCACGAAGTCGATTTTATCTAACCTGTCATTTCAGCAAGGCCGATTAGAGAAAGAGACAGGACTTACAATAGTTGCTATTAGCATCCTTAGGATGACCGATCAACAGAAACCGCTTGCACCCATCCGATCGCAATTCTACCCTATATCGTTGAGGGTTGACACTATAGTTGTGACAAAGCTCGTCAGCCTTGATTTTAGCTGCTTGTCGAAGAGGTTGCTGCTCAAGAATAGCCCCCCTTGCATGTTGACGGAAAAGTTCGTCGGCTTTTGAAGCCAGCTCTGCGGTCACGGTTCGTTCAAGCATAGTAGATCGGCTGTTGTGTAAGAGACTGTTGTGCAAGAAAGTCCAGACATGGATGCAAGCTTCTTTGACGTCGTGAGCGACATTATGTGCAGTTGAAGGTAACCCGGACCAAGCGCAGATCATGGCAGCTGTGTCGACATCAGCGACAGAGCGGTTGAGCTCTGTCTGTATAGGTAGGCCGCTCTGTCGGAGAGTGCTCCACAAAGCCTTGCGGGTCCCTGATGTAGAGCTATCAGCGACTGTTTCTATGCTTCGATCTGTTTTTCGTACAAGCGACCGTGCCGATCTTCTTGATTACGATTTCTCCAGGAGGTCTAGTTGGGTCAGCTTTGCTTGACTGGTCTCTGCTCTTGACTTGATAGGATTTTCCCGTGCTATGATTGAGAAGAAGATGACCTTCACCGCCGTTGTAATCATGATGTCCGGGATTGATATGCTGACATGCAAGATAATGGCCCTCCTTCTTGTTTGGGCCGCCTCTTCTTTCCTCCATGAAATCAGAAACTTCTTGGGCTATTGCGAACAATGTCTATCAGCATGAGTTCGTTGGAATGAGCCTTCATATCGAGCATACTCGTTACCATCGTAGATTAATGTTTAGGACGACAAGAGATACGACTACACTTGCAGTCGAGGGAAAGAGGAGAGAAATCACTCGAGCTGACGAGCCAGAGAACAAAGGAAGAAGGGAGTGGACGGTTCATCTCTCGTCGATTGCTCTACTTCATTGGTAAAGCAGTAGAAAGCATGAAAACACAGCGAGAACTCAGCATCACAACTTCCTAGGCAGCGTCATCCGAGTCCAGGAATACAGGACACAGCCTCTTCCGACGAGCGCAGGTATCCAGGATCGGTTGACTACACGCCGGTAACATATCGCAAGCGCAAGGTCGCAAACGCAAGAGCGAGACACCAGCAACTGGAATAATAGTCCGAGCGATTTCCTCGACAACAAAAGATGGGAAGAAGACGCAGCGATAGCAATACAGACAGATATATGTGTCATCTGGATAGCGAGCAGTTGCCTCCAATTGCAGCTCAACAGGCATTGCTTTCATTCCAACCCAAGGTCATTCGCAAACATCGAAGCACCTGACTGCTCAGACTGTATCGAGAGTCATGAGCACCCCTTCCAGTCGTTCGTTAGCCAAGCGACCCTCAGAGGATCAGCAACTAGCCTCAATCAAGCGTCCCAAGCTACCCTTGTCAATCTACCGACAAAGTATTCTTTCAGAGGATGATTACGTTCAAGCGATCAGTGATATAGTCAAGAGGGACTTCTTTCCAGATCTCTATGCGGCGGACAAAGCTGCTGAAGCGATTCGGAAGCAAGAGGAACGATTCTCAACTAGGGATGCTTTTGAATATGCTTCTACTACTGAAAGAGGTGGATGGACAGCTCGTTCAAGGATAGGTGACACGCCTGCAACATTCCGTAATCTAGGTATGTTTGTCTAAGGCGAAAGAATGAAGTGAGGAGCTAATATGGATATGTTAGGAGCTACACCTGCTGCTGGTAGAGAACTAGGCTCTGAAACTCCCGTTACTCCTACTGCATCCACTTCTCGTCTCCGTGAACCAGAAGAAGAAGTCAAAGCTTACGATGAATCTCTATCATTGACCAACTTCCTCGCTACTTATACTTCAGAAGATAATGCTTCTTTCGCGGAGATCTTGGATCGGAATAATGAAGCTCGTCGAATTCAGTATTCTTGGGCTTTTGAAACTGAACAGAAAGCTAATGAAAGAGAAATGAGAGCAAGGGAGAATAGGCAAAGGTTGATTGAATGCGTTCAGAGAGCTGTGGAAATGAGCGAGGATGGTACTGTTAGTCTAATAGAGGGTGCTGATCCTGGAAGACCTGGTGAAAGACTGGTGCTTGAACATGGAAGAACGAGCGTCATCGGAGACAGAGACAGCGTAACGCGAGCGAAGCAGCGGCTACTTGGCGCTCCTCTTAACAATAGCTTGATGATTGAAGCAGCAAAAGAGGGTGATAGCGGAAAAGGCAAAGAGGTTGCAAAACAGCAAGAGGGGAAAGGAGACGCAACGCAACAGGCAACGGATGTTTCGCAAGTGCCGCTGGATGGTAAGGATGTAGATCGCGTTGAGACTTGGGAGTACACGGTCAGTAGTGCTGTGGAAGAGTCAGCTTTGGCTGAGACTTCCATTGTTTTGATCTGGCAGGCTCGCAATTCGTTCATGTTCCCGCCAGACGCCAATGTTGCATTAAAAGATCAACGACCTCGTGCTCTTACTGCAACAGAACAAAACTTAGTCTTGCCAAAGGGGATCAACCATCTCAATACTCGCTTACCTGGCTCGTCAACTGATCTTTCTCAAGATCTCGTTCCCCCGAGTCCGAGCAGAAGTAATATCGCAGCGGCTATCGGAGGTACACCATGTGAGTGACGATAACTGCCGGCTAGCGCTTGTGAGCTTACGGCTCTTCGCTTGTTCACAGATCCAGGCCGAGATGCTGAAACACCTCGAGTTAATGGTTATGGTTTTGTTGATGCTATGCCTTCACTCTTACCTACCAACCTTGGTTCAACTGGTCTGAAACAACTGATGACTTACGGAACACTTTCCGCGACACCAATAGCTTTACGTGGTCTCAATTCAGACGAACCAGCAACGAAGGCACCAAAAGAAATCAAAGAAGGTCCATTCAAGATCCCTGCTACTCCTAGAAGAGAAGAACTGGCATTGAAGATGGCTAAGACAGCGAGCAAGAGCTTAAGTGCTAGGCATGGTGTGAATTTACCTACTTTATCTGGTGCCATGGCTAGCAAGAGATTGGGCTTGACTCCTGGTAGAGTTGATAGTCCTTTTGGTGCTACTCAGAAGAGCGTTATTACTCCCAAGAGCAGACAAGAAGGGTTGACACCTGCTGGAAAAAGTTTATTGACGAGAACTGCAAGAGAAAGAGAACAAGCTGTTGCGTCCAAACTCAAGGAAACACGATGGTAGTGAAGGAAGCAGATATTTGAACACTCATATACATTTGATGTAAACTATGTACTACCCTTTCTTTGCGACTGTACAAATAATGATAAGCATAAATAGCATGACAACTAAACCCAACACTTCTTCCTGTTTTGACAAAACTTTCCCTAACACCTCCCAAGCGAGCCCAATTGTTGTACATGTCTTGTCAAAGGAAATCATACTTTGACGACCTCCTTTCCTGCAGTTGACCCAGTTCTTGAGCAGAGAAACAATCTCCACCGCAGATACTGGAAGGCCTGTTGTTCCCCATCCTAGTCTTGTTATCCGGACGACGAGGTAAAGGTCTTGGTACAGTCAGATGACTTTCAGCTGAAACAGATCTAGGAGTAGGTAAAGATTGGTTTGACAGTGGTCTTGGAGCACCTAATGATGGTAAAGGTGGAAGTCGGCGAATCGCAAATTCTGCTTCCAATTTAGCTCGGTTGGTTGATGCTTGATTTGGTTCTTCTACGCGTAAAGTAGTGAAATAATCATTGATGGCGTCTACTGCTGCTTGTTCTGCTGCTTGACGTTTTTCATCTGGTGTTGCAGGTGGAGAGGAAATTGAGAAGGTTGCTGAACGGGGACTGATATTTAATGCATGGATTGGAAGAGGAATGAAAAGAGGTGAAGCACGCGATCGAGTATGTTTGCGTTCGGAGATTGTCATGGGCGTTGTAGGTGAAGGGAGATCTGGCAGAGTCTTTGATTTGAAGGAAGCAGAAGAGGAAGAACTTCGACTTGTAGATGGTGTGGAAAAAGTTGAACCAGTTGAGGAAGAATCAGAAGAACTTCGACTGTGGACCAGAGGTGGAGTAACAGATTGATTTAGCTGTTGATCAAGTTGAGATTGGATATCTTTGGCCTGTTGGCAATGTAAGCAAGAATATCAACGATAGAAAGTGAATGTCCGAACAGTATCACTCCAACCAGTAGGAGGCCAGTTGAAGTTATCTTCCAAGTCCTCTCCTTTACACTTCCAATCAAAGCCATCATCGTCGTCCCTTGATACTTTGTGCTTGAGTTTAGCGAAGATGTTGCTCGACTTTGATGATTTGTGAGCATGAGAAGTTGTGCTCGGTGAAAGAACCAAGGGGGAGGCGAGAGAGTAGACTGATCCACCTGATGAAGTACGAGAATGCTGAGTGTTTGTTGTAGCTGTTGAGCGAGACGTGGCTGAAGAGATGGTTCTTGAGTGCGATGTCATGGCTTGCGATGAGATATAATTGGAAAGATAGCACAGAGATATGAACGAGAGCAAGAGAAGCAGATGCTTGCAGGTGATCAAGCAAGTGGATTTGCTATCAGCTGATTCGACATGGAGGAAGCAAAAAAAAGGCCAGACGTCAATAAGCAAGTCCAGCGACCTTGCATTAGAGCAAATGACAGCAGCCGGGAAGCACCAAACCGAAATAGGTAATATGAGATCTGCATCAACTTTATATTGATAGCCAAATCCGGACAACAGTCATAATTCCTGCCTTCTCTTCCAACCTAATCAGGTACTCGCCGCGGGCTGCCCAGAACGATGCGGGCGGAAGCTATCTGTCCTTGCTGCGACTCGGCGCATCTCGACCAATCCTCGAACTCCAAGAATGCTTTTGGCGAATATTGCTGTAATCCTGGCTTTGACGCATTCGATCCTCGCGAGACAAGCCTGCATCGGCGGTAATAGTACGGCTAGTGCAATCAACAAATCACTGCTCAGGCGAGGCAAAGGTATTCGGTTTCATGATAAGATTGGGTTCAAAGCTAAATTTCGTTATTCGTGTCGAAGGCGCTCAGATTGTACTCTGCGCGGATGCTGTGATCTACGTTGACGATCCTATTCGATTCACCGCATCAGATCAGTCAATCTTCACTTCCGCCGACGGCGACTCTCGAGCTGTCTTGCAACTTTATGATGGAGTGGACTCGGAATCCAGCAGTATAGCTACTCTCATTGATGCTACATGCGAAAAATGTCAAGGAGCCAAGATCAAGAACTTGAGAATCGATGGAGGTCGAGGTGTTTATGGCTGGTTACCAAAAGGAGGAGCTGTCATCGAAGCTGGTTCATATGCTGAAATCACCAACATGGAGATCTTTGAGCCGAGAGGGGATGCTGCTATCCGTATATCAGGTAAAGGTTTCTTTACTTGTCCAGTTTAACTTGACTGAGTCAATGATTCAGGCTCAAGCTGTTCAAACGCTGAAGTCGCTGGCGTGGATCTGGTCGCGTGGATCGAATCTAGCCCGACAGCTGAAGTCTTCGCATCTAATTCAACTCTTGAGTCTTGGCTCGATGGATCCGATACTTCTTTCTCGAGCGGTATTGTGTTGCAGAATTGTCCAAGAAGGTATAGTGGCTCTCGTCCTGTATGGAAGTTGTGTCTAATCATATTCATACAGCACCATACGCAATAGCATGATTACAGTCAGTCGCTTTGTTCTCGCTCTGATATCGCGCACTGAAATGTTACCAACAGAACTTCGCTGGTTCCGGTATTCATGTCATCGGTTCAGCTCGTACCAATGTCTTGGACAATACTGTCTCGATATCTTCAGACCGCACTGGCGTAGCAGGCATGTTGATTGAAGCTGGATCAGATAGCTCGACTTCTGCAACGGAAGAAGGATTGTACATCAGGTGAGATCCCGTCTCACTTCACACCTGATACCTGCTGAGTCTTAAGACAGCGACAATACGATTCACGTTTGGCGAGGATACTTCAGCGCCGGTATTCTCATCGGCAGTGGTGCTAAACCGATAGCGAGGAATACTTATCTGGCACGCAATACAATCAGCTCTTCTACTGCTCAGTCTTCTTTCGCTTTCGGTATTGCTGTTTCCAATGCACCGGAACTCAAAGCAGAAGCGAACAAAGTAACGTGAGTGTCATGCCTTCTTTTCATTAGTATCAAGTCTAATTGATGGGAATTAGAGCACTGCTAGGCGGTCTACCTGGTCCATCCTGTATGCCTTGGTCAGAACTCTTTCACTCCACTGCCTTTTTACACGATAAATCGCCAAAACAAGTGGATACTTTTGCAACGAAAGCGCAATCTATTTTCGATGCTCGTTCTCTGGTTTGTTTTGTTAAACCTTCTGCTTTACCTGCGAAAGCGAATGCGAGGGTGAATACGAATAAATGGCAGAAGAGTTTCCATTTTGGGAAAGCTGAGTCGGGGCAGTGATGTACATAGTAGAAGATATAGCATAGCGTATTCCTGCATTTTTTATCCGTCCCCCTGCATTGCCATCTCAAGCACTTATGTTACGGTCCGAGATTACGAGTACCTGGAGCTGGAGTGTTCAGACTGCCAAAGCTGATGAAGAAGCTGGGTTGGTGGAACAAGAGATCCAACGACTTGTAATGATAACAAGAATTCCATTGCATACAAAATCATTGTAATACAATAACTGTGTTTCACCACCACCGATTAGAAGTCCTGTAAGCTTCATGTCAATGAAGGTCCAGCAGTCCTATTGATCTTTTCGGCTCTCGAAAAATTCTTTGTGTGGAAGGTGTGATGAGGGTTCTGGCGAGATTGGAGGTGACGATTCTAGGGCTTGATTGGAAGCATTCCAGAGGATAAAATTGGCTGGACTTTCCCCAACGTGACCTCCTGCATTGCTATTGTCACGAAACCAGGATAGTAGCTTGTATTTGTAAGAGGTCAGAGATTGTTCTGTTTCTATCCGTAGAGCAATTTTTGAAGCCAGTTGCACTATACAATGCATCAGCCAAGCCTGTGGCAGTAGAAAAGTGAATCTCACCAAACAGAGACTCCAAAATCGCTACCAGTTTGTGTAATAGCATGATTTGACCAGCGATCTGCCACTCAGCTTTGGCAAATTGCCTACGTACGAATAACGATCAACTTTTTACTTTGTGACTTGGATAGCGAGATGCGAACCTATCTAAAGCTAAGCGGTTTACAAGCCATAACTCCAAATCCACAAAGTGAAAGACATAGCGTCCGCCAAGAGATATGAGCAGACGTCCCAATTGATCGGCAAGCTGACTGAGCAGACGTTTCATATTATCTTCCATTTGCTTGAGATCCTGCAGACTAATTTCCTCGGCTGGACGACTTATCGAGAGCTGATGATTACGGTATCAGTACATTCAGAGGAAGAGATATCGCACAGAGACTGACGTATTTGAGGTGAGGAATGTTATCCAGCTTATAACTGAAAGCAGTGCTTTTTGCGTGAGGCTCGAAAGAGACTGCAGGCGCTACGGAAGACGATGGCCAAGAAATGTAGATATCAGCTATGCCAGACTCTACGAGCTGCGCTGAAGCGAGATCTGCCTGATGTTGATTAGGGAAGGCCATGCAGGTTTGAAGAATAGGTAAGATTTAGATAGCCATTATGATGCAACGAGACATCGATCAAGGTGTAGATGAGGTCCTGAGTGCTTGTATGGTGGAGTTCAAGAGTTGTTTGCGTATTCCGATTGGAGCTGACTCAGCAGTATAGCTTTGAAACGAAAAGTCGCCAGCAAGGTCCACGAGATCCAACGAAAGCATCTCAGGTTGTTAGGAGAGAGACGGTGTAAGAGTATGAAGCAGAGAGGGAAAGACCTTGAGCCTTCTCTCTTCCCATCCCTCAATTTATGTTAAGGTCGAGTTAAGTCCAGACGAAGAAGTCAACTTGAAATTTCAAAGGAAGAGCTTGTTCAAGAGCTGTGAGCCCATATCCTCGCTAGAGTAGCGTAGCATACCCCTGAGACGAGTGATACAGTAGCACATCATGGCTTCCAAACCAGTTATTCCGCAAGAGTTGAATCTCGCTGCGCAGGAATCAGTCAAGCTTTTCGGAAAATGGGACTCGTGAGGCTGAGAAGCAGGTTGTATCAGCTTAAAGTACTGATGTCGCCTTCTTTGCGTCACAGATCTGATGTAGAAGTCAAGGTTAGCTTTAAGTGAAAAGATAGACAATGGGCTTTGGCTGATGCATCAAGCGAAGGATATCTCTTTGACTGATTGCAAGTGCTCGTATACATGAGAGAGAAGGGATCTGGGCTGATACAGGGCATTTCATTTCAACAGACATTCAGATCAGAAACGCAGTCTGGCTCCCTCACACTGCTGGCCGATATGCTACCAAGCAGTTCAGAAAGGCACAAATGCCCATCGTTGAACGTCTAGTAGACAGGTGCGGACTGTCTTACCCAGGTCTTCAAGAGATCCTCACCATAATTTTCTAGTTTGATGATGAACGGACGCAACAACGGTACTTTGCTCCGTTAGAAGCAAATCAGATATGCCTCTGATGTTATCCCTGTCGATTCTTTGTAATCCAGGTAAAAAGCAAATGGCCGTCCGAATCGTCGCTCACGCTTTCGAAATCGTTCACCTTCTCACCGACCAGAACCCAATTCAAGTTTTAGGTTCGTCTATTGAGACTGATCACGAGTGATTCTGGTCTCATTATGAAGGATAGTCGATGCTATCATTCAATCTGGTCCTCGTGAAGATTCTACTCGTATCGGTTCTCAAGGTACAGTCCGAAGACAAGCAGTCGATGTTTCACCACTTCGAAGAGTCAACCAAGCCGTCACTCTCATCACCATTGGTGTTCGTGAATCTGCTTTCAGGAACGTCAAGTCGATCAGGTGAGCGGGGTTACTGGAATTATGCAATATTTGCTCAAACCAGCGCTTTCTCACAGCGAATGCCTTGCTGATGAACTCATCAACGCCGCCAAGGGATCTTCCAACTCTTATGCTATCAAGAAAAAGGATGGTGAGTGAAGCGCTTTTGTGCTGAGAATCTAGCTTACTGTTCGCCGGCCAAACAACAGAGCTTGAACGTGTGGCGAAGTCCAACAGATGAAGAGGAGGAGAGAAGAGGAGAAGGCAAAAGCGGCAGGGCAAAAGCGGCATTTTTCCTTTACGCGAAGTTCTTGCAATGGAACTCTTCTTCGCTTTCGCTGTTCCAGAAGGCTCAACTCAGATATTTGCGAAAGCGAGAAATGAAGTAGACCAAACGAAGCAAGTTACGGAAGAGACTTTCACGCGAATATTGAATACGTTTGATCAGCCTATGATCAAACTATGATTTGAAACCATGAGTACCCAAGTACCTTGCAGGTGGTTCAGCGAGCCGGCTGCCTTCGTCACATCAGTAAAATTCATTTCGCTGCTCTTGACCCAAACCATCCATAACTTGCAACGCGCTGATGGTCTACACCATCGTGGTTCATATGGTCGCTAAACCAGAATGCATTCAAGCTCTGAAAGACCTGCTTCACGAGGCTAGCGGCGTTTATCAGAAAGACCCAGAAACCGAGTCTTGGTTTGTATGCCGTCCTTGGCTCGATACCGTCAGCGCCTGTTCTTATATACCCCTTATTAGGTCATGCAAGACGTTCATGATCCTAGGAAGTTTACTATCGTCGAGAGATTCACGAAAGAAGAGTGCATTGCCTTTGTCTTGCTTCTCAGCTAGATTTCTATCTCTTATACTTCTCGACCTCTTAGATCGCAGAAGATTCATCTCGAAAATCCATACTGGAAAACATTTGATCCCCGTTGTATCCCATTATTATCTGAAGATGTTTGTTCTTCGCGTGTCATTCGCTTGAAGTATCGCTTAGATGCTCTTAGATGGATCTTCGAAGGCACGAAGAGTTTACCCCATCAGTATAAGGAGTACAATGATATGCAAGACAAATCACAGATCGTAACAATTCATTCTACACTTCAACTTTCTTAACAATTTCTTTACTTTCGGTTCCTTCTTCGTTTCTTCTTCTTGCGGTATTACTAGTCGGACCTGCCGTTCTATTGAATTATTATGTGCCGAATCATTGATGGCATTGGGTTCAGAATCGATTCTTCTCCCTTTCTTCACTCGAATCGAAATGAGTAAATCTGTACTTTGTTGAAGTCTGAACACTGTGTTCTGTTCTCATCAGATCAGTCTCCAAGTCGGAAAAGTCTGGCTTACAGCTCAAAGCATCTTCCAACCTGCTTTCAAAAACGCACCAAGAAGATTCATCGATATAATCATGACATTCATCTTCCCCGCTCAAAGTCATACAGATCACTTCGTTCACCCTGACTTGCAATCGGACTTCTATAGATCGTAACAGATATAATGGAGCTCTAACAGAAATAGCCAACTGCTTCTGATCATTCAACAATAAACTTTGGCCGTCGTTCTGGCTGGTTGGAAGTAAGATAGCTCGAACGTTCCTGATTGCTGGAGCGCAGCAGACTGTATTGCTTGAACTGTAAGAGCGTTCTCTTTTGAGGATAAGTGAAGGATCGTTTGTCGTCAGATCAAGCGAAATGGGCCAGCCATGAATCTGACCAGAAAGCTTGAGGCTGGACATCAATAGATTTACAGAAACAAAGCGTAACGTGACACGGGAGATGAGATGCATTGCTATTTTGGGAAATGAAGAAGAGAACAAAGGAGGATGCCGTGGACTGATTCAAGTGCCGTGGATTGATTCGAGCAGGACAGCCTCGATAGTCGAGGTAGCGGAGAATGAGCCATGGGCACGGAAGAAGGACAAGGAGCGCAGCGCAGTTGAAGTAGCAAAGGTCTAGACATGAATATTCATAGTCATCTCCTGCATTGGTGGTCCCATATGTGCTGCATTTACTTATCTTCTGTCTCATTTTCATGTTACTTGGAAAGTCATTTGGTTGTTTCTGGTGAGCATTCGCTGGAATTGTCCATACTTTACTACTGTTCGATGCACAGCTCAACTGACCCTCCTGTCTCTTCTTACTGCACGTTGATAGTCAGCGATAAGTAGGCAAACGCGTTCGAGAAAAAGAAAAGTCGCGTCTTTTGCGGTGTTTTGGTAGCATCTGGGTAACAATGTAGGCTTGATGCTGGGTTTTCTTCTTGTCTATAATCGCGTAATACAACCTCATCTGATACTCACGCCTCACTTAGCACTCCTGATTTTTGACTTTGCTTCTCTTCCTTGACTATCGATAATCCTGCTCCTATATTCCCTTATAAGTATATCAAAGGCAATGTCTGATACAGACAATGAGCCAGTCGCTGCATCGCCAGCTTTTCTATCGCGTTTGTCTACCTTTTCCGCTAGTCCTGCTAAACGATCCTCGACGTGTTCTCCTCTTCCTACTAAACGGCTCAAAGTGGCTTCTCCCTCTCCTTCTTATTCATCTTATCCTACTGATAGTTCACCTCATCCGCGAGGAAAGAAGGAAATGAAAGGCGGGCAAGGGAGGTTCAAGAAGGGAGCACCAAAGAAGACTTATAAGCTCTATCCTGAGCTCAAGCCACTGCCAGAGAAGTTAGCAACGGGTTAGTGAGCATATTCCTCAGGTATCTGTGCGCTGACTTGAGATTAAGGTCTGGATATACTTTGGATAGGTATCAAGTAGGCTTGCCTCTGTGCTTATGTCCTTATGTCGAGTGGTGCTGAGTCTCTTTCAGTCCAGGCAAATGCTCTGCTCAGAGAGGGCATAGCGTAAGCCCTTACAGTCCTTCCGGTCATGCAACTCATGTTACATTAGTTCGCCAACCCAACGAATCGCTTCTGGAAGTATCTGCACAGATCAGGGTGCACAGAAGAGCAGCTTAAGCCGGAAGCTGATCTAACGTTGGTCGAAACGCACAATATGTCTATAACGAATTTCATTGCCCGACCAACTTCAGCTGTATGGCGCACCGCATATTACAAAGTTCTGATTCTAAAATATATACTATAGGAAGCTGAATTGAGTAAAGAAGAATGGCTAGAAGCTATTCCAGCTTTCCTAGCAAAGATGGACAAGTACAGACCGAGGTACACCTTTGCCTCTTTCTTTGGCTCGCACTTGCTCATTCCTGATATAGGATTATTGCTTGTCTCGGTAAACGAGTCTTCACCACTTTACAATCCAATCTCCTTTCTCCCATTGCACGCAGACATCCATCCAGCACTTCCGTCTATTTCCCTGCACCTCCGAAACCTATTCCTCCCAACAAAGTCGTCATGGGATTCCAAAAGATTCAATTTGTCTATGATGAAGACGGAATGCAAACGATCATCTTCGCTTTACCTTCACCTTCTGGCTTAGAAGTGTCTTATCAAGGTGATCCGGCTATTGCTTTGTTTCGACAAGTGAAAGAATTATCGGATCGATTCAAGAATGGTGAGAGGTTGACTGAAATGGAAGAAGAAGGAATGACGAGCATTAATGTTTCACAATGGTTAAAGGCGAAAATGAAGGATCCGCCGGCAGTAGTAGAAAAGCAAGAGATTAAAGAGGAAAACGAGGTCGAGGAGTGAAACGATTGGCTTGCTGAGTTGCACCAACTGAAGTAGGGGATCGAAGTTCACTCAAATCCGCCGGTAACCAACCATCTGGGTTGGAAGTAGATCGCTGGCGATTTTGAGGTTCCCTTGGTGAAGGAGCGAGTTTTTCAGAAGGGAGATCATGGAAAGCTTTGACTACATTGGCAAGTTTATCTAGCTGTAATACATGTCATATATGAGCATGCATTCGACATCATCGCGAACAACTTGTGTCCTAACCTTTTTGAATATCTCGTCTGCGCTGGTTCTACGATCCTTGAATTCGTTCTCCAAACTCTCATACGATTTCGGATTCTTGTCTTTCTCCGCAGAAGCTCCATGTTTCCCACTACTGCTTTCACCTGTTGCTGATTCTTTATTCGTAGCAGTATTCTTTCGAGTATGAGAAGGTCTTATATGATTTGGATTAGGAGAAGTAGTGTTGCCAGGTGCTGAAGCAGATGATTTGGCCTCGCCTATCTTCTCGATTCTGGCATGCTCTTTAGATATTTCATTCGATAGAGTACGAATTTCATCTAGCAAGGAAGAGGAAGTAGGAGAAGAAGAGGTAACAGCAGGCTTCACATTTGTAGTCGCCGAACTGGCAGGAGCACTTTGACTTAGGGAAGTATCGATCTTCAGAGCTTTAGACATGTGAGGAATACAAATAGAAGATTATATATGAGGTATCTAGTGCAATCCTAAGGGTATCGGAGATGATGGTCTGGGTGCAAGCTTGTCGGATTTCGAAAAGATAATAAGTTTGTTCCAGAACCGTGATTTCTGGCTCTATTCGCGTATCTCCTGCTTCGCTCTGTAGCTCTCGTCTCATCATGAGCGACAGCGAACCGCCAGTTGCGCGTAAACCTGGCAAGAAACCTTTCTTTACCGATGATGAGCAAGCTTCCGATTCTGACACTGTCGCTCCTGCTGCGAAGTCTGTGACGAAATCCAAGTCTGCATCGAAATCCAAGAAGCGTGCTGCTTCGCCTGTGCGAGATGATTCGAGTGACGAAGAACTGGTCTTCGTCGGCGAGAGCAAAGCTGAACCCAGTGCTGCTGCTGCTACGAAACACAAAGGCAAGAAAGTCGCTACTACTTCTTCTTCTACTATGAAGAGTGCTCCTGCAAAGAAGAAGCAAAAACTCTTTCAACCTTCCGATTCTGAGCAAGAAACTAAAGCTTCTTCAACTACCGCAGCAGCGTCAAAAGGCAAAGGCAAAGCCATTGAAATCTCAGATGATGGTCCTGATTGGTCTTGGAAGTATATTGGCGATTTCTTAGCTACTGGTTGGTTGACCTGTTCTTCGAAACTGGTCAAATTGGCCAAGAAAGAAACCGTTACTATCGAATTATCAAAGATGAAGGAATTACCTCCTACAAAAGGGAAGAAAACTACAACTAAGGTGAGCCCAATTCAACAACTTCTCGTTGACGTATAATTGAAAGAGCCTTTCACAAAAGAAGGAGAATATTCTTGTCCGATTCCGCAACAAGAAGGGCTTCGAAGCTGGTCGATTAGTTGAGGAATCTGCAACTTGGGTATCTAGGCTGTTGGAATTAGAAGTTGTCAAACTTTCCGGGACTGTTACTGATGTGCCTTCTTCCTTCTCAAGTGGTACATTTTCAGATCTGATCATCTCAATCAAAACTGATGTACAGTATTACAACACAGGAGCCGAAGCGATTCTTTCATTAAAAGTCTACATTCATGCTTCTGCTTTTGAATCCATTCAACCGCGATCTATTGACGATGACATGCCTATATCTTCTCAAGCTAAACAATCCTCTCCTCCTCCTGCGAAAAAGAGATCTTCTACCAAATCGAAAGAAAGCGATAAGAAAGAAGATGGCAAGAAGAAGAAAGGTGGATTCTACGATGATTTGAAAGAAACAGATCAAGAACGAAAGTTAAGGGAAAGGAAATCCGCTCTGATCAAGTTGTTTGATGCGATGAATTTAAAACCTGTTCAATCGAATTCTGCTTTGAACAAAACTACTGGTTTGGAAGATGGGATGGTTGGCAAGAAGAAAAAGAAGAAGGATAAGAAAGGAAAAGGCAAAGAAGAGGTTGAAGTGATCAAAGGTTCAGATGACGAAGAAGGCGATATGGATGAGAAACAGGTCAATGCTGTTTTCGCTAAAGCGGTCAAGCATGATGCCAGCATGCCGTAAGAGATTGTTCATGAGCGTTGACTAGATAATAATCGACTAGAATACAGTGAGATGGATCCAGCCAGTACCTTCAAGCTCAACCTTCGTCCTTATCAGAAACAGGCCCTGAATTGGATGGTGAAGATGGAGAAGGGCGATGAAGCTCGTGAAGGTCTTTCCATTCATCCACTCTGGCAAGAGTATCGTTTTCCGAAAGAACCGACTGCTATGGATCTTGATGAGCCAGACGAGCATTTCTACTATTCTCCATATTCGGGTGAACTGAGTCTGCAATTCCCTGCTGCTTCCAAGAAATGTCGAGGTGGTATCTTAGCTGAGTAAGCGATAGTCGCATTGCGTACTGTCTCGTACTAATATGACTGCGCCGTTTACAGCGAAATGGGTTTGGGCAAAACGATCAGTAAGCTTAGGCTTTTCACTTCAAGACATCGCTTATACGGTGAACAGTGCTGACTGCTCTGATCCATACCAATCGAGAAGGAGCTAGAGTACAGCGAGCACCTTCGAGCAGCGAAGATGTTGGGCTGCATCCCAGTACTTCGGAAGATGATGATGAAGCCGATTATGTACCTTCACCTGTGAAAATAGGCGCTCGAAAGCAGGCCCGACTATCAAGTACAGCTTTTGGCCTATCTACTACAGCTCCAAGCGGTGGTGGGAAATCTAACGCGACTCTCGTTGTAGCGCCTATGAGTCTGCTTTCTCAATGGCGTGATGAAATCGAGCGATGCAGCGGGAAGAATATGCGCGTTCATCTGTATCACGGAGCTGGTAGAGCGGATCTAGAAGAAGAGCTAGAAGATGGTGTCGATGTAGTCTTGATCAGGTAAGCTCAATGTTTGATATACCATAAATATTGACGTAGCGGGCAATAGTTACGGAACTTTGGCAAGCGAATATCAGAAGAATGAGAATTTGCCCAAGGAAGATCGTTCAGGGGTTTACGCCATTGCTTGGTACCGTATTATCCTGGATGAAGCGCACAACATTAAGAGTCGATCGACCAAGAGCGCCAAAGCTGCCTATTCTCTGTCTGGCAAGCGTCGTTGGTGTGTTAGTGGGACGCCAATCGTCAATCGTGAGTGCCATGCATACAAACATAACAGGTCAGCAACTGATACAAACTCTGGCAACAGGTCTCGAGCAAGTACTGTCTCTCTGACCTGGGCTCTAGCTGACTCTGGATGCAGAGATCTTTACAGCTTACTTCACTTTATTCGCTTAGAACCTTGGGGCAATTTTTCCTTCTTCAGGAGCTTTGTGACTGTACCATTCGAGGCGAAGGATCCCAAAGCCATCGAAATTGTGCAAGTCATTCTTGAGCAGATTTGTAAGTGTGATTTACCTTGCATAGTCACGAGGAGCTAATGTGTGTGTCAGTACTGCGCCGAGAAAAGCGAATGAAGGACAAGGATGGTAATTCTATTGTTCCTCTACCAAAGAAGACCGTCAACAACGAGACTTTGGAGTTCACGCCTCAAGAACGCGAAATCTACACTTGCCTGTATCAAAATGCTCGTTCCACCTTACTTGGGTTCCAGAAAGCTGGCACAATGACCAAGAACTATACTGCTATGTGAGCGCAAATTCTTCAGAAGTAGTGTCTGAGCTGAATCCGCCCTGCAGCTTCGCCATCCTAACAAGACTAAGACAAGCAGTCTTGCACCCGGGACTCGTTCTTGATAGCTTAAAGAAGAAGAAAGCTGAAGATCGCGTGAAGCCTGAAGAAGCAAAGGAAGAAGCAGCCATCATCAAGCTGATCACTAGCTATCAAGCAGGGACCATGCCTATTCTTGACACCAGCAAATCTGAAGCGGCTGATTGTCTCTTCTGCACGGAAGTCAGTCGATGCCCTGGCTGTGCCTTAGCACACACTAACAGAGTCTAACAGCCCTTAACATCGCCTGTGTTACTTCCTTGTCATCACACTGCTTGCAAAGAATGTGTGCTTGAGAACTTCAGTGCGCAGCAGCAGAAAGGTCAACCCAGCAGCTGCCCGATCTGCAATGCTCCGACCGAGGAAGACAGTCTGATCGAAGTCGCTGTGGACGGGAACAAAAACAGCAGCAAAAATGGAAAGAAGGTCGTCAACGAGATCATCGAGCTCGGTGATTCTGATAGCGATGAAGATGCCGCTCCCCTCTTTCGCGAGGCCTCTGATTCTCCTGCTGTAGAGGCTGATGCTGCAGAGGAAGATGATGAGATTGACTTCCGCTCTTCGTACGCACTATTCTATCATAGATGCGACAAGTCATGACGAGCTCAAGCAGCACTAAATTGCGCGCCTTGGTCCGTCACCTAAAGCAACTGAAATCCGAAGAGTCCAAGTAGTAGGTAATTGTTCAGCCTGTCCAGAACTTGCTGACTTTCATCAGTCATGCTATCGTCTTCTCCCAATTTACCACTTTCATCACATTGTGAGTTGCTTGTACCTCAGTAGCGATGTCTAATGGGATTATTGTCAAGGATTGAACATGTTCTCAATCGCGAACGCATTCGATACGTTCGACTCGACGGCTCGCTGACGCAAAAGAGACGTACCCAAGTCTTAGCAGACTTTAATGACCCAAAAAATGCATGCGTTCTTCTCATTTCGCTCAAAGCCGGAGGGACTGGTCAGTACAATGTCGTCTCGTAGCTCACTCCTGCTAAATGCCTTCTTTAGGCTTGAACCTGACTATTGCCAATCGATTGTTCATGATGGATTGCTGGTGCGTCTGGACTGCTGACTGGTTCACGCGGAAGCTAATGCTTTGAATTTTATAGGTGGAATGAGGCTATTGAAAGTCAAGCTATTGACCGGTAATCAAGTCTCTTATGCAGTAGACTAATTGCTCACGTGTTGATCAGAGTGCACCGCTATGGTCAAGAGCGCGAAGTCATCATTACTCGGTTTCTGCTCGTGAGTATAGGCTCCAACGCGTAGATTCTGTCTGAGACTGCACCTGTTTGTAGAAAGACAGCATCGAAGACAGAGTTCAGCAGATCCAACAACGCAAGACTGCAATGATCAATGCTGCAAACGGGATCAAACCTGAAGGTGGATCGGCTCAGGATTACGCGGATCTCTTTGAGCTTTGAAGTCTTCCTTGTGTGCGAGAGCGAATGTATTGCTGCAGTCGAGACGCGCATAAGAAACCGCGAATGACAGGCTCTTGTTGATTATATACCGCGAAGCTGCCGCCGAAGCATGTCAGATGATGTGCCTTCTTTGAAGCGACTGCAAACTCTATGGGGCAGTCCGAATCCATGTCGACAGAGTCTAGCCACTGGTCTTGTTCACGACAAGCGAATAATTGTGCGACAAAAGATTACGCTTCGAAATGCATTTCGGGTCTGAGCTAGCCATTCTGGCCGACAGGCTGTGGCCTCGCTGGATCATGTCTGTCTACTGGATGAAAGTCATCGCCTGGTGCAAACCCTCCTCTTCAGCGATGGCTATCCTGCTTCAGCTGGCAAGGGCTGGTTTGTCAATGCGGTAACGATAGATTCAGCGAACGGCATTGTGAGTGCCTGAATTCGATGCCTCATCACAAGGTTCACTCGCTCGCAACAGATGGCAGCTGCTTCGGGCGATAATGTGGTTCTATGGATCTATGTTTCGTCAACTCGAACTTGGAAGGTCCACTCTACGTTCAAGTCTGGGCATCTTATCAGCTGGTTAGACCTGCGCAATGGTAAGGCCCTGTAACAAGAGCTTCAATCCCGCTAAATCAGTGCAGATGTGCTTGCACTTGGCGGCGACCTGCTTAGTCTTTGGCAGCTAGACACCGCGAGATCGCTTCCTACATGGATGAAGACGTGGGAATATCAATTCGATAGCGAAACTGTGAGGTGTACCATTTCTTCCTGCGGAAGTCTTTTGGCATCTCTTCAAGATGGAAGTGATGTCGTACAAGTCTGGCGCATACAAACAAACTCAGCAGCAGCGTCTAGCTCAAAATCATTTGAGCCAACTCTAGTCTCTGAGATCTTTCATCCCGATCTCGTCACATCATACAGCTGGAAACCTGATGCGAATGCCACGAAGTCAGCTGAAGTATTGCTATCAAGTACTTAGTGTTAACGTCTCAATAGTGCAACTCTCTTCACACAGACGGATAGTGGGATATTCCGGATCTATTCAACCCTATTAGACGAACCGGACTTCTTTGTGCTCTACGCCACGGTCACCCACCCTTATCGAAAAGCGAGACCTGCACTATCTGTCTGGATAGACGCTGCAACCATACAAGGCACTCTGGCTTTGGCTGATACGCAACTAGACGTTAAAGATCCTGACGACTGCGTACTTGTGATTTTTACAGATGGTTCGATTGGTATCGTTGAAGTATTTGTAAGCAGTCAGCATGATCAATTGCGCCACGCTGATATCACTCCAGAATCTGACCCGGAGTCCGCCAACCTGCATCAGCCAGAAATCAACTTTTCTACACACTTCTACCGGAATCTCTTCTAGTCTCGCAGCAAAATTGTCAGGGCCCGTCAATCCTCTCTGTATACTCTCTTCGACATCTCTCTTCACGAACGATCATCCTACCATATCAATCCTTGCCGCCTCTCTAGTTTCAGCTTCCGTCAGCAGCATTCATCTGCCGCTCGGTGTCCTTTTTTCTGGATCGATGTCGTCCGTAACGTGCAGGACGTATCGTGGACAGCCTTTATATGCTGTTGAACACTGTACTGCTGCTAGTAATGGCCGATACTTCAGCACGACCTCACGCCATGAGACTGTGCTCTGGAAAGCGAAACAGGCCAATGGCAAGGTTTTGGCTCTACATGTACTTTCCCGTAGCGCTCGAGGTGGTCGACAATCAATACCTATAGTTTTCACCGATACCATTGGCCTCGTGCTGGTCGATACCAAAAATCAGTTACGCATTCTTCGACAAAAGGGCGGACAGCTGAATCTCGCCGAGACCCTGTCTACCTCATCATCAGCATCAATACGACATATCAGTCTATCGCGAAATTTGACCTCTGCTTCTGTCTCTCATGTCTTGCTGGCAACTTTCGAGACAGGCGGTTGTCAAGCTTGGACGATTGATGAGCACCTTCGCATCGCATCCTTCGCCATATCGACACCTCTAGATGGAAGCAGCTTTGATCTATTACAATCGAGAAGTTGCTCTTTATCAGAATCACGAAGTGGTCAGCTGACTATTTGGCCAAACTTCGAAAACGGCTCGTGGTCATCTTCTTCTACTCTGAAACACGATGTTAAAGATCCAATACACCTTTCCGGTAGCTCTGGAGGCCTAGTAGCAATAGTGCAGAAAGCTACAGATGGTTACGAACTTTCGATCTGGGATAGTAAGGAGAGCGAGTTTGCTTCAGGTCTTCAGGCGAAAATATCAATCTTGTATGTACCCTCTGAGCATGACAATGCATCTCTTTTGAAGTGTGTGCGTCTTTACTTCGTCCGCGCAGAAGCGAGAACAAGGTGGTTGCGCTCGAATGGCTTCCGTTTGCACCTGGAGAAGCTATACTTTGCGTTGCTTTCGAATCTCGAGTTCTCCTGTACACTCAGCGACGAAGAAACTACCTTGAGCAGAACTCTCCCATATGGCAAGTAATAGCTCAAGTTGACAAAGAAGTGTAGGTCATACTCAAACTTCTTGACTATTACTGATTACATGATCTTCAGCTTCGGTCCTCATTGTATCACGGCCGTTACTTGGCTTTTCGATGGTTCTCTCGTTGTCTGTGCATCGAACCAAATCTACAGCTTTCATCCTCTTCTGTCGAACAAGAAAACTCTTTCCCAAATTTATCGGTCTCTCAATGGTCCTGTTGCTATTTACCATCCCCAATTTCTGCTACAACATTTGATATGGAACAAGACTGCTTTGGTCGATCGAATTATTCTCGCTTTGTGTAACCTGACCTCACATCGAAGTGAACAATGGCTCGGTATATTGAAGGATTGGCCAGAAGGAGATTTTTTGCAAGCAGTAAGTCTATATCACGCTTTATAATCAGGCTTGGTTGACATCTTGAGCAGGCTGTCGGCAGTACAGATCACACTTCTCTCAATGGTCTATTAGATAGTCAAGTGATAGAGTAAGCACGTAACTCTAGCAATCGACACCTATTCTGAACGATGGTTCAGTGATGCAACCCAAGAAATATCGCCAGAAGCTCGCGAACGCTTGATGGCCGCACTTGAAGACGGCTTGCTGCCAGATCTAAGCTCGATAGAAGTGCTGAGTCTGAAGGATGTCATACAAATTGCTTATAAGGTAAGTCCATGCTTACTTACTGAATCGCCCCAGATTAATGAAGCATTGCAGATCCGAGACCAAAAACGTTCTATTGACGAGAATGGCATGCGATATCTTATAGCCCTTTACTCTTCTTCATTGTCCTCTCAAGATCCGCTGCTGCAAAAGTCGCTAAGCTATCGCGATTTTGTTTGGGCTCTGCATACTTCTAGTCAAGAAGTGCTGGTGCAAGAATGTAACAAGGCCTGCAAAGATAAAATGCTGTGGGTGGATGCGAAGCATCTAGGTCTTTTCGCCTGGCTGAAAGAACCTGAAGCTCTAGTATGTATGACAAATCTGCTGCCACCTAATCTTATATGTTGCTTTGTAGGTGACACAGATGGAAGCAATAGCTCGAAATACCTTCACAGCTCATGAAGATCGTAATCCAATATCATGTTCTCTCTTTTACCTGGCTCTGCGGAAGAAGCGACTTGTGCAGAATATATGGAAGCAAAGTTACGGCCACAAGGATCGGAACAACATGATGAACTTCCTTGGGAACGACTTTTCTGAACCTCGTTGGCAGACTGCGGCTTTGAAAAATGCTTATGCTCTCTTGGCGAAGCAACGTTTTGGTAAATTTTCATTGAGCCAAATCTGTTTGATATCAATAACTTATTTGCTTTGCAGAGTTTGCAGTGTCTTTCTTCCTCCTAGGCGATGCTGTGAAGGACGCAGTCAATGTGTGCATCAAGCAGCTCAAAGATATTGATTTGGCTCTGGCGATCGCCAGAGTATACGCTGGCGAAGACAGTCCTGTCGTTCGGTATCTACTGGAAGACCATATCATTCCTCGAGCAATGACACAAGGCAATAGATGGATGGCAAGTTTGGCATTCTGGAAGATCAATCGACGGGATTTGGCCATTCGAGTGCTAGTGGTAAGTATCATCTGTGTCTCGCAGATACATTCTCAACTGCAAGATAGACTCCTTTCAGCAAGATAGCGGAGAGCTTATCACTTTCATCGGTCAAAGAGATTGGGGTTGCCCAGAATGACGACCCTTCGCTGGCCCTAGCTTATGTTCAACTAAGAGACTGGTCATTACAGACTCTACAAGGAGCTAGTACTATCTCTCCTCAGACTGAGTTTAACGTACGCACCTAGACTCTTGTACTCTTTCTGACTGACGACATGTAGTTCGTGCTATACATGGCTTCTATACTTCGTGATCTAGGTAAGGCTCTTGTGCTTATCGAATCGGCCACGCCAATATTTGCCTAGGCTGTCATTGGTTAGCGCTCGACCTAGTCAACAATTGGAAATTCGCTAGACCGCACCCTCGTGCTACGACCAAGCGAGCGAGCGAGATGAACAGTAGACCGGCCATGAATCGAAGAAGACAGTCTATGCTTGGTAGACGAGACTCGTGAGCTGAGATTCCGCTTTGTCGCGCACAAGCTCATTGTTTCATAGTATGGTCATAATGGATTGTAAGCGACTGTTTTACAATTCAAGCTCATGCTCATAACTTGCGCTTAGTGGAAACGATCCCTTCTGCTGAACCATCTCGCGCTCCGTCACCTACATCGAATTCCGTATCGAAACCTCTCAATAACGATCCTGATCTGAAAGAAGTGCTCAAGAAAGCTAGGAAACAAGTCACAGCTGTCCCAGAGTTCGACATGGGTAGTTTTGGTTTCTAAGAATTCAGAGCTATGCAATGTGTATTTCGTTTTGGTTATCTCGTCTAAATTATTTTACATGCGAAAGAAGTTGTTGATGGATATTGCATGAGCTTGATATTGTACTTTTCTGTGTTCTTCGTTCATCGTGGAGAGAATAGCATGTGTAGACAGGTTTGATGATTTTGGCATAAGGGGTCGTGACTTTCTTGCGTAGCTGTTTCTTTCTCTTCCTTCTAATGCTCACATAGCAACTTTCTTTGCTCCCTTCTCACGTCTGTATACTGAGTATGAGCTTGTGTGAACCGGGTTTATCATAAAGACTGACCGCAGCATCTCGATCTCATCAGCTTGATCAGCACAGGTAGCTTCAAGCTCCATCTGAGCTTGTTGAAGATGTCTGATATAATGAGCAGCTCGATCCAGCTGTTGAAGCACAGTCGTCAGCCTAAATTTCAAAGACCGCAGCAAGCTCAAACTCACAACTCTGGATTTCGTGCATTTGTGAGGCAGATAATCATCAGGCAAGAGATCTTGAATCTCATTGAGGTTATCCCTCTGGTCAAAGAGATCAGCTATTGACTTGAAAAGTGAGAAGAGGGACAAACCAGATCATCGCGGCGCTTCTTCTCGGACAGCAATCGGCTTCTCTTGAGCTGCTTCTTCCTGTCCCTGTGAGTCATATGAGAGACTGCTTACACTATATTAAAGTGAAGTAGAACATATACTCACGTAAGTTCATCTCCCTCTTCTATAACTTCCTCTTTAGGCGATCCATTCCAGCTTTCCAAACTTTCCTCTCTGCTTAATCTTTTCCTAGGTGGATAAGGAGCGAAAGTAGGTTTAGCTTGATGTAACTTCAAACTCTTGTATGGTGAACCAAGCATACTTCTAGGTACCGCAGCTGGACCAAAAGGGTTGAAATCGATTTGTAAACCTTCAGAAACAGAGAAAGGTGAAGGTGATTCGAATGATGGGTAACGATATTCGCAGTTACTGTATGATGAATATAAAGAAGAAGAAGAAGGAGAAAATGGGAAAGTTGGGGTTGAGATTGCGCTGGATGAGAGAGGGGTGGTTGGAGAGAAGCTATAAGCTGGACTGTTATCACCATCCAGACGTTCAGACATTGCTGCGGTTGGCGGTTCCCAACGAGTATTGCGAGATTCGGGTGAGGTATGAGGATATGCTTGAACGCAATCTCAGCAAAGACAGCTACTACAAAGCAAGAAATACTCACGAAGCAAATATGAGCTATGTCCATCGGGATGAGTTTGTTGAGCCATTTTGAGCGAGCAAACGCGAGGGAGACAGGATGGATTATAAATGAGCAGGAAGGGAAAGGGAGGTCGTGAAAATCGTTGGATTGTAAGAGAGACGGAAGAAGAGACGACAGGTGAGAAAACTAGAGCATTTTAGGCCGGAGACAAGAGAAAGCGCCTCGTATTCAGTGCAAAACAGAGCGAGAGAAATGAGCATCAAATCATTAGAATGTTTCATCTGACTCTGCGACTTCGCTGATCTTCGTTCCGCTCTGCCCTTTGTGGTCGTGTAACCGAGATCTTGGGAAGTAACCAGCTACGGCATGGGAACAAGGTAAGTTTGAGCAGAACAGGCGAGAAATTCACCGTCGGGAAAAAGCAACAGCCCAAGGTGAGCTAAGCACGGTCGTTAGGTGAAGAGTGTTTGATTCCGTTGTGACAGGAGCTCAACTTGCAAGCAGCTACTGCAATCGCTCGAGGAATAGACATGATTCGCTTATGTAATCAAATCAGCGGCTTGCCAAATCGAGTGGAGTTCACTTCCATTCGAACACGTCGAGTTCGTTCGGCTCGACATGACAGGAAGCCAGATCAAGATCCATGACTTGAGTTCAGTACAGCAATCGGAGGGACCTTCATTGGCCGACTCAATCATAGAAGGGCTGAGCCAATCTTCAGTCAAAGTCCCTGGCAACCGCTCAGAAGATGAAGCCTACAAGTATATCAAGCATATTCCTACAGGTGGGCCTTCTTCCTACCTCAGTCTGATACATTACTAATCGTCTGCGTTTCCAGGTTGAGTTTCTACTTCCTAAGCTTCTACCCTACAAAGTTACTAATCGAGGCCTTGTTTGTGCAGTTGTACTATATGATGAAAAGGGATTGATTCTATATGACTCTATCACGGATCAAGATGAATATTACTTGTTCAAGAAGGAATTGGAGATCTTCAAGCAGCATGGAAATGAGATCGTTTGTCTCGTCTTGTTCGCATGACTGTCGAATTGCCGACGATATTCACTCAGGCTCTTCGCATGTTTGGCAAGACAGCTCAAGCTTCAAAGTCCACGAAGCATCTCAACGGTTCAGTTCCGAAACAAGATGAAGAGCAAGTCTATCCAGAAGAAGATAGCAAGCCAAACGGTAACGGACATTGGGGTGATTTTGAGTCTGGGAAACATAATTACGGCGTTAATGGCAATGTCGGCTTGGAACCCTCTGAAGCTCTATCAGTTATTGAACTTGGTGCCGGAAGTTTGAAGAAGACCAGCGTCTTACTCAGGTCTGTGGCCCAATTAGCCACAGCCAAGACCAAGCTTTCTTATTTCGCTGTGAGCTTGTGATCTCTATACCGATGCGATATTTGCCTAACGAGGGATTAATGGAGATCGATCTTGAACATTCTCAATTAGTCGATACCCTCGAAGCATTACAGCAAACAGAATCATCATCTGTCTCAGCGACTCCTGACTCGTCTAAAGTTCATATTCAAGGTGTGAAAGCAAGTTACGATGAAGTCCGACCTCAATTGTCAAGCAAGACGGAAATCTTTGTTCCAGAGGCTAGGAAATGTCTCTTATGGCTCGGTAGCAGCTTGGGCAATTTCACTCGACAAGAGGCAGCTGAATTCTTGCGCACTTTCGCCAAAGAAGGAATGGAACCTGGAGATAGCTTCCTTATTGGCATCGATTCCACTGATGATGCTGAACTTGTCGAATTGGCTTATGGAGATCCGAAAGGCGTTACTGAAGCTTTCATTCTGAATGGTGTGGACAATGCGTCTCGAATCTTGAAAACGGCTACTGGTGTACCGAATGATTTAGCTGGCGAGAAATTTGACTATGTACATCGATACAACTCTGTCGATGGGTGCCATGAAGTTTGTATTTCTTTCTCCGAAAATTGATGGAAGCTGATTTATGCATGTTTAGGCATACATTCGGGCTAAGGAGGATATCAACGTTGATTGTGGCTCTCGAGGCAACTTTAAGATCAGTCAAGGCGAACTCCTAGCTATTGAGCGATCATACAAGTTCTCTTCAACCGATACCCAGTTTCTACTCGATCATGCCCAACTCCGTTCAGTCCAAAAGTGGTCTGACCCGACTGGAGCCTATAACTTACATCTAGTTGAGAAACCCAAGTTCTACTTCCCGTCAACTTATGAACCTATTGCCAATCCATTTGGTCTTCCTACTTTACAAGATTGGGAACAGGTTTGGAAAGCTTTCGATACCGTTACACTCGATATGGTTCCTTCTCATCTCTTACATACTAAACCTATCGACTTGAGGCATATCTGCCTATTCTACATTGGTCATATGTGCGCTTCAAAATTGCCTTCTGTGCTTTTGATTATAAGCTGAAACTTAGTTGGCAGACCGACTTTCCTACAGATACACCTTTCTAGAGCACTAAAAGAGGCGTATACGGAACCAGCAGCCTACACTCAAATTTTCGAGCGAGGTATCGACCCGGATATCGATGAGTGAGTAGTCTTTTCACAATGAGGCAGACAAGAAAGCTGATACTGCGTACGAAAGTCCGACGAAATGTCATGACCATTCGATCGTCCCTGATAAAGAAGACGAATGGCCAACTCTGACTGAAATCTTAGACTATCGCGATCGGGTTCGCCAACGATTGCGAAACCTTTACAAGAGCGGAAAGCTTGAAGAACAGGGCAAGAAGAGTCGAAGATTAGCTCGAACTATTTGCATGGTATGTAATGCGCTTCATCGGTCGCTAGAAATGCTGATCTGGCACATCAGGTTTATGAGCATGAAGCGCTACATTTGGAAACTCTGCTTTAGTAGGCCTACTTCTATCCTGGCTGCTTTGATCTGATTTTGTCCGCAATTGTAGCATGCTTTTGCAGATATCAGATAAAGTTGAACCGCCTCAAGGTTTCATGCAACCAGATTGGCAAGGTCTTTCCAAACAATGGCAAGCTCGTATTGATCGCGATGGTGGGGAAGCAAGACGAGCTGTCGAGAGCTTCCCTGCCTCTACCGTTCGACTTGGACAAAACGATAGCGATGCGGCTGATTTGGAGAATCCTGTGGATGCGGCTCATTCGTTTGGGTGGGATAACGAACACGGTGTCAGAGAAGTGCAAGGTGTGTTGAGAGTATCCAACTCGAGGCCAAGACTCAGTACCATTGCAGTATCAGCTTTCAAGGCATCTCTGCTTCCTATTTCCAACAATGAATACCTCGAATACCTTAAACAAACCTCTTTCGAGGCTAAACAAGTCCCTTCCTCCTGGATGCCTCTTTCTTCAAACTCTTACAGCATTCGAGTCGTATACGCACCAGGCCACGTCAGCTTCGATATCGCTGGTGAATGGCCTGTTCAAGCTAGTGGCCGACAACTCGCCGCATTTGCTAAATGGAAAGGCGGTCGATTACCTACTGAACCTGAATTGCGAGTCTTCATGAACAAGCATCTAGTTGATAAGCCAGGGGCGAACATTGGATTTAGGAATTGGCATCCTGTCCCGTAAGTTCAGCAACATCTTCGAGTCAGAACCGTAGAAGCTGACATAGGAGTGTGTGTGTATAGACCTGCTTTACCTCTCGAAACTCGAACTGGAAAATTCATTGGAGCTGACAATGGCGGTGTCTTTGAATGGACGTCGACTGTCCTTGAACAGCACGAGGGTTATTCTTCCTCAATCCTCTATCCTGGCTATTCTGTACGTCTCCTGAGTACGAGGAAGGGAGAAAGCTGATCTGGCACGTACAGAGTGATTTCTTTGATGGTTTGTTCAACTCCGTTGTTTCTGAAACTGCTTCACAATACTGATATACTCTCATTTCCAGGCGCACATTCGATTGTACTCGGCGGATCCTGGGCGACCATCCCTCGTATCGCTGGTCGAGCCTCGTTCAGAAACTGGTATCAATCTCAATGTATGCTCAAGTTTGCCTGCTCATAGTGAAGATCGCTAATTTCTGCCCTTTCAGATCCTTATGTTTTCGCTGGTGCTCGAGTTGTATATGATGTATAATATGAATACTGAAGAATTCAATTGTTGATTTGTATGCTCATGAACGATAGTGAAGGCCAAAGAAATGCGAAAATCAATGTGTTTTATATGATACAATTGTTTGATTCTAATTACGGATTTCGTCAACTCCTCTGCTCAGACATTAGTTATTACCCTGTACAAGCAGCAAATGACTTTACCTTCGTTAGCCAAGCCAGTACAGCATCTATATTAATGCCATCTTTTGCACTGATGGAATAAGCAGACGTTTCCCTATCTGTGATCTTCCCTAGTTCTCTGTACACGAAATGGCACGCTTTAAGCTCGGAAGGAGCAAGCATTGTACCATATCACGCACAGTCGATCAATCAGTTCAGTGACTTTTAGCGAGCCTTTCAGATCCGCTTTGTTTCCTAGAACCAGTAATGGAATAGAAGCTAGTTCAGGTTTCTCCAACAATGCTTGCAATTCCGTTCGAGCCGTATCGATTTTCGTCAAATCAGCAGAATCGACCATGAATCTGTCCATGACCCCAATGAAATAGGTGAGCAAATCACCACATTGAATTGAGATACGGACAGGATTGCGTTGACCCCTCTGCAATAACGATTCCACATCTGTCGGAACTTGGGTTGTCCTCCTGTGAGCCAAAAGCAGAACTTGTTAGCTTATATATATATAGCTATAACAGTCTGTCCAGGCGCACCTAGATCCCAGATTTTCATTGTTACATTGCCTTTCTTGACTTTACGCATGCTGAAACCCTGTTCACAAGGGCTTGGTCAACAATTCGATTGAACGAATAATGACTAGCTTTGACGAACGATAGTTGGGACTACTTCTTCCGTGTACGATCCACTCTGTAAGCCATTACATACTCCTAAGCAACTCAATGCGCAGGTGAAGCAGCAAGACTTACAGCTAATAGATTGACCAATGAAGTCTTGCTCGGCACTCAGCTACAGCTCAGCGAAACCGCTCAAGAGAAGGCATACCTTTCCAGCTGTATCCAAATCAACGAATGAGCCGGCTGCTTGCTATGCCATCGAACGAGGAAAGAAGGGCAAACGCACAGTTCTGTAAACCGACGAGCGTGATTTCAATCTCCTTTGACCAGAACAAGCCCTGTAGCCATGCAAAGATCCCACTGAACCAACCCATTGCTACACGGAAGAGAGAGTGAGAGGCGAGAAAGACGAGGTGCAAGCGGTTGTTTGTATCAAGAGCAAAGGGTTGATGACGAAGGACGACCAATGCGAAATCTGAAATACCTGACTAGCAGTGGATCTAGCTGTATACCTACTTTGAGGAGTATACCTAGACGATACTATTCTGCAGAACAACAACCTGTTCCATCAACTTCTGCTGTCACTTTGGACAGTCCTCAATTTTCATTAAACGATGATCCTAGACCTGCTAGAGCTACACAAGAGGGGGAGGAGGACATGACAGAGGATGTGCTCTCATCTGAAAAAGGAGGAGAGCCAAAGAAACCTAGAGGGAGATCTTTGAGAATCAGGAAAAGCGATCGCAAACCTGCTAGTCCCACCGCTTCCTCAACACCATCACTACCTTCTTCTGATAATGCTACTACTTTATCTTCTTCTGCTATTATACTGGAAAGACCAATAAACAAGGAATCGAAAGCAAAAATCGCAAGATTAGCACACAACTTACATCGAGTTTTACATAACCCTGGTCAAATTCATAGAATGAAAGATCCAAGAACGAAGAATTCAACAGTTTGGAATTTTGATAATTCTTTAGCTAAAATACCAAGTCCTGCTGAAATGAATATGAAAGCTTTATCTGGCTTCACGAAACCTTCAGATGATACCGTACTCGTTCGTTGGTACAGATTCCTTAGCATTGTCTTATGCTCAGAATTTGGTCTCTTCGAACAGGCCAAACTAGCCGAAAAGAGTCAAGTCCTCTTCGCTGGATCAACTTCAAGTTTAACAGGCGTCTTGACGCATATCTGGTGTTTACTCAATCAGGGTAGAGAACTCAATATGGATTCCCTAAGTAACGCATTTAGCGATAAAGTGCGTCCCCATAATATATTCTTTACTGTTTTACTCAGTTAGAATCATTCGGGGACCCACAGCCTAGGAAAATTGGAGCTGGGAGTATGATACCGCCTTCTGTTCAGCTTACAAAGAAAGGAGGTGTATGGTTTGTCGACAATGACAAGACATGGGACCCGTCAGAAGTGAGTCTTTCACTTACCTATCAAGTAATTACCAACTGATGTTCTTCTACAGGGGACAAATAACCTACTGGCTGATCTGGTTCGTTCTTGTGTCAGAATATTGAGCGCTGTGCTCTATGTTCTGATATCATATCGAACAGGGTCATATTGGCGAAAAACAATTAACAGTCTCTCCTAACGAATTCGCTCAATATCGATTAGATTACAGACATCCTGATCCAATTGCATGGGAAAAGAAAGTTTTGGACGAACCTATGGCTTATGCTTATTGCAAGGTAGAATCCTTTTTGCTTGCATTCAAGTTGGATGTTAGACTGATTTGATTTGATGATTATTAGTATGGGAATTTATTGATGCGAAGTCAGATCGATTGTGAAGATCCTAATCTACCAAGAAAAACTTTCGTCAGTCGTTGCGATGAAAACATAGCTGTGTTAGCTTATGTTGTTATCGAATGTCGACAGGATATTAAAACTAGAGCTACTGTTTCCATCAGGATGGATAGACTGAATCATGAGGTACGTCGAATAGTTCCTTTGTCTACTCAGACTGACGGACTGGTGATTGTACAGCAAGGCAGTGGGTACAAACTTCGAACGATCAAAGGAGAATTAGAATCCGTGAGCACAGGCGGAGAATCGTTCCATTCGAACCACTGATCGAAATTCTTTGTGCTTATCTCATAGTATGAGCGAGAAATCTATGACCTGATGCGTTCTGCCTATCTCAAATACTCGTAGGCGAACCTGTTTTCAACCATTTTTCTAGTTGAAGACTTTGTCTCGTACAGTATGCAAGCCCGAATAGGCGGAATGGATGGTATTTTCGTCGCCCATCACAATACGAAGGAAATGTTTGGTTTTCAATATATTCCATTAGAAGAAATGGACGAATGTACTTCAGGAAGCTACGAAGAAGCGGAAAGGAAGTTCAAGCTTGCTGTGGCCGTTATGGAAGATTGTCTCAATACTGTCTTATCGCATGTGACAGCAGAGGTGAGTTCGTGAGCTCTGCCAATCGGAATCTTTCTGATGGTGAGGTCTGTGAACTTCACAGAACCACTTCAATCTTACCTTTGAAACTACTGGTGACCGGAAATCTATGGTCGTTTTCCTACGTCAAGATGGAGAACCTCTGAAACAATTTACTTTCCGCATTCAGCAGCAAGATGCGGAAGACGCATCAACAGAAGACGAAACCATTTACCTGACCAAAGAGGAAATTTCAGATCAAACAACGGTCGAAGACGCGTTCAAGGCTACTAGAAAACGACAATTACAGTTCATCAACCTTTTCAGACCGTATGGTTTATCAGCAGAGGGAATGAATGTTCTGAAACAGCATAACGAGAACCCAGAAATTCCTATAGATGAGAAAGATGCCGCTGCTCTACCGTTCGAACTCAATCCTGGCAGTGAGTATCGCTTCTTTCAGCATAGCAGCTCGAGCTGATTATATCATCAGTCAAATATGTCCTGCCTTTCCCCTTCATCAGAGAATTACGAGATCTAGCAGCAAAGGGCGCGAAGGAAGATAAGATTTCAGCAGCAGAAAGAAGAGAAGCAGCTCAGGCTAGAGCAATTAAGGCCCGACCGTACACACCAGTCAAAGCAGATGCAATCAAGGCAGTAGATGAAGTAATCTCGCAGCAATCAAATCAACAGAAGAGGATTCACTCAGTTGGTATGGCTCGACACGCTCGAAGGAAAGCTCGGAAACAGAGATTGCTTCAAGCGCACAGCGAGAAGCAGAAGACATCGCAATCGCAGGCGAATGCGACACCATTCTCCATGCATGACCTTTCTACGGAGCAGGGTAAATCACTTGTAGCTTTGCAATAGGCTCTTGGTCTGTATGGCATCTTAATAGCATTGCCACTTTTTGCCTCGAGATTACGCGCCGACCTTACATCTTGATCTGCAACCATTTTGCACACAAATGGTCTCTTATTGTTCGCTTGATCTACTGCTTCTTGGACTGTGCTGATACCCGTATACTGTGTAGACGATGAGATTGAGATAGAAGATATGGTGTGGGACGAGAAAGCTCGAGTTTTTCATTATCCTTGGTTTGCCTCATTTGCTATCATCGCATGCTTCCGCTGATATCCTGAAACAGTCCATGTGGTGATCGATTTGAGATCTCAAAGGTTGCTGCCGTCCTTGACCTTTCAGTGTATTTTCTGATCAGGTCACTATGCTTGCAACAGCTCCAGCTTTCCGAAGGCGAAGAAGTAGCAATGTGCCCTTCATGTTCTCTAATCATTCGAGTGTCGGTTATCTTCGTCTCTTCTCTTTTCTCCTCCCATCTGACTTCTGGGAACAGTATTTACGATTACATGGATTTCGAAGACTATACGGAAGATGAACCTGTGAATACAATGGCTGCTGCTACTCCTGCTGCTAGCGCTACAGTTGCCGTCGCTGCTTAAGCTGTGTTCTTCTGTGGTCAAGAAGGGGAACGAAAATCACCATGCTGTGGCATGAGAAGCATATTTACAAGTGCATGAATCAAGCTGGGATCTGATCAATCCTACGCCATGTTGGTCGAGGGATGATAAGCGGAGACGCCAAAGCTATAGCTTTGTCTTCAAAGCTCGATGTTGCAGGCACAGAAGCAATTCAAGGGGAAACGACTTTCTTTGCGGACGGATGATACCTCTATTGCAAAAGACTATTGACAAAGATCACTAGAAAAACGGGGCTACAAAAGAAATTGAAGCAGGCAAAACGAGTACAACGTATCACAAACTAATACCTCTATCATAGAAAGTCCGAGAAAGCTCAAATACATACTATGCTACATTCGCAGAGAACCTGTTGTCGGATTGATGAGAAGGTTTTGTTCCATGGTTGGAAGGGAGAAGAAAAAAGGGTTGTGCTTGCTCTATTGCTTCTTCTTCCAAACAAGTAACGAAACCGAGTTCAGCGAGGGGTAGTGTACAAGAACCATGTTGGCCAAAGAGACATGATTGCAGTGAGAAATTAAGGTTGACCTTGACCAAGAAAGGAGTACACATTAGGTTGACGCTTGTCGGATTACGGAGTAGAAGTAAAAGGTTAGCATGTGGCAGGTGTACAACAGACAGATGAGAGAGAGAAGAGCATGACAGAAAGAGAGCAGTATCGGTAGAAACTCTATACAGAGGGTTACTGATGAAGTTGGTATCTTCGAAGGCTTGACGCAGCTTCTTTTTGAACAGTATGGCAGTTGACAGAAAGAGAACCAAGAAAGAATCTAGTGACCAGAGATAGGAAATGCTGGAGAGGCGAAGCTGAGCTGAGGCGGAGCTGGTTGCGCAGCTTGAAGAAGAGGGGAAGGTGCAGGACTGTTGGCTCGAGAAACGTTGCGAGATGAAGCTGCTGAGGCAGGTCTGCTTCGTGTACCGGCTGGAAGTAAAGGAGCTGGATGTGAACCAAGAGCAAGCATCTGTGATGTAACAGATGGACGAAATCAGTGCTAACCTGAGGTACGACACATCGATGCTCACCTCCAATCCAATCTGTCCATGGGGTCCGCTATGCTGGTAGTGATAGCGCAAACCGTTCATGCTGTACCAAACTCATCAACATCGCATCTCGTTTCAGACCTCAACACAACCTACTTCTTGTAACGCTTTCCGCAAGCTTGACCAACATAACAACCAAACGGTTTCTCCTCCAAAGTCTCTCTACCATCTTCATCACCTCCATTAGCCGCAGAAGGATCTCTTCCTCGATTATTGCAATGACCATGCAAACGATGATACTTGAGTCCATTTTGTTGCTTGTAAGCTTTGTCACAACCTTGAACAGGACATTTGAAAGGTTTCGCAGCAGGTGGTGTCCAAACTCTGCCTGATGGCATAGTAGGAGGAGGAGCAACGAAACCTTGTTGACCTGAACCTAGACTGACTGGAGCTAAAGTAGAAGAAGTTGGATCGTTGCCCATGATGATCGTTGCTCCATTAGGTTGAGTATTGGCTGGAGTAGCTTGAACTGAAAGTTGAGCCAGAGTTTCTTGTGAGAAAGTAGTGGCTTGAGCTGGGGATTCGGCTGCCGGGGAATCTGCTGGTGGTGATTGCGAGCTTCGAGATTGAGGAAAGAGCATAGCTGGAGTGATGGTGCCCATTGGCGGGAAGAGGTTGAGGGAAGAACTGGATGCTGATGGATCGAAATCAGATTCCATGTCACTGTCCAAAGTCGGCGTGTTCGGACAGCTTGCTTCAGGTGAGGTAGCAGCGGATTTGGGACTGGCAGAGCGACGAGTGGAGAAAGCTAGAGGATGAATGGGACGAGTTCGGCCAAGTGCTGCAGTGAAGTTGAAAGCTTTGCTGGACGCGCCAGCAATCGCAGTTTGAGCACCGAAACCAGAATCATCAGTTCTTGACACGTGATCATCTGTCAAATCCATATCCATGTCCATGTCATCCATTGAGAATGGAGCACCAGCGGGAAACGATTGCGAGGCAGCCGCCACATTCTGCTCAGTGAGAGGCGAGACCTTGTTCTGGATAGAGGTGAAGGCTGATGGTGCCGTAGTAGAGTTGGGTGAGAGAGCTTGACCGGCAGCTCGAGGAGATTTAGAAGGTGGAAGGGATGAAGCGATTTGAGTAGAGAGAAGGGAACCAGCAGGACTTGTTCCAAGGACATGCTGCTCTTCAAAGTGCTCCAACAGACCATGCAGATCATCCAATTCTAAGCCGCAGCACGAGTAGCCCTTGCAGAATGACTGCTCAAGTCGAGGCAGACGGTCTTCTGAATCGGAAGTGAATGATGAGGCAGAGGTGGATAAGAAAGCGAGATGAGAGAAGGAAGTTGGAGTTGGGTGATCAAAGATGTTGGCTCTAGACAATGGCAAAAGTGGCGGCGTTAGGCCTTATGCGCAGCACTAAAACAGCGGAGACTCACTCTGCATAAGCCGGCCCTTTAGAGAGCTCTCTTGACATTGAGTAATCCTTGGTAAACGTAACATCACGAGACCAAGACAATGGTGAACCCGAGTATTGAGCGAAGCCAGAAGTGCGACCTCGGCTTGAAGCGATGGAAAGGGGAGACGCCATCATATTGACTGACTGGAGAAGAAAGAAAGAGAGATAGATTGGGAGAGATGCGAGCGATGGAAGTACGTTGGCTTATAGGAAGCTTCCCCTTCTGGTCTTTGAGTGATGATATTCTTGACACGCTACTTCTTGTCTAAAGGCAAGGGATCTAGGCCGGGTTCCACACAATAGATCACGAGGGCTGGGTCTTGAACAGAGCGGGCTGTTGTGTAGAGCTCCGACGGTGTGTTGAATAGTGGCGCCTTTTGGAATGGAATGAGCTGATTGCAATTCCGGTGCAACAGTCTATGGCGGGAAGCTGGATTGTATATAGATATCTCTGTTACTGAGCCAGCCAGTATTGTTTGGAGGGCAAGCCAGAACCCAAACTTGAAGCGGGATGTCGTTGAGTCTTGAGAGACAGATTATTAATGCCTTAAGGTTTCAAACAAGAGGCGGCTCCACTTCTATCGCTTGAAGTTGGTGCTCAGTGTGTCCAAGCAAGTGAGCTGTTGGGAATACGAGCGGCGTAGGACTACAGTAATACCGTTCTGGGTAAATCTCAAGCGTAAGGCACGAATTAATTTGGCCGAGACTTGCTGGTTTCTGAGACACACCAAGTTGGCAAGCAGGACATCACCAAGGGCTAAACCTGACTCGCTTTAGCGCGACCAAGGACCGAAAGTCGAACTGACTCAGTTCATGCAATCTATCTGTGGAATCAATCTTCTGAATTTCGGATATCTAGAGATCCCTTGGTCTCGTGTTCCGTAGTGAGATCTGTCTTCTCGTTGCTATGTACTGTGCCGTGCTTTCTCTTTGTCGTCCTCTCTTCTCTCTCTCCCTCTCTCTGTGTCGTTGTGCGCATGGACGAGAGCTTCGTACCTTTTCCTCACATTCACATGATATCACTCTGTCTGCTATCGTGCTATGTCTGACCATTTGATGCTGCATCAGAGTCTCAATAGGTCTTCATCTCGCGCTTAAGTTCTGCATCTTACGCGATACTCATGTCGTTGGGCTATGTGACAATCTCTCGCCTATCTTCTCGATCTGTTCTGTTATCATTTCACGTCTAGATCCACCTATCTCGCTGTGATTAGTTGAGGTTATCCGATTTCGCGGTGTGAGCTGATCATTCCTTGGACGATATTGCGAAGCATGATCAGTGATTCTCAGCAATCGTACTCAATGCTATATACAGTACTCGTACTGAACTGACACTCTTGTCGCCAAGAGACCGAAATAGAATGACACTGTCTTCCCGCTGTCCTTCTGAGATGACTTCAGCGCCTGTCGCTCTATCCAACTTCCCATGCGATCCTTTCTACTAGCACTCCGCGTGAAGTCTGTCCATATTCTGGAATTATCTCTTCCCATCTGCCTTACGGTTAAACCACTCGAGGCCCAATTACAAATCACCGCCGATCGGTCTTTCAGCCCGTCTCTGGGAGAAAAATAATCGTTCCGTCATTATTTCGGCTCACCTGGAGTTAATTCGTCCTTCCTTTTCTCTCTCTTTGATCCAGAACCAAGACTATCTTTATAACAATGAGCTACCCTGAACAATTCAACGGATACGCAGCGCTTGATGTTGAGAGTGGGAAGAAGTTAGATCTGGTTCAGCACAAATATGCACCTAAGCAATGGAATGAACTAGATGTGGATATCAAAATTAGCCACTGGTCAGTTCCATTGACCTCCGTCTCGAGCCAGGTCCTTAAAAAAGAATGAAGTGGTATCTGTGGTTCTTGCATTCACACTCTCACTTCTGGTAATGTAATGTAATGTAATGGTGCAGGAGATAAACTAATACAAGTTTCGCTGCACAGGTTGGGGAGCTACAAAATATCCTTGTATGCTATATTGTTGATCGAATCTGTTCCACATACTCATTCTCTCCTATTTTACAGGCGTAGCTGGACATGAAATTATCGGTGAAATTGTCAAGGGTAAATCGCTACTATCAAGCTTCCATTTCTCTTCGCTTACCCCTGCAACTTTTAGCTGGCAGCAAATCAGGTCATTCAGTTGGATCCAGAGTTGGTGTTGGAGCTCAATCCGGTTCCTGCTTGGAATGCGAATACTGCTTGAAAGATTTACCTCAATATTGTGCTAAAGATATGTTTGGATCCACTGATACAAGTAGGCAAAAGGCTTATGTACTAGATGTTTACGCATGATTGGTACATATAATGGCAAATGGGAAGATGGTTCCACTTCAATGGGAGGCTACGCAGATTACGTTCGTTGCAGAGGTGCTTTCGCTGTCAAGATTCCAGAACAGCTTTCAGACGAGCAAGCTGCTCCTATGATGGTCAGTTTCAGACTTAAGCAGCAAAGAAAACTTATAATCGTATGCGGAAACTTCACAGTGCGCAGGTAAGACTGAAGCTTACAATCGATAGAATGATACATGACTGTATCTCTTGATTCAGGGGTAACAACATACAACCCACTCAAAAGATTCGGCTGCGGACCTGGAAAGACAGTCGGAATTGTAGGAATCGGAGGACTAGGTCACTAGTGAGTCCTCTTCTTTCAAACCCAAAACATATCTCCGCTGACATGTCATGTTTTCAGTGGCCTTCAGTGGGCCAAAGCTATGGGTGCCAACGTCTTCGCCTTGTCTCACTCTGATTCCAAGAAGGCCGACGCAGAGAAGATGGGTGTCAAGCCAGAAAACTTCATCGTCGCCAAAGACATCGAGGCTGTCGTGAAGAAGTACACCAGAACTTTCGACATCATTCTTGTTACCGCCTTCGGAGATGATGTACCAATCGAAAGTCTCTACCTTCCTTTGCTCAAGCCTGAAGGCACTGTCTGCATGGTCGCTTTACCTGAATCCAAACTACCAGCATATGGAGCTGGCTCTTTGATCAGGAAAGGGTTAGTTATAGTTTGTTGTATTCGGGCTAGGACCTTTTCTGACTTCTCTCATTCAGAGTCTCAATTTCGGGCTCTATCATCGGTTCGCCAAAACTCATTGCCGAGATGTTGCAATTCGTCAGTGGATTGTGTGCGAGTCATTCTGGGCGCTGAAAGTAGTCTGCTAGGCTGTTGACAAGAAAATTCAATCTTGGGTACAAGTGCGACCCATGTCCGAGGCTTCTGATGCAGTAAAAGACATGCATGCTGGCAAATCTAGATACAGGTAAGTGCTGATATCTTCCGCCGCAACCAGTACTTAATTTCTCTTGTTAGATATGTTCTCAAGAACTAAAGAAAACCACAATAGCAGCATACTTTAGAGATAGGCATTAGACAGAACAAGTCAAAATGTAGAGCCTGTGTAATTTACAACGTCACAAGGACACCCAATTGTCCTTTGCGTAGCTATTCACAATGCAATAATGTTACAACAACCTATGCTTACATCAAAAGAGCCATGAAAATGCTATACTACATACGAAATTGATATTAGATAAACCACTTGTCAATAATGCTTGAAATCGCCGAATCTATATTGTAGGCATGAGAATTGTACTTGATGACGCAACGACGCTACTCACGTCCATTTGGTGCACTCAAAGCACCCTGATTCCGGTTCCGCTTTCGGAACGGTAGAGACATTCTTCCCACCTCTTTTCCCATCTTCATTATCATCCTCTCCTTTCTTGCCACCACTCCCAGGCCATTTCCACCACCATTTCTTTACTTTACTATTCGCTTTACTACTGGTCTTGGCATTCCAATCTTGCTTGAGTACTTTCTCAATCACTTGACTTATCGGATGCGTTCGTACATCTACTGACCAACCCAATTCACCTACTGTGTCGTAGAGGATTACTTGACCTGAATGACAGCGAGATTCGAGGGCGAAACCAACTAGAGCGCAAGAAGACAAAGAACCGGTACAGGCGCCTCTGATTCACATCACATATTAGCTCATGATAGTCAATCTGTAGAAGACCAAAGACGTACTGAGGTATTGGATCTGCGTTGTGATATACATGCGTTACTGCTCCGTAAGTAGAAGGATCTTGACCTGGCGGAAGAGGTAAATGTAATCTTCGAGCTGGCAAGAGATCGCCAGGTGATTCAAATGTCACACAAGGTACACCGAAAGTATGGGAGAGAAAAGAAGCCAAAGCACCACCAAGTGAGTGACCAGTAAGCCAGATTTGAGAGTTTGGGTAAGCGAGAGTGATGTTGTTGTATAGATCGGTCGCGAGAGGGTAATAGACTGATTTACTGATCAGAGCATCTTCCACGCATGTTTCGTCGCATTTCCAGTTGCCGCCGTAGCAATCGCACACTGGCGACCAAGACCAATCGACTCGAGCGCAACAACAAGAGAAGAGAAGATTGTCGTTGAGCTTGTCATTGATTTGAGTAGATCCACCTCCTCCAACAATATAGTTTGCTGAGGTTCCTTTGATAGCAATAACAATTGTGCTGTTGTCTTCCATAGCGAAAACATGACCTCGTATACCATCTTCTTGCCAGCCAAACGATTGGCTCAAATTCCAGCCTCCATTGCTCAGATCAAACCAATCCTCTTTCCCTTGATGTGTGCTATCAATGTAAGCATTACTAGTCATCTTTGCCAATCCAGCTAAAGTATCCACATCCGTCACATCAGGAGCTTCAATTTCCACTTGATCCCATTCCATTGGCACATAATCCGCTGGATGAGGTTGACCTCTCGTTTCCCTGACTGAAGCCATGCGAGCAGCCATGAATTCCTCAGAACCTCCTCTAGCTCTGGGTCTCCAGATCTTCTGTTTAATCGCTTTCAGTCGCATATCGCTCAAGGGATAATACTTGCGGGCTAGTTGCATGTGTGGTAAAGGCAGTGGTCGCCTGTAATTGGTGAAAGAAAGTCGTTTGGTAGTAGATTGCGAATTCGCTTGGAATGATGCATCGTGCGAATTGGTAAAGGTTTTGATGCTGGGACTGCTGGTAGAGATGAAGGGTATCTGCGCTGCTGCTGCGGTATACGCCAAAGCGAGCAGCAGAGCTCCTATGATCCGCATGCTTTGGACGATAGTGGCTGTCGGATGTCAACAACCTAAACATCATGGCAGTAAAGACGAGCAGTTGTTATGGCCGATCGCAAGAAATACAACAGTAGCAGCAGTATGCAAGGCTTATAAATACAATGACGGGACTGATGATATACAGCAGACACGCCAACTATAATGCAGCAACTGATCGTTTCCCCTTTGGAGCTCAGTATTTGATCAATCTACCATCAGGCATGTGCGTTGGGCTATTTCGAGGTCGATCACCAATGCTGGTTGCGACTTATGCACCTGACTTGTGCTGAAGCCAAGTGAAGCTTTGCTGGGATTGACGGGTGGTGAAATACAATGACTGATAAGAGCAGTATCGCTTTGTGTCGCACATGGTCAGTGAACAGGTTCGAAATCAATTGACCACGAGCAGGAAGTGTTGCCGTGTAAGAATTGAAGTCGTTCATATAATGTGTAAGGGCGGATTGAGCTAAAACAATACAAATCAGCTCGTGCATCTCATGTAGGACATAGGCTCACGAATTTCATGAAATTGCTGAGTCTGACAATCTTCGACTTCAAGTCGAATCAATTTGCTCCACATGCCAGCTTCTTCGGCTCGGTAAACGACTCTAAGGATACCGCCAATGAAGTCCCGCTCTTGAACATCTCCGCTGTGGCCAATTTCGACCATCACCTTCTTCCCATCATCGCCTACCACATTTTCACCATTTGGCAATACTTTCGGAACCCGCTCAGTTTTGCCAACAAGGGACAGAGTAGGTGGTTCATCTTTTGGGCCTAGGAAGAAGACAAAGATGTGCGCTAGCTCATGTGCTAGGGTTGTCAAGATGATAAAGGCTAAGGCTTCTTGCTGATGGGCTGTAGACGAACTCTCCTCGGATGCTCTTTGAAACGCCTTCATGAGACTACTAGAGATGTAGATGATTGCTGTTGCTCCAGGATCTGAGCGAGTAGTCCAGGCGTATTTCCCTTTCCACACGGGACTGGCTTGAACAGAGGGGAGGTTGCTATTCAGAAAATTGTCGAAGGTAGAGTTGAACTGTTGTAAGCTGTCGAGCAAGAGGTTGTCGAGCGGTGCCGCTGCTGTGCCCAGAAAAATGCAGCAGAACGATAATCGGAGATGTTCATTTTTGTCGAGAGCGGAACGAAACTTCTTTAGTAGATCGAGGTTGTAGTCAGGATGTCCGTGTAGCGGTTGACAGTTCAAGATTGGGACCCAATTGAATGCCATTTCTGAGACTGCTGTTTTGAGAAAGAGAGTGTGTTGATGGTTTGTTCCGTTTGTGGTGGTTGAAGATTGATTTTACAACTGCCGTTCCTGAATTACATAGCGGTGTCGATTTTCGCATTTGTACAAGGTCATCTTCCTTGTACTTATTCGGGATTGCGCTAATTTCTCCGTTCGGAATGAAGGTCCTTTCTTCAAGTTTCAGTCGACGCAGTACTCGGCCTGTCAGCAGAGTGATTGAGTGGTTCAGCGCAGGGCAGCGATGACATCCAATAACACTTACCTCTATTGCATCACCCCATCTGTCTTTTCCCACACAAGCATTCGACAAAAGAGAGAAAGCAGCTAATCCAAATTCCTGAACCTATTCCTAGCTTTCTCTCTTACTTTCTCTCTCCAATCCATTTCACTCTCTCTTGCTCTTTCTTCTTCATCAACCAATCTTTCGCTGCCTAATCCAGCTCGAGGAGTAATCATCGACATGGATTTAGCGTGTATTCCACTCGAAACAATAGTAGGTATAGATGATGAAGTTGAAGTTGACCCTGAAGTAGCTGTAGTGGAAGGAGTAGAAGCAGAAGCAGCAGTAGTGGAATGACCATAATAATTTCTACGCAATTTCGCTCGATCGACATAGTGCTTCTTTTCCGTTTCCTCCTCTGGTACTACAACAGGAGCAACAGGGATAGGTAGAGCTACAGAAGAAGGTTTCATATTCGTTTTCACTTTCTTCTTCTTCTGTTTTGCTGTTGAAGAAGAAACAGATGCAGTAGAATCCATAGTAGGCGGACAAGATAAACTGAGTAAATTTTCCTCTTTGGATTGAAGCATGCAAAGTTCGCAAGGTAGATCATGTAGATGAACGATTAAACTTGTTGAACCAATCTGAATCCGACTTTCGTCCACAACATACGAATAAGCCTCAATTCTGTTTTCCAAGAGGATAAAGAAAAGGGTTTGCTTTACTCGAGATGATAGAGCCTTTTTGGGGTAGAAGCTTGTTTCGCTTCACTTATTCTCAATCCCGTTCCATCTTCTTGATGAACCAGAATCGTTCCATGCGTTGAGCCTAAATCGACTATATTCCAAGTACATTCTTCTCCATCAAAGTAGATGGAAGCTTTTGCAACATTGTAAGTATGAGATGAATGAGAAGCTGAGAGGCCTGCAACTGACCATGCGATTTGGAAACCATTATATCTCTTTTAATCCTTATTCGAGCATCGTAGGATCTGCACATACTATGAGCCTACAGGCAAGCTCCTACGTATGGGGCAGAACTGACCTATCTCGACCTATAGAAACTGGTTTGTCGCCATTCAGAATAACGATTCTCGCTTGTCCAGCCAAAGAGGAATCCAATTGAGCGCAATCAGGTATGACCAATCTCAACTGAGCATAACTTTCTAGTCTTCTTCGCTTATTGTTGGAAGGATATTCCATTTCAAGTCAATGATGGTTTGCGAACAAGCAGTGTTGAAATTCGAAAATAGCAAAGACATGTGTGTAACTCTAATATGATGGATATTTTACAGGCTATTGTTACAATCGAAACTCTCTTTGTGTCCTGCTTCTTCTCCTTCAAACTCATATCCGTTTGCTATCCTCCGGCGAAGTGTTAAACTTGCCTGCTGCTGAATCTCTCATTGTCTTGAGTTCTCCCCTGTAAGATACGGATTGTGCATTAGTAAGTGCTCGATGTTATATTGGATTAGACAGGAAGAAGGAGAAAACGTCCGTTGAATAGATGTAAGTCATACGCTCTATGATCTGAGCTAAGAAGCAAGAGACAACATCACAAGGACACAGAAGAGAGAGGAAAGAAGATCAGGACCAGGACAGACAAGACAAGACGATGGAAAGAAGTAATAGTAAAACAAAAACTCACATCTCATGTTGAGCCAAAGCTTGTCTACCTTGTTCCAATCTTGCGTTATGCATGATATAAATTCCATACAATCCTGTTTTATATTCATTAATGAATCAGTCACTGTTCTTCGGCCTTCATTACTATTCCTTAGAGCTTGGAGGAAGATCGACGGAAAGAGGGAAGCCAAGGAAGAGAGCCTGAGTAAAGAAGAATGGACTAACCCCAAGCAGAAGCAGCTACACAAGCTATATAACACACACACTCGTCAGCTTCTTATGCTGAATACGAGATTTCAAAGACGCAACTGAGAACGACTGATTTTTGGGCCAAATCCGCTAGACGAGCTTGAGTAGGGTTCATTTCTCCTTCTCTCTCTCTCTCGTGTCGATCTCTACTCTTGTGACTTGAGCAGTTATGGGAATGACAAAAGTAGTGGCAGTTTGAAATCAAGCGATGGATTCGAGCGTAATGATGATGACAAGCTGGCAAAGGCACGTGTCTAGTACATTAAAATGATAGCATTGCCTTCTAGTAATACATTCTTCTACAATCCTAAAGCTCTAGCTCTTTCACTGTACGCGGAAGCTCACAAAAATCAGCACACGCTAATAATCAGTGATACGACAACGCACGGATTGATAAAAGGTGGTTTAGCTGGACCAGTATCCTGTCATCCCGATATGAGAACAACTTAAAGAGATAGAAAAGCCAAGTTAACGAACCACTTCAATAGGTGGTTTCCCTAATGGCATATTGCTATTGATAGGCTGGAATGGAGGAGGAGCAGAGAATTGTTGAGGCGGTGGTGGTCCTCCCATGTTCATGAAATCGCCAGGTCTGTAAAAGATGTCAATTTTCTTGCTCATCAGTATTATACTGAAAAGCAGTCAAAGCAGCTTTACGGTGGTCCAAAACCTCCAAATCCAGGTGGTGGACCTATCATAGCATGTTATTGATACGGAAAGAGAATGAGCAAAGAGAAGAGAAGACAAACCTCCAAATCCTCCAGGAGGCGGACCTCCAAAACCTCCCATTGGTGGTCCACCCATATTCATAGGCGGGCCTTTAATCAGATCCCGTTGAGTTCTTTGTATCAAGCTGAACAGGGAAAAAGATAGACGCACGCATGCCTCCTCTCATATCACCTCTTTCATACTGTTTAGTGATTTCATCAATCAAACTTTGAGCCGTATCATGTCCCAGTGCTGTCCGTTTGGACGATTACCTCAGCTGATTACTCAGCTAGAGGAGTAGGCAAGAACGAACAGGCATAGTAATCTTTAACGTTTGTCAAATGATTTCTTCCAGCGTTATGAGCTTTCCGGACTGTTTCTCTCTATCAGCTTCTGAAATTGGAGTACAGATATATATAGAGGACTGACCAGATGAAGAGTCGTGCGTTAGAAAGACATCGCAGTAATCTGTTCACTCCATCAACAGTCGCAATGAGAACAAATCTCAATTGCGCTCCAATGAGGACGAACCGCAATAGTATTTCCTGTGATGTCCGCCAATCACTTAGCACTTGACAGAGCTGTAGCTTTTATCGGGACTCACGGCATTGTCTCACAAGTGTTTAATGGCAGTAGCAGGTCAAGAGCAAACGGCCTCCCAATTACTTAAATGGCAGACGATGGCGGAGTACAAGAGCCCGTCCGTGCCCTCTCTCTTTACTGTGTTACTCTGACGCACACTGAATGCATGAACAATACACAGTTTGATTTAGTTCGACTGTCTTTATCTGAACGAGTCTTTATCAAATTGCGTGGTGACAGAGAACTTAAAGGAGTACTACACGTTCGTTCCGTCTTCCCATCTTCTACCATTACGTAAAGCTCAATGGAATGGATCCAGGCTTATGATGGACATATGAACATGATTTTGGGCGATGTGGAAGAAACTATTACAATAGTGGATGTAGATGAAACTACTCAAGCTCAATCTTTACGGGTCAGTATTACTGCTCTCCTGCGTAGATTATTCAAGCTGAATGGTGCGGTTTCCATTAAAGACGGTCAAGAGGAATTGCGAGATGCTGTTTGTCAGTTGTTTGCTCTCCCTGCAGCTGGATACTAGAGCTGACGATTAACGCGATAGGTAAGAGGAGATGGAGTGTAAGATGCATGATTAGCGTTTTCAATGTCTTTGGCTGAAATGCGGAACAGGGTCCTACTGTCACCGCCAAGTCGAGCGTAACATCAAGTACATCTTTAGCAGGGAAGATCTCTGGTCATATACAGTATATTAGGGAGATTGAAGAGACTCGGCTGATCATGAGGGGAGAAGCAGGTCTTAGTGAACAGGTCTCATGCGGTATTGGCATTCCGGTCGAAGAAGCGAATCAGACGTTGAATACGATTGCCCATTGTAATAACTATCGTGCGAATAATGCAGCTAGCAATTCGCACACTACCAGCACGCTCCAATTTCGACTTTCGCTTTCTCTTCCACAAACCGTCATCTCTTTTCTCTGCCGATCACTCATATACCTCTACACATTCAAACACCATGTCAGGCTCTCATCAATACAAGAACATGTCCTATTCCAAACCTTCACAACCTAAATTCATTTCCCAAATGTTATCAGGTCGTATACCAGGAGGATCTGATGCGAATGGAAATGGGAGTGGAAGGGAACCAATACCTACTAGACCTGAAGATGATGATTATGTTGATCCTGATTCTGAGGAAGAAGGGGATGAAGCACCTTTAGTTGTACAAATTAAGAAAAGGGATCTGACTTTAGAACAAGTCAAGCGATGTGAGCTCTGTATTAACATGGTATATATGACATATTGATGATGGGAGTATTTAGTGAAAGATGGGGAACCAGAATCAACAGAAATGAAAGAGGAAGTGAAAGTTGAACCGAATTTAGCGGAATCAAGTAAAGGCAAACAAGTCGATCAACCTAATACTACTATTGCTGGAGTGAATGGTGCTTCAAGAAAACCAAAGAGGAAAATCATCATTACTGAGGGAGAAGAACCTGATGAAGTAGCAGAAGGGGAAACGAAACCTAATCAAGCGAAAAAGGCTAAAGCTACGCCGAAAGAGAAGAAAAAGGAAAAGAAGAGGCAGAAAGGGTTGTTGAGCTTTGAAAGTTGATGAATAGTAAAAGGCAAGCGAAAACGACTATCATGGATTTCAGGTTAGCTTGCAAATACATGCTTCAAGCCATTGTGCTGACACTTATCAATGTAGTTCTGTATGCTTACGTGACCGCAAGTGGATCAGCGCGAGTATCTCAACATCCGTTGCATTACACGAAAATTGCTTATGCAGGTATGTAAGTCCTTGCATGTGCTGCGTAAAGATTGCATTGATCTTGGTGGTTTGCAGAAAGTCGTGGTACGCAAGATTTCAGATTCGTAGCAGCCAAGCATCGATGCTCAGATTTAGAGGAAGCGGAAGTTAGTCGCCGGCCCGATGACAGCTGATTTATCTTATTGATTGTTAGATTCTGACTGGTGGAGCCAGTAGCATTCGGACGGCACAGGTAGTCACCTGTTGCACTGTATAGATCGCAGCATATGCAAAATACGCCGTGAATGTTGCTTCTGGTCTTTTGCATGGTACCGTACGAGCTCCGCCTTGCGCGAATTTTGTCTCTCTCTTCCCTCCCTTCTCTTCTGCTTTCGCGTATTGTTCTTCCTTGTCTTTCTGCATGTGGCATTTATGAAACAGGATTGCTCTTCCTTCTCGCAGATCTAGCCGTACATCCGAAGCTCACGCAATACTCATCCGCTACCTCTGACTACACAGCGATTATGTCACTTCAGTTTGTCCTGATGCTGGGTTGCAGCTAGGGTTAAGGCTCAGGGAGGACTGCATTGGATACAGGATATAGCTGTTAGAATATTTACCTGCAATTTCGTATTCGCAGTCACGTCATTGAGGCACACCTGAATCCAAGCATGAGACGATGGATGATTGCAAATTGATCAGATTGTCCATGGACCAAGTCGAGATAGAAAGTAAATCCTACAGAACTTGCATTGACAGTGTGTATACGCACAACGGGACGAGTTCTCTTCCATCATCGACGAGGTCAAGATATCTTGAACTTATTCTTCGCCTTTTACTAAGGATAACCATGTCAAGACCTCTGAAGTCGATTGTCCCAATCTTTCCGCACGCAAGTGCTCCGAAATTTTTTGGGTTGTACGTTCAAGCCTGCTTTCACAAGTTTTTTTTGCGTGAGAAAGGGAGAGAGCTGCTAAATGGCCAGTACTATCGGCCTCTGATAAGGTTAGCTCATTTCAAGGACTGCACAGGCGACTCAGTGAAAGAGATGACTTAGAAAAGCATGAAAGCATGGTCTGAGGACAGATCGGTGTGAAGCAACTGACAGGTAGCGCGCCATTGGTGAATCGAGAACGCTTGTCTAGAGTATCCTTCCAATTAGAGCTCTGGACAATTCACTCAGATCAATTCTAAGCGATACGACAACCACAGAAGTAAAGGAATATCAGACACAATCACGCAGAATGCAGGAAGACGACGCATACAAGACCACGCCTTACCACTTAGCCAAAGAGGCCTTCAAATCAATGATTCTGGCAAGCTTCCTAGCTTATCCTGGTTCCAAAAACCAGTAATTTGTCGTGCGTTTTGCGATTTTCCATAGATTTTTCGCGCGTYAGATCGCAAGACATAGCATATAGATGTCTTCAATCCTATTCTCGCTTGTTCTTGTTCCAGCCTGGTCTATATGTGTGGTGATAGGGTTTAATGCGAATTAAGCTACATCCGCAGAATGTGAGAGCGAAGCGAGACGATTGGGAAAAGCGATCGCGTAATTCACTGTCAGGAGAATACTGGCAATAGTCTTGCTTGACAGAGTATGCGAAGGCATAACAAGCAGGTGCATAGACATAGCAACAAGCGCTTTTGGCGAAATGGAAGATGCGATGCTCAACGTATCCGCCAGCGGAAATTGCAGGTGAGGATTTAAAGCTCTAGCAGTGATACCAGACGAGCAAGTGCCGGCATCTGCTGGAAGAGATGGACCAAGTCAGACTTGCGATGTTCACGACGGCTCGTAATTGTAACCATGTAAATAGCGATAACTTGACTTTATATTGGCGATGCCGAGTACATTCGCTTCAGACTGAGAGCAATAGACACGTATGTATGAGCGTACATATAAAGATCGACATAACACGGAAAAAGCGGAAATGTAGGCAACAACAGTGTGCCCATTCAGGCAAAGTAGATAAAGAGACCGTGACACAGACACCATTGAATGAGGCTAACATAACTACCCTCGTCGAAAATGAAGGAGCTTAACTTGAGAAAGCGCGAACGCGCCGGTGCGACTGCAAGGTGAAGCAATATGCCTCGAGTGGCATCACAAGAGTCCGAGACTAGACCAGCAGCAGGAAGAGAAGCGAGAAGCGAGAGGAACTCTCGAGCATCGTGATTCGTATGAGCATGAACGGCATTCTATAGAGCAGCTGAAGAGGTTTTCATTGCCGCAATGTCAGCAAAGCTTTGGCAGCAAAACTCGACGCCTACAGCTGACAAGCACTGCCTTGAAGACTATAACTTTGCGGATGGTTGAAGCAGAATAAGTTATCACGTCGACGAAGGACAGCGACGTGCGCAAGCTTTACATGTGTGAATTCGCTAGATACCCGGTGCAATGATATCAGCGCAAAGAACACAGCCTTGCATGCGACCTTGTCGATATAATCGAGCAACTTCTGCTTCTTCGTCTGGGTCATTACACCTGTCCGAATCTCGAGCTATGTTGGTCTGCAGCTACGTCGATCATTGTCTCTTTGTCTAGCTATTGTCTTTATGCTGCGACGCTGTCACATCATATGAATCCCGTTAGCTTGTCGTCAATGCTTCAAGTGAAAAGTGACAACTAGTCTGCTACATTTCGCTCCCTGATATACAGGCTCTTATACCTGACAATGATGTCAAGCTGGATTCGAAGGCATCTTCTATCCCCTTTGTCAAATCGCTAGCCCGAATCGATCTGCTCTCTTCTCTCTCTTCTTCCTTCGTATACTCTTATCTTGTTCTTCCTCCATATAGATCATCTCTCACGTCTCTGTCATCTAAAATAACACCGCGATGGCAACCAATCCCAAACCTTCGCAGATGCAGGGCTCAAAGCGACCAGCTGCCTCGCCTCACCCCGATGCTGGCAACTTAGAGCAAGCAGGCAGTCATCTTACTGTACCTGATACCAAGAGAGCTAGAGGCAGATCACCCTCGCCGTCGGTGATTCTGGCTCATAGCGTAAACTCTGCTCCCTGGAGTCCGATGGCTGCTGCTACCGCTGGAAATGCAACTTTCGCTGTTCCCATTATTCCTCGATACGCCAGAACGCCCAGGTCTTTGAATGCACCCTCTCCCTATGTTGCTGGACCCAATACCTTCACAACACCGGCTTTGCGTCGTGTTTGGGACTCTGCAGCTGGTCATCGTATTGCTAGCGTCCGTGAAGAACTCACTCACATACCGATCACAATGGGAACAAACATGGAGGGACGTTTGAACCAGTACGGGCAGAAATTCGCCCAAAAAATTCACTCAAATGCGCCAGCTGTACGACTGCTTTGTGTGCCCAATCGATAAGACTGATAGCCTCTGTGTAGCCTCATAATCCACTACTGGCCCTAATGGAATACATGAATGCTAAGAAGCAAGGTTCAAATGATCAAGCTAGTGTGAAGCCAGACGTTTTGGCGAAAAGCTTCGAGGAAAAACATGTAAGTCGCTTGTGCCTACACTGTCGCCCCTTGAATTTGACTCTTTTCCAGTCCGGGGCTACTTTACCAGATTATCAACATGTCGAAGTTGGCATTTCCCTATCCTCTTCTTATAAATTCTGACTTTGAATCTAGCGGCGCGATCTGGAGAAACGCAAGATTGCTTCATCGGTATTGCAGAACATCAAAAAGGCGATGGAGGACCCTATAGTAGATGATTGTCGCGTATGTGGCAGCTTGTTTATGTTACGCCTACTCAGTGTCTGATGCAGAACCTTTTATCGGAGATCCAGATCCATACGTATGCGCGTGCAGACAAAATATTTCAAGCCAAAAAAATCATCAGGCAAATTCAGCTCGCTAGCGAAGCCGTGGCTTATAGCCTATACTGGATTGCGGCCGTACCTGAGCTTAAGGGTCCCAATCTAGCTCAAATCGCAAACGCTGTCCAACGCTCTTGTGAGTTCCATGCCATTAAGAGCAACGACAGCTAAAATTTGCAGGCGGCGAACTCGCTACTGAGGTCAGTGAAAGTAGGTTTCACTTCGTTTCATCGGACAAGCCTAACTATGTTGCAGTTATCTCGTATTGTTTGCAAGCTAGGCATTATTTGGACATGGTTCAGCAAGAATACTTGAGCGAAGAGCGCGCCGACTATCAGTCTCAACTCGCTTCGGAGGTATGGTCTCTATCTATCTTTCTGGACCCTGCCAACCGCTGTCTTGTTGTATCGTTCAGAATTCATTGTGGCATCAAGTCCGCAAGATTTGTGATGCTATCGACGAACTTTTCACTCTAAGTAAAACAATAGTACGTCGGCCGCGCTGAGTCTTGCCGGAGCTGATAGCGAGCTTTAATTACACCCAGAACAAGATGTTCCTGCTAGCTTATGGCCGGACTTCCACCACCCAAGCTAGTCTTCCATCTGGCGCAGCTGGAGCTACTTTGCCGCCTGTTTTACCTGCAGCTAATCTTCCGGTTTGGTTCAAGGAGATCGAGCAGCTCAGGTTGGATGAATACGGCGACTCAAGGAAAGCGCGTAAACAAGCGGAATTGGCAGCGTACATGAATCATGAGAGGGGACCCAGCCTGAGTCAGAAACTTCCACTGTCCCTCGATCTACGGGCCAAGATCGATCACTTCGCTGAGAACCAGGTTCACCGAGGATATAGAGGTGACCTCCGCTGCAACACGGAATTGACAGGTATTGCGTACGTGTTTCCTTTGTTACATGTCACGGAGTTGACTTAAAAGACTCTTAGCACGCCGCCATCCTTGCCATCGGCATTCGATCAAATGAGCATATACGACGGAAGCTCAGCTCGTGCTCGATCAACAGGATCTCGTTCTGTCACGCCGGGAGGGTTACGATCTCGTCCCGTAACTCCTGCTGGTACACCGCGCCGCTCGGCTTGAACACTAGATCGAAGCTTGCTATATGTTCACGGACAATTTATGCCTCTATTGTTTTCTTTTCACTCAGCGCAATGTACCTCTACCGTCGTGGTCGGGACTTGCCTCTCCTGTGAAAAGAGTCTAGCGCCAGAGGTCTTCTTGTGTTGAGTGATCTTGTCTGTACCAAAAACGGAATCGGCTTTCAGAATGCGCAAATTTGATCCACTTCTGCCACTGGATGCCGTTATTTACTCGTCCGATAATACTGCTAGAGCTTTACATACCTCACCTTGAGTCTCCCTTCTCCTTCTGCAAGTACGTTGAGCATCGCACCTTCCATTTCGCCAACAGCGCTTGTTGCTATGTCTATGCACCTGCTTGTTATGCCTTCGCATACTCTGTCAAGCAAGACTATTGCCAGTATTCTCCTGACAGTGAATTACGCGATCGCTTTTCCCAATCGTCTCGCTTCGCTCTCACATTCTGCGGATGTAGCTTAATTCGCATTAAACCCTATCACCACACATATAGACCAGGCTGGAACAAGAACAAGCGAGAATAGGATTGAAGACATCTATATGCTATGTCTTGCGATCTRACGCGCGAAAAATCTATGGAAAATCGCAAAACGCACGACAAATTACTGGTTTTTGGAACCAGAATAAGCTAGGAAGCTTGCCAGAATCATTGATTTGAAAGGCCTCTTTGGCTAAGTGGTAAGGCGTCGGTCTTGTATGCCTCTTTTCTCGATTTCGTCGTCGAGAAAAGTTTCTTACCGTCAACCGAAGATCAGTGGTTCAATTCCGCTAGGAGGCCTCGTAACCTCTCTTTTTGCCGTTCGCAGACGCCCTAGGACCATTAGCAGACGATTCCGATGTAATTTGAGCGAGTTCTGAGTTTTTGGCCTTTTCTTCGCTTTGTAGGCTTAGCCAACCTTTGTGCACCGCATAGGAAGCTAGAGCCTGAGCATACGCATCGAATGGTACTACTTTGTACTTTGTAGCATTTACATAGTCGACAGAAAGTGCATCAGAATGTTTTGCCACTTCCGCTCGGGAGTTCCGCTCGACCTTCTAAATCGTTTTGCGGCTCTGATTTAGCTTTCTGAACCAGCCAGGCGCCTTGTGTCAGAGATATATACGTGTCACATATGCTACATAGTAAGCAGAAAGCGTCATTACGTCTCGAAAACCTTCTATCTTTCAAACAAAGTGAACTCCCAATGTCCTGGACAACCTTCGCGCTAAAGCATTCGTCTACTACAGCCACAATATGTACTCCAGACGACACAGTATAACTTGGACAGAAATCGAGCGACAATGAATGCTGAAGCGGATAAGATGTCAACTTGTATCGCTTTCGTGAATAAGCGATGCGCTGAGAGCAGTACAATACACGCGAGGTCAATCAGAGAGTATTACGTGCGCCCAATATGGCTAATGACTGATATGATACGCATCGAAAGCCAGATCACACATGCAGAAACAACAACTTGGACATGGCGTGCTCATAGCTTGACAATCTGTGGGAGCTCAAAATGCGCAAACCAAATGGCAGAGGGACGATCGATCTAGACAAACAAACAGGCAGACAGGCAAATAGACAGACAAACGAACAGAAATGACAATAAGGGAAAAATAGCAAACAAAACGGCTGGAAGAAGAGACACAAAGGCGACGAGTAAGCTGACTGAATTCCATATTGCACATCGGTTATTGAGGGTCCCTCGCCTGTCATCTCGGCGAAATCTGTTGGTTTTATGAAAGTCAGTGACTTTTCTCTGATCTATAAGACGAAGAAGATGAAGTTTCAGTAGGATCAATTGGTTGTAAGTTTATAGGAGTTGTCAACAAGAGCTTGCAGCTCTGTTCTGAATCCCTTGTCACATCTCGAACGGAAGAAAAAAGCAGAATCAGACACTGAAATGCTCGCTTACCTATGCTGTGTTCATCTTGATGCGTAGTCACCTTCTAGGTGTCCATTTGAGGAGCAGAAGAAACTTTGGCGAAGTCATGCTCGTCGCGAGAAAAGAGGCCGAATTATCTTGCCTCAAGCGTCCATCTGAAGTTCGGAACACAGCTCAGGGCAGGCTCTTGGATCATACCTCGTTATCCTGCAATTCTCGAAGTCGCTGTAGCTCAATCGGCCAATTGCAGCCAATCCAACTGAACACGGAGATTACGAGATGAAAGCATTTCCAAGTTCAGCAGCTCTAAAGGCACTGATGCCTACAGAATCGAGACCTTTCTCTCTCGTTTGGTCCTCTTTCGAGTCTCCCTTCGCGCAATCTGGTCATAGAATCGTGCTGGATTCGTCCTTCAATCCTCCGCATAAAGCTCATGCCGGCCTTATCCATTCATCTTGTACCTCTGACTCAAACGATGTTCTCTTGATCCTCTCTACCAAGAATGTCGAGAAAGCAGCGACTGAGAAACCTTCATTTGTGAACAAATTGGTCCGTCAATCTTTCGGCTAACATCAACATAGTCTTGATGTGCTGTACAGGAAATGATGCACTGCTTCGCTCTGGATCTGCTAGACAATTCATCTTCGAAAATGCGCATCTCCATTGGCTGCTTATCCGAACCAACCTTTGCAGGCAAATCCACTATTCTTCTCTGGCAACTACCAAAAGGATCTACCCTCTCATTTATTCTTGGTTGGGATACAGTCACTCGATTCTTCGATCCGAAATTCTATCCTCCTAACGAAATGCACGACAAACTCAGTCAATTCTTCCAAAAGGAACAATCGTCTTTAATATGGGCTAGAAGACCTTCCTCTACTGTACAGCAAGAAGATGACGAAACAAAATTCTTTGAACAAGAAGAAGTCAAGAGATATAGTAACCAAATTCATCGGATCGAAAAAGAATTGCAGGATATCAGTTCTACTAAGATTAGGAAAGCTTGTCAAGAAAGAGATGAGGAAGTGTTGGATGCTTTGTTATGCCCGCAAGTGAAGCAGTATGTGAAAGAACAAAGATTGTATGCCTAGGATTTGGCTTGGTGAGGGGTTTCAATCGATACCATGAACTAAGCTGACCTCTAAATGAATTAGATACCAATGCAAGTCAGGGAAGCGATCAGAAGACATTGCAGAAGTGAAGCTGTCAAGTCTAATTTTGCAATTCTGCGGGAATCTGAATGTCGAGCTACCTCAAAGACTGACTCATCATAGTAAGTCGATTGGCATTCCCGGAGTCTATCCATGTACTGATGAAATTGTACAGAGCTCCTGATAGATTAGACTTGGCATCATTCAACAGTGGTCATAGGTCATAAGAGACTCTTGATCAAATCAGCATTCCAGCAGAAGTGTCGCGATGGCTCTTGTATGCACACGAGATGCAGGATCAGAGCGAATAGGCTTATAGGGAGCGGAATCGCTCTTATGTAAAAATTTATTTGGTTGACTTGCAACGATTGACTCCGCACGTTGTATGCGGCTGAGATAGCATATACCAACTGACAAATCACCTCTTCTCTGTTATATCCCCTTTAGACCGAATATGGCTGCTTGTTTCGAGTCAAATGCATCGAACAGAATGTCTGCTTGTACATTAGAAGACAAGCCGATTGCGAGCTGCAGCAAGCCCAAAGATGTCCTTCGAGTACTTGGAACCTCTTCACCCTCTACTCCCTCCAATTACCCAGACGAAACACCTCGCATCTTGAATCCAAATTTTCGGATCTTGAACACACCAGATGGCAAAGGTCGTGGGGTCTTTGCTACTCAAGACTTGCCAAGAGGTACACTGTTGGACGTCTCTCCAGTTCTAGTCATTCCACCAGAAGAGTACAGCAAGTCTACAAGCGCAGGAGGAGGAGTGAGCGAGTCAATCTTGAAGGACTACGTCTTTGTATGGAACAGGCCAAAGACAATGGCATTGGCATTAGGAACAGGCAAGTGTAATCGATGCGATACAAGATCCTCGATAATACAAAAACAAGACAAGAGGACGGTGACTGACTCTTACTATTCTGTTTCTGAAAAAGGTTCCATGTTCAATCATGCTAAATTTCCAAACGTTTCTTTTCAATTGGATAAGCCAACTCAGACAATTCGATATACACTTTGCAAGGATGTGGTTGCTGGAGAAGAGCTTTGCATCTACTACGGTCCTCATGCAAGATATGGCGAGCCGGATGAGAGCGAGGAAGAAGAGACGCTCGATGGCTGGGAAGCGATATCGGCTGTGAACGGTCTGATAGGCTCAGAGGATCTGTCAAGTTCGATAGAGGAAGAAGATCGAAGGTGTAGAGAGGTTCAAGAGTGTGCGGATCCCGAAGAGATGATTCTGTTTCGAGACCTACCCTGTCATCGAGTGACGGACGAGATATGTCTCGCTGATTTACCGCTGGAGACGAGTGAGTCCGCTGCATCGCACAATAGATTCGTCTGACCTGTGCTGAATCGTATTCACAGCTACTGCTTGGGTAGTTGATATACAGGCCAAGCATGCTCCTGTGATATTCGAGTACGTATACATTAAGTCGCTATCATTTATGCTAATCCATTTCACAGAATTCTTCGAGATGCAGGAATTCCTCCATCGCCAATGCAACACTTGAAGCGAATCAAACGTCAATCCACCGACCGAATATCTGTTCTCGTCCATCCTACTGATCCACCAATCCCAGACTCTCTTCTCGAGCTCCTTCAAATACATGACAATGTTGTTGTTCCTCCTTATCAAGTTCCAGTTCCCACCCGACCAGCAGTCACTCGAGAGCAAATTGCCGAGTTCGCAGCAATCTGGCCTGCAATCTTTGTACCCATTCGGATAGGTGGATCAGCAGAAATACTATCAAAGGGTTGGAAGAGAGAACACCTTGATTGGGTCCGAACGATGCTCAAGAGAGTGGAGAGATTAGCCAACGAAGCAGCAAGCCAAGCAGGGGAATTGCCAATAGCGTCTATGGTCGCTTCTTCTGTCTTAGGTCCACCATTAGCGGAAGCTGTGGATCGAAGGAAATCGACTGGCAATCTGTTGTGTCATTCGGTTTCTCATGTTATTGATGCTGTGGCGGCTATTGATCGAAAGGGAGGACGACTGGTTCAAGGTTCACCTCCTCCCTACCTGCTATCTGGATTGAGTCTTTTCACGACGCATGAACCTTGTTTGATGTGTTCGATGTCACTCTTGCATTCAAGAATCGCAGTGGTATACTACCTACGCAAGAGTCCTCATGCTGGCGGTTTGGGAAGCGTGTACCAAGTGCACGAAGATAAAGGATTGAATCACAAGTTTCAAGCTTGGCAATGGACGGGCGAGGGACTGGCTCGCGGCAATGTATTAGAGGTGGATCCGTAGAAGCTGAACAGATGTACGGTGTATTGAGCAGAGATTTTATTAGCATGTTGTTGTCTTTCTTATTGCATGTAATCACCAAAGGTAGCAAAGCATGTTCATCGCGCTAAAACCCAAATCCAAATCAATCGCAAGCAGTATGAACCCAGTACAATATCAAAATACATAGAAGAAAGCAAAGCAAAAGTCCAGCTCCGTATGACTAAAGTCCGTTTACTATAGCTCCACGCACCAAAGCAGCAACTTCAGCTGAGGTTTCACACTTGATCTTGACGGTCATCGCGTCCGAGCAATTCAAAAGAGTGTTCATTCCATAATTCTAAGAAGCAGGCGTGAGCCATCGAACAGAAAAGCAAATGGCTGAGAATCTACTTTACGGTCCAACGTATTCTTCACCGCGAAAAGCTGACGACCGTAAGCAGGATGCTTTTCGACTGTTACAAAATAGCACTTCAATTACAATCTAGGTAGCAAGATTGAACGAGACTTACTCAATCGACACATAAAGGGTGTAAGACCTAAATCCTTGACAGCGACTTTTGCTCGTTTAGGTGCAGAAGCACCCTCCACCACCTCTCCTTCATCAGCTTGAGCTTTTCTCTTATTGTCTTTCCTGATGAGACCTAAAGAGTGTTCTTTCTCGTAATCGAGCAATGCCAATTCTGCCATGTTGGCGCTTTTCATCAATACCTGCGAGTTCTCATGGATGGTAGTGAAATTCTCGATCCATTCTTTGGCTTGCTGTTTCAAAATCGAAACTCGTTCAGAAAGGTAAGCATGTTGAATCGCATAAGTCTGTTGATCAGCTTCATCTTCATCTATCCTCCAACTGACGCCTGAAGGTTGATGAGATGTAGGAATAGGAGCCTTAACCAGTTTCTCCTTCTCAACTCTGGCTTGCAGTAAATTGTTCGTTTTCAAAGGAGCGGCTTTCAAAGTGGTTGCTTCCGAATGAAATGGAGCCTTCTCCGTTTTGACATCCGCACATACTTGCGTTGCTGCTGGATCAGATTCTTCAGATTGTTCAGAAGAGGAATGATGGGAAGAAGAAGATTTCTCAGAGGTAGAAGTACTCTGCTCTTTTGCCTGTGCAACCCGGTCACCGCAACCACATGGACATCGTCCAACAGGTTGATCTTGTACTACAGACTTCTCAGACGACGATTCCTCTGTTTCATCTTCATCTTCTTCATCTTCGTTATTGTCGTCTTCCTCGCTTTCTTCCGATTGATCTTCTTCCTCGGAAGAATGCACAGAAGCGTCTTTTCCAGCAGGCTGACCACAACCACAGTCCTAAAGCATCTCAGCTTTAGCCTATCTCCAACAGGGTGTCAGCAAAATCCGCAACTTACACATAGCTTGATTTCATCTTCTTTTGTAACCGGTTTCTTCTTCTTAGGATTAACCAACTTCATTACAAAAGCGTTCTTCATTCTTTTCTGCTTCTTACTTTGGGTGCAAGAGTTCAAGAAGACTTTCCCATCCTTCCCACTTGGTTCAGGTAATTTCTCTTGTTTGTTGTTCTTGTGATTAGGTGAATGAGATGCTGAGGTGACGTTAGGGAAAAGAACAGGTGCTGATGATGAGGAGGAAGAAGAAGGGATAGATTTGGATTTGGTTGATAAAGAGTGTGAATCGATGAAACCTGAATCATCTTGATCCGGTGAAGTATGGGAGAAAGAAGAAGCGATGGCTACACTCGTAACCAGATTAGCAAGAACACAAGTAAAGAACGTAAGAAGCCATACCAGCTTTGAGTTCTTTAGCGGCCTCCTTTTCATTATGTAAAGTAGGAAAGAGTTTAGCGTTGCTCATCAATTGACCCAATTCCGCATTGGCCACATATTCGAGACCTTCCCATTCGTCCAAAGTATCTTCTGATGGTTCAGCCAACAATGCGGCTGTTGGACAGATTCGCTCAGTTTCTATGGCCAACGAGCTTGTTTGACGTCGACCACTCACAATCGAAGTAAAAGGCATGGAAGAGTTGAGTATGAGCCCATTCAGTAGGGAAGACCAATAAATCTTCTTCCCCTTCTTCAACAATTTCATAAAACCATTCAAACCTGAGATTAGTAATCCTTTCTTCTTCATCGGAAGGAGTCTTGTAAATATAAGTGTAATCAATCTCTTGATCTGGTTTGAAGCGTTGTTGTCTGATGAATTGGAAATCGGATTCCTTGGATGGTGCTTCGATGGAAGTCGAGCTGATTTTCAATATGCGCTGTCTGGGTGAGATTCCGCTGAAAGTGAATATATTAGATGATGAGGTGTCTAGAGCGACGACGGAAAAAAGACTGCAGAGTGTCAAAGAGCGCGTTCCAAATAAGGGGTAGAAGCACATACTTGTGTTTTGCGATTTTGTGCTGTGTGCGGACAGCGTCTTTGTTGTGATTGCTTAAGTCATTGTCGATAACTACGCTTAGAGTTGGCATCTTTGTTATAAGGAGTGTGGTTGATGCAGAACTACAAGAGTCGAAGCGCCAAAAAATCAAAACAATCAAAATCGCGTGTCAAGATTGGAAGGTATTTTGTGCAGATTCAGGAATGCGTTCTGCTCTGATCTATGCTGTATATCCTGCGAATAGTATCTTTGACCAGGAAGACGCGTGAAACCTCTCTCTCTTTTTCAAGTTACATCTGCGACATCTGCTTTTAATACCTAGTGTCGATCAAACCTTGTGAGCAGCCAACATATCCCTTTGCGTCAAGCTCATCAAAATGGCACGGGAAGAATGCTACAGCAATCAGGTCTCTGTCCGCACAGTAGCCCAAAGGATTTGAACATCACCGGCGAAGCTTATTCTTGAGAGAAAAAGAGGAAACATGCATTGAATCAAGGTCCCATTGTACAATCACGAATTGCACGACTTGTCCTACTTTATGGATACATTGTGTGATTGATTGGCAGCTTAGTGCCTAGCAAAGCAACTCCAACGATTGAGAAACCTTTTGAGATCGAGCGGACAGGCAATCACGAACAGGAATTTAGCAGCAAGAATCCATAGATTCTCAGGCTGAGAGTATTAAAATGCCTTCGAATCATTGTATTCACTTGGGATGAACACGCAGGACAGCTCACTGATTACCCGATGATTCGCAAGACATGCAGAGAGAAGCAAGTAAGGCAGGACAAGCCAAGAACAGGCGAGCAGCGTTTGAAACGAAGGTTAGAAGATTATTTCGCGAGGGCAGACATCGCTCAAGGCATTCTCAGTGGCCGCATATCATCAGGACATATACAGCAGAAACATAGCAGCACAGAGAGGGTATAAGTACAAAGTCATTGTTCACAAAGAACGTGCGTGCAATAATCTTAAAATCTCCCTTTTCTCCTCAGCCGTCATCTTGCAAGGCATGGGTCGATCATTAGAAGAGCAGCGACCTTTCCTGCACACCCAGCAGGCTCGAGAACGAAAGCCCTTCTTTCTTGCGCTGGCCTTGTTTTTCTTTGTCATCGTAACTTATTTATCAACTCATTCCACTTCAACTGCACGCGCTGCTACTGTCTCTAATTGGTTCAGAACTTCAGAGGAAGTCTTAATGGGTCAGCACAAGCAGAAGAAAGCGAGACCGGATTATGATTCCTTTAAATGGCATGGGGATTTAAATACTTGGGACGATCGGAAATCTCTAGGAGGTAGATTGATAGTGATTGGCGATGTTCATGGAATGCATGAATCACTGAAGTGAGCTATGAATGCCGTCGTAACGACTCTATAGCTAATTTTCAATTGACAGAGAATTACTCCAGGAGCTACATTATGTAGATGGACAAGACTCGCTGGTCTTTGTTGGGGATCTAGTTGCTAAACATCCTTCACTTCAAGCTTCCCTCGATACTGTCTCTTATATCCGTTCACTCAAATCAGTAGCCGTAAGAGGAAACCACGATCAGAAAGTCATCAGTTGGCGAACTTACCTCGATTCTCATAAACATTTTTCTACTTATTCAACCGATCTCAGACAAGATCCAGCTATATTGAAACATTGGGCATCATACCCAAAAGATTGGGAATACAATTCCGAACATTTCAAACTAGCTCAACGAATGTCTGAAAGCGATTTCAAATGGTTGGCTAATCTACCACTGACGATACATATAAGAGCACTACATACTTATATCGTTCATGCTGGATTATTACCTTGGTCTATTCCTAATTCTGGATCTTCCGATCTGTCATCAACAAACACTTCACTTGCAGCAGAGAAAGTGAAAGAAGAAGTACCTCCGCCGCCTAGTCTTTTAAGCAGTGCAAATCCTGAAAAATTCACTCCGGTCGATAAAAGAACTTCAGATTATTTATTGAAATCGCTCGAACATTCTATCCTTCTTGTCAACCAGAACAGAAATCCATACAGTAATTTCCATTCTTATATGATGAGAATATATGCTAATATCAGAGTATCAACAGCATTGATTGAGATGCGTGGAGTGAAAAAAGGAGGCAAACCGAACAAAGATGGGAACAAGGGTAAATCATGGTGGAAGATCTGGAACAGAGCGATGAAGACTTGTGATGTCTCCAATGATACGCGAGATCAGTTCGGATTGAGTGTAGATGAAGAGAAGAGGCAGTATGTTGAGGAAGAAGAATGGAACGGAATAGAACAAGATGATGATGATGATGAAGACATGGATCTTGACGAGGCCCAGGAAGAAGGAGATGATCAAGACGATATTCAGATGTCAGATGTGGGTGAAGACTCGCAGAATTTCAGCATGCAAAGGAAGGAATGTCGAAAGCTGAACGTGATGTGAGTATGCGTTTCGTTTCCGGTAGGATAATCCTGATAAACCACAGATATGGTCACTGGAAAGCGCAAGGTCTCAAGATCAAGAAGCATACTTTCGGTCTCGATTCAGGTCGGTCATTCTGCCAGGCTCTTACCAGTAAAGCTGATCTGGTAACAGGTGCCGTCTATGGTCAAGAACTATCTGCGCTCGTCGTCAACCCTCGCGCTTCGTACGAAATCGAACGAAAGTCTTCTCGTTTGAGTATCAAGCCCATCAAGATCGAAGGCCGGAAAGCAATCGTCGCAAGTCTGCCTTGCAAACTTCCTCATACATAAGTCGTTACTGTAACATCATGGACAATATTGTACTAACCCACTAGATGTGTTATTGTCATTTGTAATCGTAATGTGCATATGTGTATATATGAAGGGTAATTGTAGAATTTCTAATAGATTGGGAATGAAGTATCGACAGTCGTCGACCAGCTCCTCAGCCCTCCTACTAGGTCTTTTGCTGGTATACTCGCTGCATTGAGCGCTCTGGCGGCTGCTAAAGAATCGTTTCCTCTTCGACAAACGACATACACAGGGTCGGAACTCAGTGCTGAAAGACAGTATCAGTAAGATGACAATCTGCTCTAAGATATGACGAACCAGAATCGGCTAGGTTGCCTTTGGGATCTCGCAGAAGCTGCGTTATCGGTATGTCTGGTCGAATATCAGTATCAGGAGTACAGCCAAGGAGGACAGACAGACTTACTACTACTGTTGGACAGGGAACAAATACTATATTCAGGTTTCGATCTGACGTCCAATATCCGCATATCAGGTTTACTCCTCAAAAGATCCGCCAGCGTCTATAGAGGCATATATCAGCTTACATCATGATGCACGTTGAAACCGAAATCACGGAAGCGTTGATTCTCTCTTCACCTTCTGGAACGCCTTCACCTAAGCCACAACTTCCGAAAGACCATTTCCCGTCTTCTTCTAAAGCTAGCTGTTTGTCCAGTAGAGCTTTCGCTCCTTCTCCGCTGCAAGCTGGACAAGCTTGTTTCTTGCCTCGTATTTTCATGGTTCGGAAAGCAGGGTTTGACAGAGCTGAATAGATAGTAAGAGCAGGTTGACCGTCTGGAAATTAAAAACAATCAGTAAGTCTGCTTCTCGAGATCAAAATGGAAGAAAGAAATTGCTAACCATGTAAACCGATCAAAAACTTGATTGCTTCCGAAACCATCAAAGTCCCAATCACACCAGTCACACTACCTAAAACTCCTTCATCTTCACAATTCTGACTATCCCTCATCGTATGAATCGTTTCCGGGAAAACACATCTATAACAAGGTCCTCTACTACTTTTACTTTCCTCTTTCTCTTCCTCTTCTTCTCCCGCTTGCAGAGAAGGTAAGTTCCAGAAAACTACTTGTCCATCCATTCGAATTGCTGCACCCGATAAAAGGACTTTGTTGTACTTTACACAAGCATCGTTGAGTAGATAGCGAGTCTGGGCATTATCGGTACAATCTAGTATTAAATCGAACGAAGGGAAATTCAATTCTGCTGAAGTGATGAAGGATGGAGTGAGAGGTGATAAATGTGTTTGAACATGAATTGAAGGATTTCGTCTGCAAAATATGGAATGAGATGGAAGGAGAATTGAAAGAAGGATAAAGCGAACTCGTGAATGTACATCTTTGCAGAGAGAGCTTTAGGAAGACCTATCCTGTCTTCTGTATGCAGGATCTGACGGTGTAAATTGGAGAGTTCGACCGTGTCATGATCAATGATATCGATGGATCCTGTGAGCCAAGTGGTCAAAACAAAGGCCATAGGCCATCTTCAACCAATGCTCACCTACTCCTGCACCTGCCAAGTATTGCAGAACAGGACAACCTAAACCTCCAGCTCCAACGACAAGAACTTTGGCTTTCTTCAACTTGAGCTGACCTGCATTCCCTTCTGAGCATTGTAATTCATTGAATCCATGTAAGAATACTGACCAGGTAATCCAAAGCCTTCCAAGATCATTTGTCTGCCATACCGCCGAAATTCAGGTAACGTAAGCGAATCATCCGCATTGCTAGATTCGTCCAATTCCTCTTGCTCTAGAGCTTCTAATTTGGCTATTTCTGCTTTGAGAGCAGCAATCTTGGCAGAGACTTTCATTCTGAGTCGAGTTGGACGTTATCGGTCGAGGCAGACCATTTCCAGTTTCTTGGGCATTCATTGGCACGTATATGAGGCGTACGCCTCTGCTTCGACACCCAGAGTACGACAAATTCACGCTGCCACAATGTTGCCTTCATGGCGCTCAAGAACAACGAGCTGATTGTCTCTTGACCCAGACCACGAACTTGGCGAATAACCCCAAGCAAGGCATTGCTATACCCTTAAGTCTACTATCATGAGCCTGTTCAAGAAATTCCAAGCTATAGCCAAAGATGTGCAAAGAGAAGCAGCAACCATTGCGACAGTCGTCACTGCTCAATCCGAAGATGGTTTCAAGCAATTGCAAGGCGGCTTCACTTTGGAGAAAGAATGTACTCGAGCAGCAAAAACTTTAGCTTCTTTCTTAGCTGATCCTGCTCATCCTTCTTCCGCATTGAATTCTATACCTAAAGCTGTGTTGAGGAAAGCTAGAGGTTTAGCAGTCTTCACTATTGTTAAGGCAGGCTTCGTTTGGTCGGTGTGTTACCTTTCAATGCATCACGCGATACAAGCATAACCGAGAAAATATAGGGCAAAGCAGGAAGTGGATTGATCATAGCCCGAACAGCAGACGGAAGTTGGAGTGCTCCTTCGTGTATCTTTACTGGTGGTGTTGGTGTCGGCTTTCAAGTAGGCGCAGATATCAGTGATTTCGTTGTTGTACTGGTGCGCTCCATGTCTCGCTTGCGGCTGAAGTAGGCTGATTCTTGAGTAGAACAGCGATGATGCTGTAAGGGCTTTCGCTCAAGGTGGAAACCTTACCATTGGAGGCTCCTTAGGCGCCTCAGCTGGACCAGTACGTTTCTTCACATTTGCATTCCTCCAATCTAGATCTGAATCTTTTATGGAAAGGTCGGCACTGGTGGAAGTATAGATGCTGTACTAGCTAAAGGAGAACCTACTCCGCTATTCACTTGTCAGTCAAGTGGCTTCCTGCGGCTTTCCTCTATCTTGCTGACAATCGAATGACAGACTCCAAGTCAAAAGGTCTCTATGCAGGCGTGTCGCTGGAAGGGACAGCTTTGATAGAAAGGGTAGGCCCAGTGCCTTCTTCTGCAATTTTACGCTTGCTAAGAAGTAATGTGACACATACAGAAAGACACTAATGCTGCTTTCTATGGTCAACGAATTCCAGCCGCTGCTTTACTTTCTGGTCAAATTCCTGCACCGGAGGCCGCAAGTGCTCTGTATACTGTGGTGGAGAATGCGGAACAGGTTGATGAAAGTCATTTACCTGAAAGCTCATTTGTCGTAAGTCGCCTTTCTTTGTAAGCTTGCTTGGAAGCTTCATAATGAAGGCGATCTTACAGCCTGAAGAAATTCCTGCTGCTGCTTCTAGTCCATCACCTAAAGCAGATCGACCAATCTTTGATGCAGATCATCCAGCTTCTTAGATTGAGTCGAGCGAAAAAGGGGAGAAGGGCAAATGTCGATATACGGGTTTCGGAAGACCAGAGAGAGAAAGGGAAAATACACTGCATATGTACTATGGAATAAAATGATATCCTAATCGACTTGCTACTATTGTGATATGGCAATTGTACAGAATGATCGCCTGGATCTGAGTATTGTTGACCTCCTCCATTATCTACCTATCTAATCAACTTTGGTTACGCTAGTCAAAGATCATCAGAAGTGCCCGAAAGGGACAGGGCGAAACTCACATCCATCGTTGAAGTGATGACTGGATTCACATGGTCAGCATCTACAAGCAGAGAAGTATTGAATAAAGACTGACCTTGTCGAATACTTCAAGGCGAGTGCTCCATGTCTCAGTGTCAGTCTGTTGATCTCTTAGACCAGAAACTAGCGACAGAAATTTATGACATGTCAGCATTGTACTGATTAAGGATTCGAAGACTCACGAGCTCGAGTTTGCATGTCGTATAAATGATCCCGACCAACGATGAAGTATTCTGTAGTAGAAAGCCATACGTTCAGTGCGCTTCTATCGATTTGCTCAAATTTGTTCACCGTTTGGAATATAAGTGACTGGTTCTTGACGTTTCGTCAATCGCTCAGCAGCTCTTGTAGCCACGGCGACCATATACTTCTCGAAGGCGCTATCACTCCGCTTCCTTAGATCGGTTGACCGACGAGGAAGGCATTTGCGAGCAGGCGTAGGAGCATCTGCTCGAGGTTGTCCTTCCTTCTTTGGTTCCGGTGCAGGAGCAGGTGCCTTCGCAGCTGCCTGTTTCAACTCAGGTTCTTCTTTCTTGGGTGCTTTAACTTTAGCCTCAACCTTGACCTCTTTCTTTGGTTCCTCTTCCACCTTAGCTGAAACATCAATTCCGATTTCCTTCAAGACCACTCGAGCGATGCTGAGCTAGAACATTTTCGTCAGATAAACGGACTACCTTTCAAGAGATGAAGCGTACTTCTGAACCGGAAGCTTCTTCTACACCTTTGCTAACAGCGACTGCAGCCTCTTTTCGGACAGGGACGAAAGCGAAAACCTGAGCCAAATTGAGTCTGTTGTACAGCTGAGATTTGAAGAAGCACTGACTTGCTTCGCTGGCTCGACTGTGGAGCCATCAATAGCATCCGGACCAATAGCACATTTGTACAGAGCAGCAAGCCAGTTGCCGCCTATGATGCTCTGTCAGTTTTGATAATTATAACGAGTGCTTTACTGACCGACGACAGATTTACCAGTGTTTGTTTGGTCTGTACGGACATCAGCTCATGCAGCAGGTCAAGTGCATACCGCTGACCGCCAGCGTACCACCATTGCTGACTAGATTCATAGAGTTAGTGAGCTAACCCAATTGCTACCAGAGTCGTCTGCTGACCTCAAACAGTTGATTCGACCATAGTCATCGCTAGCTGTTCGGAAAAGTTAGCAATACAATTTAAATCTCGATGCATGATCCCGCACTGGCAATCCGACTGCCATCATTATTCATGTTTGTAAGCTGGAGCTTAGCAGCTTGAGAAACATCAGCGACAGGAAAGATTGCTTGACCGTTATCGTGATTGTAATGCAAGTATTGACCCGTAGCGACATTCTGGAAGGTGTAGGACCCGTCGGGTAGATTGGTCATGGCATCTTCGACCGTGCTGTATTTGCAATACAGTCAGGAAACAAGTAAGAAGGAACCATCTATAGTCTCACCTCGCGACTTTCACATTATTCAGATTCTAGACCACTCAATGAGATCTGAGTCCTCAAAGGGGTATGCACAACCTACGCCTTTACCGTGAGAAGTGTCGTATTTTCCATCTTGAGCAAGGATGACAGAGCAGAAAGACAGCACTAGAAGTAAACGACTTGTAGAAAACATTGTGTATGTGTGCAAAAGAGTGGAATGGAGCGCTGGAAAGCGAGTACGGATATGTAACGATGGGGACAGCGTTTGCGGACAAGAAAACGAGAGCGAGAAAAGGAGAGTGCAAGCGTTACCAAGCCTTCTAAACAACTCTATGCGAAGCATGGTTCGATTGGACGCACAGGCCTATCAGCAGCACAAAAGCTGACAAGAAACAAAGGATAACGGATAATATCATCTCACGCAAGAATGCAGAAAAGAAGGAACTGAAGAATAGATGCGAACATGATTTTTGCAAAAACTGAACGATTTGTGAATTATTACATGGTGCCTATACAAGTCTATTCAATGCTCTAATTTGATGCTCCTCGACACAAATACAGTCCGTGAAATCTATATTGTCCATTTCGAGAAATTGTCAACGAGTATTCAATCGACCAGGTATGACCATTCTGAAGGGATCGCGCCAGTTTGACGCTTGTAGATGCCGTGAAAGAAGGATCTTGATGCTCTTCCACCCTTCACTAGCTCGCATGGTACATTGATATCGAAATCTTCTTCGCTGAGATGACAATCGGTAGATACGCCAAGTCGGTTGATGGGCTGGATAACGACTGTTCTGAAGTTCAGCTACAAATCACCTGTACACATGTGAGGACAAACCTGCTGTTCCAGTACCGAACATCTCTATCAAGGTTCCTTCCTTTGCAGCATCCACGACTTCCGCCAACAAAATCTTGCGTTCGTTGACAACGAGCTTGCTTGGCAGATCCAGATCCGAATCCCGAGGTGCAGCAGCATGTTGACGAGCCAAAGCCAAGACGGACATGCGAGTGATACCAGGTAGGATAAGACCATCGTCCAGCGAAGGTGTTGCTAGTTCATAAGTTTCGCCTCGTTTGAAGAGAACGAATAGATTCATGCCTATAAGATGCTGTCAATGCGTGTCTCACTTCACCAGAATATCAATTCACCTCCGCACTCTGTCAACTGGCCCTCTTCGAAAAGCCACAGATTATGCGCATAACCATCTTTCGCAACACTAAGCCAGCAATGAGCTTGGCAAATCAAGAATACGGATTTGCGTACTGTGCAATATGTTTGAGTGTCGGGCCATAATTCCCCCCGAGCTTGTATGAACCAACTCCGCCAGGCCAGGATCTGACAGCTGCCATCGATGCATGAAGACCAATCGGCATAGCAGGCCATTCTGGGTCAGGATCTTGTTCTTGCAGAGAGTTCATTTCTGGTGCTGGGTTTGTGTTCTTGGCGAAGTAGGAGAACATAGGTGCGCAGATGACGAAGAGTGTTGCTCCCGTTGCTTTGTGAATACCTAAAGAGTCGCCAGTACCGATCATAGTGGGTCGAATATAGAGGGAAGTTCCGTAACTACTCATCATGCCAGGTCAAAAATGTCTCATCTCAAGCGCAAAGGACTAACTCCGAAGGGATCCAAGTAGCTTCAATCGCTACCAACTTTGCAATAAGGCGCACAAGTACATCGGAATCGAAAGAAGGTAGACAGAGCCGTGCGCAAGAGCGATTGAAGCGAGTCATATTGTCTTTAGGTCGAAAGAGACGCGTTCTACCATCTGCTCCTTTGTACGCTTTCATTCCCTCGAAGCAACTGGAACCATAGTGGAAAACTGAAGCAGCAGGATCGAGAGCGATCTTCTGTCGTGCTTCTATATACGGAGCAGACCAACCAGTGATTGAATCCCAATCGAGTCGAAGCATATGAGGAGTGAAAGTCTTCAGTCCACTTGAAGTGAGTCAAGGTAAGCTCTCCTGTTTCCTCCTGCAAAATCTCTAGCGACATACGGCTGAGCGATTTTCAATGGCGCAGGTGGATTCTCATGCAGAGTAATCTTGAGCGCTGCTTCGTCTATTGCAAACTGATCTCCCTTCATGATTTCTTCTTATCGAATGTATAAAGAAGCACAAGAGAAACGGAACAGAGAGTGTACAGGAAGATCGCACAAGGAGTCTAAGAAAAGGAGCGAGAAGAAACAATAAGGCAGTACCAAGCAAAGGGAGATAAAGAAATTTTTACCGAGTCAGCGCGAAGACGGGATTCCGTCATTTGTTTGGATTCTCTGTCCACTTCGCTCTGCAGGAAGTGAAACTTGTACAGACGCGCTCAATACTGCAGGCGGACTGTTGCCATCTCATTGGCGTTTAAAGGTAAAACGCTGGAACCGCATGAATGTAGCATTGCATTGCATGGCTTATCAATCCCATCCACGTCTTGCCGCTTGAGATCTGTAATTCATCCAATGCAACGCGTAGTACTCCGTGTCCCTTTCTTCATGTACCAATTTGTCCCTCTTCGCCTCCTTTGCTTTGTTCTCGAAGCTGAAGGGTTTTGTCATGGAAAGCTTTCAGCACTTCTTCCGATTGCAATGGATCTATCAGTGACCTCAAGATCAGCTAGAAATTCGAAGCAGAAGTAATTCCTAACTGACCTGGATGTGATTGAGCATACAACTTCGAAGCTTCCTTCACCTGCTGATGCAAATCTTCCATCTCTTTACTACTTGTCTTATCTTTTACTAAATCAAAAAGATGATGAAGTTTGACGGCTCGGTTGATAGCATCTTCATGAGCTAATTCAAGTCGACGAGTTTCGTATGCCTTAGCGTCCATCACATCTAGCTCTCGACCTGATAAGCTTCATATAGTATATACGGTCAAGAAGAGACTGACCAAAGACGTGGACGTAAGGATGCAAAACACCTTCCTTGGCATGATGGTCTTCGGCTAACAAATGCGCTTCAGTGATTGACATTGGGAGGCAAAAGAGAGCGGATGACAACAAGAGAGAAACGGAGTAGTAGCTGTATATTGGAAAGCCAGGAAGAAAGAGGAGACATTCGAGCTAGCTCTTTAGATGCACAAAGGGATTCAAGCTGCCTTCAATATTATGCTCTTTGCAGTCTTACTAGCAGCAAAGTATCAACGAAGCGTAGAAGAAGAAGAATGCTCAGAGAGAAATAGGTTTGGTTCAAGCAAGTCTATCTCAATTTCAAGCAATCGCGGTGATTTGCTTGCACCGCAGAATTCAAAGCGAATAGGTTAGGATTCGCAAAGGATCTTGAGGAGCAGCTTGTTGTACTGTTGCAGTGGCAGCGGATATCAGACTCGCTGTCAAGAACTAACCTGACTTTCTTTTCACTTCAACCATGTCGGCCTCATCGAGCTATTCCAGCAGCAGCCGCTCCTCCTCAAGCGGTTCTTCCTCATCTGAATCAGAAAGCGATGACCTAGACGATCTCTTGCAAGCAGCTTTAGCGAGTGCAAGAGCTAAAGGAAAATCTCGAGCAACAGCAGTGACGGATGAGTTATCGAATCAGAATCAAGTGATTCTTTTGGACGATTCAGGTCAAGTGCCCGATACTCAAATAGATCAACCTTCCACTTCTACTACTTCTTCTACTACTTCTTCTGTTTTACCTTCACATTTCATCAATGATCGGTTTGGTCAATTGCCTCGAAAAAAGCTATCCAAAGCATCTAGGAAAGCTTCCCAAGTCAAGACTGCAGGTAGCAAATGGTTTGATCTCCCTGCCGCACCTGCAGAGCCATCGGCCGAACTCAAGAGGGAGATAGCAGCTTTGAAATTGAGTGCGGCAATTGATAGAAAACGATTCTTGAAAGGAGAGGCAAAGAAGAATGCGGGAAAGCTGCCAGAGTTCTTCCAGGTCAGTTCTGCAAGAGATGTAGCTCAATCCTTCGACTCATCTGGCTCGTGGGCAATTGACAGATGGGACATATTATACCTAGCAATCATCCTGCTTCGACCGAAGCAAGAGGACCTGGGAAAGCTGGCAAGAAGCGCTCCTTTGTCGAAGCGCTTGTCGAAGATAATCAGGTCAAGGTAAGTTGGCACCGTTTCAAGCTTTCATGTTTACTGATACATTGCGCACAGAGCTACACAAAGAAGAAGTATGGCGAAGTACAGACTCGTGGAGCGTCTGGTGGAAAAGGATATCTCAAGCAGAAGCAAAGGGATCGAGCTTCCGGGCGAAAATCTTCAGGCGGCAAGCGATAGGGTAGTTACAGGTAGGCTACTTCCCACTTTACACAGTCAATCGCTTACGTTTCCGCACCAGATTGTCGTGCATCTCTTATATCTATACTCTGCAATACCACACATATTAGATTGCTGCTTGTTGGTCAATGCTTCAATTTGAATGTGCTCTTCGTTCACACGTACATTATGCTCTATATCTGTATGCTCTGGTATCTGCAAAGAAGTTAAATCCTTCTCCCCTTGCTACGCATGTACCTTTCACAGACCAAACCTTTTCTTCACCTTCGGCCATACATAACGTACACCTTTCGACGGTCCAACACTGATTATACCTTTCAAACTCTGTCGGGCTGCTGGTTTTGCGACTATCCCTTGCAGACCTATTTCCGGATTTACTTGAATTTGGGCTCTGGCGCAAAGAAAACTGACCTGATACTATAGAATCGTTGAAATCTGGCTGTTGAACGATGTTCGACCACGTTGCTTGCTCGAGAAGTATTTCTCTTTTCCGTTGCAGAGCGTTTTGCTTTTCTACTTCTCGCTTTTCTGCATCTGTGCTATCCATTTCTCTTGTAGGAGCACCTCCTTCTGTGGCTATATGCTTCGCTTCCGCTTCTCCGTCAATCGCTCGACCTTCTAGCAGAACTCGGTCTTCCACTGATGCTTCAGCTTCTTCGTCCAATCTTAGTCTCCCATAATGGTTTCTGATTCTATTCTTTAATCCACTAGGCAATTTCCTAGCTATCTCTCCTTTGATTATCGGGTTCTGATCTTGATGTATTCCATTTTGACCAATAGACAATATCGAACCAAATTCCGAACTGTTGATGATAGGCGAGTATAATTTCTTGAACAAGTCATATTGACCTTGAACAATATTCTTGACTTTCTCAGGATTCTCAGCATATTTCATTCTAACATCCCCTCTATAACTTAAACTCGTAATGGTTTCGTATAATTCTCTTTCGGTAAATTGAGATGGTAAGAGAAGTAGAGAAGTTCTTAAAGCGGAAGTTAAGTTGACTTGACAAGCTAATCGAACTCTTGCGTCGTCACGTAAGACTTTAACTGGTTTTTGAAGTCGACCTGCTGCATAAAGGGTTTCCCATTCGTATAAATCTGAACATAGGGCGTCTATTGAAACGATGCCGTATTTAATAACCTATCCTTACACGAATCATCAGCTTTCAACTCAATTCTTCAAGAGAGATTCATAAAACGCACTCGACCTTTAACAAGACATTCAACATTAAACCAAAATCCAGCACCGAGTTTAACTCCAATCCAACTAACTATACTACTACCCAACAATTGAGCTAACCAAGAATAATGGTGTCTATGTTGATTGTTATTTGCCATGTTGATATCATGCCAATGAGAAGGATGAGTGACACCAAACAAGAAATCCAACATTGGTTTTGGAGCTTTCGCATCATCTGAGTAACCTGCTTGTTTGAGTACACCGGAACCGTAAGCTACTGCATAACGAATTGGAGCTTTGAATTCAGATAAAATGCATTGGAGTTCTTTGTCTACTTCTGGTGTTACTGTAGGGTGCAATTGATTCCGACCAAAAGAGGAAGAAAAGGAAGAAGGTAGAGCAGGTAAGGGAGGTGTGCGAGGTAAAGGCACATGAGAAGCTTCTGTTGCTAATGTACGAAGTTGTTGAAAGTTCGCACTCAAGCAGACGTGCCGTCTCGATATGAGAGCAGGTGCAGAGGAGAGCATGGTATAGACCAATCTACAAGCTTTAGGGTTATAGCATCAATCTCTGGTATCTTTGTGAGTTCGCTGTTTCGTGACGAGCTCGAATTGCCGAAATTATGCGTCACGTCAAGGCAACCTAAGTAAGTCGTGTCAAGGCCATGTGAGGGCAATGCATTATCATCAAATGGTGAGCACTATGTCAGAGGAGTCAATATCATCAAATGGTAAAAAGGCTGATCAAGTCGAATGAGAAATGGGCATAAAGCATGAAGAGATTGTCGAGTGGATTGAAAAGGTATGCTGATGCAAAGGTGTGAGAAGTGCTGGAATTTCGAGATCTAGAGACCGAGAGGACCAAAGATAGACTGAAAGTGGTTGGAAAGATTGATCTCGGTCTGCTTGACTTTCTCGGCTTCTATCTTCTGACCATCAATGCGAGTATCGAGATGTTGCAGAAGATCTTCATTCTTGGCAACCGAATCCCTGTAAGATGACCTGACTCCAAACACGTTCATCGCGTATGGAAGGTAGATCACTTACAGTTGCAATTGAACAAATTCAGCCTGCAAAGCAGTCAGACGAGCGAGAATATCCTAGTGCACCGAATCGGCATCTTCTGGTATTGATAGTCAAGAAGATGACTCACCTGACCACCTTTTACCCATTCTTCATGACTTACGTTCTTCCACTTATCATAAATACCAGCATCCTCACCTTTTTCTTCTTCTTCTTCTCTTCCGCCATCCTCACCATTTCCACTCATTGATCCTTGTTCGGAAGCATGCAAAGTTTGAGTATCACCAACCGCAGTAATAATTGGATCATCGGACTCGGAAAATCCTCCTGCACCAATGAAAGGATCCAAACCAGCGGTAGCAGAACGAGGTGAATACAGAGCAGAATCATCTACTACTCCTGGAATGACATCGCCATGATTATCCTACTCATAAGATCAAGCGTGAAGAAGACGCGTAACCAGTCCAGGAAAAGCTCCTTACCTCTTTGGATTTCTTAGCTGGGCCAGCGGAGGAAGAAGAAGTAGTGGAACTCGAAGCAGCTCGTTTAGTAGGAACAACAGCTTTGACCCATCTATCAGCTGGGCATCTCATGCAGGCAGTAAAACACACGTTCTGCGGTATTCATTTCGCCCATGCTCTGACCAGCAGCAGCACCTTGAGATCGAAACCCACGACTCTGAGTTTGTTTGAAGCGATTCATGCCTTGTTGCTGGGGTTGTGTTTGAGCAGAAGTAGGAGGAGCAGGACAAGGAGTCTCTTCACGATAATCAGATAACTGGGACAAGTCAAACTGCATTGCTTGTGTTGAGTTTGAGTCGCTTGTTCGAAAGCAAGCAAGATGTTTTCGATTCAAAGGATGATCTTGCCTACTTTAAGATTCGTCTTAGCCAGGAGAACAGTCTTACAAGCCCAGAGCTTCTCAAGTACAACAGCGAGGGAGATTTATGGCAAAGTTAGGCCGACGATAAAGATGTGCGAGAGACAGAACGCTGTCATCTGGCTGAGGCTGATTGAGCGTATTTCTATCAACACAGGAAAACACATCAGGGTACAGCGAAACGATGGAGTGCAATAGCGTCTGGTAAATTCAAGCGAGTGAGTAAATGTCTAAATCTTGAGTCTCAATGAAAGCTGATTGTGTGTCCTAGAAACACGGTATGCCACAGCAGTTTTCTTGTTTCCTCACATCTAAGCCTTTTGATTGCTTTAGCGGGAAAACAGCATCTCAACGCTGCACTATCTCAATCGAGGTAATCTTCCCTTTCTTCTTTCGTAGCACGAGCTGATAAGCTGGTCAGACTGAATGCCAAGGGATTGACGACATACGCAAAGGGTTGGCAAACTTCAAAGCTCAAAAGACTCTTACCATATTTCAAGAAAGCATAGATAAAGATCGTACGAGAGGAAGAGGAGAAGAAGGAACTGTATTTGTAGCGTAGAACATCATAAAAAGAAGGATTCTTGCATTAAGGACAACTAAAACCCCCTTTGAATGACTGCCCCTTGTAGATGCTTTTTTGACGACTTTTGTATTCTTGTACACAATCAAAGGAAATACTAGCAATACTTTCGTCAGCTCTTGATAAAGGCGAACAACAAAGAATTGCTCACATCTGGAACGCGTCTCGACACCAGAGGTTCGCCGTTTCTTGGTGCAGGATCGAATTGCAGGCTGTAAGCATCTCGATTAGCCAACTGCACAAGCGTACGTATGGCCTGATCAAGCTCACAAGGTATACCTAGAACTTTAGTCAGCACATGTCTGCGCACAGTGGAAAGGAGGAAGACTCACTTGAGCTTCTCGTCTAGTTCCATAATAGCAGCTTGATTACCGCATCGATAACAATAACTGTCAGACAGTGTCAAGACGCTTTAGCATAATCAATTTGCGACAGCAGCGACCCAACTGACTTTGGTGCAGAAAAGATGGTAACAACATGACGATCGTGAGCCCAAGAATAACCATCCATGACCAATTGATGCGCCCGCGCTGTCAAGCACACAGTCGAATATCAGCGCAACATCGCGCAAACACGATTGCTCTTGACTGACCAACTAACGTCAAACCATTGTTGTGGTTAAACGCTTCTGAAATATCTTGTCCAAAAGTGTAACCAGCACCACGAGGAGAGATTCCCCATCCACATCGATCGTCCGGATCAGACCAAAGCAAGTCACACATTGGTCCTTCGTGAGGTACTTCTTGAATTCGATCAATAGATCTAATGTGGTCTAATGTGTCGATAGAAGGTGAAAGGCCGCCATGAAGACAGAAGATCTGTTCATATGCATCTCACCGCATCACACAAAGTTGATAAGGTAGGGCGATGCACGAACCTGATCATCAACTAGAGCAGTTAAAGGTAGATAATCGAACAAGTCGGTAAAGAATTTCCACACATTGGCGTTGCCGTACTTCCTCAAGCATTCATCGTAGAAACCATAAACTTGTGTAATTTGTCTTGATTCGTGATTGCCTCGAAGAATAGTCACTCGTTCTCTGTATCTTACTTTGAGCGCTACGAGTAGTGTTACTGTTTCAACTGAATAGTAGCCTCGGTCGACATAGCTGTGCGAATCGAAGATTGGACGCAATCAGTCGTTGAAGCTGATCTTGAGCCTATTCTACGCACTCTCCCATGAAAAGATAATTGGTATCTGGTGAGTTCCCTCCGATCCGAAACAGTTCTGCTAGATCGTGCTGCCAATCGCCAACACGCTTCAGCCAGCAATATGACTAATGCGCCTTGATCCCAACTGACAAATTGACCATGTATATCTCCACAAACAGTCACTGGACAGCGAACAGGTTGCACGTTGTTCTCTGTCGTTAAGATTTCTCTGCCCTGTGATTCCACGCAATTAAACATGGGAAATTGCCAAAAGCCAGTGTTCAAGCTCACCTTATCGCACAACTTTCGTACATCTGCTTCCGACAGCGCTTTGCATTGTGTGAGCTGTTCAATCCATCCATCGACCTAGCAGCAGCGTGATGAACAGCCATACAAATGATTCGAGCGAGAGAGCGGTCAAAACAGGGGTTTTGAGTTCGAGTAGAGATGCCAAAGAGAGAGAGAGAGAATGATGAAGAGCCTCGACAATCAGCTGCCTTCTCACGTGCCTATAAGCCTGGCAGTGCTGACCTCGTTCACGTCGCCCATTAGTCTTATGATTTCTTTTGCTTGAATTCGGTTCGAAGGAAAGCTTGTCAAGAGCGGTCTTGCTGATCTCTCTGCTCTCTGTGGTACGTCTAGGGTATTAAGGTAGCTTTACTAAAGTCTAATCACGGTATCAGGCAAGCGAGAAATACGTGACAGGTCGACTCAACGTCGCGAGCCTCGACACACAGCGTGGTGGCGACTTCGCTTCTCTGCAGAGATCTTGTGGTCTTCCTCTTTCACCATCTTGCATCATTGCGTCGCTCTTCGTGACTTGTGTGACAGTTGCTTCTCTTTTGAGTTTACAGAATATCATGATAATTGGTCTCTGCACTAATAAAGTGCCAGAGTCGAGCTTGTCTCGAAGCTTGTTTCCGTTCTCGTTCTCTTCTTGCTTCCGTATCTCCTGTTGTACTTGTTCGAATCGTCCTTGCCCGCGCTTCCTTGCGATCTTGTTTCGAGGTGTTTTTTTTTTGGCAGACTGTATGGTATTGCGGCTAATCTGCTTCAAGGCCATTTGGATATCTTCTGCCCTCGCGATCCTATATACAACCTCTCTACACTTGACAGAAATCGGACAAAGGATTGGAGTTTGAATGAAACGAGGTGTTCATTTTAGACGCATCTTTCTCCTCGTCGAATAGCTTGACTCCTTCCTCCCAACCACCAGATACTACGTCCAAATCTTCAATCCAACCTAGCATATACGCCGAATTCATACGAAACATGTCTGCCCGTACGTTACCAATTCTAACAGACCTTGGCCCTGTCCTGATTTCCAATGCTTCTTTCTCCGACAGTAAACGGTTTCGTGAGCGCTCAGCCTTGGGATCACAGTGAGTCTTAGAGCTCTTCCTGCCCCAAGGAGAGCTGTATACTGACTCCCTTTGTTCCGAACAGTCAAGGCTCTGCACGACCACGCCAGTAAGCTGGCTGAAGATAAAAATCTTCATGTGGTCCACTCTCATCCCGACCATATTGGTCTTGTCAATCCCGCAACTGGAAAACACTATGACTTACCTTCGCATGAGACGATGCAGGCCATGTTAGCTGAAGAAGGACGCATCGAGTTGGCAGAAGTACAGGGGTTCGAACATGGTATATCATTTACCACGTTATCAAAGTATAAGCTAAGGGTCATCTTGTCTACAGCTAAACGTTCTCTCTTCTGGCCTGCTATTGGTCGTCAAGACTTTGACCAGACCCTTTATCTCGCTATCGTCGATCTAGACGTGGCAGCCGCGATTTTTACCTGGTCTACTTCCCCCTCACCCCAGACTGCGCCTGAAATCGTGCAACAGGCTCGGAAAGCTTTGGTATTCTGCCAACACCTTGTCTATCTATTACGACGCATCAAACAGAAAGTGCCGCTGCAGCAGGTTATGAGTGAAATTGAGAAGCAATACCAATCGCCAGAAGGACTACAGGTAGCCGAGAGCATTGATCTTCTTTTCGAGCGGTACGGGGCTGTAGCGAGCAAATTCTGTCAACCTCATTTGCGGGCCTCCTTCTCTGAAGCTGAACGTCAATGTGCTCGTCTGGCCGCCACTCACCCGGCGAACTTCTTCTTGAAGATGTGCTCCCATCAAGATTTAGCTGAAAGATCTATCGCTTTGATTAGACGAGACGAAGTCGATTTGAATGGACGAGACAGCTCTCAAGTGATTTGTGAGTTTTGTCTAGAGACTTGAAGCGATCGCAGTAACTGATCCGTCTATGTTACAGACAGGACTGTTTTCGTCACGCATTCGGGTCAGATTGTTCCGCCGCATCAGATTCAATGCAAGGAAATCGTCAGTACTGAGGTCAGAGAAGTGTCATTAATGCACTAGGTTTTCTGAATCTATACGCTTGTACATACTGCATCCATGCTAGCTTTTACTCTTGTCTATGTCTCTCCCCTTGTCCCGAACTGTCACTTCCAACTTGTGAAATCATGCTGTCATTATTAAGAGCAAGAGTAGTACCCAGATCATCAAGCGTCGTCAAGCGCTTAGCTTCGTGGGTCCAACTGAACGAGATACAAACCCCGCATCAAATTCATTGGACAATAGGTCGCAAACCAAGCCAAATGATACTCCTCAGCCTGATGTAAGCCCTACTAAGGATAGTGAGAAGGTAAGTCTGCCGGTACTGCACTCAGTATAGAGCTAATTGAGCTGTCCAGCCGACCCGAGCTGAAGAGGATGTGAGTTGGATATCCTGACCAAGTGTTGTCATCTTGCTCAACGAATATGGACAGGCCAAATCTGACAAGCACAATGCTTCACCTAAAGAGTTGCAGGAGAAGACGGCTGAGAAAGTTAACAAAACTGGCACGAAACCCGCAACTTCGTCGGATTGAGCTGCATGAGCTACGAAGGCACCAATAGCGTCGAGCATAAATGATATACATGTAAATGTAGCAGCCACAAGCTATACAGAGCCATTCGATCACTTTCCTCGGTTGACTTCATACATCGACTTTCCCTGAGCCAGGTTTATGCTCCGGAGTCTAGGCGGCAGACCAATAGTGCAAAGCCTCAAGATGAACCTAGACAGCAAAGTACCAGCATCGACCACTGTTCTGTCCCATAACCAATATTCAGCTCCAGCGCTCTTACCAGATTCCGCCTCTGATCTGCCTTCCAATCCATTGGTTCTCTTTCAAGAATGGTTCACTAAAGTCTTACATCCTGATTCAGGAGTTAAAGAACCTGAAGCAGTAGCTCTATCAACCGTTTCCATGTCTGCTGGATCTTATCCAACTCCTTCTACTCGATTCGTTTTACTCAAACATGCCGATTTGAACGGTTTAGTCTTCTTCTCAAACTATACTTCAAGAAAAGGTAAAGAACTAGAAAACAATCCAATGGCATCCATGGCTTTTTATTGGAAAGAACTCTCTCTTTCTGTTCGATTAGTAGGGAAAATCTCTAAAGTTGAGAAAGAAGAAACGCAAAAGTATTATGCTTCTAGACCTATTGGGTCTAGAATTGGGGCTTACGCAAGTCCGCAATCTCAAGTTTTGAAATCAAGAGATGAATTGAACAAAAGGGTTGAAGAGATGGAAGATCGATTTGGTGTGCAAAGAGGTAGTAACGAACGGAGTGAAGCGGCGGAAGGTGAAGCGAAAGATTTGGAAGCGCCAGATTATTGGGGTGGCTATCGTTTGGTTCCGAACGAGGTCGAATTCTGGGCTGGGAGGAAGAACAGGTGCGTCAGATTGGTGAAATATAACAGTTTGGCTAAGGTGAAACTAGATTACATGACCGATTCCGATACTTGCGAGCGGAAGAAGGTTCAGCTGAATGGAAGATTGATCGATTAGGTCCTTGAGCTTGCCAGGGTGGATTGTTGGCCAGGAAAACACTCAATTGTCAGTACTTAAACAGCTGTTCGATATAAATCGTAGGTCTAGCTGATCTCCATCATTAATCCTTTCGCTTACTGAATCTCAAGACAGTCCAATGTATAACAATATTCATGTCGCTATCGACATCAATGCATCATCAATAGCCATTCTTATTCTATTGCCTTCCTCTTATTCCCACCTTTTACTCTTCTCCCAGACCCTCGGTCTTTTCATATCTACCTGTCTGGTCCAGACATTGTTTCCAGCCTTTTCTTGACGGCTCTGTCGCTGAGGGGCTCATGACATTGACCTCTAACCTGTTTGAAAAACTTCTCTGACGTTGTTCACGATTTCACGATCTCTTGTCAATGGTCGAATTCCGTACGACAAAGCAATCTCGTGCTTTCAGGCAGAGTGTGAGTCGGTGTTAGCTTGAAGGAATCGATGTCTAGGCACTCACTTGCACTTGGCCTAAATTTGTACTTTTGTATGAGGGGTTCTTGAAAAGACTCACTGAGCCATTCCCTGGCCTGTCGAGTGAAGAAGAGATTGTAGTCCGAGAAGTTATGAGAGATATTTGCAACATAAAATACATTAATAATGCACAAGAGTTAATATGAACGATTTGACAGCTATGCACCTGAACTGAAGGCTATACTATACTGTACACCCAAAGCAACTCCTTTGCAAGTGCATCTCTTGTGCAGCCCAAACAATCCCATTGAAAAAAAAAAAGCTCAATCACAGATACTTCCTTATATCGGAAAGGAAGAAAGAGGAAATAAAACAGATACCACCAAAGGCTATAGACATCCAGTACGGCCACCTGTAGGCATCAACGAAGCCATCCTGAACCGCACTGATGATGATTGGGTAAGCGGAATCGACATTTCTGTTGATGACGCCGTATCCCGTCCTGATAAATTCTCGAAGAGCTGGGTACTTGGCTTGAGCTCCAAGGGTAAGAAGAGTTGTGATAGCATTAGGGTCTAGGGATATGCCGTTGATGACAAGAGTGATAGCCGCCTTTTCGGTCAAGGAGGTGATGAGCTTTGGGTAGAAAATGTTGTAGTAAGCGGAGAAACCAATGGCGCCTCCTAGGTATCTGATTGCTAATGTGATGGCCGTCACCGTACCAATGAGCTGTTTTCAGTCAGCGATGTCGGACAGGCCTCAGGTAAAATACTCACTTCTGGTGGACAAACGATTTGAGCAATAATGGAAGCTGGAATAATGACTGCTCCAACACCGAAAGAAGCGATCGTGACGATTGCATAGACTGCTCCGAGATTGTCCTTCCTGGCGAGTGACAGGAGACCAGTACCGGCGGTCATGAGTCCAGTTGCAAAGATCATGAGAAGACGGGTACGGCCTTTGAGGATCGGTATGGAGATGAGAGCGAGTGCAGCTCCTCCAATGATGCCGAAACCGATAGGAAGAGAACGGATACCAACAGGAAGTGGGTCATCACCTTAGGTCATTGTAATCAGTGCCGGCCTGAACCTCGCACGATAGTACTGCTTACCGTATACATTGTAAATCTCGGTAGGCCAGAACAATAGCAGGACGAAGAAGTTGCCTCCACTGAAGAAGGTAATGAGCAGGATGGCGACCATTGTTCTCTTTGCTCTGCTGAAAAGCTTCCTTGGCACCATAGGGTATGGGGCAAATTTGGCCTCGTAGATGAAAAAGGCAATAATAATGGCGAAACCAATGAGGAAGGGCACAAGCACATGAGCGCTAGACCATTTGTACTGGACGGCACCCTGAAGAGGAAGCGAGCATTAGCCAAACATTCATAAGCAACAAAGGGAGAAGAAGTACCCATTGTAGACCCATCATGAAAAGAGTGACACCAACAGTACTGAGAATACCACCAATGTAGTCGATCTCCTTCAACACTTGCTTCTTGTCAATTTGCTTGTGTTTCGCCGGATCATCGTAGAAGAAGACGACAAAGATCAAGCCGAGGAAGTTCCAGACACAGATAGGAATACCGACATAGCGCCAGTTCGATGCTTGAGCGATGAGCTGAGCCCATAATACAGAAGGACAGAAAGGTAGAATGGTGAAGACGACCAAACCGACATAGGTTCCTCGCTTTTTGACTGGAACCAATTCGGCAGTTCCAGCGAGCGCGATCAATTCGTTGAGACCAGCTCCTAGACCAGCCAGGACCATACCACCTGAGAAAGTCCGTTAAACTCATCCTCACAATGTAAATTCGGAAGGACTCACCAATAGCAACGTTCATGTCATGTGATGTGACTGTCACCAAAGGACCAATGACCAGCAATACTTGTCCAATAGATGCCACCAATTTCCTCCCGATCAAATCACTCAAGGCTCCCACGAAAGGACACAATGCGGCATTAGGAATCAGGTATCCAATGATGAGCCAAATGTATCTGTCGTAGCCGCCAATGTCGTTGTAAACTGGAAATCGAAATGAGGGCTGAGACATTTCGTCAAGGTTCAGCATTCGCGACTCACTAAGCGGAAACACTCCTCCCAAAAGATATAGAGGGATTTGCGAGCCAACCCAAAGGAAAGACATTGCAGCTAACGAGGCGAAGAGTTTCCATGACATCTGACATACCGAACCAGTGTTTGAGTGAGTATCACTTGTTTTGCAAGAAATGCCAAGCACGAGCGAAAAGAAACTCACATGATGATGTACCCAAGGACTATCCTGATCTTGGATGATCTCATGAGCAGTCTCTTTGTTGCGCTCCATTCCATAACCTGGAGCTGCATTTTCCAATTTGTGATTGAAACTGGCTTTCTCGCTGTCGAGGGAGCCAGAATGGGCCGCAGGAGCACCGTGATGCTCGTGCATGTCAGACGTATGTGTAGCCATCTTCGAATGCAAAAGAAGTTGGTGATCGTAGACTAGACAAGAGTATCAACGAAGCGGATCGCACCATGGGGTACGGCGAACTACCATTCACATGTCTACCGGGGCTGTTTGCGGAGATGTCTCTGTCATCAGGGCAAGAAAATCTCCGGCAAAGGCAAATTAGCGACTTACCTGATTTTCTCATTTGATATTTGCCTCTATCACTACTGTATCAATAATATACGGAGCTTTTCAGCATCCCCACTTTCAGCTCGAACTAGTAGCTTGATTCAACCCCATCAGCCTCGAAGAAGTCCAATCCTATACTGCAACGACATGACGCACATGTACAAAGACCCTCATGCCTACCTCAAGTGGCCCAGATTGATCGCGTTCCAATTGACTGCTATGCTTGCTATAGTAGTCACAGGACTCAGCGCACAGTGTGAGCTTTTTTGCGTTTGACTTTGACCTCCTTTTGCGCAGGCGTTGATTTCTTATGTCACAGCCATTGTCAACCTGGACCATGATAAAGAAAAAGTCGTGCGTTTCTGCTTGGTCGTTTGCCGAAGCAAGATTACATAAGCTAAAATTTTGCTCGTCTTTGCAGCGAATGCAAGTTCCCGGAGGTTCTTTACACGCAAACGATGTATTGGCGGCAAGCGCTATCATGACAACTGCGGGAGGGCTCTGCGGTATTCTCTGCGTGAGTCTGATTGTTTGCAAAAGGGATCACCAACTGAAACTTCCACTCTTCAGTTCATCCTATTGAATGTAGTTTTGTGGAAGCTACAAAAGACGGAGACAAGGAAGACTATCTTGATAAAAGAATCCCTCTTCGGGATTACCACTCTCTTCTTCTTCGGTGCTACACTTGCTGCTTCAATCATCATCGTCAATCGCAGTGCACGTATCACTTCCACTGTCTTGCCAGAATCTATCATAGCACCTTTGGTAGCAGCAAGCGGAGAGTCATTGGCATATAGAGATGCATTGGTTTTCAAAGCTAGTAAGCTCTTCTTTCCTCATTGGTCTTTTGGTGATACTCATTGACGACCGGGTTTGTAGTGATTGTCGCCTGGATTTGCTTCGGTGCAAATCTAGCCAGCTTGATTCTCAATTCCTTGTGGGTCTTGATCCTACCTTACCTTACGTCACAATAGCTCATTGCAAACAATTAGGGCTGCTCGGCATATTTACAAATACGGCTCAGAACCTACACTACGGACAGATCACAATGAGAAGCACGTTCATGATGGAACGAACGGAACAACAACACCGATACCTTCTGGTACAGCAACCCCTTCCGGATATTAATGTGATTCCCCAAGGATTCAAGAACATTGAATTAGATTGCATATCAGTTTAGTCCTTCGTTTACATTGTATATAGCGCATGATCTACACCTTCTCACGGACTATGCTCATGCTTTCGTGATATATTCACATATGTGTCTCGCCGTATGTAATTTCCAGCGCCCGACACGGAAGACGAGAGTAATGACATTGCTGTGACGTTCCGTCCGATGTGATCATAGAAGGGGATGAGGTGGCAATCAAGCAGAACTTTATTTTCCCTTCTCGCTCGTTCTGGCATTGAGCCTGAAAAAACGAGCAAGTACAGATCGGTCTCAGCAACGATCGCTTCTATCTCATGCTGGTGTTCTTCCTATTCATCCAACCCAAGCTGATGGGCGAAGTAATGAGCTGCAGTGGAGGAAAGATAAATTTGCTTACACTTGCCTTCACCAGAGCAGTGCAGCTATGAGACATACTTTGCTGCAATTACTGCTGTGCTTATAGAATACACGACTGCTTGGAATGCCCGAGTATGGCATTTCAAAGGCCATGCATGCTCTAAGATCGTTGATGAAGCATGCCCGAACCGAACAATACGGAAGATGAGCTGATACAACCAAAAAATCTCATCGCAGGGCTACCGTATCATATGAGCATAAAGCCTGCATGGCTGCAATTGGGCAATGATGCCGAGGATCAGTTCCAATGATATGAGCTAGCTTTTTGCAATGAGCCTTAAATTTCTTGGGTTTGACACAGAGCAGAAGATGACAAGACGGAAGTGAAAGATAGAGAGATAGAGATGAAGAGCAACTAGTATCGACAGCAGAAAACTAAGGCTCTAGACAGGGCACTCTGGGCACGTATCAAAAAGATACTATAAAGAAAGGGACACGTTTGAAGCTTTGAAAGAGCATCGTATGCGTATGAAGAAGGGTAGACATCGAAACAGATAGACAGACATCGCTGAAATCAGAAGACCCTGTTCTCCTGTTTCCACGAACGACTCGCTCTCGCTTCATTATACACAGAGCAACCTCGGTATACCAGGCAGCACCCCATATCATACCTATAGACCAGGATGCCAGGAGCCAATGATGATCCACGAATGAGCGACAAGGAGCTCTTTGCGTCAGTCTCTCGAGTCTTGTGCTCAACAAGGCTTCCTCTGATTGTCCCTCACACACACAGCTTGAACGCTTCAGCAGCTGTGAGAAAGTACGATGTGAATCCTCGTATTGATTACCGAACGTGAGAGCTGTCTCCTGCAATCTGCTTTAGAGTCCAAGCTCATCTGATCTCTCTGCTCAGCGTTTCGGCCGTCAATGGTCCTCTGGTAGTATTGGACAACGTCAAGTGTACGCTCTTATAACGGTACTGATGCACCCGAGGCTGATTGATTGCACTACAGATCCTGCATACGGTTTGTTGCACCTTTTTGCTTGGCTGTATCTTTGCTCAAGCCTATTCTAATAGGTGAAATTGTTCGTCTCACCCTGGCCGATGGAACCAAACGTGAAGGTCAAGTATTGGAGATCAACGGCAAGAAAGCGATTGTTCAAGTCTTTGAAGGCACAAGCGGTATCGACGTCAAGCAGACTCATGTTGAATTCACTGGCTCTTCTATGAAGCTGCCTGTATCTGAAGATATGATGGGTCGGATCTTCAACGGTTCAGGTAACCCGATAGACAAGGGTCCAAAAGTCTTTGCGGAAGATTATCTTGACATCAACGGTAAGCGTTTCTGTTTGAGACCACTGAATGTATGAAATCTAAGAATATTCTGTCTTCAGGTTCTCCCATCAATCCTTACTCTCGTATCTACCCTGAAGAAATGATTCAGACTGGTATTTCCACAATTGATACCATGAACTCCATTGCAAGAGGACAAAAGATCCCTATTTTCTCAGCTGCTGGTCTGCCACACAATGAGGTAAGTCCTTGCATCGGCATTCTTGATTGATTTGTCTAATGCTTCGCTTGGCAGATCGCCGCACAAATTTGTCGTCAGTCAGGTCTGGTCAAGAAGCCTACTAAAGGCGTTCACGATGATCACGACGAAAACTTCTCTATTGTCTTCGCCGCTATGGGTGTCAATCTGGAAACCGCTCGTTTCTTCAGACAAGATTTCGAAGAGAATGGAGCCTTGGATCGAGTTACCCTTTTCCTCAATTTGGCAAACGATCCAACTATCGAACGTATCATTACTCCTCGTCTTGCTCTTACTACCGCAGAATACTATGCCTACCAATTAGAAAAGCATGTTTTGGTCATTATGACGGATATGTCCTCTTACGCCGATGCTTTGAGAGAAGTTTCAGCTGCAAGAGAAGAAGTACCTGGTCGTCGTGGTTATCCTGGTTACATGTACACCGATTTAGCAACTTTGTACGAAAGAGCCGGTCGAGTCGAAGGTCGAAATGGTTCCATTACTCAAATTCCAATCTTGTCTATGCCAAACGACGAGTGAGCTTTCTTTATAATCAGTTCCTCGTCACTGTACTGACTGCAATCGCAGTATCTCGCATCCTATTCCAGATTTGACAGGCTACATTACAGAAGGACAAATCTTTGTCGATAGACAGCTTCACAATCGTCAAGTCTTCCCACCTATCAACGTCTTGCCTTCATTATCTCGATTGATGAAATCAGCTATTGGAGAAGGTTTAACTAGAAAAGATCATGGAGATGTGTCCAACCAGCTTTATGCCAAGTATGCGATTGGGAAAGATGCGTTTGCTATGAAGGCTGTAGTGGGTGAAGAAGCATTATCGTCGGAAGAGAAGGTGAGATGTCGTTTTCTGTGCTAAAGTAGATCGACTCGCTAAATAAGACGTGTGATGATAGCTCGCGCTGGAATTCTTGAGCAAGTTTGAAGGACAATTCGTAAATCAAGGAGCAGGCGAGAATAGGACGATCGAGCAAAGTTTAGATCTAGCGTGGTCTCTATTAAGGTGAGTCATTTTCACAGAGGGTCATGTATTTTGGCTAACTATTTTCAATCAGAATTTTCCCAAGAGAACAACTCAATCGAATCAGTCCAAAGATCTTGGATGAATTCTACAGCAGGAAAGCAGGAAACAAGACATCGGCAAACAAGGATACTAAAGACAACTTGATGGATTAAAGTTTAGCGCTTTACACATACATTTACTTATTGATAGAGAGGGAGACAGATTCTGCATTGTGTTTATGTTCTACCTACTTGTCGCTCTGACTGCAGCATTGCGCTTCCCAACCATTGTATCGCTCGTATGACCATATCTTCCCAGCAAGCTTTTCAAGACTTCTGCACCCTGGCCAAATATGTGATTGACTTGTAGTCTCCTCCTCTTCATTTTTTCGTTTCAGTTATCCTTCTCCTCTTTTCAGATGGACCTCGTCCTTATTATCTCGATCTGGACTGCGGGGATCTCGCTTTCCTCTTTCCCGTTTCGAGCTGCCTGATGGTCAGGATGTCTTCCCTTGACCCATGTAGAGTCATGTCTGTGCAAACCGAGAACAGAAACAAATACTACTACTGCGCACGAGGTGACACCTTTTACATCGATAATATAACTCTACAGATTCCAGGCAAGATAATACGAAACCTCTATGACTCTGTTCTCGCCGAAGAGGAAGAATATTACATGTTCAGGCAGTCATGCAATCTGTGTCTGGATCGGCGCGCTGTTGAGGTCAGTGAGACGACTGCTTCAGCCATTATGCTCATTGACGAGGACAGCTTGCGCTCTTTGCAACGATTTTGGCTAAGCTAACGTTCGCCAAACATGAGGAACGGGTAAGCTCTCATGCAAGTACAGCATTATTGGCCCGATCTGATAATCACAATACGATAGGCAAACTTACCATATCATAAAACGACTTCAGAATAGCTCTTAGTCTATGATGGCGCCACCTGCCAGCTCCAAACAGGTCCTGGATTTCAAATACTACTGGAAAAACACGATACGCGGCCCTCGTATTTATGCAAACCTAAGTATGTATTCTGTTCGACCAAGTCTTTGAACGGGCTGACTTTGGGTTGTAGGCCCTGGTGTGCGGCTCCCGATGAATGCAATTCTTCCTACGAGGTTTGGGCCAGAGCTTCTATAATGGGAAAACTCAGCTCGCCTGCTTGGTGCCAATACATCCGTATGCGCTTCTCAAAGGAAGACCTTCACATATTTCGACGTAGTGCCTTCGACCTATCGAACGTTGTGCTATCGCCGCCGATCTATGAAGCAAAAGGCAAAGCGGAAGGCAAAAGGATTCCGGACAAGCGGTCTTATTTCAAGATTGTTCTGGTAGGTTACTTCATGCTAGTATGCTCTCTCATTTCGCTTACCTTTCGGACACAGTCTTTGGCGACAACTGTGAAGCGATAAAATCAACATTAAGAAATACAACATAGTTTTGTGTGTTTCTCTCGCCCAAGATGATGGTACACGACGCTTTGGGAGGCGTTCTCGTCTTGATATGGACTGCGCTGAGCATCAGTTCCAATTATGTGTTTTCCAATCACGAAGCAGACATAGGCGGATTCTAAATACCATTGTTGTATTCTTTCTCACTCAGTACAAAACTCGCGCTCTCTGTTCCTTTGCTCTTCTTCCCATTCTTTACTCTTTCTCGATCAAGCTCGCCATGTCTGCTTCTGTTATGATTCCCATTGCTGTTGAGATGCTGCCGACCGAACAGGCTCAGGCCGTCGAGCAACGTCTTTCCAAGGGGGAGAGTTTGTCAGACGTTCAGTACTGGGAGTCTACTCGCTCTACTGATCTTGAAGCAGGGTCAACTGCTCCCGTTACTAGAGGGCAGAAGGAGCCCAAGGACAAGTGGACCTACCCTCAAACCTTGATCCGATTGGCTATGTTGATTGTCTTCCTTTTCATGTGTGGTGTACTTTTGTACAATAGTAAAGATACTGATAACACGAATCTGAAGATAGCAGCTTACAAAGCCTCTGCAAGCGCAACTGCAACCGTAGTCAAGCATAGTATTTAAAGATGATTGTACCACTTCGTTCTCAGAATAGCATATTTGTCCTCGCCATCGTTTTGCCCTTTGACAACCTTATGTAGAGCTGCGAAATCAAAGACAGAACCAAGCAAAATAGAGAAAGAGAAGCCAGAGACACAAAGAGACGCAAGAAGGGTCTAGCGCAAAATCAAAGAGACAGATGCAAGCCACAGAGACCAGACCATTGATATATATATTGAGGGACAGCGTGAGAGCTCATTACTGCATACCAAGAGTACCCTGAAGCTTCTTGATATGCCTTATGATTGGTACATATCTGTCTATCATGATTTTCATGGTTCTGATCTGTACAAGAAGCCTCGTCAAAGCGCGCCAATCATCTGGAGGTAGCCATCAAGGCTGTCTCTCGTGCGGTGGACGCCAGGTCACCTACGCGCATTGTCAGTATGCAGAGCTCTTGATACGCAAATACATACTCCTAAAACCTTGAAGATCTCTTCTTCGCTGCAAGGCGGTCAAAATTGGCTTGTCGTTGAGCAAATTTACATACGTAGCAGACGCAACTGATTTCCGACATCTTGTCAGAACGACACAAGATTTGCAGGAGCCAGAGACTTACCAACCCAACCCTAATTGCCAATGCCGGATCAGCATAGAACAAGGACAATGGAAGCCAGAATGCACCTCGGTAGTTTTCAACTTCGTTTTAGGATCGCGCATGACACCTTTACGTAGAGCATGCTGATTCAAGCTGTAACCCATATGACGAGCTTTGAGGCGAAGACTGCGATTAAAGATATCATTGCCGGCTGTGGCAGTCAAGAAGCGTATACATGAGCGAACGGAGTTGCTATTGTAAAGGCTCTTGACAAACTGAAATAGATAAGAGCAGCACCGAGTTCATGGACTGGGCGCATATGAGCAAAGAATTGACCGAGGAACGAGAACATACACGGCACACCGAGAATATCTGACTTGACTTGATCAGCGGGCTTGCCATAGAGTTGCAAAACCTCGCACCGATACGTCGCATAAGACCACCAGGTAGAGCACACAGGCCGTGAAAGCTCGCATCAATTGCAGACCAATCTTCTGGTCCAGCCAAAGTGTATTGTAGAACGCCTTGCTCTTCCAAACGCTTGCACATCTTTTGAATCAATCCTGTTACTGCATTAGCCCGACAGTCTAGAGCAGACAACACTGACCCACCGGCATGAGTTCTGCCATCACTTGTGTTCCGCGTGACGATGAAGTCGACATCCTTGTCCCAAATTGTTAGACAAGTCTCAAAACTGATTGTTCAAGCGCACTCCGCAGTCAGCTTGTCCGCGACGATAGCTCCCCTGTGTACGAGCTATTACACGAAGTTCTCAATGCTCTAACCAGGAACTCACCATAAGTTCGATTTGAGCAACAGGATCCAAATCGTAGCCTAGCAAATGTTCAATGAGAGGATCAATACAAGTTGGCTCAGACTGACAGATCTTCTCCATGATTCCGTAGATCTTCTCCGCCTCAGGACGCGGAATTCTCTGTGCTAAGTCGTCATAGTAACGCACGCCAATCAACTGGTGTTCAGTGAGCTGAATGTCGAATTTGTTGCCTGGTCGAATATCATCGAGCGTTCGAGCGCCTTTCATGACCCATGACATCGCGATCTTGTGGCCAACACCGTAAATCTACGATGACTGCACATCAGGATAAGGCAGCACAAAGCAATTCTGACATACGCCTTGGAATATCGCGCAATACCTGTAGTCATTGTTCGTCAAAGCTTTGATGCGTCGCAGATTGCCAGTCTTGCCAATCTCGCCGATCTGGTAAGCGGGATTCAGCTTTCGCGGTGTATTCGAGAAGAATGAGCGACTACCTTTCGGGCTGTACTATCACCGACGAACGGGAGATGCTTCGCAAGAGCATAGGTATCGATGCGTGTTTCGCAGTTCCTTAAAACACCAACGGCTCTTTGCATACCTACGGAACGCCAATGGTCGCCTGTAGCCTCATAATGTTTTCGTAGTTCCACTATGATCATACTCAGAGAACGTTTGTGGCAGATCTCAGCGCTTACCAAGCTTCTGACAGATGTCTTCATTAATGTTTTGGCGATTTTCTCCCTTCACACTAGATTTCTCGCATTGGTAGACAGCTTTGCCCCTCTGTGAGCACATCAGCTTCATAAGACACTTCGAATTGATGGACAATCTCACCTTCTTATAGATCGGTTCAGCTTGGCCCGCGTCTTTCTTCTTATCGCCTTCTTCTTGCGAATCGTAGTCTTCTTCACTATTATAGTTCATAATAACATCTTCCATCTCTTCGAGCGCATCATCGCCTTCGCGTGCAGCTTGAATGAAGTCGCCTAAATCCGCAAAACCGCCTTTCATATTGGATGAGTTAGGCCCGGAAGTACCTGGCCCAGCTACAACAATGGCATCTTTGAACAGAGAAGGCGCTTTAGGGATAGAATCGGGTTCTGGAAGAGCTGAAGGCAAGAGCGAGGTGGAAGTAGAAGTTGCAAGAGCAGCTTTTGGTACCGAAGCCGCGGCAGATTTGCGCGAGTGAGAATGAGATTCATCAAGGTTTCTAGCAGCGTAGTGAGTAATAAGTTCGCAAAGGTAAGGCAAAAGTCACGTCGTCTGGCTGTCTGTTTCATCGAGGCTTTTGACAACTTGCGGTCGCGGAGGAGACAAAAGGAATTCAGCATCTTCTTCCTCTTCTTCTACACGTGCTTCAGGAACGACTGCAGTCTTGATCTGATAGAGCGCCTCGGGAGCTTTGCCAGCTGAACTTTCTGAAATCCAATTACTGCAGCAAGCAAAATTAGGGCAGATCAAAAGATACAGTGACTGTACCCACCTGTTGACGATCCACAGTTTCTTTGCTGACGTAGCAACCGACAGACTGGCTACAGTCTTCTTGACTTTCTTAGCCACCTCTTCCAAGGTCCAAATCTTGGTGTTTCCAGCATCGGGCAAACCGATGATATGAGTTACATCAGAACTGTACTGATCTTTGATCTCTCCGCCTCCTTTGACAAAATTCTGGAGTTGCAGCCAACCAGCACCGATAGTCATCAATTGATCTTTCTCATCCCGAGCAAGAAACAGAGCTTTCATGCCTTCGAACTGGAACACAGGAGCAATACGTTCAGGTCTCTTACTGGCTTGCTGATCATCGGAATCCGGATCCGAATCAGAGGAAGAAGGTTGATTGTGTTCTGCTAGACGAGATTTCATAATATCCGCACGAGAAGCATTGAGAAACGCAGAGTATTTTGTGACTGTTCCAAACTTCTTCATCTATTCATGCTGTCAGATACAAAATCACGAGTGCGATCAAGAGGGAAACGAACAGCTTTCTTGTGATCTGGTAGTTCAACCCGAAGTACAGAAGCATTACCAGCTGATTTTCTAGGAACGATAGTAGTAGTCTTGGGTTGTAAGCGTCTCTTCTTCGGTTCAGCTTGCTTCTTCTGCTTGACCTCTTTCGCTTTCGAAGCAGAACTAGCCGCAGCTTCCTCTACCACTGATTCTCGCACGTCTTCTCTACTGACAGACTTGTGTCTAGATAAGATACTCTTCTTGATAGGTTCTGGAGCCAGAGGTCTAGCAACCATAGGGAATTCGCCAGGTCTGAGAGGTTTGACGATTTTGACAGGTAAAGGCTCATCAAACTGTCTGCTGAACTTTTCAGCTAGCACAGGATCCAGATCATTGAGTTCTCGAATTCGTTGATACTTGAACGCGCGCCATTCTGGTGTATCTGTAGGATCCACTTTGGTATGACGAGCTTTCTTTGCTGTTTCTCGAGCTAAAGTCGTAGCTTCTTCGTGGATGTCTGCATTGAGTGCTGCTAATTGATCTAGAGAGCGTTTAGCAGGTATAAGAGAAGGGGTATCGGTTGACATGGCTGTGAGCGGAAACAACAGCGCGACTCAATTTCGGCGGAGTTTCGTCGAAGAAATATATATTGTCTACGTCAATGCTCTACAGCCAGCTTCAATATAATATAGACAAGTCCATCCGTCCGCTCTTGCTTTAGCAGAACCAGCTGATCAGAAAGATGATAAGAAGCCTGATTAAGGCAGACCGGCAGAAACTGACCTGCTAGCCTAGCATGCCAATACGCAGGATTCAATCAAGACCGCACTAATCCGATTTGATTTGCTCAATCTGAATTCTTCATCCACCATGTAATGTCGAGATGAACATGATTGCATCCCGATCTTGAAGTACATAGTCCAGCTCTCCTTCCAGTTCCCAATCTGTGTCGTTCACGAGGACCAATATCCCTGGTCGTCTATCGAGACATGAATGAGCATGTAGCAAACAGAAGGGTTTGATATTAAAAAGACACTGAAAGAAGCTTACACTGTATCTCCCTGCGCAAAGAGATCTGGTCTCGCCTTGTCCACCAACATACAATGCAAAAGATAATGTATGAGAAACCTCAGATCCGTAGGTCGATTATCCGATGTTCCCTCAGCAGAAGAAGAAGACACGAAACCGGTTGAAGTCATTTCGGAAAGAGAATAAGAGCGAGGTAAGAGTAAATCATAAGAACGCTTGTTATCGAAGAGCAGTTCCATTCCACCTCTTTTGTGAGAATAAGACTCGACTTTGAATAATGCGAGAAAAAGCAAGAGACTTGCCCGAATTCGACTTTGAGCTTCAGGTCTCCCTTAGGGACATAGGTCGACATCTTCCGCGACCCTCAGCGAGGCTGCAGGGCGATCTTGAAAATCGAAATGTGGCTAGGTGTGGAAACTGGATCAAGCGATTTCGCAGACGGTCACGGATCATTTGCTCTGCTTCGTTGAGCAGAGTATCTCGTGCAAGCTTATACCCAAGGGCATGGCAGCACACGAACGTGGCTTTGTACTAAGTGAATCTCCCTCTGCTATTCCACGTTTTCCAGATTTATGCTCAAGTCGTGGTTCTAGGTCATCAGAAGGCCGTGCTTGCTATAGATTTACGCGGAAAGGTTAAGGTCAGTCTTATGCAGCTAGGCGAGCGAGTCCAGCGAGTCTAAAGCCGATTTCTTTAAAGGGACATGTCGAATTGACTATTATCCCAACTTCCGAGGAGCTCAGAACAGTATACTTGAATTGTCGACAATGTGGTCAGTCTATTTGGAATGAACGTATAAAGCGAGGAGATGTGCTGATCTGGTCGGTCTTCATGCGACAGAAATCTCAAAGGTATCGACTTCGACACACTCTTCCCTCGCTTTCACGCATCTAGATCCTCTCGCTCCTACACCAAACAACCCTACTTTCATACCTAAAGATGAAAGCGATGTTCGATCAGCTTATCCAGAATTGAAACGCAAGTTGTTTGTAGCCGAAGTTGAAGCGGATCAAGGCGAATTGGCTATCGCTTTACCTGCCGCTATAGTCAGTAGAGTGAAAACAGGCGAAGAAGGGCAACAGCAGCAAGCGTCGACTGAGTTTGAACCGATCGTTATCACCGTTGAATATGATCTGGTCAACCCCAGAGATGGGCTGCATTTCGTTGGCAGCGATGGAGAACTCTCTGTATGACCTATAGTCAAGCCCAAGAATGCTTTGAGACTGATTCGCTGCGCAGGAAATCCCTCATGCTTACACTGCGTCCGGCGGTGCAAATTCGGCTAGATGCTGGATGCCTTGTGTCGACACTCTTTGGGATCGTTGTACTTGGGAAATTGAGCTGGTCGTTCCTCGAAGCATCAAAGTAGGAGCCGATGATGGTCTAGAAGATATTCAAGTAGTGGAAGAATTACCTATCTTGGCAATAGCAAGCGGTGAACTGATAGAACAAGTTTCTCACCCAAACAATTCCTCTCAAGTCATCTTTCATTATGCTCAATCTGCTCCTACTTCAGTTCATCACATCGGTTTCGCTGTTGGTCCTTTCCACATTCTCGATTTGTCACCACCTCCGGTCGAAGATGCTCCGGTCATCGAAAATGGTCAAGCGAAACTTCATGCCTTCTGCTTACCTGGCTTTGAGGCTGATCTGCTCCATTCGGTGTCCTTCATCAGACAAGCTCTGGATTTCTATGTGACGGAATTTGGTTCTTACCCCTACAGCTCTTACAAGCTAGTCTTTGTCGACGACTCGGATAGAACTTCTGGAGCTTCAATCGTGCACAACCTAGCAACCATGACGACTTTCCCTGCCGAACTCTTGCATCCCCCTTCAGTGATCGAACAAGGTCTAGAAACGCGTCAAATATTGCCTCATGCTCTAGCTTGTCAATGGATTGGGATCAACATCATTCAGAAGACTTGGTCAGATACTTGGCTCATTAATGGTCTAGCTTTCCGTCTTTCCTCGTTGTTCTTGAGGAAGTTGCTTGGCTTGAACGAATACAAATTTCGGTTGAAGAAAGATATGAGTCGATGCTGCGCAGCGGATATGAACATGCCACCAATTTGTGAACCAGGAATCGATCATCCACCTGAAGTTGATGTTCTATCTTTTATCAACCTGAAAGCTCCTCTAGTTCTGCATATTATGGATCAAAGACTGCTCAAAACCGGTACTTCGCATGGTCTATCTCGTGTGTTACCAAAGATCTTTCTATCAGCCATCTCTGGTGAACTGCGAGATGCTGCACTCAGCACTGCTCAATTTCTACGAATCTGCAAGAAAGTTTCAGGAGCAACGGATCTAAAATCTTTTGCCGATCAATGGATTTACGCTTCTGGTTGTCCAGCTTTTACTGTTAAAGCTATCTTCAACAGAAAGAAGATGGCAGTGGAAATGACTATTTCTCAAGAAAGTCCAAGTTGGGTTTATAGTTGTGATAAAAAGACGCATTGGGAAGATGTGGCTTACGTGAAACCGGTTGAGCATTTTGAGGTACGCTATTCACCTGTCAAATTTGGGTTGATAAGTTAGATTGTGTTGTACAGGGACAAATGACCGTTCGAGTTCATGAAGCTGACGGAACACCTTATGAACACGTGCTGGATATTCGAGACGCAAGCAAGAAGTATGAAGTTCCCTTCAACACAAAGTACAAGCGTATTCGTCGTCAAACAAAACGATACCAAGCCCGTGCTGCTGCACTTGCCGCTGCTGCTGCAGACGATGCAGAAATCCAAGAAGAGACCTCGTTGATTGACATGTCCTACGGACTCAACATTTGGGAAGAAGAGGAAGAACGCATCAAATGGCGAGTTCATGATTGGACAGATGAAGATGACGAGAAGATGGCTCATGCAACTTATGAATGGATCCGAATCGACGCGGATTTTGAGTGGATATGTACTATAAACTTCGAACAACCGGATTTCATGTGGGTTTCGCAATTGACAAGGGATCGAGATGTGGTCGCGCAACTGGAAGCTGTTCATGCTATGGCAAGATTACCGACACCAGTAGTTGCTAGTATACTGGCTAGAACAGTGCTTACTACGAATTACTTTTTGCGCATCCGAACGGAAGCTGTTCTTGCGCTTGTTTCGGTCAGTATTGGCTCTTATTTGACAACTGGTTGTCTTCTTGACAGCTCTTAATCTGACAGATGGCCGTTCCTTCATTGGACTATTTGGGTCTTTTCTTTCTTCTCAAACTTTATCAAACTCGATTCTGCTTTCCACCTCCAGAAGAATCGCTTGATCCGTTTGAGATACACTGCGTACCAAAGCCGAACAACTTTACCGATATACCAGAGTACTTTTTGCAATTGGTGAGCATGCATGTTCTCGGTTGAATGCTCAGCTTATGTAAAAGCAGACTCTTATCACGGCGCTTTCACACGTGCGAGACTGGAAGGGTCAAGCAATGCCTCATCTACTTCGCTTCTTGGTAGGCTTACTGACCTACAATGACAACTCGATCAATCGAGTAAGCCAGAGCTAGACATTGATCTTAGGCTCTCGCTAACCGTCTTTTTCACAATTTAGTTTTCCGATTCTGCTTACATCTGCACGATCTTCCATGCATTATCCAACTCCTTCGTTCGCGTCCATGCGGGAGAGGAAACTGAACTTTTCGCCTCAGCTATCGATCTTGGCTTTTCCGAAGATCCTCTTCTCAGTAGTGCGGTCGATGAGGTTCAACGCTACATGAGCATGGACCGCTTGGTTCCTTCTTATCGCAACGCAGTCTCCGTTGCTGGTCTTGAGTGGAATCTCAGAATGATGTTAGCCTCTCACATCCCAGTGGACATGCAACTATTCTTCGCATATACTCGGTGAGTAGTCTTGTTGCGCCAAAGATCAAATATCCATTATCTTGTGATCTGTGCTACAGCGAGGGGAACTATGCACCTGTCCGGACAACAGCTTTTGAAGCCCTTTTACTCCTCAGACCTCTTACCGAACCAGCCATGGTCAATTACTTCTTCTCCGTCCTGCGCTTCGACCAGTCTCTTGTCATTCGACAATGTCTGGCAGAGGCCATTGTCCGCTCCTTACCCCTTGTTCTTGCTATTGAAGGCATTGGACAACCTCAAGCCGAAAGTCTCTTTGTTGAGGAAGATCCCGATTTCATAAAAGAAGAGCCTAAAGCACTTCATTTTGATGTGGAGGTCGCCGTCAATTCGCTCCGGAAGGAATTGGCTGGCAAACAGACATCAATGCGCAATCAGCTCGTGTCATGTCTTACGTAAGGCTCCTCTTCTGGCCCGTTATTCGGTCTTACCTTAATTGCAGAGATCCTGGTCTTGACTTTGCTGTCCGATGGTCATTGCTAAAAATTTGCGAAGTGCTGCTGAAACCAAAGGATGAGATTGTTCCGAAGATCAAGCTACGCATGTCTGTCAGCGCGCCTGCACCTGTACCTGCACCAACAGAAGCAGTCGGAGGTGCTTTGCCGCGTCTCAGGCTCTTTGCTGGCCCTCGACCGATTGAGGAGATTGCGGAAGTGCCAGAATTACCTGCCGAATTACCTGTCGAAGAGCCCTCAGCTGTCGTTCAGCTGCCAGAACCTTCTTCACTCGTGCTCAAGCTCAACAATCGGACAAATCTGGCCGATCCTCCTTTACCTCCGGCCTCTTCGAAAAAGTCAAAGCTGCCAAAGACACCCAAAGCGCTCAAATCACAAGCTTCGGGTATGTCTTTAGACGATGTCAAGGCATGCAAAAATTGCTTGTCCAAGATCACTTCGCACAAATCTTCAGAAATGTTCCGATATCCAGTTGGTAAGCAATGATTGACTTATGTTTGCTACCCGAGCTGACTGTACTGGCGTTACAGATCCAATCAAAGACTTTGCGCCTAATTATTGGGATATCATCAAGAAACCCATGGATCTCAACACGGTATCAAATAAGTTGAATACTGGTCTGTACAAGAACAGAGAAGCTTTCCGCAAGGATATCAAGCTCATTGTGGACAACGCCGTTCTGTACAACGGTGCAACAAGCCTTATTGCCAAATCTGCGGAACAAATGAACAAAATGTTCGACAAGCTCTGGTCCAGAATCAACGCAACACTCAATGCTGTCGAAGGCAAGCGAGCTCAAGTGGCCAAATTTACTTTGCGACCTCCTGCACCTCTTCCGCCAGCATCTTATCCCGAGGAAGATGCAACAGTACCACAGCCACGATTACCAATGACACTAAAACTCAAAACTTCTTCTTCAGCGCCTCCTCCAGCTATGCATGAATCAGCTGCGGCTCCCCAATTCACGAGGCAATCTCCACCGCCGCCTCTACCTAGACCCACTTTAAAAATCAGTTTGGGTTCTCGTCCGTCTGCTTCGGGAGATGAAGTCAGACCGCAAAAGCGAGTTACTATTCTTCAGCCTCCTATGGAGCAAGCACAAGAACAAGCACCTGTGCAGCCGAATCCACACATGCATACTGTCTATAGTTATCCTAATCCTATTCTTCCACCACCTTCGCGCGAGGCTTCTCCTGCTGATTTATTTGCTGTCGACGAACCACCTATGCCTGCGCCTGCTATTGGCGCAATGAATCTACCTGCACCTCCAGCTGTTTCTCCATCAGCACCAGCTATCGGTGTAATGAATGCGCCGGAACGCAAACCGACTACTAAAATACGACTAATTTCCCTCAAGCCAAAAACGCACATTCCTCTGCCTACCGCTTCCGAATCCACGTCTGCGTCTCTTCCTGCTCCTACAGCTCAATTGCTTCCTCTGCCTCCTATCACTTCCAATGGGTCTGCTCCACCCAGAGTTGGCAGCAGTATGCCAGAAAGCACTGACACAACACCAGCGCCTACTGACGACTCCCTGGCTCCAGTCAAACAAGAACCTGCTTTGTCTGCTGAAGACGTGTCTCCTCGAGATCCATCAGTAGTCCCTGCAATTGCTCCTACACCTGCGTCCGAAGTGCCAGCTCCTGCAACAATTGTTGAAGCTTCGCCTGCACCTCAGATTCAGCGGCCGACTCCGAGGATTAAGCTCATGACTAACGGAGGCGGAAATCATAGTCGAATCAATGGGTCTGGCTCACCTGCGCCTGCTTCCTCGGCTGGCGAACAAGACCTGAACTTGAAGAAGGCAAGATCAATCGTCAAAGGTCTACTGAGAATGGACGAGTCTTTTTTCTTTAGGCGACCTGTTGATCCAGTTATCGATGGTGTGCCAACGTAGGCGCAGCATCTGCTCAAGTCTCTCACATGCTTACAGGATGTTATGGACTCTACAGGTACTATGATGAGATCAAACATCCTATGGACTTGGGTACCATGTTACGCAATCTCGATGCAGGACAATACACAAGTCAAGCAGCTCTGGAACATGATTTCCAACTTATCGTTTCCAACTGTCATCACTTCAATCCGCCTGGCACTCTGCCTGTGCAATACGTCGATACTTTGGCAACGACATGGAAGGCCAAATGGAGTGAAGGACCTAAATTTGGATCAAGCGAAAAGCGGTTGTTGCAGAGCACGCTCAAGAATCTTATCTCAACAGATATGTGAGTATCTTTGATCATCCATGCTATAGTAGCTGAAAGCCTTGCGATGTCTACAGTGCAAAGACTGGCGGTATATTCCAATATGCGGTTGATCCGATCGCTTTAGGCATTCCGCAGTACTTCGATTTCATCCCTCGAGAGAATGCTCGAGATCTTTCTTTGATCAAGAGTCGACTCGACAGCGATAAGTACAATGGCTTGGATCCTTTCGAAGAAGATTTCCGGCTGATGCTCAAGAATGCTTTAACTTTCAATCCGCCCGGAACGGCAGTACACGAAGCTACGCTTGATTGTAAGTCGAAAGTCGGCATAAGTGTACATCCGCTGATGACCTACGGGTAGACCAAGCGGCTTTCGAAAAGGCTATGAAGTCATTGAGAATGCAAATCAGTGCTCCGAAAGGTCAGAAGAGAAGTGGATCTAATGTTGCGAATGGAGGAAGTAAGAAGGCTAGATTGATGTAAAAGTTGTACGAAGTAGCAAACATTTCAGAGCATATCTCCAATAATTAGGCGCCACTCGAGCTCAAAGCTTGACTCGGAAATCAGGCCTTTCCGTTTCTCCCTGTCCTCGACCTGCCCAGTTCTACCTGGGTATCATTTGGGCCAATAATCTTACCCTCCACACACCACTCAGCATGTCAAGAAAGCAAGCCAAACCGAGTCTGTTCGTTGACCAACGTGATCGAAACAATAGAGGTTGGCTGCCCTCTCCTTGGACATGTGTGCGGTGACTGATTGTCTGTAGGTGGTAACATCCACGTCCAAGCAGCAAGGAAGGAGGCCTCAAACTTATCACACGTCGGTATCGGCAATCGAACAGAATGTGCATTATGCTGACCTCTTGAAATAACAGTTGCTTGGGTTCTCTTTGCCGCCTCGTCAACGCGCGACACCATCATCTGCTGGTCGGAAGCCATCTAAAGCTGTGCCGTATACTAGGGAGCGATTTGTGCATGCCAACTATCGTAAGTCGAGTCGATGGTTCAATGATGCCCTTTCTCATATGGAGAATGGCTAGGCTTCGTCCTTAATCCTACCGGAGATTATACGGCACACTTTTGCGATCCTGATATTTATCATTACTGGCCGAACGTGCTTCAAGTGATTGTCAACTGCGAACCTTCGTCTGGAACGGCTACTCTAGCAGATCAAGAACAGCAAGAGAACTTCTGTCCGATATGTTTGAGCGAACCTTCTGCAGCAAGGATGACCAAATGTGGTCACGTCTTTTGTATGTTTACAATACCGTTCGGCGAGCGCTGCTGATACACGGCCAGGTTATCCTTGCCTGCTACATCTCTTTGAACTGTCGGATGCCGGTAAATGGGTCAAATGTCCTGTGTGCGCGGACACAATTCACCCAAAAGATCTGAAGTCTGTCACTTTCGCGTCAACCTCAAGCGAGATCACAGAAGACTTGGCATTTGATCCTGAAGCAATTCACAATGGGGATCTCTTGGCCATGAAGCTGATCGAAAGGCCAAAGATTACGACTCTAGCTCTGCCGCGATCTGCAACTTGGCCTTCTGAAGCTGTACCTCATCTTTCGACTCCTTGGGTCTTCTCGCCTGATGCCTATACTTTTGCTCGCTTCATGCTCGCTACACCTGAATATATGCTTGCCGCTTTACAAAAAGATATAGCTCAATTGACCGCTTTAACTTCGTCTACATCTGGTATGGCTGAAGCTGAATTGGATGGCTCTTTTGTTGCGGCTGCGAAGCGCAAAGTGATGGAGCAAATGGACAAGGCAGAAGGCTTGAAGACGATTCATGTTATGACAGCCAAGAAACAGAGTGCAAAGGAAATAGCGGAAATTCAAGCTCGGGCCAAGAAGAGGGCCGAAAGGGCCGCCAATCATCCTGCTCCGCCTATCGCTTCTTCTTCTTCAGCACCTTCCGACGACTCCGACGAGATTCCAGATATGTATTACGCAAATAGTACAATCGGCGGTCAATATCAGCGTCACGTACCTGGAGCTGCAGTCTCTTCTTCACCTACAGTCAAGAACAAGAAGAATCTGAATCCACCTCCGCCAGAAAATACTTTCTATTTCTATCAAGCCGCTTCTGGAGCAAATGTATTCTTGCATCCACTTGACATCAAGATTCTTAAAGCTCACTTTGTCAATTATTCTGCTTTCCCTGACACCATCCATGTTCGAGTAGAAGGCAAAGAAGAAGGAACAATGAATGAAGATCTGAGAAGACGATGTCGCTACCTTTCTCATCTGCCAGCTGCCTCGGATGTCACTTTCTTAGAGCTCGATCTTGAACATCTGATCGGGAGTAAAAGTCTTGAGCCGTATTCGAATGCATTAAAAATGCGCCGGAATAAGAGAAAAGACAAGGCTCGACGTGAGGATAAAGCCAAGTTTAAGAGCGAAGAGAAAGAAAGGGAGAAGAACGAACGCGATTTTCGAACGACGATTACTCATTCTGCTGGATCCGACTACATCTTCCACGTTCCGGAAGCAAGGCATCTCGATATCCCTAATCACCGACCTGAAATAGATGACGACGCCTTCCCTTCTATGTCACCTCCTTCTCCTTCCGTTTTGCCTGTCGATGCGCCAAGAAATAGATCAGTTTGGGGAACATCAATTCCCACAGCGACAGCTCTTCCAGCAAGTGATGTTCCCGAAGTAGACAATTGGGATGTAGCTTGGAGGACATGGGAAGCTCAAGTAGCATCAACAACCACTCCTACCAAGACTTCGATACCAGAGCAACAATCGACAGGTAAGAAAAAGAAAGCGAAGAAGATTGTTTTGGATCTGGGTATTGGTGGTGGAAGGGGCCGATAGTTGCTTGCGATGTCAAGTTGTACTTGTTTGAGAGTTAGATAGTGTACCTTAGCGTTCTGTTTTGCATCACTTGGCATTTTCAGCACTTTCACTTCATTATTTACGTGCATGTTTTCAAGTAATCGCGTTCTTCCGCGTTCTTTCCTTTTCGTCTACGTTCTTGCGCACTGTTGTGCTTTGCTGCATATCTTGCAACGCGTGTTGCCTGTACCTGAGTTTCCGCACCTTCATCCCTTTTTTGTTTCTATCCTGCACATAAACACAAGATGAATTTTGTGGAGCGTTACTCTGCTCATCTGGCTGCAAGTCAATTCTCGGATAAAGATCAACCAGCAGGAGTCAGGACGCTTTTAGGACCTGCCAGTCGAGGAAATACAACCTGGAAATCCAGCCAAACTGAAAGAAAAGATTGCTCGGCTGGAGCCTGCTCCGTCGATACGTGTGCTGAGAGGGATGCGGGGATTGCTATCGATGATACTGGATGGTCTGGACGAGTTCAAGGACTGCAGGAACCTGGCCTTGGCTATTGAGTCGCTCAGAGGAGGAGGTATAATATAGCACGGATTTGCCTGCACCCTATGCTGATCTTAGTTTCTCACAGATAATGCGGAATCTTGGCTTCTGTACACTTATATGTACGAGCTTGTCTTTCTAAGTAAATTGTGGCTCACCTATACCGTATTGCAGTACTTCGCATCGGCTTGAGATGAGATCTGATCCATTGTATATGGAGATCGAACGATTACCAATCTGGCTTGCATCTAAGCCAGTGTATGAAGGTTTGTCTGATCGCCTGCTTGCTATTCTCAAGAGGCTGAAGCATCTCTTCCAGTGACATACGGCGTTACTACATATCCCTGCTTCAGTGGAATGCTGTCAGCTTGGCAAATAAACCGAAATCTGGAGCGTCTCTTCCATCCGCTTCGGCTGGACATACTCTATCTTCCGAACGTCTACTTAGCGTAAGTCTTTTACCGTTACTATTATCTCACTGACGTCTGTCTTAGTGGAGGAGCCGCTGCTGCCGCTGTCGATGAATCTATACCGTATATGCAATTTGATCTTAGGCACAAAGATCATATCAAAACAGACCTCGACATCTTTGTGCTCATCGAAGCTGAAACACCTGCCCATGAAAGTACGCCGCAGATACTCAGAGATCGCAACTGGGACGTAAGATGTTCCCTCTTGCCCCTTGGAAAACCGCTTATTGACAACAGTCCGTCCGAGCGATTCTCAGAGCTCTCGAAGCATGGCAACCTACCTACTTTGTCAGGCATGGAATCCTTGAGTGCATCTTTCCGAAACGACGGAAAGCCAGGCGAATGCAGATCATTCCTTTCCGATGCAAGAACAGTATCACCACACCTATCGATACGCTGGAGAATTTTGATATGTCGATATCAAGAGCTGCAATCAAGTTCGTACCACAAGTGAAGACTGGTTTCAGCGGTCGTTGACCGAATCTGGCCATTTGGACCACTCGATCTTTCCGTTCTTCGCTCTATTCTAGAAGATGCGTGGTGACTAGAACACTGCTATTCGTCAAGAAAGAGTGGCCAAAGCTGAAGCCAAAGGGTTCTCCTGCCCTGTTCCTTTAGCTCAAAGAGAGAAACGACATTTCCCAAATGTCTTAGCTGGAATGGATGAGATCATTCGACAAAACATGCTTCGCTTGGATAATTTCACTCCAAACACCGTATTCTTTGACGCTACTGCTACTGGAAGAAAAGAAGCTTTAAATGTCCTTCGGGAAAATATGTCGCGATACGATGTGAGTATGGGTTTTTAGCTATCAATACAGCAGCTGACTATTCTATAGCAAAATGGATACTGGCTAGATGCATCGTATATAGCTCAAGCTGGAAGCAAATGGATCACTGATGAACCCATCTTCAAGTGATACGATCTGGCGAGACCCACATTGGTATGAGATTGGCTTGTTTCGGATCTCAGGAACATCAGCATCTTTGGGTCACGCCTCATATGGTCGTTGTTCTGATCAAAGATGTAGCGGATGGCAAGAAATCTTATGAACTTACGGATGTCGAAGATTTGCTCGAGGCAGAAAAATCTTTGGTTGGCTACCGAATCACGACACTTCTTCAGGTAAGTCAAGAGTTCCGTTACATGGATTATTATCTCAAGCAATACGAAAGAGACGTGGTACCGAAGATGGACCGTATATGGCTGATCTCGCTGGCTTTTACAAGCCAACTCCACCATTACAACAGGTCAAGCAAGATTCGTAGAGCGGCATAATTCGCCGGACAATCAACGAATTTCTCTACTGCTACCGGGCATGACCTTACTGATGCTGGAGTCAATGATAACTCTCACAACTGTGTACACTTCGAAAGTATCAATGTAAGAGGTGTCAAATTTTTGTCAATGTAGAATGGAAGTGCAGTCTTGTATCCTTGTAGATGTCCATAAGGGAGCTTTTAGTTCATTGAGAATTTTACTGCTTTCGCCCTATTTACTTTCGCACTTTCTGACTCATTGCAAGAGCAATTGCATCAGTGATCAGATCTGCTGCTTGCTCTTGATAATATCGAGTCGACGAAAACTAAGATCTTCAGGTGAGCCAAAGAACTACTTCGTTAATTAGGTTTGTACCTCGCAGCCTGTCCAGCGTGTTCCTTGTAAAAGTAGCTTGCTGCGTCACTTCCGCGCTTGTGTAATCACTGTGGTGAAATGGTTAATGAAGCTTGAAGCAATTGCGCACGACTTACCCGATAATCAGCTGTTCTATTTGTGCTATGGTCCGAGTACCGACTAATACTTGTTCTGGATCAAGCATATCTATGTTGTGTATGAGCAAAGGGTTATCACTATTTGCTGACAGATGAAGCTTGCCTCGAAGTTCCTCCAAAGCCTCTAACAGAGGAGTCACCTCTTCTTCTGATGATTCTTCATCCTCTTCATCTAGAAGATAATAGGATTCGCTGGATCCCTTGGTTAGCGACGAACTCGTTTCAATCGGATGATGAGGAACATTGCTGCTGAAGCTTGGTTCCCGTATAAAGGAGAAGTAGGACTGGGTGTATATAGTGTCATGTCCAATTTTTGAGAGTGACAGTGCAGTACAGCAGGACTAGTATCGAACATGGAAAGACAGTAGAGCACCGCAATAGCGAGAGCGCTGAAAACAGGCTCTGAAGAGCTGTGCAGTTCTATTCCTGCACGCCTGCACCCTGATCGCAATACGGCTCGGCAGCAATATCATGTAGCGGGATGCAGAGAAACTAACACAGTGCGACAAGAAGATCGAACAACACAAGAAGTACTGAAGAGATTCCGGTTGGAGTATATTGATCACCACAAGTATAGTCATGGATGCAGACCGAAAGTACAGTGCAAAAGATTCAAGTGGGTGTGCTCGAATCACCGAGCGAGGTTGCCCTTTGTTCTTGTATTGTTCGAGTGCTCTTGTTCGCGCGGTCTGCGTCTGTCTTTCGACTCGACGAAGATGGATCTGCCCGCTGTCCTACTTGCGACCCTGTCGCCTGTTCAATCAATTCGACAACAAAGTGAAAACGCGTTGAATCAAAGTTTCTTGCAATCTGATAGTCCGCTAAGACTGGCTGCGATAGCTTTGGATGAGTCCATAGAAGTCCCTCTCAGACAGATGAGTCTTGCTCACGCTGGTTCTGGGAAGAAAGCCTTACCATTGATTTTCCAATGCACGCTGCTGGTCTAGCATTGAAGCGTTATGTTCCACTGTATTGGTCACCTGCTTTCCAAACTTTCACTGGACCTTCGCCGACTCATGAAGTCAAGCAGCAAGTCCGCCAAGCTGTGTTCTCAGGCTTGTCTTCACCTACTCGAGCCATTCGAAGTGTCAGCGCTGCAATCATTGCAGATATTGCAGTATCAGACTGGCCTGATGAATGGGAAGATCTCATCACCTTGCTGTTGCAACTACTCGCCAGTGGCTCGCCAGATTCTGTTCATGGCACACTGCAATTACTAACAGATCTAGTTGTATGCCTTTGCCGTTCCCATGTACTTTTCCGCTCACGAGTTCGACCAGAAAACCAACTTGACTGAAGATCAGCTTCTACCAATTTGTGCCGACTTACTACCTCGACTGCTTGACATTCTAGGTGATCCGAAGAAATACTCAGCTGCATCGCGAGCTCGCACTTTGGCTATCTTTGCTCAATGTGTCATGACTCTCTTCATGGTGAAAGAAGAATATCCAGCAGCTGTCTCAAACGCTACGAAAGACATTCTACCAAAATGGATCGATGCTCTTTCTCAAATCCTAACTGCTACCGATGTAGCTCAAGATGTGCAGTCAGAAGCAGGTTGGAGTAATATCGCCGTTCGTTCAGAAGCTTTCAATGCAGTCGAAGTCATTCTTTCTTCCTTTCCTAAATCAATCCAACAACAATTACCATCTTTCGTCAACATCGCTCTGACACATCTTTCTTCTCTAGCGGAATCATTCAATAGGATCTTTTTGACTGAAGAAGATACAGCACCCGCTCCATTAGAAGACGGAGGATCTGATATCTCGACTGATTTACCTCGTTTCGTTGCAAGGATTATTGGCTTTCTTGATCGAGCAAGCAAGAAATCATGGACCAAGACTATCTTCGTTGATGCTGTTTCAGGAGAAGCGACGGAAGTGTTACAATATTGCACTTCTGCTATAGTACATTTCGGTCAAATTACAAGCGAGGACGTGAGATTCTAGCCTTCTTGAGGGTTTTATCTGTGCTAATTACGTATATATACAGGAAGAAAGCTGGCTTGATCCGAATACTTTCGTTGCGGAAGAAGATGCTGAGGGATTGGCTTTTACTTTGCGATTAGGATGTAGCGATTTCCTTACCGTAAGTTCAAGTAAATTAAGGTATCCTCGTAGGTCTGAGATGATTCTGCAGAGCTTGGTCGACCTGTTTGGCAGAAGTACCATTCGAGCTTTAAATGCTGTGCTTTGGCAAGTCTCTGGATCAGCTACTGTGCATAAGAATGCTGGCCAGAACTATTGGTGAGATCGATGTTAAGCTTTCCTGGGGATAATGCGTGCTGATTGTGTGTCTCAGGTGGAAGCCTTTAGAATCTGCTCTGAATCAGATTGGAGGAGTCGCTGAAGATGTTCTGAGCTACAACCAACAAGAAACTGAAGCCGGTCGACCTGTTTGCATTGATATGTCACGTCTGTTTGAGGAGATTATTCATCCGAGCTTCTCAGCAAGTGGTAGGCTCTGCTCTACATCATACATGACTCACCTAAGATTTCCTTTGCGTGACAGTCGCACCTTTCCTTCAGGGTCGAGCCTTCGTTCTGTCGAGTCAATACTCCAGCGCTCTTCCACATGGCTCCGCCGCTCAATATGCTTCTGCTGCTCTTGGTATACTAAGAAGTGCCGATACGATTGTTTCTGTCAAGGTTTCTGCTGTCCGGGCCATTGCTAAGTCAGCACGTTTCAGCACTTTATAAGAGATCTTGCTAATGCCGTAATCAGCTATTTCCGCTTGTTGCCGCGCGAAGAAATGTTGCCTTTGTGCTCTGAAGCTACTTCTCTCCTTCTCCCGCTCCTGTCACAGACGTCCGAAGCTACGCTTGTTCTGATCTTGGAAGCTTTGGAATTCATTATTCGCGCGGATCCAGATGCCTTTAGCTCAAGGGAGTTCATTGCTTTAGCAGATAATGTCATCTCTGCTTGGGAAGCACAAGCGAATGGTCAGCAGTTTGACATGATACTGTCAAAGCTGATGTTGTAGTGCAGATCCTCTGACATCTGCAGCTGTTTCTGATTTACTGTCTGCCATTGCTACTTTGGAAACGCCTGCTGCTCGAGAAGCCATTACTACCTTTGTGCTACCGAAACTCAGCGCATTCATTGCTATGCTAAGACAAGATTCCGAATCTCAATTGGCAACTGCAGCTATTGGTCTTCTCGATAGCACTCTCATCGGCCTCAAAGTGCCTTTCCCGCCAAACTTCTTTGATACCATTGCTCCATCTCTACTTTATCTTCTCGAGACAACAGAAGACAGAACAGCGATACAGGAGGGTCTTGACTGCTTAGTCCAATGCGTACGGAAAGGCTGCGATCAAATTCTTGCATGGTGAGGCATTCTGTTGCAACAGACAAATACAACGTATCTGAGTTATTCGGAAAGGCATGACGGACAGCAATCAGGCCTGATACGCATCTTCAATGTCATCGGAAGAATGCTAGCGCCTGATCAAGATGAATCTGCCGGGCTATTCGTGGGCGACCTTATCATCCATCTGATAAAGAAAGCTGGAAACTCTGTAGCTCCTGTTCTGCCAGAATTGCTTCAAACTTTGGTGGTCAGACTGGCTTCAGCACAAACAGCGAGCTTTTCTCAGGTAGATCATTGCACTGGCTTGATGTGTGATTGACTGATGGCGAGCAGAGTCTTATCATCCCTTTCGCTCAAGTCATTCACGCTCAAGCGGAAGTGGTTCTAAACCATCTGGAAAGCATGTCGGCTAAGCCTTTAGGCCTAGAAGCTTCGCCTCTGCAAATCTTGATGAGCTCTTGGTGTGATAATATCAACACATTCCAGGTGTGTATTCCTCCCAGCAATTTTTCCGCTGTTCATTGATCTTTGCAATAGGGATTTTGGAATCTACGAATTAGTATCATAGCATTGTGCCAACTATTCGCAATGCACCGACCATCGCTGGAGCAGATTATAGTCAAGGGAGACTTTATAGTCACGCCAGCCAATGCAAACAGTGAGCATAGACGCGCCTCTTCATGCGACTTAGCTGACAGATCGCTTCAAGCGATTATGACTCGCTCGCGATCGAAGCGAAGTGAGCTTTATGATTATGCCGATGAACCACAGTTGAAAGCGAGACAGATCCTGAGCAGTTCACACAAATACCATTACCGGCGAAGATACTGAAGCTGCTCATTGTCGAGCTGGAAAATGATACTTCTGGTGGAAAGAAGACTCAAGCAGAGGACATTAGTTCAGATGACGGTGTGAGTTCTTTTTGCTCCTACCAACGATTCAGACAATTGACAGATAAGCAGGATGAAGAGTGGGACGATGATGATGACGGAGGCGATCACAGCAAGAATGCTCTGGGTAAGTCCTTTGTCAATTTTCCTGTGCGATCTCACATTCGTCCAGCCTCTTTTGGACTGGATCCTGGATTACTTGACGATGATGAACTTGATAATCAAGCGGGGGACGAAGACTTCGAAGAAGACGAGATTACGCAATTGGATTTGAAAGCACTAATTCTCCAGACGTTGAACACGAGTCAACATCAGGACAGCAATCGTTTCAATCAGCTAGCGAACTATTTGACACAAGAGGAAAAGAGTATGCTAGCTAGACACATGAGATAGAGTGTGTTTGTGAATATTGCAAGTTTGGGAGTGATAGATAGTGTTACAAATCTTCAAGCACCTTAGATACGCATTTACTTCGTCGCCTTGTCCTTAGCGTCTTCCGCTGCCTTCTCGGCTAACTTCTTTGCTTCTTCTCCTTTCTTTGTGAGGATAGCTTTCAACTCTTCATAAGTTGACTTCAAGAGATCTTCTCCTTCTTTGCCATGCTTGGTAGCAACATCCTTCAATTCGGAGAAGTCAGGTAGGTCCTTCGTGAGCTACCAAGAGCCCTCAGCTGACTCAAGAAAACCAACATCAAGGGAAACGAACATCTGATAGTCCAGGGAGATTGTTTAGACCAGCGAAGCTACTCGCAGCTCCTGCTGCGGCTGATGCAGCACCAGATCCGGAAGGCATGTTTGGAAGAGCGCCTTGAATATCACCCATCCTCTGCTGGATAAGATCCTTTGCTTCTTTCGCGAGTTCAGTAGCTGTCATGTTGTTAGCAGTCATCTCTTTTAGTAGGCATGCTAGACTGACCATCTTTGCCCTTGGCATTCTGCTGCATCTTCTCGAGTTCAGCGTAGAGATCCTTGACCTTCTTTACGCCATCCTCGCCAATAAGTCCTTCGACCTTCGATAAGTTCTCATCCATTAGCTTCTTGATGTCTGGGAGATTCTGCATCATCTGATAACACAGCTATCAGCTATATATGAAACGCGTTGTCGAGATTACACTTACAGGACCAACAGAATCCTGAGCTTGAGCATAAACGTCTCTCGAAGTGTCAGCAGCTAGCTGAGAAATCTCCTTGGTCTTGCTTTGTACAAGCGCAACGATTTGAGCAATGGTTTGACCGTTCAATCCCTTCTCGCTCATCTCCTTGACTTGCTTCATGGTATCATCAGCAATCTTCTGTGCTTTAGGTCCATGCTTCTTTGCCAGCTGTAGGATAGATTCTTCAGAACCTTGAAGTGCTTTCTTTAGTTCTGGTGATTTGTCTAATAGAGGACCAAGATAATCTTGATTGACTTGAGCGCCAAGCTGTTGCATCCTGTAGGTGATATCGACCCTCAGAAGGCTGTAAAATGCCTGATAATGAGATAACCTACTTATGCATGGCTTTCTGGATGATGATAACAGCTTGTTCGCCAATATCTTTGCCCTTTGCATCATTCAATGCAGATTGAATATCACTATATGTGTCTTCAACTACTTTCTTGACTTCATCTCCATGTGTGTCAATGAGACTTTCTAATTGATCGAAAGTTTGGTTGATAATGTAGCCAGCTCCCTGTCAGCAGACGTTTACCCATCGACTGATTGACAGCTGAGCAAAGATCAACATACGGGAATCGTTGCAGCGTAAGTATTGGCAGCAGATCTCAACCATCCAATTGCGACTCTCGGGCTGAATAGCCTTCCTTCAGCTTCAGAAGACGGCAGTAATTGCAAGACTTACTCTGGTGTAGCTGAAGCAGCTGTATTCTTGAGTTGCTTCATTGAATCGGCTGCAGATCTGACAGTATTCACTGCCGTCTTGGCTCCAGAGCTGCAAGAAGCCTCTCAGCAAGATACAAGATCATGTTTGACGATGCCATACAAATGGTAGTAGCCATATCCAGCTGATAGTAACAAGTCTGTGAGCTCGAGTTGGAGCTCATGCGTCAACTATAGCTCACCTAAAAGAACTGCTGCTCCTCCTGCAACACCAGCTGCAACATGAGAAGATCCAGCTGCCTGTACCGTACTGTAGTTGAGCTAGTTACAGCGAACAAAGCGGGAACAATTGCGCACAACTTGAGGTTGAGCGACAGTTGTCTGTAACCTGGTTGCACGAATAGCCTGAGGTTTAGATCTTGCTAGAGCACGAGAAGCGAGACGTTTGCTGGCGAATTGAGCAGACATGGTGTAGTTGCGGTTGAAGGACAAAGGAAGGGTCTCGTCTACAAAACGGTGCGTCACTTTGAAACGAAAGCGGGCAAGACCGAAACAGGAGCCGCTTTAGGGTCGAAAGGTAGTGAGGGCAATGCGAAGGACAATGCATGTATGATGTCTATATAGGAGTGCTCTATGGTTGATGCTGCTTCATGGTTACACCGTCACGATCTTCACTTTCTGCAGTTCATGCACCCCGAGCTTTTGGCTGAACAGCATTCAAGGTCCTCTGGCTCTTCGCTGCAGCTACACCAAATCGTTGGCCGAGGATGATGAGCTGGGATACAGCGAAAGCTTGTCGAATAGCCAAAGTGTCTTGATTTTCGAAACCTGCAAGACATTCCTTAGAGTCCTGTTCATAACAAAAACAGAAGTGATGGAGCTTACCCTTTAAGAAGCCCTCTACTTTCTTCCAATCAACGAAGCCCAAGCCAGCAACGTTCTCTTCCGTCAAAATATTGGAAACCACTTTATGAATAGGTCCGCCGACTTTGTAGAGAATTGGAGCGCTGTATGGATGCTTGCGACGCTTGTAAATTTCCTCAGTGATGAAAGGTTTCGCTGCTTCTCTCAAGATCCATTTCTCAGTCAAAGTCTTGCGATCAGCTTCAGTCTTGACCTTGACCGAGCTGTATGACGCGAATAGGATTCAGCAAACGGTCGCTAAAGCACGTAGCGGACATACGGTGGCAAGTGATTGACATAGTCAGTCAAGACATGATCGAGGAAAGGTGTTCTCGCTTCAAGCGAATGTGCCATCTCACAACGGTCTCCAAGACATGAGAGGAAGATGTTAGCCAGATGACCGTGCTGCAAACCGAATGAGACAAGCATAGATCCTTATCGGAATACTTACTGTCCAGACATATTCAGCTGAATGCAGAGGATGCCACTTCTTAGCAATCAAATCCCTTGTTCTACCATCCGCATTGTTCGCAACTGTTAGCATCGCGTCCACATAGCCTAGCTCTCTAGTCCATGGAGCATAGAAGCTGTAAGTAAAGGCATTCATGTAACAACAAGTCATGATCTGACACGATCTTCTTCAGTCGGTCTCAGCCGTGTATAAAGGTGACTAACGTTGTTTAGCATAGTTCGAGCGACACTTGTATCCCAGCCAGCAGTATTCCCGCCAATGCGCTTGTATTCAGCTTCATTGGCGCTCTCGATTTCTGCTAGGCGAGCCTTGCGTTCCTTTTCATTGAGCTTAACCACAGTACTGCTTTCTTCGATGGTTTGATCTGGTTCCCGCAGGAAGTCCGCTTGGTAAAGTGCTGTAGATCGATGTTGTGGATCAGTAATGCATGCAAACAACCCGGAAAAGACCCACGATAACCGCCGAAATGCTCGTCAGCTCCTTCTCCGGTCAATACGACCTGTAAGTACAAAAAGCTTCAATCACATCTGGACTGATGATTCTGCTTTTCTACTTACCTTGAACCCTGCATCAGTCACAACTTTTGACAAAGCATACTTCCCAATAACGTTTAGATCCGAAAAGTAATGTTCACAATGCCAGACAGCATCTTCATACGATTCGGCTAGCTTCGCTTCGTTCATATGAATAGATTGGAACGAGACACCAAGATGTTCTGCTGTTCTTTTCGCAATCGCTGTCAACTTTCGGATCAGCATTGTACGCTTTCTCAAGCAGGTATAGACTGACGCTGCTCATTGTATCCACCCTCCTCATCAAACTCAATAGAGAAGCAACAAATCCTATCCGTTTCCGAATCGCTACCCATTTTCTCTCCTTGTTCTCGTACTAAATGAGCAGTCATACCAGCAATCACACTAGAATCAATTCCTCCTGATAGATAGATACCAACAGGTACGTCTGCTCGAAGTCGAAGTCGGACTGCATCGAGCAAGTGTTTTCGAACTTTGGTCACCATTTCTTCTACTGGTCGAGGATCTTTGACGTTCTGCGCGGCTCAAAACACTTAAGCTTAATAGCAAGCTAAAGCATTGTGATGTCGCACCTTGTCTGGATAACTTAAATCCCAGTATTGCCTTTGTTCAAGATGGCCAGTATCGCTATCCACAACCAAGTAATGCCCAGGTCGGACCTGTCAGAGCAACAGCCGTCGGAAGCTGCTTTTGTGGAGCTCGGATAGATTTGCCTGACCTTTCTGACATGCTCAAACATTGTCTTTTCGTTATTCGACCAACTCTGATCCATGATACTCTTAACATCCCATTCCGCTATTCTCGTGGATCAGTTTGCTTCTTTGTATCTAAAGAGATGGGAAACGCACGTTTCCAGCCAAAAGGTAAGAATGCTTTTTGTTCTGCAGCAATAAGTAGTCGACCTTTCCATATAGTATAGAAAAGCGGTTTGATGCCATAACGATCTCTAGCTGCTATGAACTGTCGATGTAACGAATCGTAAAGACATAGTGAAAATTCTCCTCTAAGTTGACATAGGAAGTTGAGGCCGTAATGCTTGTATAACTGCGTGATCAAAAGAGTGAGATGAAGAAGTGAAAGAATACAGGGAACGACGAACGGCTACTACTAATTCTGAATCTGAGTGAGACTTGAAAGGGTATTGAAACTGATCGATTAATTCTTGTCGAATTCGTTCATGATCATAGATTTCGCCATTCACTACTGCATGAATCTGATCTTCGTGATCATGAAGAGGTTGAGCTCCAGATGGCGAAAGGTCGATAATAGCTAGTCGAACATGTCCGAGCACTGACGCATGTTTTAACCCTGAAAAGCGTGAAGGGAGGCAACGTACCGACTGAATTGTCCTCGCTAATCCAAGTACCTCGAGAATCCGGTCCTCGGTGTTTTATGAGCTATTTGCGGAAGAACGCTTTGAACCTCGTCGATGATAATAGGCTTCATCGACTTACTTCAAGACTCTCTCCCATCTGCTCTTCGAGTTGCTCTCGGGTATAGCGAGGCTTCTCGAATGCATCACGAGAAGTTGGCCTGAAATCGACCACACAGGAGATGCCGCACATCGTTTGGTTGCGTAAAGAGAGTAGAGAGAGGATGGAAACGAATATCGACAGCTATATGACGCTAATAAGAACGGAATAGGCTACCATGCGTTTGTCGAATGAGCATTTTATGTACATCGGTTTTTGAGTGACTTACGTAATCTTGCGGCGATTAACAGGTTTTGGCCAAGATTGGTCAAGGCTCTGCTATTGGGAGGCTCTGAAGTCTGAACAGCTTCAGTGGATTCACGCTCGACGAGATCGTCGTCAGTCGCATACCCTGGCTCCCGTGCGATCGGTGTGTTGGCCGGCTTATCTGTTGTTTTTCACTAAGATAAGGACGCCCAGACTTGTGCTAGAAAATACTTCCCTGCCCTTTGGTTCTGCACTACCACTCGCTTATCAAATACTTTTCTATTAGCGATTCATGCACCCAGGAGCACCTCTTACTCCTTCTCATCGACCTACAACTGAATCCAGTCTCGCCACGGGCGATGGCTACTTTGCTTCCATTCCAAAGCGAAAGCAGAAGCCTCAACCTTCAAGAAAGGCTATGCCCTCGTTCTCTGGTTTCCGCAAACTCTTATCAAGGCAATCTGTAACTCAAGCTATCGATATTGAGTCAAACAACACTTCGACTGCCTCGACGCCTCTCGACCGATCTTTGCAAACTACCTGGTCCTTCTCACCCAATTCCAACTCTTCTTCCGCTACTTCTCTCTCCTCGTTAGATACTACACCTGACTCACCATCTAATGAACTCGTTTCTGCTGCACAAATCAAACCCTGGCAAGAAACTGTAGCTGAAAAGCGTGCGGAACGTCAAGCTAGACTACCTCAATGCTGGTTGATTCCCGAATCAGAGTTACCTTCTTCTCAAGTGATCAATGTAACGGAATGGTGTAACTCTTGCGGATTTTTCTCCAAAGAGGAATTGATCATTACCGATTCTACGGCTTGTGAAATTGTTGAAAACATTGCAAAGGGAGAATGGAGTGCTATGCAAGTTTTGCAAGCTTTCGCTCATCGCGCTTGTGTGGCTCAGCGTGAGTTCGATTCAATTTTCCGTTTTGCATAATTTGAGCTGACCTTGTTTGCCCTTACAGAGGTTTTGAATTGTATTACAGAGGTAAATCTTCTGTTTCTGTGCAAATCAGAACATACCCTAACGATACATTCCTTTACAGATCTATTTTGACGAGGCACTTTTGCAGGCTTCCGAACTCGATGCCTATTTCGCTCGCGAAGGCAAGACGTGAGTTCTTTCCATTTCAGTCACGCTACATATATGCTAAGTCGTGAGAGTTTATAGTATCGGTCCTCTTCACGGTTTACCTATTTCCTTTAAGGATCAATTCGACATCAAAGGTCTAGACACTACAATGGCCTACGTTGGATGGTGTGGCCGCAAAGCGAAAGAAGATGCTACACTTGTTGCTCTTTGTAAGCAAGCGGGTGCGATTCCTTTTTGCAAGACCAACGTCCCTACTACTTTGATGAGTGGAGATACGGTCAACGCTCTCGTGAGTTACATGTGATTTTAGATAGATAAAAGCCTGAGCATGTTGTGTAATTAGTTTGGACGAACTCTCAACCCTATCAATCGAGCTCATACAGCTGGCGGTAGTTCTGGCGGAGACAGTGCTTTGGTGGCTTTCCGAGGTTCTCCTCTATCCATTGGCACAGAGTAAGCACATATCCCTGTCCCTTGACTGAGAAACACATTTAAAAGCAATATTACAGCATTGGTGGAAGTGTACGCTTTCCAGCTTGTTTTGCAGGTCTTTACGCCATCCGACCCTCTCATGGTGTTCTCTCCATGCAAGGCTCAGCTTCTTCTTATCCTGGTCTTGAATCCGCTCGATCTTGCGCTGGACCTTTGTGTCATTCTGCTTCTGATGTTGAACTCTTCATGCGCGCTATGGCTCAAACTCAACCTTGGTTGTATGATCCTCAAGTTATACCTTTACCTTGGACTTCTGCTGCACCTTTGAAACCAGCTCATCAGAAAAAAGAACAATTGTGTTTTGGTTGGAGTTTGAAGGGCGATGGTGTAGTGCAACCTAGTCCTCCCTTCAAGAGAGCTTTGTTGAAAGTCAAAGGGGCGTTGGAGAAAGCTGGTCATCGAGTCATTGAGGTGAGTTTGCGTTTAAAAAGAGGTGACAATTGTGTGACAAGGAAGCAATAGTATCATCCAATGGAAGGACCCGCTGCTTCCAGCATTCTTGGGAAGATTCTCTTATCCGATTCAGGCGAATGCTGTGCGTTTTTCTCTTCCCATATGATGTTCTTCGATTTAATACGACACACCTGTATAGTCGCGCAAGCTTTAGCCACTTCCTCTGAACCTTGGCCAAGCGAGACTGAGAAGTGGATTCAAAACGCTTTAGTCAACAATCCCCCACCAACAATCATGGATACCTTCTCCTACGTCGAAGCTCGAAACGCTTTAGCTGCTGAATGGCTTGCTCGTTGGCAAGCAACTGCTGCTTTGACTGGAACGGGTCGACCAATCGATGGCTTGATTATGCCTGCTGTTGCTGCTCCAGCTCAGGTGAGCCGACTCTCTTCTGTGAAATGTGAGAACCTGCTGACAAGTGATGAATAGCCGTTCGAGGAAACTATTCCTTATTCTTATACCGCTTTGAGCGTCCTATTGGATCTTTCTACCGCTTGTTTCCCGGTTACCAAAGTAGATCAAGAGTTGGATCATTTGGATCATACTTTCGAACCGCAATCTGAACTGGACGCACTAGTCAACGCTTGGTGTATGTTTCCTTTGCTATGGGATATGAATCTGTACTGAGTACGTGGGAAATAGATCGCGATCCTTCTAGATTTCAAGATGCCCGCGTTGGCTTGACTTTAACGACTAGACGATTAGAAGAAGAAAAGAGCACTTATTTATTGAAGACTGTTGAAGCTGCTCTACAAGAACATCATTAGACCCATTAAGAACACTCACGACCTAGAAACAGCATGAAGAAATGCAGCACTCCAAATTCACAAAAGTAAGACACTTCTGCAAGAGAGACGGAATAATTAATTCGCATTGAACAAAGCACAAGAGGTATACCACAGGGCAAGAGCAAGCAAAGTGATTCTCATCGGTGTTTGTACATGTCATTAATGGGATAGTCGATAATTTTGCATTATACACCTTTTGTGATACTCCATGTTATCGCTGACTTTTACACGATTTCAAAGCCTCTTCCACTAGATTGAGCAGTTGACAGGTTTTACGTTCCTCTAATCGTCTACAAACGAGAGTCAGACCAATGGGTGCATTCGCGAATCGGGCAGGGGAAGCATCTGTCACACCATGAGCGTAAAGCTTAGACATCAGGTTAAACACCGACAATGTGCATTGACGTCTTCGTCGAACACCTCATCCTCCATGTGTCTGACGGATGGCTCAAGAGGTGCAAAATCGGTTTTGCATCGGTCCAGCTCTGGATCGATACGAGTGACGGGAAAAGAAGCAGTTGTCAGATCCAGAAGTGGACCCAGAGCAGTGTACGCATAGCAGATAGGTTCAGCAATCGGCTGTAATATAGTCAGCATAAAGCACAAAGCCTCGAGAAGAGCTTACTGCTGCAGGAACTGGCACCACGGGCATGATCAGACAATCGATATCAGCCTCATTCCATTTTTCAAGCCATTGTCGAGCAAGATTGTTGCGTTCTTCTACATAGTCGTATGTATCCACTAGAGTAGGCTTTGGCCTGAGAAGAGAGCTACGAACCCAAGCGCCGGTGTCCGCAGGCCAACTCTCTTCATTGCGCAGTCAATGATTGGACTGTAGCATCTGTAAGCGCGTACCTCCCGACAAAGCAAGCTCTCGAGCAACTAGAAAAAGGATTAGACCGCTTGAAATGATCACAGTGAAGTCGTGTACATATCTCGCCCTGGTCTGCCAGTAAGATCTGTAGCGTGCATCAGAAACGTCATAGGATCATGCAATAGTAACATACTCTTTTGATAATTCGCTGAGCTCTCGGTAGCTCTAATGGTACGAATTCAACAAATTCATGACCAGCAGCAAGTAAGGCTTCCTTGACCATTTTTAAGGCCCGCTGAAAAGGCGGACTTGGCTGAACGATTCCATCGCCTTTCAAGCTCCAGCCGAAACGCAACACTGTCTTTCGAGGTAGAGGCATAGTGTCAGTCCATGGAAGAGGAAGAATTTGAGGATCATAGAGCCAAGCTTGAGTCGTTGACATCGCTCGCATGAAAAGCTCAATATCTTGAGCAGCATGACATATCGGACCAGCCGTTCCTCGTACGCTTTCGAGACCAGGATAAGATGAAACCGCTCCCTGTGAAAATGAGAATATAAGTGAAAGCTGCATATTCGTGCCCAACAGACTCGCCTGAGTGGACAAGATCCCATGCGAAGGTCGTAAGCTATAGAGACCATTATAGCAAGCCGGTATACGTAGAGAGCCGCCGATACTGTGGACCGAATCAGCAGCGAACCGTTAAACACCGCAAACCTACTCAGAGCCAATACTGATTGGCGATCCGCGGAAAGCAACTAAGCTGGCATCACCTCCACCTGTCCAGAAGTCAGTAGCTTTCCTAGGATCAATTTTAGACCTACTGGATCCACCAACGCTCAGCAACCTGTTGTTTGGGTTCAAAGTTCTACCAAACTGTTTTACATTGAGCTTTGGTCGACTACAGAGTAGTCAGGCCGAACCAGGTTGTTTGTTGTACTGCCGCTCATCATGGTTGTAGGTAGATTTGTCTTGCAAAATGGTATCGCACCAGCTTTTCTACACAAAGTGACCAAAGTTGAATCTTCTTGTGCAAATCTTCCTACCCAACCAATGTAAGCCATTGTTGTTTCAAGACCTTTGATATCGAATTGATCTTTGAAAGAAATAGGTAAACCATGCAGTAAGCCAACACTGTCTTCCCGGATCAGCTTTAAGCAAAACACATAAGAATGGGGCCGACGTTTTTCCCTCTTTTGCAAAGTAATCATCTAGCTGCTCGGCTTGCTCCAAAGCCTCGTCGAAACATGTCTAAGAAATGTTAGCCATCAGCAAATGAGAGCATTAGGAAGGATTTACTTCGGTAAGGCAGTTCAAGATCTCTTTCGTTAAAGGATCAGTTTATGGTGAAGCGCATAAAGAGAAGAACTCACGCTGAGCAACTGTAGCTCGATGACAGAAAGCTTGCATAACCTGCACAGCAGTCCAAACCCCTTCTCCTATTCTGTCAACGATCTCGCAAGCTGTTGCTTCCGTTATTGCTATCTCTTCCTTTGTGAAGAAGTCACATGTAGAACACCATTGCGTAACATCCATTACTTCAGATCCAGGCAAAGCATGTTCGGGAATTAACCATTGCTGTGGTAATTTAGCTGCTCTTGCTTCTCTCTTCTTTTGAGCAGTTTCTTGCCAATCTGGAACGCAAACGATTGGGGAAACAGGTTCAGGTGAAGTTGGCCGAGAACTAGATAAGTCAGAGAATGGATAATCTGTAGAAGCAGCTGAAGAAGGTCGTCGGTGTTGAAGAAGATCATGCTCATCCTCTAGAGTGAGGGTCTCCAAGATAGACGTGCTTCGAAGAGAAGCCATGATTAGACAATAGTCAACAGGCAAAGATATCGATAAGAAAAGAATGAGAGATTTCGGCAAAAAGACATCGCTTGAACATGCTAGACGCCCAGAACGGTGCACATGCAGAGTACAAGGTAGCATCGCTCTCTTTACGTACTGTACAGCTTATTGTTCCGGATCGGCTGTGTGACAGAGTCTAGTACGGCAACAAGGAGCACTGCTCGACTTTCGAACAGACATAATGCGATGCAATCTCACGAGGAAGAAAATAGGGGAGAGGATAGAGAAGGTAACAAAGCAGCTGCGACAGCTTGAGTAAATAAAGTACTGTAGTAACATCCTCTGAGATTCAAGCCAGAAGATATTTGCCTGAACTAAAGCTTTTACGCTTCAAGTTGGTGCAAATAGATCAAGAAGAATAGACAGAGGCTTTGACCAGCAGTTCGATGAAGCTCGACAAGCCCAGTCGAGTATATTTCCTAAATCTCCCTTGTCGTCGAACGTCCGATAACAAATGTTGAGACCAGCTACACAACGTATCGCAAATCGCTTGGCTTCTGGTGGCCGTGCTATCCCACGTCGTTGGGGCTCATCGGCTGGTGAAACTGTTCGGGAGGCTGCAGGTCATGCGGGCAAGAAGAGCAGCGATTTACCTTGGGCTATTGGTATGCTAGCCATTGCTTCAGATGCACTGGGCACAGGACTGATATGGATACAGGTTCTGCTTTGACTTTCATTCCTGCTTTGGGTAAGGCTGCAAGGCTCAGTATTATCTTGTAAATTTGAGCTCATGCTATCTCACCAAAGTCTACTTGACTGCCCCTCAAGACACTAAAGACAAAGTCAAACATGCTGTTCCACATCCAGCAAACAAGAACTTTGGTATTTCTCGACCATGGAAAGAAGAACCCGAGGATGAAGAACCAGCAGCAGCTCCCGCTTCCTCTGAAGAAGCAGAAGAAGAGATTGCACCTATTCCAGGATCAAATGAACCAGCAGGACAAGAATCTTCTCGATCATACGAAGTTGATCAAAGAACTGATCGACCTTGGCAAGGTAGCGAAACTTTCAAAACACCTAGATCAACTCATCCTGGTGTGGATTCACCTTTGGAAGATATGCAAGGTGATAGAGATGCCGATCATGTTACTAGACAAAAGAATCCTACCGAGAAAGGTCCTGCGTGGGTCTTCTCAATTAATATTGTGTTGGTTTCCTATGTGTACTGATCTTTTACCGAATAACAGCACTTTGCAACCTGATGAAGGCAAATTGAACCATGCTGCTGAACTCGCTCGTCAAGGTCATCACCATGATCCTAAAGCTGGTGAGTGGATGCGATCACATCCTTGAAAATTAGGTGGTGTTTAGCTACCTGCTCACAGGTCAAGAACAACGCGAACGTGAGAAGAAGGAAAGCGGAATGAAGCCAAAGTCAGAGCAAGAGATCGTCAGTATCTATTTTCAGGCATCGAATTATCCGCTTAACTACGATTGAGCAGATGAAAGCGGAACATTCAGAAGCTGAAGCTGATCCTTATGAAAACGGAGTAGTCACTAAAGAAACTGTTGTCGATGGCGAGAAGGGCGAAACTCACAAGAACAAGGAGGCTGATTCTTAAAAGAGCACAGTAGTATACAAAGGATTATTACATTGGTGAAAGTGGTGTATGATGGATTCAGTCTAATTATGCCCTCTTTTATACTAATCGCTCTTCGGTGCTACTATTTCTCGTCGACGTTGCTGTTGAAGGTTTCTTGGCATCTGGCAATGTACTTGACTGATCTGGCGATCTTTGAGCTGGACCAGATTGAGCCATTAACAATTTCTGTCTTGCTTGATTCACACGTAATTTAGTGAAATAATCGACCTGCCAATTTCCCACACACCACTTCAGCATCTACAGCACAGGCTATTGATAGCTCTCTCGCAGGGCTCACCCAAGATCTAACGCAATCCTTTTCAAACTTCCTTCGATCACTTAAACAAGCTCTTCCCTCATCACCAGGTGCCAATACACCTTTAGAATCCAAGCAAGTGAAATAAGCATCCCTTGCTTCCCAACAAGCAGCTCTTTCAGATCGACTTGGTGCAGCTGCCATTCTAAGCGCTTAATATTTTGGTTGTCTAAGGTCAAATGACTCGACAGACTGTAGGAATAGTAGTAAGAGAGGCGAAGAGAAGACGATTGAGTACTAAGTCCAATGAATGGAACGCTTTCATTTCTTTCTCTCCTCCTTCAAGTCGGTTTTGTCGGGCACCAGTATTTTCATAGATCTTATGTGAACTCTGCTGTAGTAAGCCAAGTACAAGAGGGCAAGCTCAAAGATTGGGATATTGCTATCAAGGATAACTTCTGCACAAAAGATACGCCTACAACTTGTGCATCTAAAATGCTGCAAGGTAAGCTTTTCTTTGGTTATCTGGAAGGATGCTGTTACTTAAAGGTCCAAAAAGATTACACACCTCCTTACGATGCTACTGTTGTTGATTTGCTTAAGAAGAACGGAGCAAACATAATAGGAAAGACGAATATGGATGAATTCGGTATGGGGTAATTACTTCCCTCATGCATGCTTTTGCTGTGCTAATTGATGAATTAGATCGACAAATACCCACTCATATTTTGGTTCTGTCATCAACCCAGCTCGACCGAAAGGCAATAAGGAAGATCGATCGGCTGGTGGATCATCTGGCGGATCAGCAGCTGCAGTGGCTTCAGGAGCATGTCGAATGTGAGTTCAGAATCCTTCATAGACCGGTCTATCGACTTAGGTATTTCTTAATAGAGCTCTGGCATCCGATACAGGCGGCTCGACTCGCTTGCCTGCTTCTTATTGCGGTGTAGTTGGCTTCAAACCTTCTTATGGTCTCTTATCTCGATATGGATTGATAGCATACGCTTCTAGTCTAGATACAGTAGGTATTATGGGTCAGAAAGTAGAAGACGTGGAAACCGCTTTCGGTCAGCACTTATCTCAATCAGAGACGGATCGGCTGAAGATAGGTAGAGTTTCTAAATATGTTTGACGAGAAAGATCCGACGGCTGTTACTCAATCCTCACGAGAACGCGCGAAATCACTACATAAAGATCGACCTTCTTCATCTTCTTTCTTACTCAAGTCACTCAGGATAGGCGTTCCAACTGTTTGTCTCTCTATCTCTTCACTCTGAACATTCTTTCACAACTGAACTAGGAATATTTTTCTGCTGAAATTGAATATTCTTCACTCAAACCTCTTCGATCTTTAGTTCGGAGACTCCGTTCAGCAGGAGCTACTGTCCTACCCGTATCATTACCTACTATCCCTCGAACTTTAAGTGCATACTATGTTCTGGCCAGTGCGGAAGCTGCTTCCAATCTAGCGAAATACGATGGAGTTCGATATGGTTGGTTTCCTCAATCAATTATCCCTTTAGTGATCTTTGCTAATGTTGTTAAATGAAGGCTATAGAACACCTAATGCTGAAAACACGAAACAAGGGTTCTCTGACTCGTATATCAAATCAAGGGAAGAAGCTTTCGGTTCTGAAGTGAAAGCTCGTTTGGATTTAGGTCATTTCGCGCTGTCAGCTGAGTGTGTCTTCTTTGTCTGCTTTTGCCATAACAAGAACTGACGAAGACTCTTGCTAGTGCTTTCCATAACTATTTCTTACAAGCTCAAAAAGTGAGACAAGAAGTGTCACAAGATTTCGACCGAATCTTTGCTGCGCGAAATGTCCTGTCATCGGTCCGAACGGAAGCAGCAGTAGAGCAAGTTGATGTCCTTCTACATCCTTCGACGCTTTCAACGGCACCTCTACTTTCTTCTGTCTCAACACAGCCTGAGTACGCTCAAGACGTATTGAACATTCCTGCTTCTTTAGCTAAATTACCGGCTATCTCACTACCGTACACCAAAGGAGAAGATGATTGGCCTTTAGGTGTTCAAATTGCTGGTCAATGGGGAACAGATCGATTTGTTTTGAAAGTAGCTAGAGCAATAGAAGAAATCTACCAATCATAGATTTTCAAAATGCAGAAGAAATGAAATACAATTCTCTTATGCAACGTGAACGGCTAATGTTTTTCTCTTATACGACTTTGTTTTTACTATTTTACAATGTGTGAAAGTCCTTTTTTTCGAAGATGAAGGATGAGTGAGGTGCTTGGAGATGATGTTGGTTTGTTGGTAGTCGACAGTCCTGCTGCTGGTCAAAAGGTGTAGGACTTGAATCTTCTTATGCTATTGGTCGCCATTCAGCGATATGCGTCGAGTTACAGCTCTATAGAAAGTATTGTTCAGCCAGGAAAGAGTACAAAGACGTGCATGAACGTACCTAGAACGTCCTCTCCGACCTTCGCGTTCATCTTCAGACGACTCAGGAGTACTCTTGAAGACCATAGTCGGTTCTTCGTCTTGCCCTTCATCATCGTTCGGTTCTTCACTCATTGGTATATCGTCCAGACATCTGGATCATAGCATGAGCGCTATCGCATACTAGCTATTGTAGAGACTTACAATTCCGCCATGCTCCAAACACCTTTAGCTCTGCCACTTCCAGCACTGCTCGTCGGAGTTCTTTGCCCACTGACTTTCTGAGCCGAACTGACCCTTCTTAAACCTAAAGCAGCTCTCGAATTCTGCAAACCATTTTCAGCAACCGCATCCCTCTCGCATTCCGAATCTGCATCGCTTGCATCTTCATCTTCGTCACCCAGAAAGAAACCAGTAAGATGTTTAGTTGATCCACGAGGTGAAGATAAAGAACCAGGTTGACGGAGTTTGTTGCGTCTCGAATTAGAAGAAGAAGAATTAGATGCAGTGGCTAAGGAAGTTTTGGAGTTTTTCCTAGATCGTCGGGCGTATGGACCTCGTGTGACTGAAGAAGAAGTATTGTCTGAAGAAGAGGATTTCGTGTCTACTGAGGATAGGGAAACTGAAGTAGTTGTTTTAGGAGTTGATGTAGCTGTCCTTGGTCGTGCGGGTGGAATTAATCGAGACGGAGAGTAGCCAACAGGTTTCGTTGCGAAGTTAGTTGGTAAGCTGGAAGTAATTTCGTTGACAGGCCGTAATGGAGTTGTGCTGTACACAATGCCGAAAAATGTCTTAGATGCCAAGATTCACACGAAAAGGAAAACTCACGAAACTAGAGGACTAGTTCGACGTGATGATGGGCCCTGTTGGGAGTTCCTCCGACGTGGAAAGAATTGAGGGAACTTGATATCGGAATCGCTGCCTTCTTGATTTGATTCGTCATTGCCTTCAGTCGATGTCGGTAAAGTGTCTTCTGAAGTGTAATCATAATTGGTGCCACCTGAACGAGAGTCTGTACCACTGTTGGAAGAGAATCGACCAGAGCGTATAGAAGAGCCTCTCGAAGCTGTCCGTCTTTTGTCCGAAGATTCGAAAGGGGAGCTGGATCTGAGTAAAACTTCTGCTCTGCTTGCTTCTCCCAGGGCTTCAAAGAGGCATTGCTCAGAACAGTAGGACTGGCCATAGACATGTCTGTTTATCGCGTTGCAAAACGTGCTTTTAGCACCAAATTAAAGTTATTTTGCTTAACGGACTAACCTGATCTCGGAGCCGCATGCCAGGCAGAGAGCGTCTGCATCCATAGCAAAGTGGTAGATTGCAGAGAAACCGCGGTTGAAACACAGGAGACGTGTCTCAAGAGCCAAGCAAGGCCGATGCAGAAGAAAGCTTGATCCGAGGGGAAACTGCAACAGCTTTCTTTCGGTATGTTCAAGGGCGATGATGTCGTGGGTGACAAAGGAAAGGGACAACGGTTCCTGGCTGTGAGCAGACTGCTTATGGAATTGCATTTAAACACAACTGAATCAGCATCGGCACGAGAATTCTCCAGAACCGTATTTCTCCACCAAGGGGGCTCCGGAGCCGAAAGTACTTGCAGTCGAGAAGGGCTTGGGAAGTAGTCGAGAGCTAGTCTGACACCTCTACTGGAGTTACAGAATCGAATGCAATGCAATGCTACCCATGAAAACGCACAGAAACCTCTCTCAGATAAATGCCCACCAAAATCTATGCTTTTTGCTTTAGAGAGTAGATGTCATAAAGCACGTCTGCAGAAAGATGCATCGTCAAACGAAGTAGGGAACCGAGTCAGAAAGAGCTTGCCTAGAATTGTACTGGATGACCAAGCTTGTGTCCTGCACGAGTCGTGGCAATACGCTCCGTTTTCATTCGTCTGCTCGATGCCTATAAGCTATGTAAGTGTCTGAATCGAATGAAAGACAGACCAATTCCGGGATACCAGCCCAAGCATCAGTACGAATGTGTTCTCTAGCAGGTGCTAGTTTTGAGTAAATTGTGTGCAAAGTGTAATCGACATTCTGGTCACGATGATTAGCAACGAGAAAGCAGCTTAAGGAACGATAGCTCACCTTTTTGCCCTCCCCAGCCAAAGAGTCGAAATGTAGATAGGCACGAAGGAAATAGCCTGCTGGCCAAGCCCATTCAGGACCTTGATGATAGCTAGAGAGCCACCATCAGAGAGCTGCTGCCAACAGGACTGGTGTGAGACTCACTTTCTGCCTTTTGCAATAGCTGGGTCGTCCGAATCGTTTGCGTTGTCATAATTCGGTCGATAAGCACTGTCTAGAGGATCGAGGGTTTTGATGCCTAGTGGACCATACAGCACATCGCCGTAGATTTTCAACGCGCCAAGAGCGTGCTGTGGATCGAAAAGTTCAGGTGCAACCGCCTGAATTTGCACAATTGAGCTTTGAACAGCAAAGTAACCAAGCGACTTACCATTGCGATAGGGAAGTTCGGTCGGAGTTGATAGTCGGAGTATTCGCGACCAGCACCGGAGCCCACAACATCTTTATAGATACCGCGACGATGGATCAAAGAGCTGTTCAGAACGTATTTGGAATCTTCCGATGGGTCTAAACACAACATCAATGCAAGCACTAGCCGTTGCAGTAGACATGACTGACCAGTAGGGATGTAATACTGCTTCTCGAAGTTCTTTTGGATCAAATCTCCCCATTGTTTGTAGGTGATGTTCTTCTTTCCGCTGTCAGCTGTATAGATATGGCTCACTTCTGTGCGTACAATATGCAAAGTCATTAGTCACTCACATTGCATGGTTACACCTTTGAAGGGGATGGTTCCGTCCTTTGACAGTTGGTCCATCCATCGCAAAGCACTTTTCAGCAGACCAGTAATCTCAACCGGTGCACCATCACGAGGAGTTCCAGGTAAGCCTTTGGTGCCAGCTTTTTCACTCTCACCCATTTTGTCCATCCAAGTTCCGCAATTCGATCCACTTCCACCTAAGACTAGACCGCTTACCCAATCGGTGTCAATGTCGATCTGGAAACCTTCTGACTTCATCTGCATATCTAGAGCAGGTCCAGCATTGTATTCGCGGAAGTGAATACCGGAAGCGTGTCGTTCAAGGATTTCATGTAGAACTTCAGCAACCGTGCTGGAGTACGAGTAGGCTTTTGGATCATCATAGGGAATCCATGTATCGTCCTGAGGGAAGCGACGCTTGACAGATTGTTTCAGGAAGTCAGTGCCTTCTGGCGCAAGCTGACAATAATCTTGCACATTCTGAAGGAACCAGAACGGAGAGTCACGAGAATTGTAGCGAGGAGTTTTAATTGAGTCGATGAGATTAGGAATGAGACCGTGCTTGAGAGTAGAGGAGAAAGCTAAAAGATGAGCGCGAGCTTGATCGAATTGGCCAGTGACCAGCAGTAAACCCTATGAGTTGGGGCACCTTTTAGTCCTAGAATAGAGGAAACAGTCTTCAAAACTCACTCTGATGGAAATGCAGACATCGCGACCCCAGACTCTGGCCCAACCAGCGGCGAAATGAGGTAGACCAGCGGCCAACGAAGGAAGCTCTTTAAAGGGATCGATTGAAGCAGACTTGACAATGCCGTTCATCTGAACGGAGCAAAGTGCAAGACCGTGAGTAAAGGAGTGACTCGATCGCACAAAGTCAGACATTTGAGCAAGAGCTGAATCGCGAGCAGCTTTGTAAGCCGCATTGATGATCATGGCGAAATACTTGGGGCGCATGAAAGAAGGAGCTTTCTTGGCAGCATCAAAGCGTTCCTTGAACCATGCGACTGGTTCTTTCAAATTCGGGAATGTGCTGACTTGTCTATCATAATTTAGTCAGCAAGATGTATCGGAATTGAACAGCTTGCGCACTTCTCTAGACGACCCTGCACATAGTCGAAGGCCCAGGTTCCTTCCCGGAGGTGACCGCAAAGGGGATGACCAAGATCATTGTTCTTCATGACGTGTCGAAGAGGGTGCATCCAGCCTTCTAGCCCACAGTAGACCAAGGCACCCATGTTGGGTACTGTGTATACACCGTCTTGACCTCCAGTCAGATCTCGCTCTTCTCCATCAGCACGGTAGAGCATGACGTTCAGATCAATGAGATCCAGAGACTTAAAAGCTTCAGCAGCACCGCTAGCGCAGAGTACACCAATATCTGGTGTGGTTTCTCGTGTAGTGAAAAGCATGACGCTTCCTGGTGGAAAGTAGTCTGGCACGGTGATTTCAGAATATTGGCCATCGTCGTCGAACTTCTCGACCGCTTGAACAGCTGGTAGGCTCGTAACTTTCGCTGGTAAGCCTTTGATGATGTTCTTATCTTGTGGAACTTCTCGAGATTCGATGTTGACTTCATGTGCCATCACAAAAGTAGCTCTCGTCCCACGAAGCTTGATGGGAGAGACTTCGGGCCAGGTGAGCTGACATGATATTGATCTAGAGGCAACACTCACTGTATCCACGATCTTTGCCAGTTGAGTTGTGAGCGGTGTGAGCAATCACGAGAAAGCCTTCGTAATCTTCCGGGTGAACACGGTGCGAGAAGATGTACTGCAACGCTAGTCAGAGACTACTGGCCATCAAATGACCACAGACTTACCTCATTCTCCTGATGCAGATGTCCCTCTGTAAAACCTTTCAAGCACATTTCGGTATGCAGGTGGTTGAGAACCCTCTTCACCAAGCCGGCACTACTCTCTGAATCATACTTGACTTGTTCATAATGTCTTGCTTCACCAACAACATCCAACAATCGCCCGTAAAAATCGTCGAAACCTTTGCTAGATCCGACTGAGCAACCACAGAAGGAAGTCAAAGCACCTAATGCGAGAGCATGTTCTGCGGTAGTGATAGTGTTGGGTACTTCGTTATCGTGGGTACAATCCATCATGAAAGCATGCGGTTTGCTGCCTTGAAGAGGTGAAACGAGACAATCAACTTGTTTGCCTTTATACATGATTTTGTTCTTTTCGGTCAAACATTCACCGTCCATGGAGCCTAAACATTTTTCTCAGTCTAGAAATCGAGCTTGCAACAATTCGGACCTCACCAATAGGTTTGTCAATGCCATAAATATACAGCAATCTGCTCAGCTCTTTCGGAGTATTGCCATTAGCGGCTTCTCTGATCAAACTATGTAAACCCAATCTCTTGGTGATATACACATCGTTCTCTTCGCTTCCAGCGAATAACTCCGCACAAATATACAGATTCGGGTTGACACTTCTGGCGACGTCGAGTAACTTTTCGCCGACATGCAAAGGAGTAGAATGACAGTTATCGATTCTGAAACCATGGAATACACGAGCCATGTTAGCGACATAAGTTTCCATATGCTTCCACAAGAAAGGCGAGTCTGCTTCTGATTTCCCAAAACGCAGCTTGACGCAGTCGCCCCAGGAAATGACTTCTCTTCTAGTGTAGGCTCGAGAGTTAGGTCCGGCAAAATCGGCCAAAGGGTCTGCGTTCCACATCCACCCATTATTTGCCACATAGAGTGATTTTGGGTCATGTTTGGCTGTTCTATCGTTGGATGGAATCTTGGTGAAGAAGTTGTCCCACAAAGGAGTCTTTTCAGTCACTGGACCAAGTTTGGGTCCATGTGGTTCCAAACGCTGGAATTTGGGTCGACCAGCACACTGGACCAGTATCGTGGCTACATCATCGTCGTAAACCTTGTAGCGGTCGACATTGAGATCATCAAGGATCTTGGCCAATTCATTAGCGACCTTGTCTGAGTCAGTGCCGACTTTGATGTCAAGAAGTTTGCTCATGAATTGGCAAGCGGTTTCGTAATCGACGCGAACATGGCTGCGGGCGCCCAACTGCTTCCATGTTTCGGGTAGACAGATCTGAGCAAAGGTTTCAACCATTTCAGAGCGAGAAAGTGATTTCACATCTTGAATGATTTCCTTGACTGGCTTCTTTTCTTCTACAGGTGAGGGTGATGCGGCTTTAGCTGATGAACCATTCGTCATCTTCTTCTTGTTGGATTTACCTTGATTACTGCTTGTTTTCCTCATTGGTTCAGGTCGAGACGGTGCAGGCAGCTGTCCAGCTTGAGACCAAACTTTTGCGAAAGCTTCTTTTTCAGCTGCTACATTAATAGCATAATATTCATACAGCTTCAATTCAGGAATAATCTTGTTCTTGAGTACATCAATGATCTTTGCAATATCTTCTTCTGATTGGATATCAGTTGGCAGACCATGTTGTTTCAATTCGTTGGAGAATTTTAAAAGAGCTTGATCGACTTCTACAGCAGATTCGAGATGTGGAGAGTTGATCATGTTGTATCCTGCTTCAGGATGGTCTTGTAACCAATCGGAATTGTTTGCGGTGTGGTTCAAGACTACATCGGTCATACTGAGCAATCCATACTTGTTGTAAATGTCTCTAAGAGCTTCCTCCATGATCTTCTGCTTCTCTGGAGTAGTGAGAGGCTTCTTGGGTTTGAGATGAGTGAACAAATCGTCTGCGAATCCAAGTTGGTCAAAAGGTGAGTAAGGTGAGTTGGAAATACCGCGAGGTTGTAATGGAGGGAAGTGCAGCATGTTGTAACCTCTATCACGAGTAGTTTCGAGGTGAGGTGCCCACTCTTCTAAATTGCCCATCCATTTTGCGATGACAGTTTGAATAACCAGAGCATCAGCAGAGATGGAAACTGATTCTTTAGTAACCTTGCCTCCACCTTGAGCTACAGAAAGAGGAGCAGCAGTCTTTGAATCAAGAATGGGAGTGCGTTTGAGGATCTTAAGCAAAGGATCGACATTGAAGTAGCCATGCTCTCCGGACACTCTTTTGCCAGAAGTGTCTTCATACTCGACATAGAACTGAAGAGAAGGTATTGAATACTTACGACAAGCCGGAAAGACGAAGAAAAGGGGTTACATACCTCAAAGACTCCTGGTCGATCAATAGTCAAGTCAATCTCGATAGCTTTGGAAGGGTCCGTAGGCAATTGAGTCTTGTGAAACTTTTTGCGCTCAAAAGCAGAGCCATCGATAGGATAAGAAGTGAAGAGAACACCTTGACGGGAAGCAACAGAACCTGCTTCAATCGAAATCCTCAAGATGTAGGTTTCTGCTGGCGGCGGTAGGCGGATGTACTGTAATTTCAATGTCAGTCTGCGCACTCAAGCTGACAAACCCCAGACGCGTACACTTCGTTCCTTTGAAGGTGATCCATTCTCTTCGAGATGCAGCTCGTAGACTTGCAAAGGAGCAGTCATCTTGGCTTGAGCTGTAGTCAGGAGTGTAGATAGATATAGCTGAAAGCTGCAGACAGCCTCAGAGAGTTATGGTTTAGAAGAAACAGTACAATGTTGACTTCGGACAAGCATCATAGGTTTCGAAAAAATCTCCAAGTGTCGTGTTCAAGCAAACATGTCCTGCGGTAGACCTTTAGACGAAGAAGATACACTACCAGGTAGGTAAAGTGCTTTGCGAGGGCTTAGATTCACGTTTCTCCCAAAGTATCAAAAGCTCGCACATCCACTGTATGCAGTCGATGCCAGAAGCACGAAGTCGTGATAGAGACACAGAATACTTCATTCTGCCAGTACGTCTTCCCATTGCTTCTATTTTCTTCACTTTCCCTTTATGCTGCGGTCCGCTTCAGAGATTGCTTTCTGCAAGCATATCAATACAAGTATCGGAGAATCTTTGCTACTTCCCGGAGAGACGCAGGAGTCTTTGGCAACAAGGCTCTATTAGCTTTCTCAGGCAGTGCTTCATCCTTGTTCGTTCTTCTGCTGTTTTGGTGTCTCCTCTTTAGCTTACGTTCCTTTGGTAGCGCTCTTCTCGATCTCGTTGTCGACGGTCTACCGAAAGCTTCTCAGAAAGGTCCACCACCGCTGGTAGGCTCAGTCGATCTAGTCTATATAGATGCAACCGCAGCAGGATCGACTTCTACCTCGACAACAGCGCAGGAACTAGCTACTACGGTGCTGGAAAAATACGGCCTGATGCTTCACATTCATCTCCTAGAAGAAATCTTTACTGAAAGTACTGCGTCCTTCGATCGCTCATCGACCAATCTTCTTCTTCACCCAATCCATTCTGCCTTGACATCAATTGAAAACTTACGGAGCTTACTAGAACCGCTTTCACCTACTTCTCGATCTTCTCTCATTGCTTCACTGCGACTGAATCTGCTACAGAGGATAGCGAAAGAGAACGAATCGGATCTGATCTTGTTTGCGCAAACTTCGACAGACTTGGCTGTCAGGACCTTAAGTGGCATTTCTCAAGGTCGTGGATGGGGTTTAGGAGAAGATGTAGCTCATGCTTATCGCTGTTCGGAAGGTGAGAAATCTTTGTTGTCAAGATAAGCTCAGAGCAAAGCTGACACGGACCTAGATCTGATGTTGCTTCGACCCATGGCCAATATGTTGGAGAACGAAGTCAGTCTCTACAACAAGATCAAAGGCATACCAGTACCAGCCAAGATAAAGCAGAAGACTGAATTTGGTAGTCGGTCCACTAAAGCAGATATCAATGTTCTTGTAGATGGTGAGTGAAAGTCCTGACTCACAGTCATCGCCAGTGTGTAAGTCATGATTGCTGCTTGCAGATTTCGTTCATGGCCTGCAAGAATCATTTCCTTCTACTGTTTTCACTATTTCGAGAACAGCAGAGAAATTAGGCTTGAGATCTCGTGCAAGTGTCAGCAATGTGCCCATATGCGCAGTATGCGGGCTGTAAGTGTATTTTTCAACTTTGAGTGGAAGAGCTCAAACCGATGCTTACCGACAGACCGGCTGAGGAATCTGCTTCCGACTGGAGAGCTGCCAATGCAATCACAACCTTCTCAGATACTCCGCCTACTGAGAAAGGTAAGCAAGCTTTGGCACAGGCTATTTGTTATGCCTGTTTGGTTATTCTATCGAATCCTACCGTTGCGGCAACTCGGACGGAGAAAGAGCTGTTGCCCTTGCCGGATAGTATTGTGGCAAGAGCAAAGATGAGGCAAGAGATAGCCGACTGTTTGTTAGATGAAGGGGAGTGAGCTGTTTGCCCGAAGAGAAATATAACGTGATTGAATGCATGGTATGTGAAGTACTATTACAACATATAGGATGAGCTTACACTTACTCTTCATCAGATGCGCTATCTTCGCTATCCGAACCAGTTGCGAGGCCGTATTCATATGGGTTGAACCCTTGCGGCGGGTCGCCTAGAGCTTGAGGCATCCTGTTGGCACTAATTCCGCCTGAATTGAACTTCTGCAACGCTTGTAACCTCCCAGTCAATTTCGATTCCTGCTTCACCGGCTCTTCAGCGATTTCTCTTGTCAAGCGCGATATCAATTCTTCTTCTTCTTCCTGCGTCTTTCTTTGCTTTTGGGCGGGACAGCGAAGCTGATTTGAATGGGATCATGATCGATGGTGTGACGAGCCAGTGAAGTGGTAGGTCTGAGCTGAGGGAGTCTATCGGTCGATGGTAATGGTGCATTCAGATTCGGGTCCTCCTCTTCTGGATCTATGAGATAGTCTTCAGATGCTAGATAGGCATCGACCTAAGAGAATCGATTCGGTTGACTCGCGGTATCAGTCCGTTATCCCCGAGTCGAGAAGATTTGAGCCCACCGAATCACAGCGTGCTCGAATATTGCTCAAGTTCTTCTTTGGACCCAGTGCTGCCATCCTTCTCTCCAAATCGTCTGTTGTCGTTGCTGCTGCGCGCTCAAGATCTGGGGAACAAGGTTTCTCATTGATTTGTCATGATCAAAGTCTTCCCGTTTTTCCGAACCTTTTTCTACTCTCTTTTTTTCTTTCAGCGCCTCCAGACGCTTGAGCAGCGGGTCTAGATCCTCATTGTCAATCTTATTGAGGCAACTCATGCTCGTTGAGGTCAAAAAATGGTATTCCTTCAGTTTCCCTGCACGTGAATCGGACGTGAATGCTTATCTCAATTCGTTTTCGCGTCCCCAATCTCTTTCAAGGTTGTATGACAGCAATGCCGAACTGGCATGAAGCTTCATGCTACGCTTGTGCCGAGACGAACGAAAAAACGCCTCGTTATATTCTTGCTTATGTATCTTGCTTTCCTCAGCACTTGTTTCTCGGTTAAAACGATTTTTGGCTTCGAAATTCAGGGATAAGACACTCTTTCTGCCCATTTGGTCCTTGTTTTAACGTGCTGAGGTGACTCTTTTGACGCTTGTCATGATTGACAGACCCGGGCAGATCTCTCGACCCTGATCTTCATATTGCAATTGATTTGCAGGCACCACCCTGTCTGACCTTCCCGATCCCGTGGACCGCTTATTTGATAGGGCACCACTTGAGCGGGCCGCAGTTGGTCTGGGCGAGGCGTTCAAACCTCCCGCAAGCGCAGGTTGGGGAAAGTGCACTTTCCACAGTTGACAATCTCGGCCCCTAAATCTCGAGGTCGACCTGGCTCTTCCTTATACAACTGTTACTTCTTCTGCACAAGTCCTGCGCAGGACTAATTCCTGCACATTGCTAAGTTTCTGTTTACACTCTTCTCACTACTTCTCAACATTGTCAAGCCCGCGTAGAACGCTTCTGTGTGGAAATGCAAAGCTCTTTGCAGCAAACCGACCACTTCAGCAGGTCTTACCAGGATCAGCCTGCACAGCAACACGAACATGGTACCATAGGATCCAGTCAAATTGCTGTATTTCAACATTCTTTACAAGCCAGCCCCTGGAACGAAGATGGTGCTCTTGCTGTTCAGCAGGCGGATAGGCCCTCTTCTGCCAACAGCGCCTTGAGCAACGTTCGCGGCGCGCCTAATGATCCCAATTCCTCTCCAGTCGCTTCAAGGCAATCGGTTGGCGTGAGTCTTATCTCTCGAAGACTGCATACATTGCTTGACTCGTTCATCTGTAGCAGCAAGGACTAGAACAGCATGCTCAAGACAGCTGCACTTTGAGCAAGCAGACCAGCGCGAGTCGATTTTATCAAGCTCGATTAGAACATCACTTGTCACTCGCTGGCAAGATGCCATCCGACCAAGTCAACACCAGACCTCCACAGCAAGCTCACATGGCAGCACCTGTTCACGGTCAAACTCAATGGTCTACCTATCGAATGCAATCTACCCCTTCTGTAGCTTCTTTATCTCCTTCTGCCGAATCAGCAGGTACACTGGATACGCCTCCTCTTCTTTGGCCTAACCAATCTGGCGATAATAGCTCTTCTTACACATCAGAAGGTTCCGATTCTCGCCGCCCATCGTACTTTTCCATTCCTGCCAACCCTGACAGCAACGGCTCGTATGGTCACCGATACAGTGGCTGGTCAGCTCCTACTGGGGGTTTGCGTTTGATCCTTGAACCGCAGCAAACCCATCAAGATTTACCAGAGAGCAAGCGGGACAGAAATGTATCAAATTCAGAAGAGGAAGCGACCAGTCAGTTCTCATATGGCTTTTCTGCACCGCCTAGCCTAGACAACTCACCTGCTACTTCGATTGTTTCTGAATCATCCGGTGTCTCAGCTGACCGCAATCGGTCTTTCACCGCCGGAAGTCATCCTGAAGTCATTCAGTATGAACCTGCTGCTCCAGTAATCGTCGCGCCTCAACCTCGTTATGCTGCTTCTGCAAGTCCAGCTTTCCTCGCTGCCAACTTCCAGCCTTCCGGTAAAGAAAGCAGTGCACCAGGACGACATGCGCTTAACGCTTATCAGTCTGCACCTCGTTATAATCAGGTGCATCAAAGTCCTATCCAATGGCAGCAATCTTTTGCACCTTGCGCAGAAGTTCAGCAACAGCGCAACAACGTACCATACTCTCAGCCTTACCACCAGCCATATGAAGGTACAAGCCCGCGAACCTTGGTCCATCATTATGCTCCAGAGTATCGCCGTAACAGCATCATTCCTTTGCCTCCTAACAATCATCAACATTTCGCTCCGCCGCCAACCCAAGCATACGATCACCGGTACCAAGATCGTCGCTTATCGGCATTGCCAGCTCGAGCTCTCACTTACTCAGGCCTTTCTTCCATGCAACAGCAACAGTACACTCATTCAACACCGCAAGTTCTTAATGGTCAGCAGAACTCGCATTGCGCTGTCAATATTCAAGCCTCGCTACCTCAGATGCGTATTCGCGTGCCATCAGAGCAAGGACAGCCCGAACAGAAGCGTTTGCGACACAGTCAAAGTATGGACAATCAAGCTTTCTTTGCCAGCTTGAGAGGACCGATCGGTAATCAGCATTCGGCTGCGCAACAGATTACTGTTCCAACTCAGCAATTGCATGGTTCAGAGAAGAAGCCGGCCAGCTCAACTACCGCTGCTGTATTCGCGCCTTGTCTTATCCCTGACGCTTTATCGCCTGCACGTATGCTTCGTGGACCTGCTGCAAGCGGTGTAGCCAACGAAGTCAATGCGCAACAAGTCATGACTCGTCACTCCATCACCACTATACCTCCTTCTGATCCAATTTCCGATCCATCCGAAGATCAAGATACGGATAAATCTGGTAATTATATGCCAGAAGCAGAAATGACGGAAGCGCGACCCATTTTGCGAAGAACCACTTCAAACTCTTCTGGTCGTCGTGGTCGTTCGGTTGCAGTCACTGGCTTGACTTATCCTTCTCCGCCAACTACGGATTTTCTGCCTGATGCTCTATCTCCTGCTGTTACTCTTCTCTCTGCGCCACCTTCACCAGCACCTTCTGCCTCGAGTGAAGGAGGATCAAGCGTCTCTTCTGCAGGTGGTAGAGAATGGTTGATCCGTCGACCACCTCCAACGGATTTCAACAACAACAATGCCGAAATGGTACCCAAGCAGCAAAAGACCAGGTTCAGGGATGATATGTACACACCGAAATGGATTCGTGGCAAAGGTCAAACCAAAGAGGGATGGTGTGCTATTTGTCCCGAACCTCAAGGGAAATGGTTACAACTCAAGACTTCTGCTTTCTGGTGAGTTGCTTTCTTTCATTCTTGTGACTGTGAACTGATCTAATTCATCGCACAAAGGTATCACAAGCAATATACGCATGGAATTTCTTCTACTTCTGGTTACAAGTTCACGCCTCCGCTCAATACTCGAGTGGCGGATGACGGAAGTATGGAAGGCTATTGTCACAGCTGCACAAAATGGCAGAAGTACATGACCAAAAGACAAATCGGGACGGACAAAGGTCCAGCACTTTGGTGGAAACACGCAGTAGGTCATATTCCCGGTGGCTGCCTTGTATTGCTAATATAAGACTTACCATAGCATAAATGTCATTCTTACGCTGCTCGTGGGTGGTGCAATCCGATTGGTCGGACACAAGCTGATCTGATTTCTCTTGCAGCATCCAAAAACTTCTTGGACGACGAAGACCAAGAATAAAGCATTTACTTACCCTCACATCTTGCCAAGATTATTCCACTCATTACAATATACATACAATCACTCTCATTCTCTCATTCTCATTCTTCCCGTTCTTGGAGAAGAAAAAGTTGTCTGTGCTCGCTGTATTTTGGTTGTTATCTATTTCGAAGGTGTTATTTTGAATTTGGTATTGAAGAGGGGGAAAGGAGAAGGGTTTCGCAAAGCTGTTGATGTGTTATTCCAGCTGAAAAGGATTTGAATATTGTATCGTTTTGCAGGAATAAGTGTTATTTACATTGAACTCCTGGTCTATTACATCACAAGTAGATCCCATCGTGACAACAGCCTAACGAGCTGTTCCTCATCGCCGCGACAATCGAGCACGATAGCGCCCAAGACAGATTGGAAGACACGAGACGCCATTGCAGGAGTGACAGTCGCTTCCTGTGTCTGGCTTAGTATTCGTTCGTAAATACATGAGAGTAGCGCACATTGGTTAGGACAATTGACTTATCAAAGCCTATCCGTTGGGCAGCTCGTTTAAGACTGAACTTGCCAAGCAGCTCTTGGGTTTGCTGCTTCTCGCGAGCTGAACAGAACATCAGCTATGATTTGTACCTTGCTGATGTTAAGAATCACCTGGAGTGAAGGTTCCGCGAAGATGCATAATCTGAATTCGGGGTAAGTTTAGATACAAATGGTACGCTGAATACGCACAAGAATAGCCACAGCGACAACCATAGTAGCTCCAACTCTTGCCAGACCTCTATCATCCTTGACTCTCTGATCGCAAGCAGTGATGACATCGCCAATCGCCTGATCTCTATGCTCGAAGGTGTAGTCGATTCGAGCTTCCACTTCACGTAAAAGGCCTTCACCACCCAACATGATAGTACCTGATACAATAGCTGCAGGAGAAGAAGCTTGTCGAGCGCGAGATGCATCAACGAGAGTGGAAGAACGGGATGAAAGAGATTCGGCAAGACTGAAAGAAAGGTTGAGAGCAGTATCGTTGAAGGTGTTTTGCTGCCATTGTACTACACGAGCACCAGTGTCGTTGTAGAATCAGAACCCATTGGTCGGAGCAGAAAGGAGCGAAGAGAGAAGCTAGGCAGTCAAGATGTGTAGTGTTTGAGTGTGTTCTTGTATTAGGTACAAGGCCAAAGATAAGCCGCAAATTCAAGCTTACGGCACAAATGCGCATTAAAGAGCTAATGTCGAAGCTTGCTATTACATCTGCACCGGATAGACACATTCTTAGGGGCATACAGGGCGCCTCCGTGGATGACACGCAATAATGAACAGCAGCAAAAACAGGGAAGAGCTTGTAGACTTGAAGTCTTGCAGTGTGCAAAGAAAAGATACAGCGAGATTATTCAAAGAAGAAAGGCCATGCTCGATGTGAAATATACGTGAAACAGCGTCCAATCAGCGCTATACCACGATTGTGCTAGCATTCCATGAAAAGTTGGACACGGAGCTTTCCCTGAAGCGAATTCTTCCCTTGATCTCGCTAACCATGCATACAGTAGGAAGAGCAACAGGCTGTCGCAACGTTGGACACAAACTGCGAAGAAATCCAAGTCACATCTGGTTTCGGTTCAAGAGTTTGATTCGAACTTCAAGTTATACTTGTAGCCCTGGACAGCGAGATTTGTATCATTTGTGTTCCTCGTTTCTCGCACCGATCAGTCTGCGCATTCCTTTCTCTCGCTTGTGTCCAGGCAATCACAGGAGCCATTCAGGCATAGATTGATAGATTGGATTTCGATCATTTCGTATTCATGCTCGCATCGAACAGCATTCAGCTTCGCACGTGCTTAGAGTTCATCTTGTATCTATCTTATCTCTCACATCTGGATCGCGAAGGATCTTCTTGAACTTCAGCCGAACATCCACTCATCAGGATATTCCAATTTGACCTGAACCCTTTCAAGTGAGCATGCAATGCCTTCCTCTCTTCTTCTTCTTCTCTCCTACAATTCTAGTACTACCGCTCACTAACCCCTTCTTCAGCTTACAACACATCGCAAACTTCAAGCAAGCAACATCAAGATGATCTCGATTCAACTTCTCGCCACTCTATTCATGCTATCAGCACCAGCCTTCGCTCAATATGCACACTATGCCGATCGTGATGCTTACGGGAACGATCTTACAGATTCAGCACAACCTACCTTTCAAGCATGCGAAGATCAATGTACAGCCAATGCACAGTGTAACGCTTATACTCTTACAGTCAACTCTAACGATGTCACGTCAGCTCTTCATCTCAGTTACGAAGAAAAGATATGCTAACCTATGCTTTTTCCAGGTGCTACTTGAAGAGCAGTCTTCCCGCCAATGGATTAAGTACTCACAATCATTACAGTACTGGTTATAAAGGAAGCTGCTCTCAGTGAGCTTTCGAGAGCAATAGAAAAACATCTACTGATGTCTTGCTGTAGATTTACAAGTGGTGCTTCCGCTTTGGCGCAATCCCAGGCCAATCAAGCCAACGGATACTGTGTCTTCAATTACATGGATCAACTGAATGCTGCAGATGTACGTTTGCGAATATTGATTATGTGTCCGCCAAGCTAATAGATATCGCAGTTATCTTCTTCAACTGTCGATACATTCCAGGCCTGTCAGCAAACATGTTCGGCCGAGACGGACTGCGCTGGCTACACTGCCGTTGGACCAGCAGCTGGCACATCTGGCCAAATCAATTGCTACCTCAAGAGTGAAGCCAAGGCAACATCTCTCTCTGGAAATGGCTTCTATACTGGCGCTAAAGGAATGTGTTCGACATACTCTGCTCAAGTCGATGCAAATTCCAACGCTGCTTGCACCAATACTCTAGTACCTTCAAGTGCTGCTCGAGCTAGATCTCGTCGAGCTCAATTGCAAGCCGATCTCTACAAGCCAATGTGTCCTCAGAGGAATGAAAGCGCCTGTCAATTAAGGAAGAGAGATGGGTCAGTCGGTATTGGCTATGAATGTGTTGATGTGATTATTTTCGCTTGACTTTTATCAAGCTTAGAAGCTAATTAGCTACATAGACTCAATACGAGGTTGAACACTGTGGTCGCTGTGGAAACAATTGCACGTCTTCTCAAGGTGAAGGCGTTTTGTATTCAGGTTGCTTTGCTGGTGAATGTCAAGCTTGTGAGTAAATACCCCGTTTCTTTTTTCGAGAATCAAGCTAACTCCTAAGCAAGTATCTTGCAAAGATGGTTACAACCTGGACCCAACTACAGGCACCTGTGTTTCGGAGTAAATGCGTTTTGGTTTCTATTGAGGGTGTGACTGTGCATAATTAATTGGGCTAATATTGCATACTCTGATTACTTGGGTCTTTCCCGAATGCCTTTTTGGCCTTTCTCCAACTTTCTCTCGTGGAACATGGACTCAAATAATTTGGCAGCTTACTAAGTAACTTTGACATGTCGCCCAAACGAAAAAGGGTGAATACACGTCCGCGAGCAAGCGCGACTGAATTCCCTGCAGCTATCCTGTTCGTCTTGACAGATAGACTTCCCAAAAAGCCGCAAAGCACGGTGACAGTCTGCTCATATCTTCGTTCATCCGGCCTTGCTCCCAGTTCCCTGCGAAGTCCCTTGTGGTGTCGTTTGCTACTACACTATATCTATCTTTCTCGTAGGCAGATCGCACTTGTCTACTTCAAGTTCTTGGGGCCTAAGTGTTTCTTTGCATGCTTCTTGTCGCTCTCGCTTCATGCCGAGTTTCGTTTCCTACTATATCTTATCACTAGTCTCGCAGCCGGTCTACATCTGGAACGTTCATTGCGTCTGTGTTGCCCTTGATGGGCCACGAGCAGGTGCCTAAGGCACTTTTCGCGCCGTTAGGGCGTTGGAACTCATCCTTACCCTTTTCAGAAGGCTGCTGTCTTACAAAGACACAATAGTTACCGCAAGATCTTGGCAGCAGCCTTCCTGTATGACGTTCCGCCTGTCGGTGTGGCCCTGTTCCTTTTTTTTCCCCATTTAAATACGCATTTTGCTTTTCTTTTGCTTCCTACATCCACTCCCGCCGCGCCACTTCTTTACATTCCTTTACTAGTATCCCGCCAACCACAAGCCATGCGCTCTTCAATCCTTATCAAAATCACAGTATTGGCCTTCGTTTCGGGTTCAGCTCAAAGTCAATTTGCCAACTGTGAGTCATTTGCAATCAGCATCGGGCCTTGTTCATCATTTCGTTGCAACGCAGACCCCAACGTCGATGATGACGGTGCTCTGATATCTTCAAACGACCAACCAACTGTTGCTGCTTGCGAAACAGCATGCCAGCAAGACACGGAGTGCAAGTCTTTGTATGTAAAGTATCATATAAAGATCGCGTAGTTGCTGATCAACCGTTCTAGCACTGTCGCATATCACTCAAACTCTGTCACATGTTACATGCGCTCAACTCCCGTCGATGATGCGAACATGTCGAGGACAAGCGCCTGTATGCTCCCGAGGTCGTATGTCTATGCATTTGTGTCTCATGCCGTTTCTTCTATAGACACTTCCGGTTTCAAAGGCTCTTGCTCTTCTTACTCCTCCGATGCAAGCGCTCTAGCACAATCTGTTTGTGGCAACAACGGGGGATTCGCTGTCTATCCTTATTTCGAACAAATCGGTATGGCAGAATACCGGACTCTGACAACTGATTCTGCCTCGGCTTGTCAACAAGCTTGCAACGCAGATTCGGGTTGCCTCGCCTATACATCTACTGTCGATTCTACTGGTTCTAGTGATGTTCAATGTACCCTGAAGAGTTCGGCGGTAGTTGCTTCTCTTGCCGGTAACGGATGTAAGTCTTGCTTTGATCAAAATTACTTCGCTCTGACCCGTTTTCATAGTCATCACCTATGCAATTGGGAAATGCAGCGATTACAAGCTCAGCAATGGCTACCAATGTAACGATGGCAACTATGGATCCTCCGCACCAGGCAGAAGAGCTCGTCGTGCTTTGGCATTGAAATCAATTCGCTCTGCCTGCCCCCGAAAGAATGAAAGTTCTTGCTCTCTGATCAAAGGTGATGGCACTTTATCTGCTGGACATGAATGTGTCGATGTAAGTTGGGCTCTTCTGAGTATCGGCACTCTTTTAAAGCTCTTGCACCTCAGCTCAAAACCGATCTCGATCATTGCGGCGCCTGCCATTCTTCGTGCTCAACCAGTCAGGCGCCCAACGTTCTATTCTCTGGATGTCACGATGGTCATTGTCACGCTCGTATGTCTTGTTGCCTTTGTTTGTCTCGGGTATGTCTCTGACTCGTCTTGCCAGTGAAATGCAAGGAAGGCTTCCGCCTTTCTGGCCTGACTCATCTGGGCAAATGTGTTGCTGTGTAAATAGATCGCTGTGATTGTCTCTTTTCGTTCCATAGAGGTTTTCCTGCCAAAACTGTATATACTGGCTCATCGTTGATGCATGATTTTCTAATAATAAAGTGTGCAACCTTGATCCCCTGCTGTCATCTATTGTTCTGCTTCTGGCACATACAACAGATCCAACCTATTCAGAAGACTTATGAATTCTGCAAGACCAGCTCCGCCTTCTGACATGCAATCTTCAAAGATCACATAACAGATTGCTTCCAGGACACTGTGAGATCTTTAGCAAATCTCCTGATACATGTTCAAGAAATAGGGGCTGCGCAATTTCCATCTTTAGAGTGACATCTTCAACCTTGAGTTAGTCAATTGAATTTTAGCCTAGAGAAGAGAGCGGAGCCAGAGAAAACTCACCCCATTGTTGATGCGAACGAAGTCACTCAAGTTCATATTACTAGCGATTTGACCCATTTGATCATTGGCAAATTTATGTTTCTGCCTAGTTGCGTTGACTGTACCATACAATCGCAGATTAACAAGTCGTCAATAAATTCTAAGACCAATATCAATGCGTACCACCTGTATTGATATTATTCCTGCATAATTGTACGCCAGCAACACCAGCTATAATATCTTGATCTCCTCGCGCATGTCGAGTATTGCCTTCTTTAGTAGCAGAAGCGGAAGAGTGGGTAACCGCTTCGATGAGAAGACTTATACTTGATGGATTGACGAAAGTATGATGGAAGACTTGTCCAATTAGACCAGCCAGTTCTTGTGCATTAGCCGTTTTAGGGTCGATATGAGCACCATTCGTGTTTGCAGCAGCATCAGCAGCAGAATGTGAGTTGAGAGTGAAGTCGGTTGGTACAGATGCCACGGGACCAGCAGTATTGTTGGAATGTTCAGAAGTAGCATAAGAAGGTGGTGAACCGTTGAAGTGATTGAAACTCTCAGACTGAGTTTCTTCGTTCATCGTTAGATTGTCCAGGGTGAGAGGAGGCATAGGGCAATGCAAGAAGACAACAGGCAAGGAACGAGAAGAGGAAGAGCAAACGAATATCTTAAGCTCATGTAATGCGCCAACAGCACGTGCTGGGGAGATAAAGGCTGACACATCGAATATAAGAGACAAAGCATAAGAACAGTAAAGCCAGCGAAAGAGTAAAGCCAAGACAAAGATTCGAGCATTTTGAGTGCATATGTAAGCAATCGCATTCAGCCCAGCAATGGCTCGCTAGCCGCATGACCACATGAAAGCGATAACAGATGATTGCCATCTGTTGCCCAACCTTCCAAAAGACATCAGACTTGGACGAACAAGAACAAACAACATTTTCGAAAATTTCTTATCTCGACCCGCAACAGTTTCTGCAAGATGGTAGTCAAGCTCTACGCGACCTACAACGATATTCATGAGCTATGTGCTTCTTCTGCTTCAAAAGTAAGTCCATTTCGCTTCGAATTGTCGCCAATCTCTTAAGTCTCCCTTTGTGTGCTTAAGATTCTTGCCAACTTTCAACCTGATCTGATGGTTGCAATTGGAGGTGGAGGATTGTACGGTCACCCTGCCTTTCCTATTACCTCTGTTCTTCTGTTTATAATGGAAAACGTAGTATCCCCGCTCGAATGCTACGAACCTTCTTGAAATCAGAAGGAGGCAAGAACATTCCTATTCAAGCTATCGGATTATCATTGTACGAAGAATTGGGTACAACAACAGGAGAAGAAGAGACTGGTGTTGAAGAGAAATTGGGTAAAGAAGTAGTTAGGACTCAATGGCTTGATTTCAGTACACTAGGGAGCAGACCGCTCATCGGAAGGAAGATTCTGATAGTAGTAAGCTCGGTTGATCCTCAAAGTTTCGCCTGTCTGATTAATTATTCAGGACGAAGTTGATGATTCGCGGACGTCAGTGATATCGATTCTCATGCTAGTACGCTTAGCTAAAGAATTGAATCATTGACAGGACACTCTCATATGCTGTCTCGGAACTTCAGAAAGATATAGATCAACAATTGGCTGCTCTACCTGAAGACAAGCGCGCCTCAATGCCTAAAACTGAATTCGCGATCTTTGTTGGTACGTTGTTTGCATGTCGTATTTCTGTCTTCTGATACTCAAGATGCATTTAGTGCACAATAAGCTGAAAGAGAAGCTTGGTTCAGTGCCAGATTCAGTACATTATTTCTCAGGTCAGGATGTGGAAGATATCTGGTGAGTCAATTTGATGACTTCAATGCCGCCTTCACTGATCGATACATATAGGATCAACTATCCTGTAAACTGCTCAGTCTGGAGTTTCGAAGTACGCTAACTTCTCTGTCTTTAGTGGGAATCGAGAAATATTGAAGAACACGATCGATTCGCGAAACAACACAAACAGGACTAATCTGCCAAGAATGTCATCATCAGATATCCCGGACACCTAGAGTAGACCCTGTAGATTGGCTTATTAGTTCTGCCAATCAAGGGAAGACGAAAATACAAAATGCATGATTTATGCTCCTTCCATTTGTCTTCCTGTATACACAATCTAGCCAGGAGTCTCGTCATCTGTGATTCTTGACAATCACATGTCACATTTTTTTCCTGCAATGTTTAAAAACGCCTCTGGGTTGTCTTGCTCCACATCCCGCCCAGGCTTTGCGCAGATCACCGATTGGATAATACCATTGTGCTCACAGAGACTGTGCTATTCGCTTGGTGTATATCCTGACCGGACAATTCCCTCGTCCAATCGATCACTCGCAATCAGAAATTCTTGTTCGCATCACATCTCGAACAGCCCTACTACTGCCAGAGCTGTACTACTGCTGTACCCTTTATCTGATCACTACGGCTTGCATCCTCCACTCAAGTAGCTGGTCAATCAAAGCAGTCCGGTCTTTCGTTACATCACCCTAGAAAATCTCGACTTTCAATTCCTAACCGAAACATGGCACAAGCGATAGAAACTATTGAAGAAGTAGAGTATGAAGGATTAGAAGGTCAAACACGTTCGTGACTCTTGCCCTCAAAGTCTATTTAGAATCCGCAAAATTTACATGCTGCTGTTCTTATAAAGTTGGAGTGAATATGTTGGCTGGCGCTTTAGCTGGTATCTCAGAACATACAGTAATGTTTCCAATAGATTCAATCAAAGTCCGTGATCCTCTTTATACTCTCGACCAATTCGAATGGAAGCTGATTACGAATGATTACGGCAGACTCGAATGCAAGTTTATACTACTCAACCTCAAGCTATTTATTCTGGAGTGACGAATGCTTTTTCTACTATTTCTGCACAAGAAGGTGCGAAACGATTATGGCGTGGAGTAGGAAGTGTGATTATGGGAGCTGGTCCGGCGCATGCTGTTTATTTCGGTAAGGTTCCCAGCAAAGGTATGAAATAAAGTGAAGAGAGCTGATGAATGAGTGTGATGTAGGGACGTATGAAGCTGTGAAGCATGCTACGGGAGGAAACAACGCAGGACATCAATTTACTTCGACAGGTGAGCATCACCCGCATGCATCAGAATGAATCGAATTGATGATTGAATAGCAATCGCTGGTGCATCAGCAACAATAGCGTCAGATGCGCTTATGAATCCCTTTGACGGTAAGTCAAGCCCTTCATTTGCCAATTTGCATCGCTCATTCGAGAGCTATTTGACTTACAGTGGTCAAACAACGGCTACAATTACACAATGCAACATCGAGAACAGTAGCATCTACCTTTCAGAAAGTCTATGCGCAAGAAGGATTAGGAGCATTCTGGTTATCTTACCCTACAACACTAAGTGCGTGAGAAGCTCCATTCAGGCAATCTTTGTGCTTACGTACGGCTCTGAATTGCAGCCATGACCGTACCTTTTACTGCCGTTCAATTCACAGTCTATGAATACGCCAAAGCGATACTCAATCCCTCCAATTCTTATTCACCAGCGACGCATATGATTTCAGGCGGATTAGCTGGCGCTCTCGCTTCAGCCTTCACGAACCCATTAGACGTGTGCAAGACTTTGTTGCAAACGAGAGGAAGTTCAGATGATGCGATTATTCGAAAAGCGAATGGAATGAAAGATGCTGCCAGCATTATTTGGCAAAGGGAAGGTGCTAGAGGTTTCTTTAGAGGTTTGACACCGAGAGTTATGGTTCATACACCTTCGAACGCGATATGTTGGTTATCGTATGAATGTGAGTTGTCTCTTTATTAGTTGAGAATGGTCGAGATGCTGATGAATTTATAATTCATATTGATAGTGTTCAAGAAAATCTTCATAGAGTATAAGCAGAAGAGCTAAGACGAATCGAAATTCAAAAGAGTCGTTCAGTTGCGCTGCGGTCTGAAAATGTACCATATAATGCATTACATTCTAATGATCACGGGAGAGGATACTGCTCTTCTAGATGCTATTGCACCCTGCTGGCAAGACACTTGCAGCTTTGGTACATACTGCATTATTACCCCGCACTATTAGCAGGACCGTCTATTGTTATTTTTTCTTGCTTTGAGACATCGAAAGCCAGCTCTTAATCTGTCAAGCACGAAGAAAGGAGCAGGATGGGACTGCTGACTCTCACACACGACCAGTATGGATCCGCTCAACTTGGGATTGACAAAAAGAAGACCACAGTTACATCCCTACTGGCCGAAGCAGGTGAGTTTCTGAGTCTGTAGGCCCAGCACAAACACTCATTCGAGCTACACAATTTGCAGTCGAAGGTTCGCTAGCTATTCATTCCTGCTGCATCAATTGACAACGTCTCATCTGTTTGCATGATCATAGGTCTCCAGCTGCCTGGCCGTGCAACAGATTACCGTCTACAGCAAGAGGTCAATGGAAAACGAATTGTGGTGCTCACTTCTGCTCTCGCTCAGCTCAAGCCAGAAACAGAGCTCTTTATCGTTTTGAAGCCGCCGAAACCTCTACCTTTGGATTCAGCTCAACAAACCCCTGCCGCTTCTGCTTCTGCTTCTAATACTTATCCAACTCCTCCTTCCAGTCTTTCTCCCCGTCTTGCTGCAGCAGTTCCAGCTACTTCTGAATTGTCCGCTCCCGTCCAAGTCAAACTGGAACAAGCTTCATCTCCTCGACGCACACTTTCTTTCAAGTTACACAAATCACCAGTCTCTGTTGCAAGCACTTCATCATTACCGATCCCTTCAGCCTTTCTACCCGTCGCTGGCTCAAACAGATCTGGTTCTTCCTCTTCAACCTCTTCTTCTTCTTCTTCTTCTTCGAGCTCTTCTTCGACAACAAAATCGTCTAGGTCGACTTCAACTAGTGCTCCATCGTCAGCGGGTGAGCCTAATAATTGACTGAAAGACTAAATCAGAATCTGACATATCGCTGGCAGCTGTTGCTTCTACCTCAGCTCTACCTACAGATGTGTCCCAAGCAGTAGCAACCAATCTATTCAATGTCGCTCAACAATTACCTACTAAAGCATCCAGAACACACCATTCGCACGGACCTACCTGCACTTGTGCTTTGGCGCCTTCAGCACCAACTGTGGCTACAGCACCATTGGCGCAAGCAGTTCAGCACAACAGACCGCTGAAGAGGGTCTTCAAATCATTTGTTACAGGACAAGCATCCATCACGAAGAAGAATTACAAACCAGGCTTCCAGAAAGGTCTCATTTTCGTTTGGCGCCAAATGCCTCTAGCTTTATCGCTTTTCGACGCACGATCGACGACAATAGGAGATATTGCTGTGCAGATAGCTGCACTGACTGATCACAAACAACTTTGCTTTGTTACTGAACCTCTTCCGGAGTTGATATACATCATGGCGGAATGCGGTCGGGTATGCAATCCGGCTGAAAGGCTCGATAGCTTCATTGGCGAACAGCACGACTTCACTGTTACTTGTCGTACCAAGCGGTTCGTTCCACGGTATTATTCCGACCTCGTTCTCTCTAATGCGACAAACTCACAGACCTGGCAATACCACCACAACACAACAACTGACAGTTCACTTCCAAGGCCAATCTTGGTCTATTGCAGTCGCTACTGCTCACCCTGCTCCCATCTTGAGTATCTTTGATCGTATGGCAGAAGTCGCACCACATTTGAACCTCAATCCTCACGATCACTACCTACTGAATGGACAAAATGATGTCTTTAACGCTGAAATGGTTTGCCTCCTCGATCGTATTCAGCAATTATTTGGCTGACTCGATCATATAGCTCTATGATTACAAAGAAATCTTTCAAAATGGTTCTACTGATTTCTGTGAGTTTCATCATTGTACTTTGTCTTTGTGTTCCTTTCTGATTTAGCTCAAGATGTGCTCCCGTTGAAACCTTACTGCTTGAGAGTGGTGAGTAACAATGGAGCAGAACCTCGTTCCGTGGAAGGTAAGACAATATTTGTTAGCCTGACTTCTATGATTGAAATGAAACAATGTAGTCGACCGCAACATCTCGATTGGCAGCTTTATCAGGCAATTTGAAGAGTGAGTGTCTTTTCAACGTTCTCACTTCCAGTATGACTTCGAGTAGGACCGAGAATTGGCCGAGACATTCGAAGCGCATCCTTGTCAAAGCCTCTGACGAAACGGACGGTACTTTCAGATGGTACGATCTAGATGAACGTAGTCCAGTAGAGCCTCTGTTCCGATACGCATCGGACAACTCTGAGATTACCTTCGAAACGTCAGCCATATCTTACTACCAGCTTCCAATCTCGCTAACATGACTGCGCAGTATCTTGACGTCTATTACGCCCTCCAACCCCTTTCCTCGAGCTCAGGCAGTACAATCCGCTGATGTTGCTCAACCTGTACAACGTACGTCTTCCTGCATAGACGCAGGCGATCGATTGGCTGAGGTTGAATGTACGTAGCTGTTGCGTCGACATCAAGGCTTCCTCCAGCGCCAAGCCTTGCTGCTTACTCTGCACCGCCAATAGTACCTGTTGTCAAGCAAGAACCGCCAGCACCCATCATCGATCCGCAGTTTCAACAGATGAAATTCTTCTCCTCTTCAGCTAAAAATCTATCTATGCCGGCAGTAACTTCTCCTTCATCATCCAGACAGCAACAAGCGTCTTTAGAAGTCGCGACTCTAGCAAACCATGATTTGAAGAGTGCACTGGAAACGAGCAACATCGGTAGGAAGCGCAAACGACCTGTTGGTCAACTTGTCTTTGTTTGGCGCCGATGTCCACTCCCTATGTCTCGTGGGTGTCTGATCTAAAGCTACGATGTATCTATATTCTGATATCTTGACAGTATTTGATCCACGATCACAGACCATTGGCGACATTCAGATGCAAATCGCAGCTTTGACAAGTCACTCGTCAATCGAATTAGTCAAATCACCCCGGCCCGAAGATATCAAGATTATGGCCGAATGCGGTCAATTGTTGGCAGCCGATGTTAGACTCGATAGTCTTGATATTGAACCAGCGCTTACCGTGACATGCCGTACAAAGAAGTGAGCCTCTTCATTATATGCTTCGAACTAACTAAGTGATGGGTGTCTGGCAGACCGAACCGGGATGACAGCAAATTGCAGCAACTCAAGATACATTTTGGCGATTATCATTGGCTGATTAAAGGTGAGTCTCAATACATCTGCGCTAGTCACATACTTAGGAAGAAATTAGTTGCGATGGAATACCCGCTTACACTTCTCTCCATCTTTGATCGGCTGGCGGAAGTAGCGCCTAAAGGAATGAATCTGAACCCTGTTGATCATTTTCTGTTACATGGCAAACACGATTCTTTCAATACAGATATGGTACGTTGAACCTTATGGTTCTGCATACGGCAGCTCATGTTGTGATGCGTAGCTCAATGATTACACAAGTTTCGCTACGGGAGCTACCGATTTCTGTAAGTCAAAACCTCGTAAAAGATGTTGTTGCTCAATCGCTCGCAGATGTGATGCCGATCAGGGCGTATCACTTGTCGATCATGATTGAGGGTGAAGATGCGATTCGTCCCATTGAAGGTGAGTTGTTGTGCTATTGCATTGATGAGGTTTCAATATACTCTACAGTCGATCGAAGCATCTCTATTGGCAGTCTAGTTCGCAGATTTGAGCGGTCAGTGTTCCTCTGTTGAACTCTATCACCCAGTACTGAGTTTTGCAACAGAAGCGAAAACTGGACAACCGATTCAAGACGTATTCTTATCCAATCAAGAGACACGGACTCGACTGTCCAATGGTTCGATTTGGATCAGACAGATTATGCGGAACCGTTCTTCAGATACGCGGAATGCGATGACGTTGTGGCTTTCGAAACGTCAGTAACGGTGTTTGCGATACTGATCCCGAAAGCTGAAAATTATCTGTCAGAATCATCTGGATTGACGAACCTTCACCTGAAAAGAAGCCACGTAAACACAAAAGTACAGCAGGACCAGGTCGACCCAAGAAGTACAAGAAGATTAAAGATGGGTTGGATTTCTAGAGAGGTTGTATTGTCCAAGAAGATCATTTCCTTCTACTGTACATTTTCATGTACCATCATCGATTTCTCGCAAGACAGCGTCCTCAGAGGCTTACAGTCACTGAAGCGAATCAGAGCTTACCTAATATACCTGATATAGTTGCCCAAGCACGTTAATAAGTTTAAGGTCCCGCATTGGCTCTCTGCTTGTTCTTGAGACACCATAGAGGCCGCAGACATGGTCGGCATCTTCCAGCTGCACCAATACCTTTCAGAGCGACAATTGATACGCGAGCTGCCATTATCCGCGCTCTCTCAGACTCGTCTCGGCATTGATGCTGGCCATTACATCGACTTGCTGTTGTCTGATCCTGCTACCAAGGAGCCAAACGTCAATGCCTTAGGAGGTGTACCTTCTGCGCTGGGAGGGAAAATAGAGGAACATCTGCGAACGCTCGAAGTCAACAAGATCAAACCAATCTTTGTCTTCTCTGGTCTAGGTGTTAGGCAGCGTGAGAAGCCTCTGAGCAATACAGATGAGGTCGCTCAGAAACCTAGCAAGAGGCAGCTGGCTTGGGAACATTACGAGAAGGGACGGATAGAACAGGCTACCATGAACTTCAGCGCTGGGTCCAGCACAACCTACAAGGATATCCTGCGCTTTGTTCACAGGAAGTTCAAGCATCGCAATACCGAATTCATGACAGCACCTTATTTGGCTTCAGCTCAGGCAAGTTGCTTAATGTAGCATAGCAGAGCTTCTGCTTATGTAGTGTTACAGCTGGTCTACCTCGAACGCCATGCCAAGTCATATGTCCACGGCAGTTTCGCAAGCAATGAACTTCTTCTCTTCGAAGGCGCAGAACGAGTTATCCTCTCTATCAACTGGACCAATGCAACTTTCACCTTTGTACAAAAGGCCGACATTCTGCGCGACCTCAATCTTACTTCTGATCAATTCCTCGACCTAGGTCTCTTGGCAGGCTTCGATCACTGTCCGACTTTCCCCATCTTCATGCCCCATGACTTTTCTTTCCGCGCGGCGCACAGCATTATACAACAATTCCGATCCGGTCTTCCAGCAGTCTTACAATACAGCGAAACGAATCCTTTAGTCAAAGCCGTTTCCTACACCGAACTCTTCACTCGAGCTCGATCACTCATCAAGTTCTCGCTAGTTTTATCAGCAGGTGAAGATCCAGGCAAAGTCCTACCTCTTTCTCTAGCTTTCCCTACCACACCTTCTACTACTACTGGATCAGACATCCCTTCTGATTTACACGACGTCTTCTCTCATCGTTTACCGGACGAAATCTATTTCCAATTATGGAGAGGCTTGTTTGGAACGACTGCTTTAGATGCTTTGGCTAGTGGATTTTGGGTAGACGAACCTCCGTTATGCACTGGAGCAACAGATGATTACAAACGATTCTTGAAGGAAACTTTGACGGAACATCCACAAGGTCCAAGATGTGTTGCTTTAGGGTTGTTGAGTTCTGTTCTGAATCCATTCTGGGGTAAAAGACAAGTGGTACGTAGTGCTACCTAAGCTTCAGTCTCAAGACTGATACAGCACCGGTATTGCTTACAGGTTGGGGTTTACTACTTTGAAAGCGGTCAAGGAAATCAATCTACTATCCCGCACAATTCAGCGTCAACGACCAGTGTAGTGCAAAGAGTCAACAGTTGGAATGTGAGCTTGGGTATAATTGAAGAAAATCTGAGCAGGCAGAATGTGAGTGACGTGCTCTTCGTCGCACTAGAAAACTTGATAAGAATGTTTGGTATAGTCTTCGACGATCGATCTTGCGCTCTGTCTGGGTGCTACGCAAAATTCGAAGCTTGCTGGCCAAACTCGAACACCCAAAGCAGCTCGCGTACGTAGTCTACCTCAATCTGGCTACCACACAGCCTGAACAGTTGTAATCGCGCGTACAGGTATTGGAGAAAAAGGATGAAATCGTAGCTAATACTCTATGGCGCTTCCTTGAACTCCGCGGTTTCCTGAATTCATCGCACAACCATACAGCGCACGCTAAAGCGCTATACCTTTCCTTGCAAGAAGCAAGAGTCAACGATAAATTTCAAGAACCTCTGTATTTGGCTTTGGAACTGCTTCGAGCCAATGTACTTCACGCAGGCAAGTTTGGCGGCAAGATCTTGTCTGGAGGTCCGAACTATGGTTCAGGTGAGTTATTACGTAGTTGCTAGTAGAACGAGCTGATATACGAGGCGCAGACGCGGATCAGAAAAGCATGCTACTTGTTCTGAGAGTCACAAGTATAGTACAAATCACTACAACGGTTCGTCAAGTTACAGGTCGCTCAGTCTGCGTTACTGATCGGCCTTTATCCTTACGAACAGACCGCAGCCTGGACAGGACCTCTTTCACGCGAATTACTAGTTTTCAACTCTTTCCTACGCGCTCTTAGTCGTTCAATTCGCGCTTTGGTGGAAGCGACAACAGCCCATATGCTTCTCCGAGCGGATGCACGTCGGTCTAGAGAAGATTACCTCGACATTGCACTCAGTTTACCTTTCCAATCCGATACCTCAACAGGAATGGGTATTGTAGTGAAAGGCTATTGCGACGCGGTCAGGCATATGAGTTTACAAGTTCCTGGCGGAATGACTGGAGAACAAGGGAATGAACTGAAAGAAGCTGCGGTCGAAATGTTGGATCAACCATTTGGTGCAAGCGTGAGAAACGTCAAGGGAGAACTCGAGAGAGGTTTTAGGTTCTGGGATACGGTCAGTCATTCACGCGTTATTTCCGTGGATTTCAAGGCGTCGAGAAACTGATCGGGACCTTTTTTTTCATTTTCGGGAAACAGGTTTGCAGCGCCGTCAAAGTCTTGAAAGCTGAAAGCGCGATAGCACCTGAGCTTTACAAGCAATTTGAAGATGCGGACGTTCTGTTGAAGCAATTCAGGTTGAAGTGAAGTCCAGTGCAAAAGGGAATGGGTTTGCACCTCATTTGTCAAATGACTTCAGTTGGGCGAACCGATTTTTGACTTTCGTCTTGAACCAAAACCTAACACTTTCAAACTTGCTCGCCCAAGACGTCTGGCAGACGTGTACTGCTATACCTATATCCTGCTACATCCCTACAGCCTTGAACAGGCCTTACATTCGCTTCTCAAAACCGTACATTCCTTGAAAGTCCAGATCGCCTTTGAATCGCTCTAGAAGCGTGTAAATCTACCTAAAAGGTGATTGCTAGCCCATCCCCTACACTCATGACCTAAGACTGACTTGCTTTGACGCGATTTGTAGGAATTCTTCGTTCCCCCTTGTCATCAAACTACTTTTCGACATGGCAGCAACAATTCCAGCTACTCCTGGTCTCTTGCATCCTTCCATGTCTCAAGCTTCATCGTCCTCATCTCCTGCTCTGGCTACCCCAGCTCAAGGCAGTGGAAATGGTCATCAAGCTCAAATTCTCGTCTCTTCGCCTGGCGCGCCCTTCAACACTTACACAAAGGCAATCCAACAGCCCGCCTTTCATATGGCTGGTAACGATTTGCAACGCGTCAAAAGCCAAAATGACATGTCTTCAGCTCAAATGCCAGCACCTTTCGGTATGCCTTTCCCGATGATGCGTTCAATCTCTTTCCCGATGCTCCCTTTACCTGGTCAACATCCCATTGGCAACACTAATACTGCTATTACTGGTCTGGCACCGTACCCTGTCGATAACCGAAGAGCTGTCTCAGCTGAACCACCTCATTCCGATGAATTCTATCAACCTCTGCCGGCTATGCCTTCTCCTCGAAGAGGATCACAAGCTCTCTCTCCTCCAGCTGATATGGGCTTCGGTCTTGGTTTCGCCTTTGGATCTTCACCTGCAAGAGCTGGAATGAATCAATTCGCTCAAATGATGCAATTCGCTTCGTCACCTAGAAGTAGGGCAAATCTAATGAATGGAGGAGGTCAGATGCAGGCTTTGAATCCTCAAGAGGTGGATACTTCATACGTAAGCTTCTCGATAACGAAAGACGCGTCGAATACTCATCGCACTAAATAGTTTCAACCCACAAACAACGCACACACTCAATTCTTCGCCGAAGCTGCCGACAGTACATCAAATGGCGCGTCTAGCTCGAAGCAAAAGAAGAGGAAACGTAAATCATCGCAAAATAGTGCTCCCGAAGCCAAACCAGAAGAACCTGCGCAAGAGAATCCCCAAAGCTCACCTTCGCCTTCTGTTCCAATGACTTCTTCGAGCCGAACATCTTCTTTGCGCGGTTCTCCACCTCCTGCCAATCAAGCAACTTTGCCTACTGCTCAAGATTGGCTGCCTCAACGCGTAGTCAAGGCTACCGGTGGTCGCAAGAAGCATGCTGTTGGTTCTTCCGACATTGGCAACTCGGAAGATTCAGATTACCAACCTGAATTTCCTGTTCTTCAAGGCAATGCCGCACCTATTTACAGACCTGCTGTACCTCTTCCTCCTCATATGCCCAAGATTGCTCCCGCGCCAAAGAAGCAAAAGAAAGCTGCTGGACCCCGCAAAGCACCTGCGCCTGCTGCTGGCAGCTCGGATGCAGACTATGCTGGAAATACTCTTCCCCCTCGAGACAAGTCGCAGAAGCCTGCTTACAGCTATGCAGCTTTGATTGGTCAAGCTATCCTCAATGATCCAGAAAAGAAGCGTTCGCTAAACGATATTTATCAATACATTATGGACAACTATCCTTTCTATCGCAAAGAAGATGCGGGTTGGCAGAACTCCATTCGTCACAACCTCTCTCTCAACGAATGCTTCATGAAAACCATCCGAGATGCAGACAACCCAGGCAAAGGAAGTTTGTGGGCTATTGTCGAAGGAACAGAACATCAATTTGCCAATGGTGGTTTCATCAAGAAAGGTGGTGGAAGTGGTCAATCTTCCAAAAAGAAGGCTGCCAAAGCGGCAGCTGCAGCGGCTGTCTTGCCTATTTCTACTTCTATCACTCTACCTTTACCTCTGCCTCCGTCTCTTGCTGGTGATGTCGCGCCCCCTCCTCGCAAAAAGGCAAAGAAGGCAGCAAATAAAGCGGATGACGCTGAACCTGCCTTTGCTGTTGAAATTGACCCAGATTTGGAGAAACCACAAGCAGCCGACGATGGCGAGAAACGACCCAAACGAGCGGCTGCACAAAAGAAACGGATCGAACTTCCTCCTTCAGATGACATTGATATCGAGATTGAAGGTGAAGCCGATCCTGATGAAACCATCAAGCCCAAAAGTCCTGTTCTTCCGCCGATCGATGAGTTTGCTCATCTGACCAAAGAATTCTTGGCTTCACCTGAACACCCAGCTAAGAGGCGAATGTCGATCGTTGAAGGTCAACAACAACATCATCATTCAGCACCGTTCCCAGCCAGTCAAAGTCAATGGTTCTTACCTCCTTTGCAACTTGCAACTGGTCCATCTCCCTTTGCACCAGCTTTCGATCCTATCTTCACTGCTCAATTCGATAACATGCCTTCTCCTGGAGGTCACTTGAGAGGCAACTCTTTCTTACCTGGTATTGGATCCCCGCTTCGCAAATCTCAGCAAAGAGCTGGTAGCAGTCCTCCTCGTCTAACAAACAAGAAGAAGGCTGGCTCCGACAAGGAAGGCGAGGATGGATCTGCTTCGGAAGTCGATTCTCCACTATCCAGCACAGACGGTTCACCTGCTTCTCCTCCTCGCAGCCCACACAGAAGAAGTAATAGCTTATATGGTATCTCTGGTCTAGGATCAGCTGCCTCTTCTTCTCGAGCTCTACAAAACATTCAAACCACTCCTAAAGGTCATCAACGTCAATTCACTGGATTCAGTACTCCAGGTCGAACTATCCTCAATTCAAGCTTTCAAGCTGTCTATGCTGCTGATCCATACGATTACGGTGGATTGGTTCAATCTGAGTTGGATCGAATGACTGAAGATTCCAGCTTCGCTTCTTCTGCTGCTACCACTTCTGCTTCCAACTTCTTCAGCGATGGATGTTTCAGCACTTCACTCATGTCAACTCCAAGATTCTCTTCTGCTGGTAGTGGAAGTGGTCATCACAGAAGAAACAGTTCGATTGGCGGAGTCTATTTCTCACCTTGGTGAAGCATCTCGTGTCTTTTTCTCTCTCTCTCTTTTGAATCGTGTGCAATCATTCGGTATCTATGGCTGGCTCTGGGTTTTAATAGTGTTTCTTAATATTTATATTTGATGATGTACCGGTTTTCTGTTATGTTGTACGTTTTTTTTGTGATAGTTCTTTGTACAGTGTGGTATTATGCAATTCGTATGCTTTTGCTTCTCGTTTACGCTTCTCCTCACAACCTTTACTACTTTACCCCGCGTTCTTGCCTCTCGCTGACTAATTTTGGGACACAAAGCTTGGACAGCAACTATTCAACATGTCACAATTCGATGTTGTGAGTCCCTGATTAGCTCTAGTGCTATACAAAGCTGATATCTTCGAGCAGAGCAACCTCTTCTCAGTCAAGAACAAGACTTGTGTCGTGCGTCCGAATATAATTCACATGCATTCCATTTCAAAAGAAAAAGCTTATACGGAGTTCTATGTGAATGTATAGGTCACTGGGGGTGGATCTGGAATTGGTTATATGATTGCTACTGCTTTCGTAGCTAACGGATGTCACGTTATTATCGCATCAAGGAAAGAAAAGCAATTGAAAGATGTGCGTTAATTACTTCGCGAATAAGGGTATGAGGACATTGAGCTGACGCACGTACCGATGGATCTGTAGGCTTGCGATGAATTGAACAAACGAGGACCTGGCAAAGCGGAATATGTGGTAGCTGATTTGGGCAGCAAAGCCGGATGCGATTCTTTGTCTAACGAAGTCAAGAAGAGGGTGAGGATGTTGTTTGTGTTATGAATGATGTAGGACTAAATTGGTTGTATGCGTGATCAGGTCAAGAAGGTTCATGTATTGGTCAACAATAGTGTGAGTGTTGCTGCTTTGATTCTCTTTTGTGATTTTGACGGAGAATCCACTCACAGGGAGCAACATGGTTCGTTTCCGTTTACGAGATCTATGAATTCGTCTGACTTTAAAGCAGGGGAGCTCCATATGACAATGTTCCAGAAGCACAAGGATGGGACAAGATTCTAGCCCTGTAAGCTAATCACTTGTGTCTTCTGAAGCTTGCCTCAAGTGTCACGACAGGAACGTCAAGTCTCTCTTCTACCTCACTCAAGGTTTGACCGAACTTCTAGCGAAAGATGCAAACAATATCGGTAGGTCTTGACGGTATGTCACACAAATTCAGGTGTGCTCATCCTGCCAACCTACAGATCCTGGACGCGTGATCAACATCGCTTCCACAGCTGGTCTTGATGCTCGAGTAGAAGATACCGCTCTAGGTGCCAGTGGAACTGGTCTTTGGTCATACAATACTTCGAAAGGTAAGTTCAGCCTTACATCTATACATTACCAGATGATTGATAAAAGTATGAACAGCTGCTGCTATTCACCTTTCCAAGACACTCGCAGTCACTCTGGGCAAGCGTTATATTACAGTCAACACCATTTGCCCTGGTGGTAAGTCGTCGGTTCTCCTTTTCGGCGTCTTCAAGAGCTCAATATATATTGCAGTATACCCTAGCAAAATGACAGCATATGGAATAGCGCAGCACGAACAGCTACTTGCTGGTTCCCACCCAATGAAAAGAGTGTAAGGTATTGGTAGACCGAAGCAAAATCTGTGCTCAAAGTTGGCGATATCTTACAGTGGTACTCCTGAAGATATGGCTGGTCTTGTGCTATTCCTTTCCTCGAGGTAAGCTGATACTGTAACTCTTTTCCTCGACAATTCACATTGAATCACGTAATTAACAGAGCTTCCGCACATATTTCGGGAACTACTATCGAGACAGATGGTGGATCTCGATTAGCTGGAAGAGGCTGGGCCAACGAGAACAAGACTGTCAAACCAAAATTGTAGATCCTCGCATGTTCTGTCTGACGGACTACTGTTTTCGCGTGCAATAACGTAATACACAAGATGTCTAGTGACTTACATGTTAGATTTGACTTCCGATCTCCCAATGTGCTCTACATTTGATAAATCGGTTTATGTTGTTTTCGAGCGATCATGCCATGAGACTCATCACTGTGAGCCTGTAGCTCCCATGACGCTACAGTAGCTAATGTGAATGATTTGCAGTGGAATATCGTACGCCGTAGCTCCTTCGCTGCTGTTCTTTGCTCAACATATGTCATTTCACACAGAATGGAATCTCTACCATGCCCAAGTATCATCCGTGAGCTTACAAGTGGCTGGAAAGTCTCGCGAGACTTTACTCAAGACTAATCTGCAGCTGGCTCACCTGCAAAGGCTTTGATGAAATCCTGGACGAGCTTGGAGCAGACATCACTTGCGTTCAAGGTAAAGTTGCTTGCTTGCTTAGCTGGATAATGCTCCGTGCACTACTCATGTGCATGGAATGATCTATAGAGACCAAGATCGTCAAGCCCAAGATCACTAAAGCTATGGCTTGCCTTGAGAGATATGAAGCTTTCTTTTCCTCAAACAGACGAATTCCAGCTCGAGTATGATTCAATTCTGAGCTATATAATACCTCAGGCTGATTGCTATAAAGGGCTATTCCGGTACTGGTATTTTTACAAAACATGCAACTTGCATGCCATTGAAAGCAGAAGAAGGCATTTCTGGAACTCTGCAAGCGAACGATCGACCTCTCATCCCATCAAAAGATCGAGTAGGCAATTACCCATCCAGTTCAGCTATCGACGATCTAGATCTTTCAAGTCAAGAACTAGCGGATCTTGATACAGAAGGTCGAACTACTGTTGTTGATATGGGATTATTTGTCCTGATCAACGTCTATTGCCCTAATCAAACCAATGATGAACGTTTAATGTTCAAAATGGCGTTCAGTAATGTCCTGGAGGCAAGAATCAAAGCGCTGATCACTGCTGGAAGACAAGTCATTTTGGTTGGCGATATCAATGTGGTAGCTAACGAACTGGATCATTGCGAACCTTCTCGTTCTGGTGGTCCTGATGGATATATGGATACTATGCCGCGCAAATGGTTTCAACGCTTAATTGGACCAAACGGTCCTTTGACGGATGTCACTCGCTTGTATTATCCAAATAGAACTGGAATGTTTACTTGCTGGGAGACCAGAATCAATGCTCGTGAAGGCAATTATGGAACCCGATTGGATTATATTTGTGTCACTTCTGGTCTATTACCTTGGATCAAAGGAAGCGATATCATGAACACTATCAAAGGATCAGATCATTGTCCCGTTTATGTCGACTTCCATAACGAGCGTACTCTGGAGGATGGAACAGTTCAGCAACTTTGGCCCTTGATCAACCCGCCAACTCGCGTAAAAGGTGGTCCGATACCAGAAGCTCCCGCTTTCTCAGCTCGCAATTACCCAGAATTCAAAGTACGCAAACTGTCATCAATGTGGAACAAACAACCCAAACCATCTCCGTCGCCTTCACCCAGTCTAGCGCAACAAGGTCCAATGCTTAGTCCAGAAGAGGAGCTTTCGGTTGATGCTGCTCTGGCCAAATTGCACGCTTCTTCCGAAGTTGAAGTACCGGTTGTCGATCATTCTCAAGCAAGTCCTGTACCCGTAGCATCTACTTCGAAACTACCTACGCCAAAACCAAGTCAACCTTTATCCCAATCTTCTTCTCAAAAAGTCAAGCCTCTTCCTGCTCCATCTTCCTCTCTCCCTGCTCCATCCTCATCTTCCGCAGCTAAAGGCAAAGGCAAATCACCCGCTGCGGCAGAGCAGAAATCTATTTCCAGCTTCTTTGCTCCTCCGCCAAAGGAAAAGAAGAAGAAGAAGAAACGTAAAGCTGAATATGTTGATGAGAGTGGGAGTACAAATCTGAAAAAGGCAAAGAAAGATGAAGTTATTCAATTATCTGGAGATGATGATCAAGGTGTTCTGAATGGAATTACAGCTGGAAGTCAAGATGATCGAATAGAGGAAGTTGATGCCGTTGCGGTCGTCAATAGCGCTGAAGCTTGGTCTGCTATATTCAAAAAAGAACCTGCTCCGCTGTGCTTTCACGCGAGTCTTTCCTTTTATCGTCTATACAAATTATACTGATGTGTTTGTTCTAGGATGAACCGTGTAAAGAATGGCAGACACTCAAACCTGGTCCGAACAAAGGTCGAAAGTTTTGGCTATGTCAACGCCCGGTCGGAGAAGGACACAAGTCAAAGACCAAAACGCTCACTCCGCATCGATGCGATTACTTTAAATTCTCGACGGATGTTGCCAGTAGGTCTTGCCTGCTGTATGTAATGTCTCGTTGATCTTATCTTCGTACAGGGCCTTATGTGGTCAGTGACGATGCTAAAGCACGCAGAAGTAAGGAAGAGAAATAGTAACCGTCGAAGGATATCAAGCTAGAGAAGAATTACACGAACGGCCTATATGCAGCTGGAAATTATTGGAAAGAACGAGGAAGATATCCGCACGAAGGAACAGAGGGAGATTCTAGGGTTCTTTGAGGTGACCCCAGCATTGCGAAAGATTTATGTCTCATATTTAGTCAGAAAAGCTGATCTACTGAAAGGTATCGAAACATTTATCACGCATAGCATGCATGCAAAGAAACACTTATGTCAGTGTCATTCTGGTGCTGCTCTTCATCTTGGCACCGCAATGAACATCAAATTGTCGCACAACGACACCACGCGCGAGAGCAAGAAACGTCTTTCGCTCCCAGTTATCCATGTCGCAAAGATACTCTTCGATCTATCGCTGATGTCGTGCTGATGCAGCTACATCTACTGTAGCGACGTTGGCCTACAGGACGCCAAAGCGCCAACGTCGGTTGAGCTGTAACTCCAGTGGATTTTGCAAATCATGGGTCAATGTCTCAGTGCATCTAGATCAACTCCGCTCCGCCGACTGTTTTGCACATGCCGCTCTGGCTGCTCTTTTCCGCATACTACCTCCCAAGTCGTTTTACGCGTTTCCCACTCTCTGTCGTTCGTACACTCTGCCCAGAAAGATGAAGGCATTCAATACCTGGTACCGAGCGCTGGTCGCTTGCTATCTCATTACAACTTCTTTCAGTCAAAAGCTTGGAGAACAGTGTACGCCCACAAGTGATTATTCGTCGTTCTATTGTGATCCCGGATACTCGTATGCCCTTTTCAATTTTGGAGGGCAAATGGCTTACGAGTGGCCTCCTTTGCGCGTTCTTGATATCGTAGATGCAGTAACAGATACTATGGTGGAACTTGCAAATCTCAAGCAGGTTCAGGCTGCAATACGGTCCTTGATTGCTACGATTTCGGTTACGGAACGTCTGTCCAAATACACATTCCATATCCGACATCGACGCTGATCTTTCATTAAAGGCCCGATAATCAGATTCAGTGTATTACTGGCAAATGCAGATTCTCGGCGGGCCAACGCTGCGGTCTCGACTTGAGACCTCAAGCTTGCACAACTGGCTATTGTATGCCAGGAGCACATAGTGAGCCGTTTTGGTCTATCGCCAGCCTAGAACATGCCCAATCTCCTGTTCAGGCTATAACCAAGGAACCTGTGCAGCCACGCTCACCGCAGGCGCCTCTTGCCAAAACGACAGTAAGTATTTCTTCTCGACCTTTTTGACAACGAGGAAGAGCTCAATGTATTGTCAGGTGACTGCAAATTCAGCCCTGATTCGGATCTCACATGTCAAGGGAATGTTTGCACAACATCGACCTTAGGAGCTGCTTGTCTATCAGACAGTAGTTGTGCCTCTTCCGATCCTTCAAATCCAACCTACTGCGTAGATGGAGCTTGTAAGGGTTCAGCAGGACATGGGTGTCAATTCTTTTCAGCACAGCAGCAATGCCTCTCCGGTACTTGTTTGCCCTCAAATGGGGTATTCAGTTGCGCAGCAGGAAATTTCGGAAATACTTGTCGCAGGGACAGGTCAGTCGATCGATCGACTATGTGTTCTGATAACGTTTCTGATGACTTCCTTATATATCAGTGACTGCTCCAACGGAGGGGTCTGCAATGATCAAACGTGTCAATATGGATTACCTGGCCAAAGCTGCCCAACAGATACGAACAATCAATGTGTCGTTGGCAGCTGTTCAGGAGGAACCTGTCCTCTAGCTGGGTCTTCGCAATATTGCTCTGCAAACGAACAATGCAAAACTGGCAGCTGTAATCTTTCCTCCAAGCAATGTCAACAGGCGCAAGCTGGTGGAGGGTGTTTCTCTGATGGAGATTGCTTCAGTAATCGCTGCTCTAATGGAGTATGCCTCCAATCAAGTCAAGGCGCAACTTGCAGTGTCGGATCAACGGACTGTCTCAGTGGTTATTGCTCAGCATCAGGGTCCGCACAACAGCAAGGCAACGATTGTTCGCTTTCAAGTGCAGACAGCGGTTCATGCACCTGCACATCTTCGTCATCCGGCGCGGCTTGCCTCAACAGCGGAGACTGCTCGAATGGACTCAACTGCCTTCGATCGGGCTCTTCCAGTACTTGTGGATCTTGCTCTTCGACAGAACTATACAACGCTCAGCAACAAGTCTGCTATACACCTTCTCAAACCAACAGCAACTGTGGCAGCCAGAACCAAGTCTGTCAATCACCTGCACAATGCGCTCCGAACGCTGGAAGTCCCGGCGACTACTCTTGTCAAGTTGGGTGTCAATCGAATGGCGATTGCAACGCTCCAATGGTCTGCATCCAGTCAGCTTGCAGTGCTTGTCCTAATGGTCAATTTTACAACTCCGATGCAAAAACATGCGTGCCAAATAGGAGCAGCCAGTATGTATGTCTGTACAATTCTGACTGCAGCAGTGGCTCTTGCCAGGGAGATGGCGCATTCTATATCACTTTACCCCCCATCTTTCCCGGATATCCTAGCGATACATCTTGCAATAATGTTCAATGTACCTGCCAGGCTTCTCAACAAGATGGCTTCTGTAACGGGAACTACGATTGCCAATCTGGTCTTACATGCTCCAATTCCCAATGCGCTGTAGCCTCCCCTCCTCCCCCAGGTCCTTCGGCAAGGGCTCGATTCCGTTCTCGCATGCGGGATCGTCGCAACAAACTATTCTACGCCCGCTCTACTTGTCCACAGAATCTAACTTATTGTCCGTCGCTGGGCTGCGTAAATTTGCAAGATGAGATTCAAGCTTGTGGTCATTGCCGGAACGATTGCACGAAAGGGGGAAAGAAGTTGATCGGAGTAGGATGCTCTGAGGGACGCTGTGTTGCGCGTAAGTGACTACTCAGCAAAACTCTCTGGGCAACCCACTCATTTGACTTCATATTCTATAGTCGCCAAGATTTGAGTCCGCACAGCTGGAGTTTTTAGGTGCGGAAAGGCTCAAGATGAGTTTGCGTTGGGAGTGGGTGTGCTGTAGCGGTACTGGTCATTAGCAATATTTGAGCATACATGTCATTCAATGTAATCGTTAGCTTCCTCGGACAAAGTCGCAAAGCTTCTGTTGAGTGGGACAACTGAGTGTCACAGACGGTGTGCGGTAATGACACTAGAATTAGTCGAATTGATTGAAAGTGATAATGCAAAAAGATCTAGTGGAACATCATAGCAGGAGAAGAACATGAGACAAAAGAAGCGGAGAAGATTAATCTGCTGAAAAGTTGTGAACGATATCCTCGCTTCTGGGATCTAGATAAGTAGCGGCAGGGTAGGGCAGGAGTCTGAGCGCATGAAGCATAGATGAATGAGATGGGATCAAATACGTAGCCGCGCGTATATTGAGCATAGTTTGAGATCACCATTGGACATGCAAATATGTGACATTTATGCCTTGAGCCAGAAATTAATCAGAGCCTTTCATGAAGATACAGACCATACCCTTTTTTAGTATCAGTCAGACTTTCTGGCATCGACCTCTAGCCACTGCAGCACCTCATTATTCGTTCTCCAGCGCAAACCATCTATTTTAGTCGGCACAGCAGGACGAAGCCAGTCGAGCATGTAGTCGCCCTTGAACCAGTTTACTTTATCCATAACATCCTGCCTGAGGAAGATACTCACAAGCGCTAACCGAATATTTTCTCTTGGCCCTAGATCAAAGAGTCTGACATGTAGGGGTACTTTCAAGATATTCTCCTTCTCCTTGCCCATCACATAATATCGAGATGGATCCCATTTTTGAGTTGTCTGAGGAAAGCGCTGAACTCTTCGCTTGTAGCCTTCATACTTGCGCATACGTCTATCGCCCAGTTCAGCAGTGTCTTCGAAAGACTTATGAAGCAAGCTTGGCATACTCTATCTCAACTTGGAAAAGACCGCGCCTGAGATTTGAGATAGACATAGCGATCATCGCTAAAGCCACCAAGCTGACGAGTGTACCAAAGACACAGACAACAAGAGGAAGCATTCGAGGTCGAGCTAACATTGAGAAAGGTGAGAGTATAGGATCAGGTGTAAGGGATGTCCCCTGATATTTCTTGTAACAGTGGTAAAGCCCTCCAGCATACCGATAGACTGGTCCAAGGATCCAACTGCGTCTCTTTGACCACCACACATCCTTTCTTTAAGTAAATTCAGCTCGAGGTCATTAGATTGAATGATATCACAAGCTGACAGCCATATCGAGTCCCATTGATGTAAAGTCACTGTTACTAAATCTCGATACAGCAGTGGACCCAAATGATAGAGTTCATGTAAGACCAAGGGCGGGACAGCACATAGGAAGAGCAAGAAGTGTTTGAAGTTTGTAGCTAGAGAGATCTTATCATTGCACTGAGCTTGAGTCAGCCGGACGCGCGCAGAGAAGACTCACGCATGAATCAAACCAAACGCAATGATGATCCCTGCATGGAGAAGATCAATTCAAGCAGTAGACGTCTAGCAGAGCAGTAGCTACCATGCGACAGAGCATTGATCATGCGTCTTGCAATGTCTCGCTCTTGCTGGTTTCCAGCTACCATTACATTTACCCTCGAAGCATCGCACTACTTCGCCGTTCGGACTGACTTCGAGCGGATGGTCGAAATTGGCTGGTGGATCAAATGGAGGTCTTGCATGATCCGTAGGAGCGAATGAAATAGCTATGAAAGTCCAAGCAACCAGATACAATTCAAAGCAGCTGGACAATAGAAGGAATAGAGCAGCTAAAGGGCGATTTTGGATGTAGAGCAGATGCTCGCATGTGTCCCAGATTATTTTGGCCCCTACCACGAAGAGACAGAAAAGGCAGCAGGGTATGCTCTTGCGTGATATCTGATTGATGACATTACGCATGGACGTTCAAAACAAGGCTACTCTTCTCAAGATTGGACGTAGGGCCAGGTAGGGCAGCTGGCTCTGCATGATCACTGGCAATACATTACTACTACTTTATACTAGATACATATGTGTTTGTCCATTCAAATCCATGACATTGCCATACAAACCAAAGCCAAAGCCAAACCGACTTCGAGCTTGTTGGCAGATGAAGAGGTTGGAGCAACTGTAGGAGTTTGAGCTGGTACAATGATCACAGTTGCTCCCTGAGTCTTCGTAGCTGCAGATGTTCTCGATAAGCTTTGCGAGCAGTACTATCTGAAGGAAAATCTACGCACATCTTGCGACACTTGTGGAAACAACGACTGGTACTTCTTGAGTGATTGTGACCGTTGGAACCGGTTGAGAAGAAGTCATTTGTGCCATGCTGCTGGAAGAAGAAGCTGAAGCGCTGCTTGATGAGCGAGATTCAGATCTACGACAAGCCAAGCTTTAGTCTAGACTAGTCACAGAAGACGATCGCACTCACGCTGCAGAGCTAGATGAGGCGACGCTGCTGAGACTTGAAATGGCAGATGACGCAGATGAAACGGAGCTCATTGAAGCTTGCATACTGCTGCTGCGAGAAACAGCAGCCAAAGAGCTTGATGCTGATTCACTTGATCTAGACGCTGATTCACTTGATCTGGATGCTGATTCACTTGATCTGGATGCTGATTCGCTTGAGCTTGCAGCAGCCAGGCTAGAACTTGCGGATGAAGCTGAAGAGAGAACGTCGACGATACTGCTTGATGCTTCTGATGCGATACTGCTGGAAACCGAAGCAATACTGCTTGAGAGCTGTTCCGAAGAAGAAGAGGCTCCAGTAGGGACAGGAACGACGCCGCCAGGAAGAGAAGCAGAAGCTGAAGGCATTCCAGATGACATCATTCCAGATGACATTGCAGCTGAAGCGGATGCAGCTGAAGCCATGCTGACCATGCTGGCACTTGCAAAGACTATCAATCATGTATGCATAAGGACCGGTTTCCATTGCAAAAGAGATTGCGAACTCACCGGAACTCAGTTGCGACGATACAAAGGCAGACAAAGAAGGATCTGAGGAAGGTATGGCAGAGTTGATACCAACACCGCTGTAATACTTGCTCAATAAAATCCAATATACGTCAGAGAAACTCACACTGCACTACAGACCGATTGCAACGCAGTTTCTCCCGAGGCAATATCAGCAGCTGAGGCACAATTGTCGTTGAGACAAGTCGTGAAAGCTCTTTGGAAGTTAGGCGTCTAGTTCACTAATCAGATTTGGTTCTGAGAGTGTCAAACGGCAAAGACTACTTACAGCACAATGGCAAGCTGGATCATTCAGTCCACACTCTGGAGCCAAAGTAGCAGCTTCCCTGAATTTGACATCAATGCACAAGAGGTTGCATGCTGGGGCATCAATGGGAATTTGACGCTTCAAATGCATTGGGATTGCGTTGGCGAAGTTGGCCAAAAGGACGGCGATCACGATTGATTGCAGCATATCTGACTTGTGTGGGTGTAGAACAAGGAGCAACGGGTAGATGTATTGAAGGTGAACAAAAAAGTGGCTTGCTAAATTACGCGTTTGGTAATAGGCGAAGTTGGCAAACTTCGAGCTATAAGTAGTGTGCCTGCTTTAGGATGGTCCAGATCGAAGAGCAAGAAGCGATGCATGCGAGGGCTGTTCTGCATGGCGGTGCTTTCACAAGCTTCCTGAGTCAAAGTTGGAACTGGTACCTTGTCGAAGTCCCTCAGACTGTAGCCTAGGTAATCAGCTCAGCCTCTACGGTAGATAGATGCATGAGAGCCGCAGTATTGGCCAGTAGTAGAAATGTACACGAGACATCAATTGCAAAGTATTTCATCAGCTCGAAGAAGTACTCCTGCTGCAAAACGAGTGCTTCCTGCCTCTGGCTGCGCTCCCGATCCATTCCATATTGACTCAGCGTAGTCCTTGACTTTCCATACCAGTTCTCTGAAATCAAGTCGAAGCGTTCTTCCACCATCCAACTGTACACTTGCATTCAATCCTGTCAGAATCACTTGCAGCTGACCAGCAACGACTTCTTCCTCTTCTGAAACACCTCTCATGCCTAAACATAGCTCCAAGCTTTCGGGAACGAGAACTGCCAGAAAATGCGGCGAATGTCTTGATGCGTCCAACATGACAGTCAAGCAAGAGTAGAAGCGCGCGAGAGTCATAGACGAGAGCACGACTCCGTCAGCTCCAGCAGTGAATGTTTGTTGTGAGGCATCCCGCAAGTAAAGCCACATTCGATTGATCAGAGGCATCAAGAAGCATTCGCTTGCTATCAAAGCAAAGCGAGGAACAGTCGCATTCGGCTTCGAGGGCTTCTGACTTGGTTGGCGAAGGTGCCTGCCTACTGTCAGAAGCTTCTCTCGTGAAGCAGCTGGTAACCGTTCTGTCGTTTCTGATCGAGTATCTGCAATGCTTGTGTCCGCCAATACATTGTTTAAGGTATCAATGGTAGATATTGAAAGACTAGACCTCTGATCGGACGTATCTTGCTGAGTGCCAATCATTTTCCGATGAAGATTGTCAGGCAGAGTTTTGCTAGGGAAGGCAACAGCTTTGATGTTGTTTGCTATGGCTGGCGAAGGGAGACCGGCAAGTTCTCTGGTAGACAGAGCTAGTGCTGCAAGTACTGCCATGCGTTGAGCTATCGAGTACTGATGCAGGAAGAATTGCTCAATTAACGCGCTAGCAAAAATTAGTCAGCTATAGATATTGCGATGCCAGAATTAAAGCTTACGGAGCTACTTTCTCTGGACAGCCAACGAGCAACGCAACGAGAGCGTTTTGCTTGCGCTGATCAAAATCAGTCAGATCGAAATTATCTTGTAAGCCAAGCAGAGCAAAAGCAAGATCCACAGCATGTTCCTCTGTCACGCTTTATCTCAGGAATCGACCTCTGTCAGTAGTTATAGGGATTATTCACCTAATTCTAGACCCCAACCGGTCTTCTTCCTTATCAAAAGCGCAGCTTCTCGTAAGCCCACTTCCAGCTTCTCGGCATCTTCCGTCGAGCGCAATAGAGTGGAAAGATCAGCTATGTAGACAGGTGGTTGCACTTTCTTCTTTCCAGGTGTGAAATTACTTGGATCGTCAAGATCGGCATCGGATTCTTCTTCCTCCTCTTGGGGCATAGCATACGCTTGAAGATCATCTTCCGATTCAGAGAGTGTAGAAGAATCAATGATTTGTATCTTGGAAACAGGCTTGCTGTTGACTTTCTTGACTTTCTTTGGCTTGTCTGCGAAATTTTGGAGCTGTTGGACAGAGACAATAGTCTTGGCTGGAGAAGGTATAGGCGGGCAGAGATCTCTCAATTTAGCGCTATCCACGTCTTTGTCAAGTGTATGTGCCAGTAGATTTCGAAGAGCGAGACAATCTTGTTGCGCTTGCCCTTCACCAGTCCATATTTCTTTTCCAAAATCAAGGGGTGTGATTGTCGAATCGGCAGACAAAGAACGTTGAGAGACAATTTCGGCAGCAAGCATTCCCATTAAGCGAACTGGAGCGCGAAGACATGGGAGGTGTGTCTGGATAGCTTGAAGGAAAGAAGGTTTGGTTGAAGTGGATACAACTGCTGGATGAGATTGAGGCAGATTTCGAACAGCGAGCAAGAACATGGCAGTGAGATAAGAATGGAATAGCACAGGCGAATGCTCTATCACTCGGGCAGTCGACCAAACTTGCAAGACTTCATCCAGTAGCCATGCAAGACCTGCTGAAGAGTTTAGCTTTGCAGGCTGCTGTCAGTAGTAGATATACCTTTCTCGTTGTCTGATTTTCCCGGACTCAAAGACGCCCAGCAAACTATAACTCTAGCCCACACGAGCTGCCAACCCTCTTTTTGCAGGAAACATCTTCTCACTACCGTCCTCGCACTTTCGCCCTCGACACCTCGCACAACCGGACCAAAAAGCTGGTACATTAAGATCGCAACACTCTTGATACGCTGCGAATCTTCCCTTTGGGTCGAACAGGGTAGAATGTCAAATGGCATTATGCTATCATTCGACGAGATATGTTGACAGAGACTGTTTGCATAAGAAGCTAGATCAGTTTGAGGAAGATCTTGCATTGCTTTCAGCCATATTGTTTCTTCCATCTTTTCCAGACGAGGCCAAAGTCGAGGTAAGACCACATGCCAGAAAGAAGTATTCTTAGAACCGGGAAGTCGATGGTTGGTTAGGAAACCAACTCGAGCGAACTTGCTCAACACTTCTGTAATTGCCGGAACATCTATATCGGTAGGATTGGCCAAAAGCGAATCGAAATTTTCTGCTAAATTAGCCATATATGATGACCATTGCAGGTTCTCTGCAATAGAGACATTTGACAATTTTGATTGAGCGTTGGCGACTTTGGTAGGTACAGAGAAGAGTAGCTGTACAGTTTCTGTCCAGGTTGACCGATTCTTGAGCGTTGTTTCTGTAGAGAAGAGAGTAGGGTACAGTAGACCCAAAGAGTACGTTGAAGAGAGTGAAGAGAGAAGGTTACAACTAGTAGCGAACGTAGAAGTGTGCAGATTGTTGGAGGAGTTGACCAGCGCATGGGTTTTTGGCGACAGTACACTCAGAATAGTTGCATATCCAGACAAAGCTACCAAAGCTTGTATGTCTGACGATGCCTTGCTATCTAAAGAAGGACAGAACCATTGCTCATAAACTTGCTGGAAGAGGTCTTCTGCTTGAAGTTGCTCGTGCCAATCCAGATAGATAGTCTGTAGCAGCAGTACTTGAATACTTGGCAGGTATCGCTGTACAAAGACTGATCTAAGTTCCCTCGGTAGACCAGCCCAAGGACTTGATATTTGGCCAGAATGTAATTCCAGAAATTGTAAAGGTGGAAGTAAGAGGCTGCACAGCTCTTGCAGGCTAGCTATACGGCCGGATAGTGCCGTCTTGAGCTGTGTTGTCAGCTCTCGAAGCTGTTCCAAATCGCTCATGCGAAAAGACGGTCGCTTGACAAGACAGCCTTCCACCAAGGAAGAAGAAGCTACTAATTCGGTACACGGTTGTCCATAGCATACGAATGCATACACCTCAAAGCTTTCCATCAAATTCTTTTTGGTTCTGCACACTATGACAACCTGAAACTTCATACATTGGTTCCATCACTTGGAGAAGACTGAGAAGTCGACACTGGAAGGTATACTTAGAGGGAGGTAGAGCGCGAGAAGAAGAAGAGCTTACTCTCCACCTTTAGCAACAGCCCGTTCGTACGAAGGCATAGCTGATAGTTTCTTCCAGTAGGCAGCTATAGCAGGGTATTTGTCTCTATCTGGTAATGCTGATACAGGATATGACCTTTTCAGCGCGCAGTCACAGATCAATCACGCGCCCTACTGCAAATGACAGAAAAGCTTACATAATGATATCTGCAGCAGTGAATCTGTTGCCCACAAAGAATCCATTCTCTGACTTCTTGAGAGATTCTTCAATGAATTGTGTGTGCATCTTCAGCATAGGGTCAACAAGCTTGCTCATGATTCCACCAAAGATCAACCAAGCGATAGGTTTCAAAAAGAATGGCATGCGAGCCGGAATGATGGTGAAGATCATCTTCAGTATTAGAGGAAGCATCAAACTTCCTTCCGAATAATGCAAGAAGCTTTGGCGAATATAATCAGACCACGATCTCTTTATACAGCGAATGAACCCACTAGAGCCATTGTGCTTCCTCTTCCAAATCTGCAGTATCAGGACCAAGTTGAGTATTCTTGCCATACCGGCGAGTCAAGAATTCTACGATAGCACCACTTTCAGCCAAAGTGACGGTCTTGCCATTTTCTTCGACTGTAATGACAGGACTTTTGCCCAAAGGGTGCTATAATGGCATAAGGCACTATTTGACTTCAGTGTCAAGCAAAAAACTGACTATGCGAGTCAATTCCTTCGGTGCTAAGAGTGTTTCTAGATTGAAAGGTCAGCCTGAAATCGATGGCTACATAATGAGATCTCGTACCAGAGTTACGTTTGTACTCTTTGATCTATATGAGAGTCTGAGCCCGACTTCATTCACATCGTTTCGAGGCTCACTTCAAATGGCAACCCCAGCTCCTCACATAGCCAGACGATTCGCAGCGACCGAGAGTTTTCGAGATGATGGATGATCACTTTAGGACTGCTCATACTTGTTCAAGACGGAGAGAGAGAGAAGCAAGACAGAATGTGAATGCGACTCTTATCCTCAAACAGATACCAGATCAGGATCACTGTGTGGCTCTAAATGCACACAAATCTTAGTGGAACAAGCAGAAGGATATTTCGGATGCTGGGTCTGCTCGAACACGAACAACAGTCGACATCAAGGCGAAGAAATGCGCCATACAAAGCATTCGCGCACCCTACTGGTTTCACTCACTTTCTGTTATTAGCTCTGTGTTCGGCACTCTTTATCTTCGCCTTCCCTCTTCTGATGTATTTCTGGCTTGCGGTCATCGGATCATTATGCTACCTTCTTCGGTAATTCGGCCAGCAGTGCCCGCGATGCCTGTGTATCGAGGCATTCTCCCGTTCTCTTCTTTCTCCTTCTCTCCTCAAACCAGCTATGATTTCACTCCGTCTGCTCAGTTTGCTTTCTTTCGGTATACTCAGTCTTGCTGCTCCTACTACGCATCAAGCTAGACCTCGTATTAAGTGGGGCACATGTCCCTTCAATACCTCTTCCGCTCTCGATTGCGGAAGCTTGACCGTTCCTCTTGATTATACATCACCCACATCGAATGCAACACTCGAGTTGGAACTGGTGCGCGCAAAAGCTAAAGGCACCAGTCGAGGTTCCATCCTACTGAATTACGGTGGACCTGGAGAAGACGGTATACAGCCTTTCCAAACAGATTATGAAATCCAGGGAGCGTGAGTATTTACTTCCAACAGCTTGCGTCACCATACTGACGTACATTACAGTCTTACTGGCTTTCAATATGACCTAATCAGTCTTGTACCTCGGTAATACCTTTCTTGTTGCAGCTATTCATATTGACCTGATTTTACTAGAGGAACGGGGTACACTTTGCCCTTTGTTTGCTACGGCAACGGAACTCAACCAAGTAATTCTATCCTCACGACATTGACTACTGGCAATGCATCAAGCACGGCAGTGGATGAGATCTGGAAAAGTCAAAAAGTGTTTGCCGATGATTGTTACGCTCACGAAAATCAAACTGGATCTCTTATTGGCACGGCTTTCGTTGCCCGGGATCTGATGCAAATTGTGGATGCCTTGCAGGAAGACGGCCTGCTCAGATATTGGGGTAAATCTATTTCAATTATACATTAATCTAGCTGACAGCAAGATTTGGCAGGTGTCTCATATGGAACACTGCTTGGAGCTACTGTTGCTTCGATGTTTCCCGACAGGATTGACAGAATGCTTCTGGATGGTGTTGTGAATCCTCATGAGTATATGCTGAACCGGTGAGCATCGAATCTTCGGTAAAATAATGATGTCTCAAACATTTCACAGGGAAACTCAACTCTTCACTGATGCTGATTCTGTCTTTACTGGTTTCTGTACTCAATGCATCGAGAACCCAGACAAGTGCGGAAGTTTGGCAACCAATCGAACAGCTGCTCAATTGGAAGAGACCATCTATTCCTATATAGAAGGACTCAAGCTAGCTCCTATACCTCTCAACATCCCCGGCATTGGCAACTATTCCCTCACCTACAATCTAGTCAAACCTCTTGTCTTCCAAAACATGTATACTCCTGCTTCCTGGCCACAGCTAGCAGGCGTCATCAACGGTCTCTTGACTGGTGATGAAGCACCTATAATTCAATTCGCTGCTCCACTTCTTTCTGCTCCTCCTTCCGCAACTGATGCGCTCAAAGGAATTCAGTGCAGTGATTCAAGAGTGCGCGTCTCAGAAGAAATCAACATACTACCAGTACTGGATGCTCGATTCAAGTCAAGTAGGATCGGCGGAGATATCGATACCGATCTAGTGTTGGCTTGCGCTCAATGGAGGATGGATGCTAAAGAGCAGTATAGCGGCAATTTCAGCGTAAAGACTAAGAATCCCGTTCTCCGTATGTAATTTCTTCAGGTCATTTCAATCCAGACGTGCTGATGGACCAATCAGTAATCGGAAACACTCACGATCCTATAACACCTCTGATATCTGCTCGGAATACTTCAGCTGGTTTGGAAGGAAGTGTTGTATTGATCCAAGATGGCTATGGAGTGAGTTCAAGGACAAAGCTGACTCGAGACTTCAGCTGACGACCTTGTAGCACTCTGCAAGCAATCAAGCCTCTCGTTGTACTGTCGACGCTATTCGTGCCTACTTCATCAACGGAACTCTGCCCTCTAAAGACACTGTCTGTTCTGTCGACGCTGTTCCTTTCTCCTCCGATATCGGTTGGGCAGCTGTCATTGCACCGTATCTTGCTGCAGCCAACAACAGCATGGCCTATACTGTCAACAATGGGACCAGCGATGCTTCGCAGGCTTCGAGTGCATTGAAGATGCTTGTTGCTCTGGGAGTTGGTATCACTGCATGGCTTGTCTGAGACTCGAGTGGATTGATATGGACTTTGATGTATATAGCAATGCAGTACTAAGAGTCACGTAGTGATACTCACCTGATCAAGCTCTGTCTTGATCATGACGAGTTGAATCCGGTACTGTCTTTCTCGCCCAGACACAAATGTCAAAATGGTGCTTCAGCTACAGATGGCATGGCTGCAGTGCCGTTCTCTCTTGTTTGTTGTGCTCTGAACTGTCTTAGCTACGTTGCGGCAGCGGATCGAATCACTGCATGCCGCGGTTCGACGAATTTGCGCTGGTTTGCTTTGCTCCCTCATTCTCTGGTAGTCGCCTGTCTTCTCCTTTTTAACGCTGTACTAAGAGTCACATTGCATGAAAGCTCGTGTGAACATGCTGTTATCACTTCACGATGAGATGCTTTCTTCTCCCTTTGATGACTCAACGTAATCCTTCTGTATGGAGTTCTTATTCTGCCTGGATTCTGCTCACTGTCGTAATGCCGTGAGCCAGCAGATGTGGACAGCTGGCGATCCTTTGATTGTCACAGCCAGTTATTGTCAAAAGCGTGTGCCTTCTGTCTAGCCTCACAAGCTTCTTCTATACACACCAAGCACAAAAAGCTAGCTCTGTAATTCTCCCTCTCTTCTTCTTCACTACCTATCGTATCCTCTTCCCACTTTCAACCATGTTCAACAAAACGCTATTCGCTTTCGTCAGCATTGCTGCTGCTCTCGTGACCGCTCAAGATGCTCCAACTCTAGGAACTGATCCAGTCTCTACTTGCTTGGTCAAAGCCTGTGGTCGCGAATTGACTGCTAATGGGTAGGCATATTCTGTGCGATTTCGTTACTATAGTTGACACTCTGTTCGCAGGTGGTCTACTTTGACCAAGGGAGGCCGCAAGCGAGCTGCTCTAGCCTCCTGCGATGCCTACACCGGTTGTGTCAGTCAAATCACAGATGTTTGATGTGATGGCTTAACGCATCCAACTCAGCTGGCTTCCGATCCTTGTGGTGCCGATGTCAAAGAGGCTGACATGGTCTCTTTGGGCTTCTGCACTGCTGGCGCTGTTCAGAAGAATGCTGCATCCGATGCAGCATCCGCTACTTTGGGTACTGATCGTGAGCACTCTGTCGGAGAGAGCAATCCCTTGCTGATGTTATCTCAGCCGTCTCTGTCTGTATGGGTAAAGCTTGTGGTCAGGAACTGACTGCCAACGGGTATGTTCAAATTGAAATTGCCTGTGACCGAACACTGAACGAATTCTGTCAACAGGTGGTCTCCTCTCGTGAGTTCTGATTACTCTGTTTATTTAATCTTCTGAGAGATTGTGGCTGTAGACGAAAGGTGGTCGCAAGAGAGCTGCATTAGCTTCGTGTGATGCTTACACCGATTGTGTGAGCTTGCCTGTTTTTCCTTCTGAATGCGTACTTATGCACTACTCGTAGTTGGCTTCCGATCCTTGCGGCAAAGACGTGAAGGAGAGCGATCTTACTTCTCTGCAATTCTGCACCGCTACTGCTACCCAAGTCAATGCTGCCGACGACACCTCTTCAGCTCTCGGAAGCGATCCTACTTCACAGTGCGTTGCCAAAACATGTGGTTCTCAGTTGACCTCTATGGGTTGGTCACCTTTGGTGAGCAACTTTTTTATTGTCTTCTAGCAAATGCTCATATCCTATTTGTGCCAGACCAAAGGCGGTCGTATGGCTAAGCGCGCTCAACTCTACGCTTGCTCTTTGCTGGACGACTGTTTGGGTGTACCTCTATCGATCTAAACCGAGAGACATTGATTGACTCTTTGTTGCAACAGACTGATCCTTGCAGCAAGAACATCAAGGCATCTGATCTCGAAGCTCTACAATTCTGCTCTCAAGATGGACCAACTCAAGTCAATGCTGTCAAACAATCTGGCTTTGCAACTGCCTCTGATGGTTTCGTGACCCAGTTCGTCGCGCCCCAATCTTTGACTGGCGCTGCTGCACAAGCCACTCCACAAGCTGAAAGCAACGTTGCCGGAGTTACCACTTCTTCGGCAGCTACTCTTTTGCCTGGCGCTGCTGTTCTTGCCAGCGCCTTCGCCTTCTTCTTTTAGGAAGAGTTTGCAAGCGATCTACAGGGCTGTAGTCTTGTCGAATCGCGCACTGTATATGCAGACAGGGATACTTGTAGTCTTACTTCAAAGTCAGGGTCTTCTTTCATATTTGTAAAATAGCTACGCTCTCTCGGGGTTTCAAAGGGAAATGTAACACTCATTTGGTTGTCCTTGCTGAGCGCACTGCGTCGATTGCCCATCACTTAGGAATGCAATGCAAATCGAATTATTGCTCCATTTGCTGATCGCCCATATCTCCAGGCTCGTTGCCCAACGGTGAAGGTCCCTGCCCTCCACCTTGCTTTCTGCGAGAACTAACTATATCATCCAGTGAATTTATACGTCAGCTGTAGTGTCATCCAGCAAAAGAGTCAAAGACTTATCTCTCAGTATCAAACAAGCAGATTCAATCGCAGTTTTGATGATTTGTACCTTGACAGCAGCTGATTCCATAAGACCGTACTCCTTCATTGATACAACTTTGCCTGTGTTGCCATCTACTCCAAAGTCGTTTTGTCCAGCAGCATGTTTTGCCTAGAAAGTCGATATTAGCCAGTGACCTGTGGTCAAAGCGGGAAAGAGCTCACCCTCAGTTGAGTCAATACTCTCATAGCATTCCCACCAGCATTTTGAATCAATGTCCTAGGGATAACTTCCATAGCTTCGGCGACAGCTTTGAAAGGCCATCCTTCAACTCCTTCAATGCTTTTCGCTCTTTTTGCCAAACCAACAGAGATAGCCATCTCAGTCGCACCACCACCAGGAGCTAATCTAGGATCGAAAACCACATTCCTTGCAACACCCATTGCATCAGCTAAATTCCTATCTATTTCATTGAGGATATCTTTTGAAGGACCGCGTAAGAGGATAGTGCAAGCTTTTGGTGATTTGCATTTAGTGAGGTAAGTGAAATATTCGTCGCCTAATTTGTTGATTTCGAAAAGACCGCATTCGGTTCCTACATCTGAAGCGCGCAGATCTTCAATTCGATTGACAATGGTTGCTCCTACTGCTCGTGCGATACGATTGTTGTCTGACTTCCTGACTCGACGAAGAGCGGTGATGTTTGCTTTGAGAAGATGATGTTGAGCCAGGTCTGATACAGATTAGTATTAGCGCAATCCTGATGCAGCCAAAGCCAATGCTGACCTGATACACCCTTTTCTGTGAATACCAGATCAGGCTTGAACTCTATAATCTTGTCACACATCGTCTTGATTTGTTCTTCTTCAATTTCAAGCACCCTGTTCCAATCCTGTTCTTTGGTGATTTCGATAGCCGTTTGCGATTCTCCCTTTTTATATTCCAGCGGGCAATCGAGTAAGATGATTCTAGGGTTTTCGATTCTCCTTCTCATTCCAGGATGCGTTACATCTTTGTTGACCATGATGCCATCTAAAACTTGAGAATCCTCAATTTCACCTCCAGGTACTTTCTCGACCCTCGCATAACGTTTCACATCAACTTCTTTCCTTCCATTTTCTTCTTGAGAAACGGTCCGAATAGCTTTTAGTGCCAAGCGACACATAAGATCAGACCAGCGATTAACGAACTTGGTTCCAATAGAGCCTTTGATAAGTTCAAGCATTTCTTCTTCGTTGTCTGGGTTGACAGGTACAGATATTTGATCGATAATGTTGAGGGCTTCTACGAGTGCTTTTTTGAAAGCTCTAATAATGACAACAGGATGAATGTTGCGTTCCAAATCAGGTAAAGCTTGAGCAAGGATTTCGCCAGCTCAAACAGGACATGAGCTCTTGAGCTTTTGTATGCATGAAATTTCGAAATGACATACCTAGGATAATGACTGAGGTAGTACCGTCTCCACATTCTTCATCTTGCGTCCGACTGAGTTCCAGCATACTTTTCGCAGCTGGATGAGCTACTTCGATTTCACGAAGAATCGCATGTCCATCGTTTGTGAGCCTAATTACTCAGATTATCAGCATGTCTGTCATTACCTTCTCCTAATAGACTGACAAGATGCCTCCCATTGGATCCAAAATCATCTTCATCATAGCTGCCAATCCACACAAAGGCATAAGCAATGCGCAAAGCAGAAGTGACAATCAGCTTTGAAGCGCACCGCGAGGACCAAGACATGTTCTAATCACGTCAGCTACAGTCTTAGCAGCTTGAATATTGCTATAGCCAGAGACTCTTATGAGCCTGCTTTGCAATTGCGAAAGTTGCTTGGATGCACACCTAATTTGTGCCTTTCTCCCGCTCTCCCTTTTATCTCCTGACGCATTAACGACGAATGCTGGTAGTCCTTGTGACATTTGTGATGGTATAAGTCAAACAGCCAGATTCAGACCAGTGGTATATGGACGTGTTCAGAAAAAAGTGAAGTGCGAATTCCATCAAGTGTTCAATACATGTCACAGCAGGGTCATGGCCAAAGCAAAAAGCAAAGCATGTGCAAGAACGAATAATTTATAATGCACATTAGAACAACTGGAAAATGTAGAACCCTTCTACCCTATTACCACTTCTCATCAATGCGAATGCGAGTGAGCTGAAAGCTTGTGTCCGTGCGACGACTTCTTGTGATGTGCGTGGCCTGATTTACGCTTGCGTTGCCTTGAGGCGGAAGTAGAATTGCCTCCCAATGATGCCAGACAAGAAAGACCATCCGAAGATACTTCGTAGCCCGGCTGACAGCTGAAGATAACGCATGAACCTTCAGTGCACTGAGGAGCAATCATCAGTACTTGATGTGGCAAAGAAATGGGAGGAGAAACTCACGCCTACACCCAGTGTATTGGCTATTTTCGAACAATCATTTCCGCATCGTCCGCAAGAGTCCAAAGAGATTTGCACATCCAAACATTCATAACCATCTGATCCCTTGATGAGATCGGTAGTGTGCAGGTGTGTAACATCATGTTGTGCCGAGAAAGCGAAAGATGCAGCGCCAGCGATAGGGCATGCACTAGAACTTTCTATCAGCTATTGTTGAGAGGAGATGATGTGAAGCTCTCACGTTTCTCCGGCAGGGCAGAGTGAAACATCTTTGGAACGTTTCCTCTTCTTTGGTGCAGCAGAAGCATTCAAGAGACATTTGCCATTGGTAGGTTTGTAAGGGGCAGTGCAGGAAATATCGCAAGAACCGCCGGTACAGATAGCTTTGCCATTGCTAGGAGTAGGGCAGACATTCTTGACAGCACCGCTAGGGAAAAAAAAATCAGGATTGGCACTGCAAGCTAACAAGATAACGACTTACCAGTTATTGGGATCGTCGCTCGTTCGAATGCACTTAGTCCCGTCATCGCTATAACCAGAATAGCAGTCATATCCGCATTGAGAATTCTTGCATTTAGCATTTGAGAAAGCAGGAGCTGGGCATTGTTTCCCGACACCACCGCTGCAAAGCATACATCAGCTGACAATTTGTGTTCAGCTATAACGAAACATACCAGTTTAGCGGATCAGAATCAGTAGCAATGCAAGAAGTTCCATCGTTGCTGAGAGAAGAACCAGTACCGCAAACTAAAGTACACTGTCCATTGTTGCATTTCGCTGTTCCTCCAGGACTAGATGGACATTGTCTGCCAGGTGTACCGCAATTGTTGATATCCGTGTTGGTATTGACACATTGCCCGTTTGAGTAAGTATAACCGCTTTTGCAAGTTGCAGAGCATTGAGAGTTTCTGCAGCTGGCCGATACACCATTCGTTGGAACAAGACATCTGTTGTTTGGAGCACCACAGTTGTTGATGTCGCATGAAGTGTCGATGCATTGTCCATTATAGAGAGAATAACCGGAATCGCAGGTGAAGGAGCACGTGCTCTGACTGCAGACAGGTGAAGCGTTTGCAATGTTATCGGGACATCTTTTGCCAACACCTCCACTGTGTGAAGTAAAAAAAGATTAGCAAGACAAGCGGAAACGTAAAATATGTACGAACCAATTGTTTACATCATTGGTAGTTGCGACACATTGACTGCCATTGTCTGCATACCCATCCCAGCATTTGTAGCCGCATTGCGAATTAGAGCAAGTAGGGTTGGAATTAGCTTGAGTCGGACAAACTCGTCCAGCTCTGCCGCAATTGGCTGGATCGGAAGTAGTGGCGACACAGTAAGTACCCTTCTGGTCGTATCCATCGGCGCAAGTGAAAGAGCATTGACCTCTCGAGCATATAGCTTGACTATTTGCTGGTTGAGGGCAGACGCTGTATTGCCGTCCACAGTTGTTGATATCGGACCTAGTGCTTTGACAAGAGTTTCCGACGGCGAAGTAACCGTCATAACAAGAGACACCGCAACTACAAGGAAAAGAGGTCAGTCTGATTAAGACAAGGAATTACGAAGCATGCGACTCACGATCCATTCGTACAAGTAGGGTCCCCATTCGCAGGGTTTTGACAGACATATCCAGCTCTTCCACAATTGTTAGGATCATTCTGAGTAGGAATGCAACTTCCTCCCGAAACTCCGAAAATAGCGCCAAATAAGTCTTGAGAGCTGGCGTAATCATAACCAGGATTGCAGGCGATCCCGCACTGTCCATTTGTACAGGTAGGTGTTCCATTAGCATCGCCAGAGCATTGGCTTCCAGAGCGTCCGCAGCTGAGTAAGGATATGTCAGCTTTCACAAAAGAGCAAGATGCCGTGCAACTCACTTGTTTGGATCAGATGACATATTCGAGCAGGAAAGTCCATCTTGCGATTGAGTGTATCCTTGTGCACAGTTGAAACCACATTTACCACCAGAGCAGGTTGCTTGCGAGTTTGCTGGAGCAGGGCAAGCATTGAATTGTCCTAAAGATATTCCGTCAGTTTTCTAGAAGACCAAACCAAACCAGCAGAACAACTCACTACCACAATTGTTGATGTCTTGAGAGCTGCTAGCACATGTGCTACCGCTTGCAAAGTAGTTGTCATTGCACGTGAAGCCACAGTTCCCATTTGTGCATGTTGCCTTGCCGTTAGCGGGTGGAGTGCATTTCTTGTTCACACCACCGCAGTTGTTGATATCGCCTGATGTAGCAACGCACTTGGAAACGTTGTCAAAGCTGTAACCGTAATTGCAGGTTGCTGAACATTTGCTGTTAGAGCAGGTAGCTAGACCATTTGCGATAGTACCAGATCCGAAGCATTTCGTGCCAGCAGAGCCCTATTGCGATGGAAATCAATTACTCTATACTTGAAGTTGAACCTGACTGAAAAAAACTTACGCAATTCATGGGATCATTTTGAGTAGAAACGCAAGTAGCAGTTGATCCAGAACCGCTCAAAGCCCAACCAGATGGACAAGATTGACCACATAATCCGTTTGAGCATGTTGCACTTCCACCAGCAGGTGCAGGACAAGCGTTAAATTGTCTACCACAATTGAGTGCATCGTTTTGGGTTGATTGACAAGTACCGCCAGAAAGGAAGTAGTTGGCGTTGCATACCATGCCGCAATTGCCTCCATTGCATTTTGCAGTTCCATTTGGATCAGTAGGGCAAGCTTTCTTCAGGCCACCGCAGTTCTAACATAGGGCAAAAAACAATTAGATCCAGAAGAAACTAAAAAGATGAAAGAGGAACACACCATTGCGTCACCTGCAGTATTGACACAAGACCCTGTGCCATCGAAAGTATAGCCATAGTTGCAGCTAGCTTGACATTTACCACCACTGCACGAAGCCAATCCGTTTGAGAGTGTGCCGCTTCCATAACAAGGACCATTGCCTCCACAATTCATGACACTGGTTGTTAAATCTTGACAAGTAGATCCAACAGCAGTAAGACCCTTTCAGACCATGTATAAGCTTACGAATAAAACAAATGGGAAATGCTGTTGACTCACTTTGTTGCACGTTATTCCACAGTTTCCGTTCGTGCACGAAGCTTGACCATTAGCAGGTACAGTACAGTAATTAGATTGGCGTCCCTAATCAATCTCATCAGAACAGAGGAAACAATTACAATCAACATGAAAACATACGCAATTTTGAATGTCTGATCTGCCATCTTGGCAAGCTTTATTGTACCAGTAGTAGTTAGGGTTGCAAGCAGATCCACATCCACCATTCGTGCAAGTAGCAAAACCGTTTGCTGGAGCTGGACATACTTTCTTGGGTGCTCCGCAGCTGATTTTCATTTGTTTAGCAATTGAGACCAAAAAAGATTAGACAAGGACTTACTTGTTAGGATCTGATAGAGTTGCGACACATGTAGGAACGCCGTTGACGGCTTGATACGAGTAACCGTAATTGCAAGTATAGGTGCAACTTGAAGAAACGATTTTAGTCTCAAGGCAAAGCAAAGACAGGTGACAAGTACTTACGCGCTGTTCAGACATTGTGTACCACCATTGGTAGGCACTTGACAGACATTGCCAGCCTTTCCACAACTGATAGACAAAATGTTAGTCAGAAGGATGTGTGTACATCACTAAAGACTAGACTTACTTGTTCTCATCGGTGACCGTATTCACACAATTTCCCCATTGATCCATAGCGAAACCAGAAGTCAAAGCACACCATAGACTACCCAAGCCCTTCTTAGCTAGCGTATGTTCTGCAGGAGAAGTAGGGGAGACATCGTTTGCTGATACTAGAGACAAGAGACCAAGTGAGGTAGCTAGTAGTAGTTGATTGGACTTCATTGTTGTATTGAGAAAGTGATTGAAGTATTAGTGATAGTATCTAATGCCTGCCAGAGGACTTTGGGAATATGTAAAAGGTTTGCTTGATTTGAAAAGCAAAGTGGAGCTAGCGTGTAAGCTTCTTGTGTTTGGTGAGGGCGAAGAGACAGATAACACAACCACAGTATCTGGATCTCTTCAGAGGGTACGAATGAATGAAGGAAGTGAGAAGAGAAAGTAAAGCCGAATGAAAGTTATGAAGAACCCAGTATGAAAGCCTCCAATCTGGAGCTGTGCGATTTGACTTTTAATTGTCTGCTCATTTTTGAGGCTAGCAGATCACAGATATGAAGCTGCATAAGGCAAGTTAAGGACGGGTAAGGCAAATTTCGAAAGATGGCCGGATTTGTCAATTATCTCTGAGGCTGGTTCTGCCGTACCAGAGCGGAGTCTGGGCATCTAGCGTAGATCTGTAGCTCTGGCCTTGTGTATAATGCATTAAGCGGGAGAGTGTCGCCAAGATCCATTCGTCAGCCATTCAAGACAATTCCATCGAATTCGCTTGAGACTTCAGGAGGATGTAGAGGCAGGCAGCAGAGGTATAAGAGGCTCGGTGTATGTGTATGATCCAACAACAGCACGGAAAGAAGCCATTGTTATCCTTGTTTGGAATCAACCCCCTTCGAGCTTCTCTAGTCTCTCTGCTGCCGCTATGTCGCCTAAGCACTATCCTCTAGATCTGACCATCGAACGCACTTCAGAGCGTGCAGTCTTGACTGCTGTCCTTCATGCCATCCTGTTTCAAAGAGTTCTTGGTCCGCTTCACCTTATGTCTATCATTTCTCTTAAGCTTTTCTCATTCGCTCTTCTGCTCGCCGTGTACACAGGCACTTTATCTCCTCGTACTATCGACGTACACAACTTAACCTTTTGCGCTATCCAAGAATCATCCATTATCAACTTAGTAGAAACGCGTGTTGAAACTGCTTGGAACTCAGGAGGAAGCAAGTTCCGAATCTCTGTTCGATTCAATGAGAAACGAATCCAAAAGAAAAGTGGTTGGTTCGCTCATACACCTTCTTCGGAAGATGAACCTTTTGAAGTTTGGGAAATCAATGTTACTGTTTTGCATGGTAATACAGAAAGAGGTCAGTCTTCTCTTGCTTCTATACATACTCGTGTGACTCGAGTAGTGAAGTCCGTTGTATTTGACAGAACGGAATAAAATCGATGCCGTCACACGGGAACAGCTTGTTGCTTTTCAAATGAGGATGCTCGAGTATTGTGCAGAGAAGGATCATCTTCCTCCGATTACGTCGAGTGATATATCTCCTGTGCGTATAAGCTCAGCATTGGGGCTGTCATTGTTCTAAGTTCTATCTTTGCAGTATCCCCTTGAAATACTTGTTACTCCGACAGAGCGGAAAGAAGCTGGCTATACTGGAAGAAGACAAAGTACTTCTGGCGCATCTCCAGCAGCGGGAGGAAGTTTCTGGGGATGGTAGAAGAAGCAAGATTCGATTCATGTCCGTAAGAGGTTTCGCTCCCGAGCTTTTGGATAGGTGCGCGGACTCAATTACCTTTCAGCTTTCCTGATGGGTATGTTTTCCCCGCACAGTCTCACATGTGTCTGAATCAATAACGAGAAACCAGGCCTTCAACGGGATGCTGGAGCATCAGTTTGCCTGTCAGTTCTGGATTTGTCCGGGTATCGCAGCTATCCTAATCAGCTGTCACTAGCAAGTACGTCGTCCGGTACGAATAATAGGCTTTGCTCGCAGGGGTCAATCGCTGAGGACCCGTTGGCACTAAAGCCCGTTTGCTGGTATATCTGCTGAATGCGCTGCTTCCGTGCATGTGTAGATAGCACTGTAAATCTCTCCAGCTTTGTGACCTTTGTATCACGAGTGTATCACATAATTTCCAAAACGTCACGTTTCGGTTGACTTGTTGCAGCCAACTTCCAATTCGAAGGAACATGGCTGATTCTGAGATTTCTCCAGCCAGAGGGCTCAACAGAGTCCGAAGAGGCGTTAGTCCCTTTATCAGATCAGCCAGAAGCTTGATCCAAGTTGTTGTGTATCAGAAATCTTTCTTTATACCTTCGAGCAAGCGGAAGAATCTATCCAACTACAAGTACAGTGGTCTAGACAAGTCTATATTGAGTGTCAGCTGGGCATTCCTTTGCATGAGAATGTTGTGATTTGGGTCATGCTGAAATTGCTTCGAGGGCAGAAATATGTTCTTTCGCCTTACTGGAGTAGGCTTTTTTCCTCGTTTTAGTATGAAGCATCGAATTGACAGCGATGATGATGTAGATGGTCTGGTCAAACTCTTCCCTTTGGGCATGGCACCAAATGCGATAACCTTATTGGTGCGCTTTGTAGCTCACTCCTTTCAATACATGTCTAATGTATATGTACCAGGGATTGACAATCGTCGGCTTGAATGTCGTCACTATGCTTATCTTCCTTCCAGCATTAACATGCTCCGAGAAACCTTTACATAGGGTAGATCATATCGCAATCAAATCTCGATAACTGTTATTGATTGGTTCAATATGACTACAGGCACTTGGCGGCTCTTGGGATCCATTGTTCACGAGCAATAGAAATCATACCCTCTACCAAAATTCGATAGGTTGGGCGCAAAGTAAATTAGGCGTCATCTTACCTGTGAATTATACGCAAGAGATGACTTGTCCTGGAAGTTGGATCTATTTCTCGTAAATTTTGTACTGCCTATTGAAAGCATTCACATCATTGATTAATCGGGGAAAATGATTAGATGGGCTATCGGGCTTTGGATGTACCAAAGTTTGGATGCGATTGATGGAAAGCAAGCTAGAAGAACTGGGACTTCTGGTCCACTAGGAGAGATGTTCGATCATGGTGTGAGTGTGGTCCTGAGTTTGCTCTTGCTATGAGCTAAACAATAGCAACTCATTGACAGTGCGATGCTATCAATACTACTGTAGAGCAGTCAAGCTTGTAGTACTTTGCGAGTGCTTATACGTCCTTTTCTTCTACAGCTGGAAACACTACTAACCGCCTCAGCCTTGAACCTAGGACAGAGTTGGTGGACTGTCTTGATCCAAGTTGGTACAATAGGAAACTTCTATTTATCAACGTGGGAAGAATATCATACTGGCGTGAGTGAAGGCGACCTGATATCAGTCTGTTGGTGATTTCGGTCGCGCATCTGCACAGACTCTATTCCTCAGCGCTTTCTCTGGCCCAATTGAAGGCATATTGATCATTATTGTCCTCTTCATCATCACTGGCTTCAAAGGTAGGCACGTAGTTACTTATGACTGTTCATGCTAAGTTAGATTTAGGTCCAACTTTCTGGGATCAAGGCATCTTCTCTACTATGGGCATCCGTGATACTAGCATAGTGCAGACACTTGGCCTCAAGGATCTGCCTCTCAACGAATGCTTCATTATCTTTGGCTCTGTTGGCGTTCTCTTCAACATTGTTTCCAGGTATTTTCCCTTTCCATTGAATCGATACAAAGCCTAATCTAATCGCTATCTCAGCTACCGAAATGTCATCGTAGCTCGTCGTAAAAAGGGACTGAATCTCATCACTCCAGCGTTCGGTCTCTTGCCCTTCGTCTTCCAAGCAGCATGTAACTGTATCTGGCTCTACAACGCACCTTCAATCAAAGCCAACGGTCATCTAGTCGCTTTCTCACTCTATTATTGCTTAGCTTTCGCATATCAAGTAGGAATCCTCATTACAGCTCATACGACGGAACAATCTTTCCCTTGGTTCAACATTTTGCAAGTCGTTAGTTTTGTTGGTGCTGTGGATGCGTATTTCGGTATGCAGGGTCATGAATACGCTTTCCAAAGGACGGAAAGGAAAGCGTTGGTTGCTGTTTATATGGGTTTGATTGCTTCCTTTGCTGCGTATGCTTTCTTTGTTTATGATGTGGTTGGAGAGGTGCGTGGTTTCAGTTTGAGTGGCCAAATTTTAGGCTGATGACTTGGCTCCTCGTATAGATCTGCGATTACTTTGATATCAATTGTCTGACGGTCAGTTAGAAGCTGAGGCAAATCAGCATAAGCTGATGTTTGACATCTTTTTCTGACAGATTAAACACAAAGACGCTAACGGCATCCCTACAAATGCACCTCAAGAGACAAAGAACAAAGCTCTGAAGAAGAAAGGTTTGCGAAAAGAACTGTAATCTTTCGACAATTCAAAGCGAATGCGACACGAGATGGCAAGTTCCCGCATCAATAGAGGACAATAGACTCATTAAGGAAGGAAAGAAACAAGGAAATACACCAAGACACAAATGTATATAAGTTTAATGCTGAAAAAGTCCAATCATCTCGTTGCATACCATAACAAAAACACTACTAGTACTCCTATTACTGCTCCCAATATTAAAGAGTCCCTCCTCCGTCTCGCGTTGATCATATTCAGTAGAGAATTGATACCAGGCATAGAAGCTGCAAGTTTTTGGATCTCTTAGCCCTGGTATTGAGCTGAAGAGCAAGAAAACTTGCCTAGTACACCTCCCATCCTTGCGTTGACCCCACTCAACATATTCCTCTGCTGAGAAAACTCGTATCGCGTTTCGTAAGCTTGCCTGTCAGCACACGTTTTAGACTAATTTAAAAGCGAATTAGCCTGGAATGCATGCTGACCCTAGTATATCATCTGCCATTCGATGACTTGAATCAATATGCCCTCGTTCGGAAAGTAATCGATCGGTATCAGGTGAAGAAGAAGAAGTAGATGCCTTGAATGCGGAAATTTCATCTCGTACACTTCCTAGAAGATTAGATCTTTGTTCCGCTTCTCTTAATGATGTCTAAAACCAATCTTGAGCGATTGAAGTAGCAAGAAGAAGAAGGAGAGGGAAAGCTTACTTGAGTTCGTTTGAAATCTCTTTGGTAATCTGATAGAATCTCTTCATGTCTTCTTGCAGTATGTTGCATAGTTGTAGTAGATTTCGGGTCTTTGTCAACAAGAGCAGTCATTTGATCTACCAATCCTTCCAGCTGTACGCCATCACCCAAATGAAATGAGAACCAATCTCACTACCTGGGCGAACAATGTACCTTGATTAACCCATCCTTGATCTCCTCTTCTAATCGTTTGTATTCCTCTTTCAAATCAGAAGAAAGGGAACCAGAAGAAGAATAAGCGTTTGAAGCTTGAGCTGCAGCTTTGTTGAAATTGGTTAATGAAGTTTCTAAAGCGTTCTCTAAAGATCTCGTTCGTCTTCGTGCTTCATCCCCTAATCAACACACACACACAATGTATGACATAAGGCTCTTATGAAGATAATGGCAGGGAGAGACGCGAGACAAACAGGAAAGCGCGGATGTTGACATTTATGAGACCGAAAGCAGGTGCGGGCGTGAATGATTCAGAGGCAGGCTTGGGTATAAGTGACTAGCGACTAGATATAGGTATGCACGCGGTAGAAGTGTTCGTGTCTAACCAAGCCAGGTCAGCTGGCCTGTCGTCCGAAAACAACGGTGTCGAGCATCTCTTAGTCCTTTGAGCTTGTGCAATAGCAGATGTGTGCAGATTCTGCCAGCATATGGGCGGCCTTTAGGCTTGGGTTGAGGTCTTTTGGTTGGCTTCATTCATCTCATTTTATATGTATCAAAACTCTTCCTTTTGATCTCGTCTCTGTTCGTCTTTCACGGTATCACTTCGCATCTTGCCTGCATCGTACATCATCTGTGACCGGTCGCATTGACAATAAGCTGTTTGGTGCTGTTATAATGTTGAAACGGCAAACGGATTCAGAACAGTCTGTTCCGCAACTATCTTGTCCTAATTCTTGCATTGGTATAAGGTATAATGACAATGCATCCATCCGACTCTACTTGTATCCACCTAGTGCGCAAGATCTTGATAACGTAAGGCTGTCGATATTTCATCAAGCATGTAAGATCTGATAAATAAGTGTATTCAGAGTTCTATCCCTTCCATGCAAGCATATACAGGAAGCAGAAGTAATTCTGGAAGAGCATGAAACCATTTCGGCTGTTTGCAACCTTCGAGCGGAAATGCAATGCATCTTTGGTGCGTACAAGCATAGCAGATCGCGTGTTTGCGCGAATGCTAATGACTCTAGCGTATCAGATCATGTCACTTATCTGGTTCCGCAGAAGATGGCGTCTGTCGGACCTTTGACAATACCAGCGGTCAGCCGTATACGGTCGCTTCGAGGATCTTTACAATTTCAAAGGCTGTTCTCTTTCTATGCCTGTGCATATCGTACGTTGTCCCCTTATGTCCACATCATCATCGGTCCAACTGAGATCAATATTGGCAATCCAGCTGAAGCTTTTTCACGTTACTACTGCAAATTGCACTTCGATACGAATATGGGTAGTAAAAGTCTTTCGGACCCCGGAGAGTTGGAGATCAAGCGAGTTATGATAGATGACGATTACTTGGTCGCTGTCACACGTAATGTCAGTCATTTGGAAAGTGGACCTTCTTGCGTCTCAATACTGACATCCCTCTGCTTTCACAGCTGGCTTATCTTCTCATGTGTATTGCTACGGATCAAGTTCTTCCACTTTCACAGTGTTTGACTGATCTTTTGGATCGCACTCTGGTATGCTTTCGATCGGGCTGAATCTTCTTCTTTCACTTACATGAATACTTCAGGCTTGTCGAGCATACTTCAATTGGCCATCAATATCAGTGTAGTGCCATCATAAACAAATCAGCTCAAGAGATATATTAGCGTGGTATGCTTTTGTAGATGTTTTTGCGAATGATGATATTCAACATATAGACAGATTGATGCCCTTGTCATTACTGGACCTGATGCATTGATGAGCGATAGTACAGCCGTTCTAAAAGGGTACATACCTCTTTTCCCAATCGCTGCTTGATTGCTGCTATATCCTGAGTGTTCCACCAGACGATTCTGCGCTGTTGTTGTTGCAGGTTGAAATAATTATTATCAAGATGTTGAGAAAGACGTTGAGGGACATTCATATTGATATCGGGTCTGCCATGACTTGTACTGTTTGATGCGATGGCAGCTGCTTTGGTTCTATTCCTGTTTCTTGCTTGCATCTTGATATACTCCAGATCGGGTATGAGAATGAGGTTCTGCAGACGGTTGTGATTAGATGCCCATTCTATCGTATTGTGAGCAAGCTCAAAAGGCGTTCCAGATAGATCCAGACAAGTCAAAGTACCGAATAAGCCTGCCGTGGAGATCGACGAAGGAGCCGGACAAGCAGGATCATTCAAGACCGGGTTGCTTAGATGTATTCTGTCTGAATCTCGTGCATCGAAATGGTAAGGCATAGCATTGACACCAAGACTGCAGAGCGCTTGGATATCAGATGTTACTCCTGCTGTAGTGGGCTGAAAGGGATAGTGCGGATGAGAATGTGTCAGGGCCGGTTCGCAGATGAAGTCGAACCGAGGCAATGCTTCAGGGATGGTATTCAGCTAGAGGGGGTTCGTCCGCGTCATGAGAGCGGTCATCGGTAGTGGTGCAAGCGCAACTCACCCATGTGGTCTTGAGATTGAGAAACAGCAGTAATTGGGTCCAACTGGAAGATGTTGCTTCTTCCAGAAAATGCGTAGCCGTCCCGCTTGTGCTCTTTTGAGGAAAATATGGGCGATCCAAGGATCCCAAACCTAGCAATCCAAGAACCTGGAGATGCCTCTGCTTTTGAGGCCAAATTCGCCGTTGCCAGCAATCGAGGAACCATTCTGAGCTGAAGATTAGGAACAGCAATGGTAGGCAGTAATCATAAAGGCTTACTCGAGTCCAATTCAGGCAAGCTTAGTCCGCTCTTCTGACCCTTGATGCGGTTCAGAGCATGCTTGTGCTTTTGCAATTCTGTGCTAGCAACATGCCCAGACATCGCGTCCGCGAGTGACCCTTGAACGACTGGATGAACTTGAACACTACAACTCCCAAGTCAAAGAAAGCCCTTTGATTGGCAGGATACTCATACGCGACTCGGTGCAGGTCTGACAGGAAAGACATTTGTTTAGGTAGAGCATAACTTGGAGCGCAGACTCCAGAGTAGTAGAAGCGGAAGAGCACACAAGAAAGGCAACGAAATTGACGGATACACTGAGACTTTTGGAAACGTCGAGTTTCAAGAGCCTGATTGCGACTGAGCTGCTTTCTACACTCTGCAGTCCCTAAAATAGTACGAGGCTACGGCATAAGGAGAGACTTGCACATTGGATTAGCTCTTTTGAGCAGGTCAAGGTCGTTATTCTGCGTCAAATGATGGGGGCCTAAGTGTTTCTTTGCATGCTATGTGTGATAAACGTTTCGAATGATCAATACCGGGTGTGAGTATGTCAGCCTCATCTATATGCAATACAGGTAATACAAGGGGAGAATTGAAGTAGCAAAAATCACTTCTTTGACCTCTTCTTCGGAGCAGGCTTTTCAGACTCTCCGCCTCCGGCTGACTTCCTTTTGCGGCCATTGGAAGTGGAAGCGACAGGCGTGCTCTCCTTTTTGACTGGTGCTCTGCGTCCAGTTTTGGGCTTCTCGCTGGGCTCGTTTTCTTCCTGTAAATTTATGAGCGAAAGTCCTGAACTGTAATGGACGGCTTACGGCTTCTTTTTGCACAAGGGATACGAGAGTCGTGCAGCGACGCTGCAATTCGATAGGAGTACGAGATTTGATGAACCTGTCGGTCAACATTCACAATCAGATAATCCTTCGCATGGTTCACTGAACAGACCAATCGAAGCGGAATGCAGGCCAGCTGCTGATATCCTTCTTGATCTTTTCATAGACGCCTTCCGAAGTCAAACCATACTTGTTGAGCTGAACGAGCAAGAAGCGATCCTCTTCCTCAGTATAAGTCTTGCCTTTGGTTTGATCTGCCAAATCTATGAGATTGACTGGAGCAGAGCGGGAAAATCAACTCACTCGCATAGGCCACGACTAGCTGCTGGAAAGGATGACGCGTTGATTCAACCTTTTCTTTGACCAATCGCTCAATATATCGTTCCTTCTCTCGTTTCGCTTCAGCATCCTCGATCTTCTTGAGCTGTCTTTCGTAGTCCTCGATCTCCTTGTATCTCTGCCAGAACACTTTGCCATAGGCTGCAACATCTTCGACAGTTTTGTCTGGAAGTTCTTTCGCTTGAATACTTTCGTAATCATCCCTATCAGATGAAGAAATCAATCAGCGACGAAGACGAGGAGAAACATCTCCTTACCTTCCGAATTGCTCAGCGCCGCGAATGAAAGCTTGATAATGCCTTTTTTGCCAGTCTTCGAAACCTTGAGACAGCAAAGAATTCTTCTCTTCCTCCTCTTCTTCAGTCAGTGGAATAGCTGAACAGAGCCTTAGCTACGCCAGGTGATGGACAAGCCACCTTACCATCATCAATGACCTTCTGTTCAGCTGCACGCTCAGCTTCCTGTTCTGCAGTAGTTTTCGTCTTGGATTCAACCAAAGGCACAACATAATTTTGCGTTTTCTTTCGATGTAAATCAGGTCAAATCGCCTTTCATCATGGTGACCAAATAACTCACTCTGAAATGAGCCAATTCCTTATCTACTAAGGCATACAATCTCGGCGGGAAGAATTGGAAATCGTATCGCTTCACACCAGTAGTTGGCGGTTTGACGAGTCCTTTAGGCAAGGGGCCCTTTCTGACACCGGTAGACATAGCATCCACATAGTAGCGATCGACGTTGTAGTTTGCTCCACGGCGTTCTCTCTTTTCAGGTTCAATGTAAAGAGTGCCAATCGCTCGCTTGCCATACTCTGTTCCTTCCCATGCAGTAGTCGTGCCTTCGGAAGTGAAGTTGGCCAAGTCATGAATGTTGAGCGAAGAGTACTTCTCATTGAGCTGCTGAGTTCGCTCTTCACCTCTTCGAATGATATCGTCGATATCGTCATTAACCATCATATCTTCTTTGCCATTGACAATCTTCTCTGCCCCGTGCTGAATCATTTCAAGAATGTCTTCTTTCGACTGATCTGTTATTCCGTCAGTCCCGTCAACACGGGAATTGCAGTACTATCTACTTACTCTTGTTTGTAGCAGGCGCTGCTCGACCCTGTTGAATGACCAGTTGATCAAGACGTAGCTTCTGAGCAGCCCGCTCCAGAATCTTTTCCTCGACCGCATTCTGTAAGAGGAAATGTGAGCAGAACGTCACCAAGATTGGTAGGCACTTACCTCAGTGACGAAACGGAACACATAGACCTGCTTCTTCTGACCAATACGATGCGCTCGATCCATAGCTTGCAAGTCAGCTTGAGGGTTCCTGGAAGCTTTAAATGTCAGCAACTTGATTCGCAACCTCATCTTGGGTCAACAAACCAATCTGAATCAAACATGACAACGATATCTGCTGATGTGAGGGTAATTCCTAATCCACCAGCTCTGGTGGTAAGCAAGAAGATGAATTTTTCAGAATCAGGTTTCTGGTAGGCATCGATAGCAGCCATTCGATCTTCGTGAGCAGTCTGACCATCAAGTCGACAGTATTCTATCAGACATTGTTAGCACAAGTGAGTCGGGAAGCTTTGATAGGCTCACGATGTTCCCTGAATTGGCAGTAATCCTCCAGAATATCGAGAACTCGACTCATTTGGGAGAAGATGAGTACTCGAGAACCTTTAGCCTTCATGTTCTTGAGCAGTTTGTCTAGAACGACCATCTTGCCAGAGTTGAAAATAAGGTGCTCGTCAGTTGTATACGGTGGACCGGGTTCCTGGAAACACATTTAAGGATCAAGCAAGCAATGAGCAACGACAGCTCACAGCTCCATCAAACAGATAAGGATGATTGCAGCACTTGCGCAACTGCATGACGATGTTCTGCAAACGAGTCTTGCCTTCTTTCTTTCCAGTTGCACCTGTTCGGCAGCTCGTTTCCAGAACGATTCATCATCGAACATGAAAGAGAGCACGAACCATTGACAGCATCGATATCCTTTTCCAGAATCGAACGATACCATTTTCTTTGCATATCAGTCATACCAACATAAACGTTGATTTCCTTCTTTGGTAACAAACTCTTCTCCACGTCCGCTTTCACTCTTCGTAGCAAGAAAGGTCTCAATACTTTGTGAAGCTGTTGAACGACTTGATCACTGTCTTCTCCACCTTCACCTCTGGATTCGAACCATTTATCGAAATCTTCTGAATTGCTGAAGACATCTGGTAAGAGGAAATTCAAAAGAGCCCAAAGTTCTTGCAAGTTGTTCTGTCAAAGCCAACAGCCACCTTTAGCGATCTAGATTGCCAAAGACTGCCGCTCATCTACTCACCTGAAGTGGTGTCCCGGTGATGAGCAACCTATGTCTGCAATCAAACAATCGAACGATCTGAGATAGCAGCGAGTCGACGTTCTTGATGCGGTGAGCTTCATCAATGATAATGTACTCCCAACTGATCTTCTTCAGACTTGATTTCTCCCGTTGACAGATCTCATATGAGGTGATGCAGATGTCGAAAGATTGGGTGAGAACAGATTCTTGTATAATATCGGCCTGTGAGTTCCGAAAAGCTGCCATCAGCAAGACTGATTGTGGCTCCTTCCAGCGAACGCACCCTTTCTTCTTTTGTACCACGAAGCATGACAACATTGAAACCAGGAACCCAATGACCGACTTCTCGAGACCAATTGTCCAGAGTAGATTTGGGAACAATAATCAAATGAGGACCAGCTATGTTGCGCATGTACTTCAGATAGCCAAGGAAAGAGATTGTTTGCAGTGTTTTACCAAGACCCTGTCAGTTCGATCAAAATCATATCAGCAGAGCAAGCTGATGATTTTGAGGTTTCACCCACCATTTCATCTGCTAGAATACCATTGATACCGTTGTGGTTCAGGCTGACCATCCAATTGAGACCCTGGACTTGATAATCACGCATCTGACCACCTTTGACGACTGTGAAAGAGATTTGACAAGTAAGCATTTTGATTGCTATACGTCCTATCTCACTCACAGACAGGACTCTCGGTGAAAACGAAAGGCGCATCACCATCCTCATCGCCTTCCTCCTGGATCAATTCCGCATCTTCTTCCTTCTCAGTCTTCCGATGTCTGTTATCCGCGGCTTTGCCTCTAGCTTTCTTGTCTGACGATGCTCCCTCAGCTTCTTCAAGTAATCGAGCGAATTCTGGGTCTCGTTGTTTCTGTAATATTGAATGAGTATAATGGAATTACAGAAAGGAATCGGCTGACCTTAAGATCGCAGAAATGAGAGAATAAATCGGTTTGACCAAGCAAGTAGGAGAATCGTTTGATAGAGTCTGCCATCTGCAAGGCCATACTCTGCAAATTAGCCATAAGCTAAGACTGCAGAAGCAAGTGCTTGCCTTTTTGCTATCAACACCACTTCTACGCTCTTGCAATTTCGCATTTCTAGCAGCTTTTCTGCTCTTCTTTTCAGCTCTATCAGCAGCTCTCTTCAATTGTGCTTCAGTAGGTGGTTTCTTGACTTTCACAGCAGCTACACCATCAGGTTTGTCAGAAGCAGGAGCAGTAGCATCTTCCATCAATTCGTCTTGATCTGATTCAGCTTCAGACTCTGAATGATCAGACATGATTTCATCTTCTGATTGATTGGCAGTAGAAGGTTTCACAGAGGGCTATCAGAGCTTATGAGTTTCAGTCTGTATTTTCGACAGAGAAGACTGACCTGGCGCGAAACGGTTGTGGAATCAGCTCCTACGATATCAGAGAACTTGTCATCGTCGTTTCCAGGTACAGACAGCGACTGTCAGACCTCATGAGTTCAGGCATTGTACTTCGCAAACAAAACTCACCATGTCGCGAGTTTTATGCGTTGACACAGCAGTAAGGGTTATCTAGCTTGGTCTGGATATACACCAAGAGCAGATAGAGACCTCTGGGTACTATAATCGACGGTATACACGCTTGCGAACGTTGTTTCGAGAAAACAAGTTCGGAAGCTCGAAAGTGAGGAAGTCGAAGAAGAGCAATGTCTGATTAACGCGTATTGGAACAGCTCTGTCTATATACAATTGGACCAGCCAGACTTGCAGCTCGAACAAAGCCAAAGACATTTCTATGATAGTGCACTGTGCGACCGACGACTGTGCGTACATTTGCCCAAAAGCATTGCGTCAAACAGACAGTATCGAGCGCCCACGATAACAAGAGAAGACAGCATCACAAGGTATAGAACGCAATATCTACTCCCATTTGAAATGGGCGCGATGAGCCACAGCAATCATTAACAGCTGAATGCTATAAGGTAAAGAAAATCGCACCAGCATTTCATCAACAGGGCGGGTAATATCTTTAGATAATCCATACGTTTGACCGGTCGCCATGACTTCAAGCAGAATCGCCAACTGTTGACAAAGATGAGCAGAACGACCTTGTCAGTTTTCCTTAATCCACTGACACACTGTACTATATCATCTAATTGGTGAACGTCCACCTTGAATAGAGTATAATCCGATTCGTGTACATGGCCTTCGTGCTTAGTGTCGTAATAAAGCTCTTCGTAATAGCAATTGAAAGTTTCGGCTAATGAGAATGAGGTCAATGGACTTGCTTATCTCCTGATGGTAGAGGTGATGGACGAACGATGTAAACATGCAAAAAAAGAGAAGAGACGTTGAAATTGCAAGGATTTGCGCAAAGCGTGAATGTGTTGGTGAATGTGTTGAATGGTAGATCGATTCAAGCGAGCAACCGTTGCGAGTCTTGCTGGAGTCAGATACTTCATATGTTCTGGTGATATCGTCGCAAATCAGATCAATGCGCTTTGAGTCATGCTAAGCATACACTGACCGATAATGTCTTTCAATTCATTCGTCAAATCAACGATCGCGTGATGCCTTCTGCTTCGATTGGAACTGGCTTCTATGTCTTTAAGGATGTTGTCGATAAGACTATTGCATCAGACTCAGTTCCGCGACATTGAGCGATATGATAAAGCTTTACTTGACACAAACCATTCGCGCGACGTGGACATACACTGAGTCGGTATTGCGCATAGTGTTGGAAGCGTTGATAATGAAAGAAGAGGGACGGAAGTAGCTGTTTTGTGCGCAGTGTTTCGTATTCGAGGCACCGCTGATTGCCAATACAACCGAGACTTTTTCATCTGCTTGATAAAACTTCGTCAGAACTCGCGCGTTGCTTTCGCGCTACCCGGCGGCATCTATGAAATTGACGAGACTGGGCAATGTGTGTGAGCAGCCATCGCATCGCATGCGCCAAAATTGAGAGATCCGCTGCTTGAGCCATTAAATCTGTAAGGACAGGTCTTGCCAGTCAGCTTGGAACCTTTAAGAAGGGAGAAAAAGACGGACTGACACCACGTCACATGTTTTTCTTGTGATGCATGAATAATAGACAAACGCACTACCGCGCTTCGTGAGAGATGTGCTTCCGCTATTTGTGGGAGTCTGCTACTTACCAGGCTGAGTAGCTGCGCTGTTTACAGGTAGTTGGGCTGATGCGTTGCCGTTGCTGGCTGAAGATGAGAATCCGATGAAGATGAGACATAAGCTCAGTATAGCCGAACAGCGAAAAGAAAACGGAGAGGGAGTAAGTAAAGAATAGAGAGACAATAGCCTGTGCTGAACAGATAGCTTAATTCATAAGAAGTCATCTGTTGCTTGCTGGGCAATCAATGTCTTGATTCCGCTTCATCTGACAATCTGTACACCGAAGAAATCACGAGAGCAGCAGAGCAGCGTGTGAAAAAGCGATTCATCGCAGCGCAATTCCTGTAACGTGAATCCCACATCGCTATTCTAGCTTCTTATGCACATGTGTTGGAGCTGATAAAGAGCTCTTGACGTCAAAGGAAAAGAGACTCGTTCGCTCTAGCCGTTCTCTGAGAACGTTGCCGAAAGCTGTTGCTGGTGTAAGAGATCCTCCAGCCTTTGCAATCTCTGGGAGTCGATCCCAATCTTGGAGATAAGCTAGAGCGCACTCGCTAACCATTACTGATGTAGAAGCATGACCCTGATATAGCCCTGTCAGCATAAATCATTACATGAGAGGAAGCAAGCGCACAGGATCGCCTTTTCCATAGGCCTTGATTACCGCCCGAGCAGGACCATCCGACTCGCAAGCCGTTGTAGTAGCTTGCCAGTATCCTTTGTCTCGTGCATCTTCGTCTGGTCCATCTCCTGATTTTGGTCCGAATCGCTTGAATAAAGCGCGAACAGGTGCAAATTCGAACAAGCTGAGAGAGAACATGATAAGGGCCGAAACGAGAACGGACGTAATTGCTGAGGTGTATTCTACGTATTCATTGTATCGAAACTTATCGCCATAACGGAGCAGATCCGGTTTGACCTTGGCTTGAGTTTCGAGAAGACCAAATCTGAAACAACAACAGTGTTTAGGAACAGACAAGCTTCAAGACCATTGACTCACGTGCGATAAACGATTCTGCTGTCTGATGCCGAAGCATGTAAGCTGTTGACTCCAAGACATTCATGTGAATTGACATACTATGAGCAGCCATGACAAAGAACCTGCTACTCAATTAGCTATATGTATGGTAATTATAGAAACAACAACTTGCCCTCCACTCTTTCCGCTCTGCATAGGATGCTTGTAATGACTACCCTGCGCATGCTTGTACTTCTTGTTTGGCGCTTCGATCGGTGACAGCAGAAACGGATTATCCAGCGATTCTTTGCTGATGTTTCGCTCTACCTCGATCATGGATAGCATTGTAGCAAAAGAACCACCTTTGTGTAAAGATATAAGCTCCTGACCGAAAAAGAGACCGAAGTCACACACCGCTGATTCCTCCTGCATAGCTGTGTCCCGTTTCAACAAGACCAACCTTGACATTTGGCTTGATTCCTAATACTACATTGAGCAAATTGCGATGAATACTGATTGTGAAACATGGACCTACTTTGTAATTCCTGCACAGCTGAGAAAGTGCCCAAATCACTTGGGACTGAATCCCACCCGCAAGAATTGATCATCAGAGCACCACTCTTGGTAGCAGCTCCAGAGTGTTTCTTGATCATGTTGGCGCAGAATCCAACTTCGCCAGATATATCGAAATAAGCAGTCCCGTTTTCCGCGCAAGCTTTGTAAAGAGTAGAGCCATACATTTCGTAAGGTCCAACAAGTGCTTAAGAAAGAAGAAAATATCATTAATCTGTGCGCTTATCTTCAATTTTGAGAAAGACTTACAGATGATGGCTTTGGTCTGTTTGACCAACTTCACCAGTCCATCCTCATCAAAACTGTCCGCCTCCAAAATATCTACGTCCAATCCCAGATCCTGCTTGACTTGTTGTAATCTGCTTCTCGATCGACCTGCAATTGCCCATTTTATCGTTTTGCCAGTAGTCTTCTTCAAATATTGCGATACCAATTTCCCCTGTTCATACATCGTAAGAGAAAGAAGTGCAAAGAAAGTAGTGAAGGTGACAAACAAGGAAACCTGATGCTCCATATACGATAAGATCATATTGCCTTCTTTCGTTCATTAGGAGAATAATAGCTTGGCAGCCGACGAATGATTACTGTTGTTGTTGTTGTTGAAGAAGAGAGAGAGAGGGGTGAGAGATGTCTTTAGATAGGGATATTATCTTTTGTGACAAAGCAACGCCCAAACCTTGCTGACACATCGCTACACAAGAATGAGTAAGCTCGAAAAGCTTCACCGCTTGGGCCCGCAGTACTTGGCGTGGCCTCGTAGTTACAGCATTAGAGAGCAGAAACCGAACGGGCAGCATGTACGGCATTTTGAGATTGACCATTTCATCGCTGAATCAGAAGAGAACTGCATAACATTCAAGCGAGAATCGTTGGATACAGGAGGGATACCATAGAGGCAGCGGTCAAGCAGGATAACAGCAGATTCGATCGATCGTTTGAGCAATCTTTCGCAATGCCAATTCTTTGAGCGCGTTCTCATGTAACAGCGACGTCCACAAACATGGCAGAGCGTACGACAAAGAAGAAGTCGTCAATAGCAAAGCAAACAGCTCTACCTTACGCGCGAACAGCAGTATCGCCAATCAAGAAGAAGAACAAGTCAAAACAATCAATCGGTGAAAGTGCAGCAATACAAGCGATTTCCAATGGTGTACAATTAGAATTCCCTCTTACTCCTTCTGCTCGATCTGCTTGGTCCCATCCTGAAACAGGCAAAAGTTGTACATCATTTCAATGGAGAGTATACGATTTCCTCTGCAGTGCGTTCAAATGGCCTCAATCAAGCTTTACCTGGTTGCTGAAGTTGAGATGATGTAACCACAGATATTCCAAAAGGGAAAGTAGCTACTTATGGAAGTATGGCCAAAAGCTTGAATTCTTCAGCAAGAGGTGTTGGTTCTGCATTGCGAAACAATCCTTTCGCTCCTGGTGTACCTTGTCATCGAATCATCAACGCTGATTTGTATCTTGGTGGGTTTGGTGGGGAGATATCCAAAGACAAGAAAGAATTGGGACCCAATTGTAGGAAGAAGCTGGAGATTTTGCGTGAAGAGGGTGTTTTCTTTGACAGCAAAGGTTATTTGATTGACAAAGAGCAACTTTGGAGTGGTTGATGTCCGCGAAACACATTGTCTTGAGTGGTGTTCGAAGGGGAAAAGAGAAGAAATTCAGCCAAGAAGAGAGTCTTCATCTGGTGGTGTGTCTGCAGTTGGCGATTGTGATTTACTTGTATTCTTAGCTTTCTTTGTACTCGATGTGCTACCTTTCTTTGCTGCTGAAGGTCTGCCTGCTCTCTTCTTCTGTTTGATTGGACCGGTCGTGTCTTCAGCTGAGTTCTTCTCGGTCAGCTCAATTCGCTGCATACGAAGATGTTTGCTAGTCAGAGCGAAAGGTGTATGAGATGGAATAGCCTTTTCTCCGTTTTGAGGATTGGCAGTAGGTGGATGCTCTTTCAGCAATAATTCAGAACCAAGTAGAGTTTCATGTTGAGCTTCATACACTTTAGATCCTATTCGAACGTAAGGCTGAGCTGTATTGAGGCCCTTGCTCACTATTCAGCATTTTTTGGACGCTTGTCATTCGACAATCAACTCACTGATATTTGTATCTCTTTACAGCTAGCTAAATGCTGAGCATGTAAATCTGCTCCAGGATCCAATATCAAGTAAGACACCTGCTCGCGTGCCCTTTGATCAGCAATCTGTATATTGTTTCCTCTTTCAATTCGACGCCGCACCTCTTCCGTTTCGTACTCTTCATCATCCTCTTCATCTGATTCTACAATGTACTCCCATTCTTCATCCACTATAGGCAAATCATTTCGAACTCTTTCTCCTGCTAAATTCATACAGAAGTCGCTGATAGAGGATAAGCTATTTACTTGTTCTCTTTAATCTGTACATGCTGTCTCTGTACATCGAGAGCTTCTCTATCTCACGCGTGTCTCTTATTACTTTATTTCTATCGCTCAGCCATGCAACACTCAGTTGGCACCCTGTATGCTCCGCGGCGATATGCATCTCGGTTCTTGCTCTTCTTGGCCGACTTTCATGTTCTCATGCTTTTCAAACTTCACGTTCACAGGAATGTTGTCTTTCTATGTCGATGGGGAATTAAGTACACTCGAGGCACTATTCAAATTGATTTGATATGGTTCTATTACTTCTCTCGAGTTGTCTCCTATCGAAAGGTATAGCTTCCCTCTACAGAGTGACTGCGCAGAACACAATGCTTCGATGCTGAGCTACTTCAAAGATACTGCGGTAGCAAACCCACTTTTGGAAATGTCTTTCTTATATTTTCGCACAGTCATTACATAGCACATTAAAGACTCTAAATATCACAGTGAAAGCAGCCTCTTTAGCAGGCTTTACCGCTTTCAAAGGTTATAAATCCCGTCACGTGACGAATGACGATGTTTTTGGCGATCCCGTTTCGTTTGAATTCCTCACTCGAGAGTTTCTTCACCCTTTTCTCTGCCACTGTTGTATGCTCCTGAGACCCTTCTTAATCAAGCAAAGTAGTAGATCTCTAGCATACTCATTGAACACAGCAAGATACATCTCATTCCCCAGTACTCTTCATTCTCAGCGTTTCAAAATGGCCTCCTCAGATTTAGAAAACGCTGCTATTCCATTACCTGACATCTCCCAATTAGCACCTCCTGTTTTACTCAAAACACCAAAAAGGAAAGCTGCTACTCTAGCTTCCAGTACAATCAAATCCAACATGGATTCAAACTCAGAAGAAGGGGATAAGTCTGACTTAACACCTTTGGAGTCAGAACATGAAGAAGAAGAGAAACCTGTCAAGGAGAAGAAGAAAAGGAAACCTAGAGCTAGAAAACCTACACCTGATTTTGAAATTCCCGACGTGGAAAAGAAGACTACTACTTTTAAAGGTAGATTAGGTTCGTCCCCTATTCATTTTCGCACATCAGGAGCGTTTGGTCAACAAGGTACGAACAGGATATGCGTGTCTCAATACCATTCTGAGAGCAAAGAAACCGGAACCTATCTTTTGCTCAAGAACTCTGAGGATCGCTACTATCAAAGAGAAAGGTGTTGAATATATGAAGGAATTGGGCAAGCAGAATATGAGGGTTCGTGTTGGTCACTTACAGCTCGAAGGAGAGCTCAATATGTGGCCTTGATGAACAGGATCTCTGCAAACTCATTCAATGGAACGAAGACAAGTAGGCTCCCTTTGTTCCTGAAGGAGTAGAACCCCGCTCAATAATGTGTACAGTCAAATCCGATTCATGCGAATGTCATCAGAAATGTTCCCTTTCGCTTCACATCCAGAATATGGCTATGATCTAGAATATGCTCAAGAAGAATTGACTGCTGCTGGTGATTTAGCAAAGAAGTATGGACATCGTTTAACTACGTCAGTACTTTCAACATCAAGATTAGCTTTTTGCTGATTGGTGTTGTTTGGTATGGACAGACATCCTGGTCAATTCACTCAATTGGGTTCACCGAGGCAACAAGTCGTCGATAACGCTTTCCGAGATCTAAAATGTCAGTTCCTTCTTCCCTCTTGATAGGCGTTTACTTATGCAATTAGGGCAAATACAGATCACTGCGAAATGATTGATCGAATGGGTTTGGATCAAGATAGTGTCATGATCATTCATGGTGGTGGAGTGTTTGGCGACAAAGCTGGTACTCTGGAAAGAATGAAAGAAAACTATGCTAAATTACCAGACAACGTTAAAGGTCGTTTGGTTTTGGAAAACGATGAGATTTGCTACAATGTTGATGATCTTTTACCAATCTGTGAAGAAAGTGAGTTCTTGTTCTTTGTTAGAGGTAAAGAAAAGTGCTTAAAAGACAGGATCTCAGTGAACATTCCAATGGTTTTCGATTATCACCACGATTGGATTTACCCCTCTTCTCAACCAGTATCAGAACTCATGCCTCGAATCCTAGCTACCTGGACTAAAAAAGGTATTAAACCTAAACAACATTTATCTGAACCTAGACCTGGAGCGGTTACTGTTATGGAAAGAAGAGCTCATTCAGATCGATGCAAGAATTTACCACCTGATTTACCAGACGATATGGATCTCATGTTAGAAGCTAAAGATAAAGAACAAGCTGTTTTCGAAATGTATAGGATGTATGATCTTGCTCCTACTATATACAGTTCGTTTCTTGCTTCATCGATTACTGTCATTGGAATATTTATCTGATTGTTCTTTAAACGAACAGAAAGTTTACGTCCTCCGGCTGATGTGGAAACGCTTGCTACAAAAGGTCGAAAGTCAAACAAAAAGAAGAAGGCGAAAGACGAGGAAGACGATGAAGGTTTGGAGAACCCAGAATTGGATGAAGAAGGCAATCCGATCACTCCTGCTCCGAAAAAGAGGAAACGTGCTACTCCTACAAAGAAAGTAAAGGCTGAAGCGGAAAACGGAGTAGAAGGAGAAGAAGTTGAAGAGAAACCGAAAAAGACTCCAGCCAAAAGGAAAACGCCTGCAAAGAAGACGAAGGTGGTGAAAGATGAGGATGAAATCGATGAGGAAATGGAAGAAATTCCAGATAAACCGAAACGCAAAACGCCAGCTAAGAAACGAGCAACACCAGCGAAGAAAGTAAAGGCCGAAGCTGAGGACGCCGCAGTGCCTCTGCCACATATTGACGAAGCTGCTGCTGTTCTTACTGGTCTTCATCCTTTACCTGAAGGCTTCGTTGCGGTCGATGGAGAAGTTCATATGCCAGAAGCTGTCATTGAACCAGAAGAGGAAGAAGGCAGAAAGACGAAGAGGCCTAAAGTTGAAGATTCCGAGTAGTCTGTGAGCGGATTCTGTAGAGTAGTTTCAACTATCGCGGTTCCTTGTGCATTAGACAGCATGTTAACTTATCATCGTTCGCTCTACCCGTGCGAGGCTGCGCGTAACCGAGCATGAAGAACATTATGCATTTTCATCTTCTTCTATACTTTTCTCTAATCGCCAAAGACCTTCGCCTTCCGTGATAAAGCGACTGCCAATGACTAATGCTATTCCGACTATTCCTAGACAGACCCAAATGCTAATTGTGACTCGATCAGCTAGTATGCAAAGCTCGCGACAGATACGAACAGGTTTCCGTTCAGCACTTGTTTGTCGACAGACAAAGCGTATAACACAGATGCCAAGGCCGGTGTTCTGTGCATTTATCAGCCCAAGAGTCATCAAATTAGGAAAGGTTGCAGCTTACATGGCTCGCATTCCACTGGCACAGGTCTGCAAAGAGATCAGTACCACACTGAAGTAGATAAGCGCGAGACGAACCTGTACAAGGCCGTTCAGGCTCCCTAGACTATTACGCGTCGGGGCAGCTTGAGTAACCAGAACCTGATCAAGATATTATTCAATTGAGACAGATTAGATTGGGAAACGGTAAGCTTACATTGTTACAGGAGAAAGCCATCGTTCCTAATGACCACAGTATCATGCATACAACTAATCCTACCCAGACTAAAGTCGTTTGACCCAATCTTGCTATTGGCAACATAGCCGGATAGATCATAAAGACGCAAGGGAAGAAGAGTACCAGTAGCTTCATTAAACGAGAACAGCCATATTTCTGCTCGAGAGGTGGGAAGACGAAGACTTGGGTAAAAATCATGCAAACGCCTGTTTACATTCAATGAGATTTGGTTTGGTTTGGTTCGACGAGAAGTGGCTCACCTCTGAACGCTAGCAAGAGTCCAGTCTGATTCTGTGTAAATCCTAGCCCTTTAGGTAATGGGGTGAAAGTGAACAAAGGTGTGATGGCCAGAAAAGATGTCGAGCTGATGATGAGCAGGGAGTAGTTGAGCAGGATGAATCGGACTTGAGATGTCAATAATTGACGAACGGGTATCGTTAGTGATTTGCCGCCTGTCGCCGTGGGTCTATTATTGCGCAAAGACGGTGGAAGGGTTTCGTTAAGGAATGGTAATGCGATGAAGAAGCCAGAAAGAGGTAACATTGCCGCTGCATAGAGAACATCACAAGACGTGACAAGTCCGAATCGAGTAACGTACAGACGAAGCATGGCGCAAAGTATGGATATGTGCGGAAGAACAAATTATCGAATATCGGGTATGCTTCTGCTGGATTTGCTAAGTAGCCACCAATAAGAGGACCGCTAAATGATCACGAGCATCAATGCTGTGTTGCAGTGAGGGACTGAGACTTACAGAGCTGATTACTAACGACAATCAGCATGTGTACAGTATAACCGAGATAGCTTACAAGAACCTATGCCAGCAACAATTGGAAACAATGTAAAGGCCCTTGCCTGATTGCTTGCGTCCGTATTCTCCGCGATCATGGACCTGTGTGTTTTGTTAAATGTCAACCGAACTCAATGCATGTCCGCTGCACCTGATCACCGTTGCATTTCCATTTCTGCAGCGAGACATCAAATTCGATGGAGAACAATTTCTGCCAGTCACTCACAATGCGCCATTTAAGCAGCGGGAAAGACAAATTGCCCAGAAACTCTTTGACAGCCCAAACAATATCTGAGACACAGCCGAGCCAAGCAGTCCTACGGCCATTACTGACTTCCTTCCTCTACGCAGTCCAAGAAGCACAAACATGAGCGACCAGAAAGTTGATACCGAAGAGCCTCTTGACATACATTCGATCGGAAAGACGCCCAAAGTAGAAACTATTGGACGAGGTTTTAGTTCAAGCCAGTAACAGTACAACATAAAAGCAAACATAGTGAAGAGCTGTGTCATCGCAAAAAGTGATTCAACCAGTCCCGCAAGATAACCAGCTTCTTCTCTACGCAAAACCAGTCCGCTGTCAATCACCATAGCGGGGAGAAAAGGACTAGCATCACAATCAATCGACTAGGTTTCAGAGAGCTTCCACAAGATCGAGCGCACAAGACACAATAGAAAGCTGTCGGTTCCGCGAGACGGAGGAACGCCAGTATGCCTAATTGTACGAGCGGAAGAGGTGTTGCTTTCTTCTTGACTGGCTCTTGGGCTTCAGTTGGCAAGAAAGGCTCATTCTCTTCTGCATCATCGACCGAGAAATTCGACATTTGAGTGTCCACGGACACAGATTTCTGGTGTCTGGTCATTGCAGCACAGCTCTCGTGCGTTAGATTCGGAGATACAGCTTTACGTTTTGGTCACAGCATGTCGAAAGCAAAGATGAAATTGGCGAAGCGCGCCGACACGCGAGCATCGTCGGAGTAAGTGGCTGTGCTAGCCTGAGAAATTTTGCATAGCAATACTACTTCTGCAGATGCATGTCATTAGTCCTCATTGAAAGTCCATAGCCTATTTTGACAACCCGATTAACTCATATTTTTCAATCTTTGCGCCAAAGCAGCAGCCAGAGCGTTGTTATCCATGCCCCCACTGCTGGTATTTGTCGATACACGGGAGCCGTTCATAGCTACATCGAACATCAGCGAGACTCGAAAACGAGCACTTGAAAAGCGTATACCTGATCCTTGCGGTGTCGATGTGCCACTACCAAGAGCAGCTCTGGAGGGTTTCGGAGGAGGAGGAGGTCGACTTGGTGCTTTGGCTTTACTCATCAACTCGAGATAATTCGAAGGCGCATAACCTTCCCCTGTCGTTTTCTTTACAAGCCACCAGCCTTTCAAAGTCGTCAGCATCGCAGTGCGGAGAGATTGGAAATACATACCAGTATCCTCCTGCTTGACTAGCTCGACTATCTCGCCTTTAGTTAGGTCAATCTCACCAGCCTGTTCGGCGCTGAAATCGAAAAGACATTTGTATTGATCTCGCTGGGGCGCAGCCGGCGGAGGAGCTCGGCTAGGCGCTGGCGGTGGTGGCGGTGGGCCTCTACTTGGTGTGCCATTTGACGTGGGCTTCGCAGCAGTAGGAATTGGTATAGATGCTGGCATCGGTTTCGCAATGTTCGCGACTGCCTGAGGAGCTGCAGGTACAACAGGCTTTTGAGGAGGAGCCATAGGTTTCCGAGAGTTTGATGGCGGAGGAGGTGCCATGGGAGGTTGTTTCGCAGCTACTGAAGGTCCAGGCATGGGTCGAGCAGCAGGAGCTTTCCGCTGTTAGTAGGTGAGGTTGAGCCAGGCTCTGTGATACAAGAAAGCAGACTTACTGGTGCTGCTGCCTGGGGCTGAGCTGGTGCTCTTCGGGTTGTATTGCCATTTGGCCTTGCTGATCTGTCTCTGATCGGGCGGGGATTCGACACACTGGTTGCTGGTTCCCCTGACGCTACGCTGACAGTGGAACTTTTGTACACATCTTCTGTCCCAAGACTTTCGTCCTTGATAAATTTGATCGACGCCTTCTTGTCCTTCTTTTTCTTATATTCGATTCTGAAGAATCTCAGCTAAAGCTAAACGGCTCCGCAACATGAACTAACTGAGGTGCAATATTGACCTGCAAGCTTCCATTGGTCTGCCGCATTAGATGTGTCAAGAATTCAGTCTTGAAAACGCATGTCAATACAGGATCTTCCTCCATGCCTGAGCAATTGAGAATCTGCAAGATTATCAGTACCTTGCAGAGTACAAGAAGGAAATAATCTGACGATCCAGTCATCTTTTAGTGTCGACATTGAGACTCCATTCAGCGTAGCAAGAGGGATTTTCCGCTCAAGTGAAGTTGCTGGCCTTCCCTGAACAAGCTGAGTGATAGCGATGTAGACTGCTTGATTTGTCTGCAAGGCAATGAGCATGAATCAATCATAACTGGTGTGGGCTTACCAGAACCAGATAACGAGGACTTCGTACACTCGATCTTCCAAGCTTTGATACCAATATTTGTCCATTCATACTAAATACTACTGTTTCTCCGCCTGAGAAGAGCAAGACATGAGTCGAAAATTCCGTAGTACAACATCACGCACGAGAAATATTGCAAGCGTTGCGGATTACTTCACCTTGCGGCGAGTCGGTCCCGACATCGAGGTAGTCACCTTGAAAAGACCGCATACTGGACAAACTATGCCGCCGCCTTTCTTTCCGCTGACCGAGGACTTGATGACTATAGTCTCGGAGCTGAGCTAATTCGAGGTTGATCTTCTTGTCAAGCCAGAATTGCTGGATTTTGGTGATTGCCTCATGCTTCCGCCTAATATAATTTCGGAAGCAGCGTTGTATCCTTGCTGCCATGTTATGCCAATATCGATCTCGCATATGTTCGAGCGCAAACAGCTAGAGATACATGTGAGATGGGTTGATATCCCGCATGAATAGCCTTACCGTCTCAGGAGTCTTGATGAAAGCTTTTGTCGTGCCCATCTGCCATTCCTCCCTCGCAATGCCCACGTCTTTAAGTATTTGTTGACAACCAGACTTTGCATCGCCTTGCCATGTATAATCGCCGGCATATGAGGTAGCAGGTGATAACAGGTAGAATCTGTTAAGAGAAGCGTACATTAGCCAGAGAGCCGGCCTGAGTCGCTCATCTCGCACCTTTCAACCATCTTCTCGAAAGTGTTCCGGTAGGCAAAACCTGCTCTTCGTACTCTGATATTCTCTTGCAAACCAAGGTATTTGATCTGATGCAAAATCGCTTTCGAATCATATTCAGAAGGACTCTTATTCTGATTCGGCTTGATGGTTCGAATATAACTAGGTTGCGATCGCATCAATTTTTCAACGAGAGCGTTGGCAGAGGTCTTGATTTTGTCGCCAGCAGTAGGTGGACGCTTCTTGGAGTCTGGGTCAGGTCGTTCTGGGAATAATTTCTGAAGGAAGGCATTGGGACTGGACAGGACCAAGTCGAGCAGATCTTTGCTCAGGGTGTCTTTGTTTTTGTCAGTCATTCCAGCGATGTTATATGTAACATCTCCTGCATAATGCTTGATGATGTACTTGTCTCCTCGGCTTTCAAAGTATTGATTTGATGATAAGGAAGATAGACGCTGAACAAAGGAGCTATCGGCCGCTGTTGGATCAGCGTGAGCTGTGGCACAAGCATCGTTCAAGGCTGCGAAGACTCCGGGTGGACGTTTCTCCTCGATCAGATCGCACACGACCTGGAATCGGGAACATTTAGTGAGCGCAGACGGAATAGCATACTAGTGTCGCTCACTTTGTTGTTGAAATAATCGATAGGTGTCCATTTGATCTGTTCCCGCACATATTCTTCTTGCTCAGTCTTGAGCGTAAGTTGAATGAAGATTTGCCTGTCAGCAAAAGAACTCTTGTGATTAGATCTACTTCTACATACATGATTAGCCCTCTACTGACTGTAATTTTTCGTTGACATAATTGATGCATAGTTGCTCAAACGAATTATTCTGAAAACACCTCGTCAGCCACTCTTGACAAATCGTATGCACATGTCTGACCTGGAAGATCTCGAAGCCGTAGATATCAAGCACACCGATGATCAAATCCGCCTCTTGAGTAGCTTTCATAGCAACATTGACTCTTCCAACGATCCACTCAAACAAATGATCATACAAACTTTTGGCCAACGCATCTCTAGCAGCAATAGCTTGATTTCGATTCATAGGTACTTCATAAACACTTCCTCTTCTTCCAATTCCACGAGCCGTTTCCATGATTCTTTGAGTTAAAGCTTTCTGAACAGCTGATGGATCCGCTTCCATGAGATAAGCGACGAAATTAGGTACACCTTCATCTTCTATTCCTGCGTTGCCTTCTTCGTTGTTGACGAAATTCACATTGCCTAACCATAAGATCGTAGCGAGGACTCGCAGGATGCTATCTTGCTCATCAGGCGGTATACCAATAGTTGCCATTGCGCCTAGAGTATCTTTCCAATCGTTTGAGTCATTGATTCCGTCTACATCTAAGCAACCGGCATTTGCAGTATAGGCGTAGGCTGAAGGATCTTGAATACCGAAAGCTTCTCTTTGTGCTGCTGAAGCTGCTTTGGTGAACTGGTAGAAGATATGGAAGTTACGTTCTTGCTTCAGTTGACCTACTACTCGGCCTTTTTCTAGTAGGTAATTGGTAATATGAGCCCCAACTGGTGAACCTTGACTATTGAATTCGATTTCGAGGTACTTGCCCTGCAGGTATAGAGACATATGAGCTGACGAACAGCACACAAAGCCCATCGACCCACATGACGAGAAGAATTGTTGTTCCTCAACGTTTTAGCACAACCGAAACTCTCCAGCAAAGGATTGGTAGCAAGAACCATATCTTTCACTTTCGATAATCCTCCTCCGCCTGCTCCTCCACTTGCACCAGCTACAGCAGCTATATATTCCATAATCTTCTTGGCTGCTTCTGTTTTGCCTGCTCCTGATTCTCCGGAAATAATAACGCATTGATTCTCTTTGTATGCCAGCATATTATAGTACATTGTCTCAGCTAGAATAGTCTTGAGTGTACAGAAATGAGCAGAGGAGACTTAACATACCTATACTGTAGACATGCGGAGGCATTTCTAGCCTATTTTTGTTTCGGTAGGAGTGTAAGGTAGCATCATCATAGATAGCTGTAGGATGGCGTACATCGCTACATCAGCTGAAGACTGAATAGCAGAAGCATCACCTACGTAGTAACCGAAAGGGATTGACGGAAATCAAGACATGACCGATATAGGTCTGCTTTGCCAATCAGCCGTCACTCTTCACTATCGATAGACCCAATGCGTACATAGATGTCCGCATTCTCGAACCGCTTTTGCAGATTGTCATTGATCGACTCGTTGCTGATTGTGCTGAGCAAGGTCATATCGCTAACACCTGCTTGTCTGTTCTTCTTTATCAGCTCAATCCAAATCCATTCGCTTTGAGTCTCACTTCTTCTTGAAACCTTCCTTCCAATCCGCCTGATCACCCCCGAGAGCTCAGACATATATACCTCGACCGAAATGACAACAAGAAGAGACAAACCTTTGCGAACTTGGCTTTCCCACCAGTAGAAGTAGCAGGAGGTGCATTGCCTTGAGCTGCCGCAGCTTTCTTAGCAGCAGCTTTTCGAGATGGAGCCTGTTCGAATGATGAGATTCCGAAACGCCCAAACACAAGTTCGGACGATTGCGAGCGCGTACCATTTCGAAGGAAGCTCTGCTGTAGCGCTCAAAGTCCTAGCGAGGGGGGTAACGAGATCACAAGGTATGATCCAACTCGCTGATGCAAGTCAACCCGGCGAGCAGATAACAGCTTGTCGTCAACTCGCTCGGCGAGCGTCACTGGAGTCATCTCTAAAGAGGAAGACAGTAATATCGGATTGAGATGCTCGTATTCTTCTTTTGCAAAACTATGGACAATGCTATTATGCTAAAATGAAAGTCGACAATACTAAATGTCCATACGAGATCTGTACATTCCTCTTCTTCTTCTTTTTAGATCGACGCAGATGCAGTCGGTGTAGTCGCTGCAGAGAGGACAGCTGAGGCGGGTGAAGCTGGTAAAGTAGCATTAGGTACTAGGGTCGATGTCGAAGGTGTAGAAGTTGGATTAGGACCAATAGAACCCGCTGATGGACCACCTGTGCACCTTGATCCAGGAGTGTTGCCATTCGTCACATACGCATCTTGATATTGACAGCCTGAAACTGACACGAGCCAACTTGCTGTGTCTGCTTGGTTTGCCCATCCGCCGGTATCCGTAACCCCAGAAGTTGCCGCTGCAGGCGGTAGAGTAATAGGTGTTCCGGTAGCAGTCAGATAAGGTAATCGAGATGCGTTGGGGATGTTTGTGAGGGTAGCAGGAGGCCAAGTCAGGTTCGAAGTTGCGCTTGCTGGGATGTTGCCTGCTCCGAGACCACCGGTCATGTATGCTTGAAGAGGAGGTGTCCATGCAACTGCTTGTTTGCCTGGAAGTCCGTATTGACTTGATAGACGATCGCAGGCGCCCAAGTATGATGCTGGTCTTGGGTCTTGAGGTATATAATTTTCTTGTAAACCTAGTTGATATGACCATAAGGGATTAGGAATCTTGCCATCGATGCTGGAGGGAGCTATCTTCCAGGTCCAGAATTGGAAGTTCCTTTTCAGAATTTCAGCCAAGGAAGAAAGAGAAACAGAATAAGCCAAACCTTGTCGCATCCCAATAAGAAGTCATAAGATCCCGCAGCTGTCTCTTGTAGTCATCGGTGAACAGATCAACATCGGTAAATTGATCGCAAGAGCCATAAGTGCGACCAGTTCCCCATGAGTTGTAAGTTCCATCGTAGTTTGACCCGAGTCCAACACCATTCAAGTATTTGCCGCAGTCGTTAGTCGCCTATCAATTTCCATCAATATTTGTTGCCTGATGACTGAACCTGACTCACCAGCGACCATTCTCCAGACAGAACGAAACCGAATTGATTGCGAGTAGTGTTGTATCCTCCGGCCCACCAAGAGCAAGGTCTGGTGATGAGAGACTGCATAGAAACACCGGAACTGTCTGGTGTGAAAGCGAGATAGTGATGGGTTTCTGTGAGATCTATGTCAACAAGCTGTCCTAGATAGATAGAAATAGCGGATTTACCTATCGCTAGCCGATCTGCCCCTGGCAAGAAATCATACCATGCGCTTTGACCAATGAAGCCATCATGGATAGTCATAAAAGGACCGTTTCCTTGTCCAACGAGAGTTGCGTTTCGTATCACTTCGTAAGCTTCAAGGTAGCTGCAGCACACTTCTTTAAGCACTGATTGCAAAGCCAATCCGCTTAGAGCACCCACAATTCTCTCATAACATCTGATCCAATAGTAGTCACGTAAGCTTCGTTGACAGGCATGAACATCTGAGCGACATTCTTGTATTGAGGCTGAGAAATGAATTCCACAATGGTTCGAATGTAGTTGAGTGTTCGTTGAGCGTTGGTGATACCCATGACGCCATTCAAGAATCCAACACGACCGAATTTCCCAGAATGGTTCTATTATTCGGTGAGCTTGAATTCAGAGCGAGAAGCAAGATCGACTGACCAAACCATTCTGAGATCCGGGCACGGTATGCAGATCTACTTCCACTCTCAGACCATACTTTCTTGCCCAGTTCAAAGCTTTGACGAAATACTGCCAAGACACGCCTTCCAAATAAGGTTCGCCTGTCCAAGTTTCGATAGCCCAGTAACCTATGGGCAGACGAATCCAGTTGAGACCGGCTCCAGCGATCTCGGCGAAATCTTGTTCAGTAATGAATGTCTTGTAATGGTTTTCAATGTAAGTTGACATGTTTGTTCCGAGAGCAATTGAGAGATCATATTCGTCCAGTACGGTCTTTTAGTAAGCGGTGTCAGTATCGAAGAATGCACAATAACAGAGATGCTTACATCATTGTACTGTTCGAATGGTGCGACAGTGATGAAGGGTTCAATGACTAGCCATCTGTATGTCGAATGGTCAGTGACTCCTCTGCAAATCAGCAGATCAATCTGCATACCCTCCGATGTTCACACCGCTACAAGATTACGAGAGTCAATCACTATTTTAGGTAAGCGGCGGTGTTGCAACTTACTTGATGGAATCCCGAGAATAGTCCCACGTTTCGTTCAACGCAGGTGTATCGTTCCTTGATCTTGCTACGTCTGCATAAGGCGTTGAAACGAAATAACCACCGAAGGTATTATTGTAGATGAATGTAGAGCCATCCCTTCAGAAAGCTGCTATCAGCACATTATTCACACAGCGTTCAATGGTACCCACTCTGTCGTTACGACATCACCAGGATAGCCGAATTGAATAGCAGAACCGTCTGTAGGTCCCAATTGAGCAGGATCTTCTTCTACGACAGCAGCCCGATCTCCTGAGTTCTTGACGGCGTCTCTAGCTGAATCTGTTCTACTGTCTGCATAAGACCTAGAACCAAGGACACCTCCAAGAATAGAAGCTAATGCCACAGAAACGAAAAGTGCTGATCCGGCCATGATCCATTTCTTTCTGTTGGTCCTACTTCTCCTTCGACTGCTGTAGGATGGTGTAGCTAGAGAAGGAGAGGAGGACATAGCGAATTGATCCTCTCCATCTTCGAAAGGATTCGGACTCGATCTTCGATTGACGCTGGAATACATAGCCGACATGGCTTGTGAGGATAAATAACTGAGAAAGACGAAAGATAAAGTGGTGGATGGAAGCAGAAAAACACAAGGGCAATGCAAAGCGCACTTTTTCAGAGACTTGGCGATCTCAAGTTTGTGCCTAAGCCGCTCGGCAGACACACTGTAAGCTGGAGGCGAGTCGAACTGAGAGTAGTGGCGGGTCTGCAAGAAGCTCACGAGTACACCACATGAAGCGACGCCTTTCGCTTAGTGCTTCGAAGAAACAACAGCAGAGCTAAATTTCTTAATTACGCGTTTTAATGCGCTTGAACCCCTCTTCATTACACCTTCGAATGCTTTGGACAATTGTTTAGTATGTAAAGAAAGCGGCAATTCGTAGCGTCGAATCATGCATCATTCAGACAAGACATTGCAATCTAAAACGTTGTTATAGTCCACCACCCCCTGTGCGTTCGTTCCGACTCATGTAAGCAACAATATGCTTGCAAAAGTCGAATGCAACGCACCAAGAATGTATTCAACAGCTCCTTCCACATTGCCGCCCGTCGCAATGAGCGCTCGCACATTTTCTAACAGCAATGTCAGCAGGCTGGACACGAAAATAAGTACTACTGACGAGCAGCATTCGTGAAACCCATATCGCGCAGAGACTGTAGCTGATTCTGTGCACATCAAAGCGATCAATTAGCACAAGCTGACTGTTTGCCTTCAGTACGCACCTCATATCGCTCTTCAGGACTTCTTCCATCTTGCGGCTGAGGTGGAGGGAAAGAACCAAATCCACCTCCCATTCCTTGACCGCCAAATCCACCCATGTTGCCCATGTTTCCAAATGGCGAACCAGGACCAAAAAGACCTTCCATCCCAGCCATTGAGTTTCCGCCTGCCGCTCCATCTCCTCCTCCGCCAGCTCTCAGCATTTGTTCTAGTCCAGCTAGAGGATTCGCTCCTGCTCCAGCAGCAGGTGTAGGAGCAGCACCTCCAGTTAATTGTAGTTGCTGCTGTTGTTGAGCTAGACCGAATAATCCAGGTTGCTGTGCTGCTCCTCCTCCTCCTTGACCTAGCATTCCTCCTCTTCCGCCCATTTGGGCCGCAGCTCGCATCATGTCTGGGTTAGTCATCATTTGTCTGAACATAGGTGATTGCACTATTTCAGTCAATCCGATCTTCAGCATTAGATAAAACACCCAGAGTGGAATAACGGACTGATCTGTCGAGCTTGTGGTCCCATTGCTCTCAATTCTGGCGAAGCGTTGATGATCTGATCCAAAACTGCTGGATCATCCATCATTGAATTTAGTTGGCGTTGTACTTCAGGTGATTGCATCATGTTCTGTAAGAAGTTGGCTGGAAGCCAGAAAGCAGCCTGGGAGTGAGCAATTGCTGCTCAAAAGAGACCTAGACTTACGGTCGTTCTGTTCAGGATCATCAAGATATTAGCATGCTAACAATGCATCTATGTGATCTCTACGAACCTGGTTGACACCCATGTTAGCGAAAGGGTTGAAACCGCCCAGACCAGGATTAGATGCGTTCATTAACGGAGCCAGGGGATTTCCAGCGAATTGTTGCCCTGCATTCAATTGATCTGGCACTTGTGCTGCAGGTGGTGGTGCTGTACGTGACAGTATCGAGTTCAGCTTCACAATGAGCTAGTGCGCAATCTGCACGCACGTTCAGACTTCTTTGCGCTGCGAACCAAATGCAGTACATGATTCTCTGCAATCTTGTACGTCGCTAGCTTCTCTTCGTCCTGCGAATAAGAACGCAAACCTCAGCAAACGAGCTGGTATTGACTGAATGGTAGGCACCTTCAGCACACGACCTATTCAGACAAGTCAGCATTTCGCAATGAAAGCCCTAAAAGGCGGATTAACCACTAAAGATAAGCCTCTGAGTCTCTGGCGGACATGGATCAGAAGCGTAAAGGGCATCTTGAGCAATTGTTTCCTTGAGTTGCAAGACTGTCGAACTCGAAGGAACGGAAACAGTGAGCTTCTTGTCTCCTGGTGCCCTGATATTCAAGCGGATAGAGTCTGATGTAGAGGCTGTAGGTGTGTCGCTCATGATTTAGGCTCGAAAGATGGTATGTTCTGGAAGACAAGCGAGTGACGACCCGCGCAATAGCGCAAAGAGAGGTGGCGTCAAATCAAACATGTTGTCTACAGAGCTCTATGCTTGTGCTGTATACGTATTAGCCCAGCATCTCTTGTGTACAACAAGATCAGCTTGTTTTCTAGCCGTAAACATCTTCTTCAGCCTGAGACAAACTCTAAATTGCGCAAAGACAGACGCAATGTAGCTGGGAAGGAAGAAACACTGGCACGCAGAAAGATAGACGAAGCACAGTGCGACAAAAGAAGAGCGAAGGATTGCCAGTCACTCAATGTATCAGCTGTCAGCAGATCAAATCAGCATGGCCATTTGCGCGAGATATCAAATGAGTACTGACCTGTGATGCTTAGAAGCAGCAGTAGCAATTTTCGCCTCATTGACACTCTCATCCGGTATGCCCAAAGCCAAAGCAATTCCCTTTCGCACTTCTCCGTCCAACGCTTTAGCCATCAACTCCTGGTAAACCTGTTCCTCGACCAATTGCGCCCATTTATCATGTCCCTTGTCTCAATAGAACCAATTTCCGCTTTTCCCGCTCGAATCCAAACTTCAGCATCCACTGATCCTATTTCTCCTATTTCAACCACTGATCCCATTTCAACCTCTGAGTGATATACGGGAACATCAAAATGCACAATGATCTTGATTGCAGGTCGCTTTGCAGACAAATGAACATCTCGAACAGAGAACATGATCAAATCGTATTGTCCAGCTACGATATCGACACAGATATTGCAAGAGAAAGTTTCGAGCATGGGTAAGATAAGACGGTTGTCGAACAGTAAGTCGAACTCATTTACATGTTCGTTGTAGTAGATATGGATTTTCCTCAAGGTCGCGTTGCATGGAAGACTTGATCAGAACTCCAAGGGATTGCACTTGATGCTGGTGCGCAAGCCAATGTCCCAATATAGAGAAATGCTGACTAAAGGAGGCTGACAATCGGCGAGAAATGGTTTGATGGGTGCAATTGGGTCTTCTTGAAAACGCAGGATTAGTGATTCGACAGAATGCCATAAAGCGGGCTGCAGGGTTTGCGGCATGATCTGGCTATCGAAGTAATGTATCGTATGTCTGTGCAATTGTAAGTCCAGAACTGAGCAGAAATAGATGATGTCGCTTTGATGTCTGAATTTAAAAGATGATTCATTTTTTGAGTAGACTAGATATAGAGACACCTATTGTTGCTTTGTTGAATGAGAGTATATTGTTTGAGCCTACTACACATGCGACTTCATCTCAGCCTGAATAACATTGGCATATGAGAGCATACATTCTAGCTTCAGGGATACAAGTGCGGGACAAGAAGGCACCAGACAAAGTACTGTGACACCTGATTCCAAGCATTATAGTTTACCACAAAGTGAAGAGACGCGATATTGTGCGACCAGGAATAGACAGGCTGGACTTCTTCAAGGCGAATGCAGCCCAATTCCAACCCCGATAATCTGAGTTCAAGAAATTCACCTGAGAAGGTTTCGGCTCTAATGAAGAGGGATGTGAGATCGGTCAGATTATGAATGGAAAGTAAGAAGCGGTCGGAAACTTCGCGCCGATAGGTTGCATACGCTCCTCCGTAGTACAAGTAGCTGCTCAGTTTGGCGCGTACTGCTCGAATGTAGGATTTTGTATGAGAAAGCGGCTCCACGAGTGATACAGCCAAGTCCAAAGCTTTGTCATCTTTGGCACAAGAGAGAGGGAATGGTACAGTCTCGTATAGACGACGCTGGGCAGCAGAATGAAGGCGCTTGTTGACGCGAGTGATACTTGCCAGCGATTTGATGTTTGGAAAATCTGCTTCGAGCACATGGAATTAAACACTATAGAGAATTTCACTGCATACAAGTCTTCCGTCTAGACTAAGAGACGGCCGCTCGCTCTCCTAGCAGGGAGCAATGAGCGCGGACCTCAACCGAGGTTATCCCTCCTCCCTCCACGCTGACAAGAATGCTGTCAACAAGCTCCAATGGAAGACTATCCATGATGGGAGTATCTGCCGCTCTAATTGGATCAATTACGAAACGTGAGACTGGTATTGCGAGTGGAAGTTTGGAACAAGCATAGAAATGCATTGGCACAGCTTTTCATACACGATACACGCCGCCAACTTCGAATTAGAAGGCAGCTAAGTACTTTATACTGCTGCCCAATATGATGTCCCCATCTCTACAAATTGACTGAGTTTACGAAGTGCCATCGAATCAGCTTCTTGACATTCGTCTCGCAGACCAAAGCCGCAGCATGGGCTTGGTTGCTTTCTACCGCCCGGAGTCATTCTAGCTGCACTACATTATAGATTAGACATTTAAAATTATCCAATACAAGACAAACTTGCCTTGCATTCTATACCACAACATCGCAAACCAGATCCAATTACTATGCCACATCATACGCAGTACCTACAACGTCACTTGACTTTGTTTCAGCTTCTGCATTGATGCCGAGCGCTTTAAAGATCCCCATCTTTACTTCTCCGCCTATAGCTTTTGCAAATCTTTCTTTGACCAAATCTTGATCGGCTTCAGGATCTTGCCAACGTTTGGTAAAAGATAATATCTGACATTTCCCAGCTTGTACGAGAACTTGAACGCAGAAGATAGCGAGTATTTCTCTTTCTTCTGCGGTTCGGCGTAAAGGATTCCTTAAAATTGGAAAGTCGATATTGAAATAAGTTGGCAGGGAAGGTCGAGAAGAAGATTGTTTGACGAACTCTGCTGTGAGTGGTCGAATCAGATAGACTTCATTGGGAAAAACTTCGCCTTGGAAAGACAGCTGAATTTGACGCAAGGCTGGAAAGAGAGAAGAATCGAATAACATGTTCCATTGTTCAGGTGGAGAGTGTATGCCTTCAGTGAGTTGAAAATGTATAGTGCAAAGAGATATTCGACATGAAACAGTTGAGAGAAATTCGACCAATCCAAGAGATATCCAATGGACCAGCAGTACATCGAGACAGATGTCGAGATCTATGAGATACGGGACGCATTGGCGAAAGAAAACGGAGAAGTTGCCCTTGAAACTTTGGTTGTATTCGCCAATTTGCAGCACCAGTGTATCTTGCCAGGTCTCGCTATATAAGCGCGGTAGTATCTGCGATTCGAAGTCCGATATAGAGTGGGAGTATAGGACTAAACCGAAAAGATTGCAAACTCTTGTGATATCTGCTTGATGTCGAACGCTTATGGACGTACCAAATCGGCTTCTTCGAACCGTTTCATCGGGAGCTTCTTTGCGGAAATAGCGAAGGAAGTCACCACTCGAAACTGTGCTCCAAAATTGAGCTCGATGAAGAACGAATGGATCAGCTTCCCCTTACAGGTGAAGCAAATACGAGCGAGATTTGGACACATCGCTGCCAACGACAGCATCATAGTAATTTCTGATCAGCTACCCCAGTCGACATCGAAAGAGAGAGTATCGAGGGAGGCTAGAGTGAAGGAGGTCGGTCCAAAGATAAACGGATCTGCTGCAGCAGATCTGACATCCTCTTGCGTTGACCTTTCTTCCGACCAATCATCCCATTCAAGAGGTCCATTACACAAAGTAAGGCCTATTGACCGCAGATTTGGCAACACGCATATAAACTCTTTGAATCTTTGCAATATCGTGCGCTGTAAGTCTGTCGCCGCCTGGCCGATGAGATTGGTTGAAATTATACTGCTTGATACGTGTCGAACGAATGGTCTTGCGTCTTTGACGACCAACGTCTTGCATTGCGTGTCAAAGTCTTCTTGGCAAGTCATAAGAAGTTTACTTTCTTTTCGAGGAGAAAGAGGCCAGGGAGTCAAGCGATAAAGAGAGCGCTTTGTAAGCACATTCAGACGCTTGCATGTTCTGGACAGAGCCGCTGCGGAAGCCCATTCGTATGTAGATTTGCGATCTGCTGGACACAGCAGAAAATGTATGATTAATTCTGTAATCTCGCCCGGTAGCTGTGATAGTATCATAATGCCGGGTATAGGATAGCCGGATATACCAGGAGATTGTATTGGGTATTGGGAGGAGACAAGCGATGAAAAACGAAAATGGAGAGTCAAGTTTATGTGACACGAGCAAAGTCAACACCACGCTACATATTGCGCATGTGCGAACCCGGGAAGCACGCGACCAATCGCATAACAACGGCCCATAGGCAAAGTGCCAAATGTAATTACCAAGTTGCACGAATCAACCAAACTTTCATAAAGGGAGGTACCCTGTATTCGTGTGAAGTCAGAGGAGAAGAATTTTAGCCAGATGCAGCTGACCTTCAACCATCCACGACTTCGCTCGCAACTCCCAAATTCTGCATAATTTCTCTCACTAAACCACCATTGACTGCATTTGCCATAGCTATTGGTGACGTCTCTTGCCGACCGAACGTGGCTTTGCTGACCACGTCAACCGACACTTGACCCGCTTTGATGGTGATTCTAGCTTTAGCAAACCCAGCTCGTCTCACATTTGCATTGTTGCTGTTAATAGCAGGATCGCAAATAGGACAGTCCACCAACGCCCTCAAAGTCAGACCAGGTCTATTCAGGGAAAGGTGAATCGTTTCGAAAGTAAGAGGAAGAAGGATGAGATTTCCAGCCGCGTTCGTTGTTGCTTTCCAGGTACATTCGACTACTTCAAGGTTTGGGAAAGTCGTATTATTGTAAATGAGGCGCAAAGCTAGATCCGATTGCAGATGCGGTCGCATTATGTGGTCTTTGGAATGAAAGATGACTTTCTTCAGGCTTGTTCGGCAAGCGAAAGAAGCAAGTTCGATGAACGGAGAAAGAGTGAAATGCAATGTATCGTCGGATCGGAACGTTATTTCCAAGTGCACAAGCTGTACAAAGTATTGCAGTATTTGCAGTAATGCAAAATTTGACTGATCTGCCGGTGGGGAGCTGCGACCCAAGCTGAGACCCAAGCTGGGACCCAAGCTGAGACGTCGCGTGGGCTCCCAAAGTTGTATAGATGTGTCTTGAAAGTCGTGGGCACTGAAGGTCCCGAGGTGCAAAGAATCTAAGATTAAACCCAACGAAGCTCCATGATAGACAATTTTGCAGATCAGATTATTTTTGGGCTTCTGCCCAGATGGTTGATATGCGCCATTTCTTCCCTGATAGAATATCAAATGGTCGGCACCTGGTCTGTCATACTGATTGGCTTACAATTGGTTCGAATGAATAGGGTAGATGCACAACAAAAAATGACACATACTGATGACTACAACCTTCAATCCATGACGGACATTCAAGTTCTTGATCGAGGTCATGGTATGATTTAGATCTTGGCGATACCAATGGTAGTCCATTATACGGATTTCTCGCAATGACGAGAGATTCCCTGTGTGCAGGAAACACTGCTCTGATGATATCCATTCATGTTCATTGATGCCATCAGTGTAAGTCTGAACAGATATAATCTTCAAATTGACGAAAGAATTGAGTCGCGAGCATAGTGTTGTAAGCGATACAGAATTGGCATCACGGTAGGGGTGGACCAATATCACATGAAGGTGCTGGACCAAATTCACGGTGCCTTCAGGGAGCACTTGCGGCAGCGATTGAATGAGCTCCTGATTGCAAATAGACTGCAGTCGGCGGCGAGCCAATGGTAAGGGAATAGAAGAATAAAGAGTCTGTCTAACGACAGCGCAGAATTGCTTTGACACCAGGCATGGGCCTAAGAGATTGCGCAAGTAGGCTCTGTCTCCATCATGGAAGGGTCCTTCGTACATGACCTGCTCAAAAATCGGCGTCCATAATTCTACAGGTAGAGATTTCATGTTTGAATTGGTGTGAGCCAGTACTCTGGTCTACGCGTGTGCTCTGTGTCACTAGCAGTAGATTGTTATAAAGCGTGCTGCCGACGTGCAGGTTCAAGAGAATCAAATTCAATCAAGGCTTTTCTTGGTCCGACTCCGACAATGGTATCGATCCGGCTGCTGTATACTGACTGCGCTACTACTGACCCTGCTGAATCCTGATATCCTGTTTGCGTCAGTTCTGTCAATCCGCTCAGGCTTATGTAATCTAAAATCGGAAATTCCTCATTCGAGACCCATCTATCTAGGGCTCGCGGGTGATAAGTCAATGCTTGTCTAGTGCAGATCAATTTGCTATGCAATGTTGCCTGAATTTCACACATTCCTGCATCCGGACATTTTTTGCCAAATGCGGTGTTCCATGACTTTTTTTTGCTTAATGATGCTTTTGACGTAACCTTAATGAAGTGTAAATTGACATGCTCTGAGCTATTTTCTTTCTCCCATCCTTCTTCTTCTCTCATCCATTCATTCGTCTGATCTTTCCGCTCTCAACCTTTTCGTTAGCAAAACCAGTCGTTCCAATACAGCATGCGCTTCTACCTTCTCTCCATCTGCATCGTCCTCTTCGCTCTCGTTTCTTCTACAACGGCCCTTCCTCTTCTTAAGGTAGAACAACGAGATGTCTCAAATGAGACAAACAGTGAGACATTCTTTCTCCTTCACTCGATCTCGTGCTAATCATCTATTATAGTTGCCAAGCGATCAGTAGAAATAGTCAAGAGGGAATTTGATATTCATCACTTCTTATCTACACGGGGAGAAGGAGCACACAGGGTTGTCAGAGCACTAGCGAAAAGGTTAGTCTCTTTCTTTCCGCTGGTGATTTACACCGATCTCATTCTTCTCTTCTATAGGAATTACCCTCTCAACAAGCTCGCGGGCATGCTCACAGAGTCATGTGCAGCCGGAGATCAAACCAGCTGTGATGCTCTTACTCAAATCGGAAGATCATACGAAACAGCAGATGACGGCACACTGAGGGTGAGTATCTTTGCTTTCGTCTCAATACACATCAGCTAATCTATCACTTTTAGCTGAGAGCATGAAGAATCAAAAGAAATCGTTCATATTAGAAGTTGTCTCTCGATGCTGGTTCATCTGGGTTGCACAAAAGCAAGGACACTCGTTTCCTTTTTATTAGATTTGATCAAGGTCTTGTCAAGTATGAAATCTTTCGTTGTACATAAATCACGAATTGTTATTAGCACTACAAACTGTATATAATCCTCAATGCACTTTTTTTTCGTTGTTACTTTGAAAGAGCTGTTTCCTCTCTAGCCTTTCTTGCTTCTGTTGATTGCTTCTCACTTTCCATGAAACGTGCAATAGAATCCAAGCGCTGTGACTAATGAGCTATGTTTACACTCGAGCAAGTGTCCAACCTCACATCATAAGCGTTTGCTCGTAACTTAGATTGTTTAGCCAACAATGGCTTCACTTTTTCATGCAGATAGATCTGTGAGTCCAAAGGTGAAGTCTCATGAATCGAGTATAGCTCCATTTCGACTTGCTCCAAGAGTCGAGCTGTTGAAGTATATTCATCCAAAAAGTAATAGTGAGAGTAAAGACCTCCATTCTCAGCCAAATGAGTCCAGCGATCTGTGTGAGTGAGAGAGAGGTCGTCAAACTTTGAGGTTTTGAAAAAGGGGATGAAAGAATTGATTTACTATCCAAAGAAGCAACGCCGCGATTGATGAGACTTGTCAAAATCATTTCTCTGCCAGAAACATAACACCCTCTGTGTGTATATCCGACTATGCATTTGCGACCGCTGTAATGTGTGATTGACATTAATCACAATTGCTTCTGGACAGAATTCTGACGCACCAGGAGTTGCATAATCTGACGTAGAGCTGCTATCGAGATTCAGTCTGTGAAGTGATAGCCGGATGCGAAGCGAGCTCTCACCTGAAAATCCGGTTCATCACAAGGTCCTGAACATTTCTCGCAAGTCCTGCTGAACAACAATTCAATCCATTTCCAATATCCAAAACCTTCAGGAGCCATAGGAAAATATTGTAACGCTTCTACAGCTGATTTCCAAATAGTTTGAGATGATTTTGATAGTAAAAGAGATCTAAGCCATTTATTTGTTCGAGAAAGATGAAAGAGATCCGAAGGATGCGCGTAAGAGAAAATACGCTGCAAACATTATACTGGATCAGCGTACATCGTTCGGGATAGGATCAAAGAACGAACAGTTAGAATCTCCACAGGTGCTTGAAGTGCGAAAATAGTCAGACTTGTCATAGAGTGTTTCTAGCCTAAAGACGAGGAAGGAGAGAAAAAAGAGTCCTTCAAACAACTTTAATGAGCCCTGTTAGTATGCCCTGTCGGCGTTGCGGCTGGCCTGTCCTGTTCGAGACGTTGTACGCGCGACATGCGCGAAAGAGGAAAGTGGGAACAGATGTTGATCAGGGTCATCGTTGATCACATAGGAATGAAAAGGTTCCACACATACACTCAGCGAAGCGCTGGAAGCAAGAGAGAAGAAGAAGAAGAAGGCATAGTCGATATGATAGCAGACTCGCACGTCGGACCTGGCACTCCTTGATTGAATTGAGCTGCCAGACACTCTGATATACAGACCTGCAGTACTTCTTTAAGAAAAGCTTCACTGAGCGGTACCGGATTGAGCCTCACATGATGGATTTCAAATCCTCAACTGTTTTCCGCCTTCCACGAGCTATTTCATCCTAGCTTGCAATATTAATCACTTTAAAGGCCACTGCTATATCTCCCATAGTAGATTACAACCATGGCTAGAAGAGGAGAAGTCAACGATGAGACTTTCATGGCAGATTTGGCCCAACAAGCCTCAATCGTATGTGTTTCCCATTCTACCCTTTAAGTCTGTATAGAGGTTTATCTGGTGTGGGCACCATACAGTACAACCCTCAACCTGTAGCTTCTGGTAGCAATGGACACTCTGGAATGCCTTCCCTAGCTCAAAGAGGCAAAGCAAGGTTCGTATTAAGTAAACCTTCTAGCTGAATAATAGCTAAGTAGGCTGCGACCACGGACAGACGTACTGTCCTACGTAAAGGAGCTGGCCACGTATGGGAAGATCAGACTCTACTGGAATGGGATCCCAAACATTTCCGACTCTTCATAGGCAATCTGGGTAACGATGTCAACGACGATGATTTGGAAGCTTGTTTTGGTAACGGAAGCGCTATTGGAGTCAACTCTTTCGTCAAAGCTAAAGTCATTCGAGATCACAATACAACTAAAACAAAGGGTTTTGGTTTCGTTGCTTATTCTGATGCCGAAGATTATATGAAGGCTTGGAAAGCTATGGATGGTGAGAGAATCGATTGGGATTGCTGCAAATGTAGCTAACTCCCTTGAATTCGCTTATAGGTAAATACGTCGGTTCTCGTCCAATAACAATCAAGAAAGCTACAACAGAAGTTAGAGCTGTTGAGATTGGTGAGAAGAAAGCACGCAAACTTGAAGAAGAGGCCAAGAAGCGAGCAAAAAGCGGCGTGCAGAAATCTGGTAAAGGTTTGGGTTCCGCTGCGAATTACAAAGGACTGGGTCCTTCAGCTTGTGAGTCATGGTTAGGGCATCAGTATGATGTTTACTGATGGAGTTCTTTGTGACCACAGATATCAGACGTTAATTTGTACTGTTTCGTATCCTATATTTGCAATGGAGATTATGATCAAGCCCGACCTATGTACGTTGAATTGCTGCTGCTTATCATACGATATTAACACTTGTCCAGTTCGATTTCTTGTTCGAAGAAGGTAAGCTTTTCTCAATTCCAGATAGGCTTATCCCTATCCTTCCGCTTTCGCTACTCTTCCATTGTTCCGCTCTCTACGCCTTTGTCACATCTATGGTCTATGTGATCTATGTCAATCTGACCCGAAATCTAATATACATTGCATATGCATTTACAACAAGCTTTTGACCATGCTGCCACCATTGATAATTCCCGTTGTGCAAACCATTATCTTTCGTCCACCTATATACCATTGAGCGCCTGATCGTGAAAAAATGAAGAGAGCATACCTTTGCCCTGATTGCTGACGAAGCGCAATGCTGAGATTTCCGTATAAGTGCATCCGCCCAAAAAGCAAACTACCGTCACAGGTGCTTGATCTCGTAGTCCGGCTGTCCGAAGTTTTTAAGCTAATAGATCACCGATCCAACATTCGAGACTCACCACTACCTTTGTTTTCCTCATCTATCACCTGCTTTACTTCCACTGTCTTACCAGGCAAGACTTTCAAAGCTTCTTCAATCGATTTCCAACCCAAGAAAGCTCCATTCCTTCCTAACGCTCCTTGAACCAACCTCACACTTAAAGGAGCATACCCCGAATATACATAAGCAATATCGTCCGGCGCTTGTTCATCCACTTCATCCACTACCAACCTTAATGGTTTCCTACTTTGAACAAAAGAACTTTTCCCAGAAGATGATGATGAAGATGACGATAAAGGTTTAGTCAAGAGTCCTAGTTGACCTAAAGCGATAAGTTGAGGTAAATGAGAATAACCATAAGTTTGTAAAAATTCGCGTTGGAACTCTTCAAGGATTTTAAGTTTGAGACCACCGGAAATAAGAGAGTAGAGAGATAATAGTCGGATGATAGTAGTTGGGTCGGATTCTTGATTCAGTAAATCTCGGATTCCATTTTCTTGAGTTGCTAAATCTAGACCAGCGATGATGTCTATGATCGACAGTCAGCTAATGAGAGCTATTTGTTTGCGTCGAACAAACTTTGCTGGATCTCAAGAGCCCGGTTGAACTCATCCGTCATTGTAGTCTTCATGATCTCCTCTGTCAAGCCAGTGTCTATGGATCAAGCATGCTATAATTAGCCAAAACAATACAACTAGTTCATGCAGACTCACGTAACCGCAGAGATTGATGTTCCGCTTGCAAACCACCTAATCTACCAACAAAACCTTTGATCTGAGTAATAGTCTGAGCTTGTTGAATGCCCTCATAATCCGAATTGATTCTCTTCGCAACCCTATTCAAGACTGATCCAACCACCGCGAAGTTCTTATCCCTCAATTCCCCAAACAAAGGATCAGCAGCAGAGGATAAAAGTAGTTTCTTTCTCTTGGCTTGAGTAGGTATTGATGTGAGTGCTGTCGATGGCGATGGCATACCATTAGGAGGTGGGTTGACTAAAACTGGATCGACTTCCACATGAGCGTTTCGAATACCAACTAGTTCATCCACCAAGCCTTCGTAGGTTAACTGAGTACAAAGTGGTGTAACTGGATCTACTTGTCGATCTATGATGATGAGGGAATCGACTGCTCCGGGAGTAAGAGCAGAAGAGGAAGGTAGTTCTTCTCGAAGTCTAGTAAGGATATCCACGAGCCTCTAGCAAGTGTTTTAGCTCAGAAATGCGTTCGTGCCAGGGTAAAAGAAAACCTGAGCTGCGTTGCCTTTCCCGGCAATATGCGGTATTAGGCCATATACTTGTTGGAATGTAAGTAAGGCTTTGCCCATTTCGAAGACCGAGCTGAAATCTTCGTCCTACACTCAGTTTAGCTGTGATAGTAGTTGAATGACAATGTACTTACAAGAAAGATCGATTTGTAGCTGTTCTCAATCTCAAGTGAAAGCACATCCCGTTCTAAGCTTAGCAATTCCAAAGGGAAAGCTTGTACTTCCACAGAACCGTACACTCCAGCATCTTCAAGTGCTGAAATACATAGGGAAGTGACTCTTGGAGCTAATAATATAGTATGCGAATGCCGATTTGAATCAGATAATTTGACCTGTTCTGTTTTGCGCAAAAACAATAAGTTGTCTGCTAGCAGTAATAAATGGCATAATGTAGAAAGGTATTGTCTAAGAAACAAAAGCAAGATGCCGAGACATATACATAAAGAGCAAGATGGATCTAGGACTAACGACTGACCGCATGCATCATATGAAGAGTCAAAAGACAGGTGATGCAAGGGCTAATATGTGTCCAGAGGGATAGGAAGAAGAGCAGCAGTGAACCCCACTGACCTGCTATGATCTTCATCAAGCTAATCTTCGGCGAGCATAGATAGACGATATTCCGCTGAGCTTGGGACAGAGCTCCAGGCTCGAGGTAGAACATTCGATCCACTCCATGAGACTAATACTTCCGTCAGACTGATCTTACAAGCAGGAGAGCCTCATCTACTTGCCTTGAGTGTTGAGACTTCCGTCACCAATCCAAGCGGCCCAGCCAGAGAAGGGTCTATGACCAGGGTCTTCGGCCCAACGATCTATACTCGATCCGTGAGATAGATTCTGGCGTTGACAGCAGTGTCAAGACATACGCGACTGAGCACATCCTCGAGAAAGGTTCTTGTGAGAGATGTCAAGATAGAGAGATCAAGGCCAGCTGAGCTCTCTGTGCTGGTTGAAGTGCCAGTAGCTGAAGCTGCCGTCGTCATATCGGTCTTGCTACCATGACTTTGGTGTGCTTTGGACAAGCCTATGCATTTTGAAGATTCTAAGTTGGCTGCCTTGTTCCGTAGCCATGACTTCTAATCAGCTCTTGCAAGCGCTGTATATACGATCAATCACGTCATGAAGCCTTGCAAACGCTGCCCCTTTCCCAGCTGGAATGGGCGAATTCCTGCCTGCCGCGCATAAAATACCTTTCGGACTCGACTGCTTGGATTCGGTCATGCATAGCTCCTGTTCCTCTGTCTCAAGCCTCAAATACAGTGGCTCCTTGCTTTTGCTCCTTTCATTCTTTGAATCTTTCGACTTCTTCAGGGTTATTCTTCCATTCTTTTTGTGATAACATCTACACAAGTTACTGTACAGCAATCTAAGCTTATCTCTGAACTGCGACACTGCATTCCTGATCACCGGACTGGGCAAATCACGTAAACAAGCGCTTATTCCCTAGCACTGCTCCCTTTCATTCCATCGCATCAGAAAGCGTACAAATTCGAGGAATACTTCTGAACACTCTTTTTCCCTTTGGACACAGAAGACTACGCCTAAATAAGAACGCTGGACGTCTCTTTCTCCTTCTTACCATGACGACAAAGAATCACCTTCTCGTTACGCCTTTTCTACAACAAGCGGCTGCCAATCTAGAAGCTGTGGAGAAGCAAGTTCGACGGGATAGAATCCTGGCGGCTATGCGACCTAGCAATAACGATCCTTCTTCCAATAATACCAATAGTAATCACTCTGCAGATCCTGTTACCAGAAGTCGGGTTGAAGGCCTTCATCAACCTAAAGTCATTCAAACTCATCCCATTCATCAAACCAGACCTACACCTTCTACCTCAAGCCAAGCTTCTGCTTCTACTTCTTCAAATCAATCACGACCCGAATTAAACCCGAAGCCAATTCAACAACCCTGTTTAGGCTCTTCCTCCTCCTCCTCGTCTATATCAAGGCCAGAGCCACCCCCTGTCGTACGCAAACCAGTAGACGACGAAACTTTCATGCTTTCTCATATCACAGCTACCGGTTTGGCTGGTCCAGATGCTCGAAGTAACATTGGTGATCGAGCAAGAAAATCTCATCCAGTAAGCATTCGGTCATGTTTGCGGTAGAGATTACTGATATAGAGATGTCATCAGTCATCGGAAATGCTACATCTGTTCATTTGGCGATTCTGGCGCACGAAACCCGAATACAAAGTGAGCATTTTCGTTTTTGCTTTTTTGAGATAGCGATGGGACAGCTTGACTGATTGACTCTGTTGAATCTAGGCTGGAGATTATATCAGTTGTAGACCTGCTATAGAGAAGACTGGTGATTGGGCTGAACAGAAGAACGGGAGGAAGCTTTGGTCAGTAAGGGTTGATAGTTAGTCTTCCCTCATTCGCTCTATCTGATTATGGACTCATGTGTCGGTGTAGGCATAGATAGTCATGATCCTGAAGGCCATCTAGTCGGAGGTGTCTTGGCTTTTTGGCGTTACAATGTCAGCGTTGGACCAGCTGATCAACATGATAGCATGGTTGTCTGGGATTGTGAATTAGGGGAAGTTTCAGAACTCCGGAAACAAGAAGGTGAGATAGAGCTCTGAGGCCAGAATATATATGCTCAACGAGAGTCGACAGGACCTGGTTGGATTCCTGTTCTGCGAACCTTACCTCCTGGCAACATTTCTGCCATGTTCAAGCAGAACCCTTTCATTACGAAACAAGGTCCTCTTAGCTTCCATATAAGAAATGCACCTGCTCAAGTTGTAGCCCGACCGCCAACTTTCTTTCAACCCAAAGTCGCAGCCAATATTCAGCCTAAAATCAGCAAGCCAGTTGATGCGAAACAGCAAGCCTTCGATGCATTGATTCTGAAACAACAAGCAGACATGCACAAAGCCGCCCAAGCAAGACTTCAAGGAGAAAAACCGGCGCAGAATCCAAATCTACAGTTCAACCATGCTACACTTCCTGTTCGACAAGTTGGCTTGGACTTTGGTCTTCCACTTCATAGGCCACCTCCTTCGAGCAATGTCGTTCCCTTTCGACAAGAAGTGAAACTCAACCCTTTACCGAATTCGACACACCTACAATCCAGATCAAGCACTTCTGCTCAGCATCAAAATCAAGGTCGAGCGAATTACAACAAGTTCCGACCTGTCAATTATGTGCCTTCAAACACAACTCATCAGCCTCAGAATCCAGCAAGACTCCTACCGGCTTACGCTCCTCGGCCAAGCACAAGCAATGTCGCTGCACCACGACCAGCAGGACCATCACATCGAGTATCGACGGCTGCTGAGCCCGTCGCAGCTTTTTCGCCTGGTACTGATGAACTAGCACAAACATTGCTGGCTCTCCGATCTACTCCGCCTGATGCGACTCAGAAAGATAACGCAAGCTCGAATAAACTTTCCAGCAGTGGAAATAAGCGAAGTCGAGAGGTCTTAATTGAATCTAATGCCAATACTCAATCTTCTGATCCTCCTTCGCCTGTTGCCTTCGATTTCGACGCAGAGGAGGTAGAAGGAGCAGAACATTCAAGTACCAGTACACGATCGCCCGGTGCTCGTCTAACATTAACGGAACTCATGTCATCACCTCGGGCGAAACGACAACGCATGTCTTCAGGTTCATCAAACAGTTCAAATGCTTCACATGGTTTGTCAGCTCTGAATGTCGTCAAGAGTGATGAAGAATTGAAGAAGGAAGCAGAAGTCGCTGAAGTCTTGGTTGGAGCTGCTTTTCAGAACAGACATTCTCAAGCCAAGAATCATTATCATGTCACTTCCTGTATGCGGAAAGGGACGCCGACTAATGCAGAAGCACCAGAAGCAGGACAAGAAAGAGAAGTCGTGCCTGTTGCAGCGGGTCTGCCTGTGATGGCACTGGCGAATTGACATGCTAGGAAGACATCGTCAGCAGATGCGAAGATTCTTTCAGATGGGAAGCACGAGTGTAATCATAGCTATGTAGTGTCGATAGATTGTGATGGTCACGTCCATCTTTTTGCCATTGTTATTGTCACTAAATCCGGATCCACTCGCGTTGACTGGTAACTTGCATCTTCAGCAAATCACAATCTCTTCGAAGCTGTATGCTAAGCCTTCTCGTGATCAGCAGTAGCACGTATCACCGTGTTCAGCTTTCTCTTCTCTCGTCCTCACTTTCAACGCGAACTTTCGAGCGTTACATATACGTTCTGATCCTTCTAGGCTCTATACGTTTCAGTCTTCCCTTATCTATACTTTGTCTGATATCCATAATCAACAATCGAGCTCAGAGTAGTCTGCTTTACAATCTGTCTACGATAGATGTTTGAACATTCGCCTTGATGTCTGAACAAAAGGCTTTCATCTTCTTCTGTTTCAGAAGCTCTGAGCTATACGCAACAAAACCAGCTTGAGGAATACTCAAAATTCGCTCTGGAAGATCCATCATGGTTTCGTCACCGTTCTCGTTGTTCTTTAGAAAATCATCTACCACCTCGTCAGAAGAGCTTGTTCTGCCCAGCGGTCCCCTACGAGGTCAACATAGAAGGAGCTTCGGCCGCAGATTGGGTCTAGGAGGCAAAAAGCTCTTGGCTTATTCGTTTTGTATCATTGTTCTCTTGGTCGGAACATTGACAGGTACTTTCAGCTATCAACGAGAGCGAACGAAGAGCGTTCGAGATCTTCAATCAAACGGACAAGCGACCTCGGGAGTCGTTCTGATAGGTTCAATTTCAGACATGTGAGTTCGCCTGAAATGTTTTTCTTCTCCTGTAGTGCTGACTAGTGATCCGTTCAGCGATGTTTACAAGCGCAACGTGCGATGTGATTGGTTCTACGTTGGCTAGTACGTCAGAACAACCCCGATGAACAACCGCGCTGACACCTTTTGCAGCGGCTCGTATACCGACTCGGATAGTCCAAATGGAGGTCCATTGAATAGAGACCTGTCTGTGTTCTCGGACGGTATGCAAGATCGAGTTGGTGACTTCGTTGCATCACATGAAAGTGTAGGCTGCGAGCTTCGTTCATTGAGTATTTACTGATCATCGGCTTACAGTACTTCGTCCAGCAAAGCTTCTCAACATACCATAGAACAAGTTCCGCTCGTGATAAACTGAGCTCAGCCAATTCCATTACGTACCCATACGAGTCAGTGTACCATTGATGTGCTCGGCACCCAGCTTAATCTTCGTGAACAGTCACTACAGCGTCAATACTTCTCTCGCGCTTCATTCAGTGGTCGACAACAGCTCGGTTACTCTCATTCGTGCTGTGATAGCAAGTACACCTCAAGGTACGGTTCCTTCAATTTATTTGATGTCCACGTCTAATGTATTGATTAGGCTGGAACATCGACTACACTAACATCCCAGCACCTTATGTAGGACCTTCGTTCGAAGCTGATGGAATCGTGCTTCAAATCAAGATCAAGAGAAGCTCCGTTGTGCAAGCATTCTGCATCATTATTATCGCTCTCATGTGAGTCTGGATCTATTCGAACGATTGCAGTCCTAAATCTAAAAAACAGGTGGTTACTATCACTATCTGTGCTGTACATGACCGTTAACTCTCTCGTTCTCGGTCAATCCCTTTGGTCACCGCTCGCTGTAAGTTGCTCAACGTAGAGTACGACTTTGACTGACTATCAGATTATAGTCTATGGCCGCTTCTATCCTCTTCGCTCTACCAGCGCTCCGAAACACTATGCCAGATGTGCCAGCCTTTGGCACCTTCACTGATATTTGTAAGCCACCCGTGATACTGCACTCTGGCTGTCGCTCATATTTCGAACGCAGATGGATTTCTCATCAATGAAGTGGTTGTCGGTCTCTGCCTGGTATCACTCTTCGTCTTCCACGATGGCTATGCATCATCAGGCGATCTTCCTCTTCCGCAACCAGTACAGAAATCAAAAGCTTCAGATACTCAAGAGAAAGCAGCTCTGGGGTAGACTTTCAATACTACACATGTTCCGGGTTATCGAGTATTAATAGGGTCAAAAAGTTCATTTACATACTAACGAGTTATACGCGTAGTGTTATCAATAAATATCTATGCCTTCGATGAGTACACATCTCGTTTGCTTTGCTCTGCTTTCCGATCTTTTCGTGTTACGAGCCAAGTAAAGAGTGGTATTGTGCAACACGATAGAGCAACCCATGCGATCTAGTGCGAGAGTTCAAGTCAATAAGGAGATAATATGATAGTATGATTGACTTACTAAAACGCCAAAATTCAAGCCCAGCGTGTTCTTTGTGCCGAAGATGATTGCTCGAACAGCTTCACTAAGGTTGTCTGTTTTGTACCAATCCGTTAAAGGCGTACAAACCAAATGGAATTGAGCTACTGACAGAAAGGCATAGCTTTGCCATATTGGAAGACTACATTTTCCACTTCGAGCGGTGTGAGTGCCACTGATACGTTGGTGATGATGAACAGCATCAAGAAAAAGGTCTGTCAACCAATTCATATTAGATCGAGTATTAAGGCCGACGTATATAAAACTTACGACGAAGCGACTCGTCAAAATGGTGATCATCGCTTCAAGTGCTAATCCGAGCGCTAGCATTCCAACATAGCATAACATCCAATCTAGATTGTGTGTCAGGGACTCTGCTTGATATATAGCTGACATACTGACAGATCAGAAACCCGGTATCGCCAAAATACCGATTGAAAGGAACTTGGAAAGCTTTAGACACCAGTGCGAAGAACAGGGAGAGGAAGAAGTATAGAACAAAAGCGGTGAGTAGGCGAAGAAGTATAAGATGTTTGAGCACAAGTCTCGTCTCCAAACCGATTTCTGTCCGGACGCCGTTGCCAGCCATTACGATGATGAAAGAGAGGATGAGCAAGTATATTAATCCGACGAAAGTGACTGCTGTCGCGACTGGTACATCCTGCAAGGGGGAAGATCAGTCGCAAGGCTAAAAACCACGGAGAAAGGCGTACAAATGGACGAAGTTGAGTCTCTCGATACCACACTGGTGCTGTGAGTACTTGAGGAGCATTGGTAGCTAATGCTGCAGCATTACTCAAAGTAGATGCCTGAGCTTGAGCGATCCGTTGACAAGCAGCAGGTAAGACTCGAGAGATCTGCCGTTCTTATCGTCAGTACAACTAGAATGATGTCAAGATATAACATACCGCGCCGACGATGAAGCTCCCATAAGCTTGTTCGTTTCTCGCAGGATTTGTGAAAATAGAAATCGCATCGGTATTGACGTAAGATGCATCGACTGAAACTTGAGCAGCTTGCAAACGGGCAGATGCTCCTTCGTTAACGACAATAGCAGCCCAAGCCTTGTTGTCTATAATCTTGTTGGCGATTTCCTCTAGACCGCCAGGAAAGTCGCTTGAAGTCTTAGGTAGCCAAGTCAATTGTCCGGTCTAGTCGCAACGTCAGTCAAAGAGTCTTTTGAGCGGCTGCAAGTACGACTTACCTGACCAGAAACTGATAGAAATGAATTCTTTATATCCTCGCCAATGAAACTGCCGTCCAAGTCGACAACCCAGGCATGCAAGCCAGAAGACAATTCTTTAGTGCGCCACAGAGCTCCCCAATCTGAACAGCCAGGAGCATGAATAAGCACCGAAGCACTTGTATCAATAATCGCTTACAGATTGGGAGAACGCATAGCAAGACTATGCTAGTGATGACTGTAACACCGATCATAGCCTTGAACTAATGATACGAACTAAATCAGTCTGGTATTGATCACCACGATTGTAAATACGTACGTATTTCTTCCTTGCTTCTGCTACTGCTGGCGAAAAGAAAGATTCCGAATAAGTTGAGGGATGATGCTCGGACGACATGAAAGGTTTCTCCTGGATATGACCACCTTGAACCAACGGTCCGTGTGAAGAAGTGATTGATAGGGGAGGGGAATATGTCGCAGTTGGTTGATGTATGGTTGCCATTTCAGGGGTGCACAGCAAAATGGGAATGTGCTACGGAAGAGATGAAGATCAAGTACGAGAGAGGGAGAGAGAGAGAGTTGGAGTGTAGAAGAAGAGAGAGAGAGCTGCCAGAATTACGATTGGACTGGCTGACGGTCAAGTACGGCCGCGTACAAGAAACCGACCGATATATTCGAAGCGCCCGACTAGGTAAGCGATCAGTCAGCATGATCTGATGCAGATGCTGCTACAGCCTGGATGTGATATTCAGAGCAATTGAAATCCATTCCAGAGGAGATGAGCCGAAAGTTGAACAAAGTATGCGTCACGAGACGGCTAAGGCGACAGAGCTGCAAACAGTTGGTCCAGACATCGTACAGCAGGGAAAATACAGCAGATAATACCTGTTGCGCATGCTTGTTTGTGACAAGAGCGGAGGAAGTGAAACTGCACTGGGTTGTCTCAACACCGTCACATATATCAGACTGCTTAGATACCACAGGCCGAGATACACGCATTGCTGCAGATACCAGCAACGCAAGTTGCCGGAACAGCAGGAGGACACATCAAGCTTCGACGTTTAGATCAACCCTGTCCAATCTCACCTCTGCAAGCCTTTACGAAGCCTGTCAACTGTGCATCTTTACGTCAGAGCTCTCTGTAGATCGGCACTAAGCAAATCAGAAAGTAAACCCTTCAAATTACAGTAGATAGCTCTTGTTGGACATTATGACTTCTCGCTTGAAACGCAAGCTAGAGAATTCAAAGGATGATACGCCTGATCTGCTCGAATCTTTTGTCACTTTCGGCACACCTCTACCTTCATTAGCAGCCAAGAAAGACGCCAATGAATATGTTCCTGTATGCTCGCTTGTCTATTCAGCGACTATGCAGCTGATTTTGGCTTTCATCAGGTCTGGGAACAAACAGTCACGGATGAGAAAGGCCGTCGACGCTTTCATGGTGCTTTCACAGGCGGGTTCTCAGCAGGTATATCTTCTTCATTCTGTCCACAACTTTGAGTTACAGTCTCACTTGAATACGCTACAGGCTACTTCAATACAGTAGGAACAAAAGAAGGATGGGCACCAACTCAGTTCACTTCTTCTCGATCTAATCGAGCCCAAGCTAAACAAACCGCCGAAGATTTCATGGATGAGGAAGATTTGGATTCTATTCGAGCAAATCAGAAAGTAGCCGTTAACAAAGAGTTTGATATTCTTGGTGGTACTCAAGCTGAACTAGCTGCTAAAGCTGGAGGAGAAGAAAACTGGTTAGCTAATATAATTCAACCTGGGAGTAACAAGATTGGGGAGAAGCTATTGAGGAAAATGGGTTGGAGAGAAGGTCAAGGTGTTGGACCTAGAGTAACAGCTAAAGCGAGGAAAAGGCAAGCTCAAGAACTAGGTGTCAGAATCGATCAACAGGAAGAAGAAGATGATGAAGCTCAGAAACATCTCTTCGCTCCCCTTGATAGACCTCTTGCTCTATACTCCGAGAAAACAAATGCTTGGGGTCTGGGCTATCAACCTGGTGCCACTCTTGTACACAGCATTGGATCGACTTCAGATACCAAAGGCAAAGGCAAGGTCAAACCCGGTCATGTACAAGAAGGCACTTCTTCGACTCCCCTAGGTGGCGCGTTCGGTATTGGAGCACTGGAAGATGCGGATGAAGATGATTATTCAGTCTATGATACAACTTTGCGTGGGAATGGTCAGAGAATCATGGATTTAGATGATGATGGTGATATGCCGAATCCATATGAGATTAGTCGACGAGGTCCTACAAAACCTCAAGCGAGAGAATCTGCAAAGGTAGGTACATGATGTGATTCCATCATATAGCTGGCTGATAGGATCTCTCTTCTTCCCATAGACTCTTCGCTCTTCTGCTTTTGGAGAAACGTATCATGATGGAACGCCTGCTTTACCTGGTTTCTCGATATCTGCAATAGCTGTTCAGCCGGATATATGGTTCGTACGGGAGCTTTCTAAGTATAATTCATACTTAGAAGGGTGTTCTCGAATAGGTATGAACCTCCAGATATGCCTCGAGATTGGCAACCAAACCCGAAACGAGTGTTTGATCAAACGAACAAATCACTAGCCGAAGATGCAGCTCCTGTAACTCAAGGTCCTACTGGTCGCCCTCCGCCTCCAGTAGATGCTCGAGGTAGACCTGTGCTGAGTGCCGATGATGTAGGTGGAAGAGCTCGTTTGCAGTGTATGTCTGCTAATGACCTGTTCTTTACTTACAGCGCGGTACTCTTCTTGGCGAACAACCAATCAAAGCCCCACCGAGATCGGTCTTCGATTTCATCTCCGCCAAAAATAAAGAACGAATCGCTCAACTTACTTCAAAACCATCTGCTTCCTCTTCCTCTTCTACTACTTCTATACCTTCTGCACCTGCTACAAAAGAATCAGTCACACTCACAGTACCAGTCTTGGAAAAGGCTACAGCTCTAGCAGCTCTAAAAGGGTTTATGCCCTTCGGAGATGATCCAGCTAAACAAGAACGATACAAATTCTATCTTCGCTCACAATCTGGTGAATTATCTACAGAAAAGGGAGAAGTCTTTGCACCGAAATGCGAACCAGGTCGATTAGGCGAACTGAACAAAGAATTGGAAGATTTCAGTAAAAGTGCCAAAGTGTTTAAACCAATGTCTTTTGCCATGGCTGGAAGATTCGTTAGTTCTTCCAGTACAAACACGGCTATGGATATGAAAGTACCACAACCTGGATTAAGAATGGTTGAAATGGAAGAAGAGAAACCAGCTGTTCCTGTCGAGGAGAAAGTGAAAGAAGAAGAAAATTTGACTCCTGCTATTGTTGCTGTAAGAACTGGACAATTTGGTATCTTGACAAGAAGGAAAGAGAACTTTTATCCTGTCAAACTACTTTGCAAGAGGTTCAACGTACCTGATCCACACCCTGATGGTCCAGCTGAAGAAGATGAAGAACCTGTAGAGAAAGAGCTGCTCAATAAGCAGAAGATGGATGATTTGAGACAAGAAGGTGGAATACCTATACCTCAACCTTATGATCTTTCTACAACTACTGAAACGGCTGCCAATACAAGCAATGGTGCAGCTAGGACTTCTTCCGGTGTGGTCGGACTTGGGGAAGACGAATCTCAAGGCAAAGAAACCCTTACTTACGAAAGACCGCCTATGGATCTGTTCAAAGCTATTTTTGCAGAATCCGAATCTGAGTCGGAAGACGAAGAGAATAAACCGGTACGAAAACCTGCTGCTTCTGCTCAACAAGTCGCAGAAGATGTCCTCAAACCCATTCCACCTCCTGCACTTGTTCCACCTTCTAATCCTCTTGAACCTATTTCTTTCTCTGACTTCAAACCTACTTTCGTACCTAAATCCGATCGGATCGCATCTACAGCTGTACCAGAGAAGAAGAAGAAGGATAAAAAGAAAAAGAAGACTTCTGCTGCTCTTTCTTTCGCCATGGAAGAAGATGAAGACGACCAGGCGCCTGCTTTGATCTCGAAGGAGAAGAGAAAGAAATCAACTAAAGACGAAGGTACTGAAAGAGAGAAGAAGCGAAAGAAAGAGGAGGTTGTGGAAGAGGATGAATGGGTCGAAAAGGAAGTTCAACCTCTTGCGAAGTCTGCGAAAGTTGGAAGAGCGAAAGCTAGTGATTTCATATGATTGTCCAAATAGCAACGGCGTCTTCTGTTACGTTCAAAACAGTCTTTTGAGATGTTGTTGTAGTTCCGACATCCGAGACATTTTGCCGCGAGGAGCTTGCCAAACCTTTACGAAAATCTTTTCCCAAGCTTCATCTCGTTTCCTTACTTCCCAGCATGTTATTGTATACCGATGTTATCTCTGGCGATGAGCTCTGCTCGTGAGTCCTCGCGCAATACTTCAAGCTCAAGGGGATAGAACGTTTGCCAATTCGCATTTCTTTTGCAACTTTGTTTTTAGTGATGCCTACCCTATGGAAGAGAAGGATGACATTGTCTATGAGGTGCGCTCCATTTGTCTGGGGGAGATGCTGCTGGGCTGAAGTACTGGAATCTCCAGGTCAACTGTGCTATGATTGTCGTGCAAGAGGGTGAAGTCGATATCGGTGGAAACCCTTCAGCTGAGTGCGTTAAGGCATGCTTGCTGGTCTATCAGCTCAAGACTGGTTAAATTGCACAGAGAACAAGCTGAAGCTCTTGAAAATGGAGCTGAGACGGTTAACAACATTGTCCATTCTTTCCGTCTTACAAGCACCAGCTTCGATAAGAAGTCCTACCTCACATATCTCAAGGTTGGTCTTTTCATTTGCTGGAACTATAGCAGAAAGAATTGACTTTAGACAAATTGGTAACGAATCTAGGGCTACATGAAGGGCATCAAAGCGAAACTTCAGGAAACCAATCCCGACAGAGTAGCAGCTTTCGAAAAGGGCGCAGCTGCGTTCGCTAAAAAGGTCGTCGGCAACTTTGGCGATTATGAATTCTACACTGGAGAAGGCATGAACCCTGATGGCATGGTTGCTTTACTCAATTACCGTGAGGATGGCACAACGTAAGTCGAGTCGGACTAGTGTACTGTTCTTGAGCTGACTATCTTTCGCTCGATTACAGTCCATACTTGTGAGTTTTCGTCTGGCTTCCATTTGACAGATGATGATTTCTTCCGGGCAAATTAGTACTTTTTGGAAAGACGGCTTGAAGGGTACGTACTCCTCATCTGCAGCGTCAGAATGCGCTAATTGGCGTTTGCAGAGGTCAAGCTCTGAATGAATTATGCATTTTTCTCATTTTCATGGCGTTCTGGAATGTACCACACAATAGCAGCTGCAGTCACCATATAGAGGGCATCTTTACTGTTGTAATTGCCATGATTCAGCAGACCGAGATCCATATCTCGCCCGATGACTGTATACCGAACGCGCGTTGATTTTCTATAACTGCTCCCAATCTTGCACTACCACTTGCTATATTGACCTGTTACCATGCCTGTTACTACATTCGCAATTCCCTCTGGTCGGCTGAACTTCTGCTCGTCTGCCTGTGTGACTCCTCTGATTTGCAATCCATTTCCTCACTATAGACTTTGGCTATGTCCTGCTTATGGGATCTGTGGCACCTGTGTTGCTGAACTTATACCAACAGGTGCTTGAGTGCTCGCCCACTCGCCCAAATATTGCGCTAGAACGATACTTATTCCTTGCATCTGTGTGATCGACAGACTTTAGTTGGCAAAGCTCGTAAAAGCTCTGGCGTTACCTATCCTCAGATGGAACCATCCGCGGAACAATTGAAAGAGCCAAAAAGTCAGTTGCTTTGCGCTTACAATCCGTCAGAGCTGACTTGGTTTTGAAACAGTGATGCAGTACTGGTCAGTTCCTTGATGCTGGTGATCCGCCAGAGCTGACTTTGTTTTCGACAGGTGCACCCAAAGAGCTGTGCGTCTGTACCATCTACTATACCAGATTCGTCTGATCCGCGTATAGCATCAAAATACTCTTGAGGTGAACTTTGTATTTCACACGAGATCACAAATAAGCTGAATAGAATATGACTAGAACATACCTGGTTACATCACTTTACTCTTCACTTCTGGTTTGGTCTATCCTCGTGCTGCCGCTGCTGCTGGTGCCATCTACCTAGCTGGAAGATTGGGTCAGCGTTTTGGGCTGGCTTGAATAACAGCTTATTCCATCTGCGTAGCTTATACTCAGGGTTATTCGACCGGTGTGGCTTCAAACAGAATGAGAGGTGTATTCGGCTATATTGGCTTGTTCGGAGTCAGTCTATTCTCAATTTGCTTTAAGATCTACCCGCTCATGATGATTTGTAAACAGCTTCTCGGCATGTCATGCAAGAACATCTACGACAGTAAGTCTACGAATGCGTTCTAAAGAGAGTAGCTGACTTCAGCATCTTCAGTCATCTCTACTGGCTTCTAACTCAACAAAATTGCCCTTACTATGGCTACAACCTAATATTACTGGCTCCTTGTGTTCATCGATCTATCTTTCCAACAAAGGCTGCTAACTTGACGACTGCTGTATCATCGAGATTTCGAGATTTTCGTGTACAGAATCCAAGCTATCTCTCTTTCCGTAGTATCCCTTCCATTATCGTAGCTCATCTTGATTATATGCGGTCTTTGGCTTCTCAGCTTGTCGAACTGTTTTCATGCAAATTTGCTTCTTTGGGTAGACTCTTGAAGTTCTGCCATTATGTGTGTTTTTGGCGCATCCTCTAGTCCGTACGACATTCGAATGCTACCTGAGTACCCAACAGTGACACATCTCTACTGACTAAGATGAACAAAGGGCGAACAGACTAGAACTTCTGCCCGAAGACAGATGACAACTTCCGTACCAAGCGACGATTGAATTTCTATTTCTTCCTCCTCTCTTCTCTCATTACCTATTCTGTCTATCATGAAGACTTCTTTTATTGCAACTGCACTCCTCTTTGGATTGGTGCACGCCGACGTTCGTATCAAATTGTTTCAAGATGAAAATTGTCCGGGAACTCCTGCTTCGGACGGTCACCCTGATGCTTCTTTCGCCACGTTTTCAATGTTTGGCTCCAACGCAGAACTCGTTCCGTGAGTTGAAGTGATGCTCCGCTTTTGAACTTTACTGGCGCGAGTCGTAGCGTCGACGCAGGACAAACAGCTTCTTTTGATGTGAGTGCAGGGATTGGTGGTGCATCTACTGTAAAGAGTTATTGGTTCGAGGCGGATGAATGTTGGTTTATCTTTATTTGCCTTGCTTGTGGTGACATTGACTGACAATACGTTGATGCAGATACCGCTCAGACACTCTGGACCAAGTTCGCATGCGAAGATGCACCTCAGGGTCAGACGGATATCTACAGCGATGTCAAGGATGCGACGACTGGTGTTTGCGTTTCTTCTGCTAAGTAGGTGTCTCTGAGCTGTCTTTGCTTGTTCTGCTGCTTATTCACTGGTTGCTTCCTTTCAGTTGCGGCAGTATCGATCTCATTGTATATGCGAAGAATCAGTAGAAGTCCGGCATGTCAAGCGGGTACATTTGCAGCAGTGAGCTATCAAGATATATTCCCTGACTTAGGCTGATGATAACTAGAGCGCAAGTCACCCTTACTCGCTTGTAATTCAGTCGGTTCTTATTCCGATGCTACTATGTATTACTTGTGCTTCTCCCCATTTTTCTATCTCTTGTTTGGTGTAATTACTAACTCTCTGATTGTCAAGGCCAGCCTTCAAGCAGAGACATTGTCCACTGCAAGCAGGCTGGCTTCCGATTCCTCTCGCTCTTGCGATGATATCATATCTCTGTTCTCGGCTCTTTCAAGGATTCTGAAGCAAAACTGCCTCTCAAGCAGTCTTCTGCGTCCCTAGTTTTGCTCTTCTACGAATCTCTTAATCCATACGACGTACGATGTCAGCTGATTTGGTTAATTCGTCAGCTTTAGATGACTTGCGAGAAACAAAGGGCGGACAGATGATGGATTCTGCTTCAAGACAGATGACAACTTCCGTGTTCAGGGACTATTGTGTTATTAGCTCTTCTCTCTTCTCTTCTCTTCTCTCATAAGCAACCTATCATTTCCATCATGAAGACTTCTTTTATTGCAACTGCACTCCTCTTTGGCATGACTTCTGCCGACATCCGCATCAAAGTCTTCCAGGACTATAACTGTCCTGGTGCTCCATCTTCAGCGGGCAATGCCGACTCGTCCTTCAAAGTATATAGCACTTCTGACCCTAACCTGAACTTATCCCTGTAAGTGAAGTTGCGTTTGCATGAACGTCCTATTGAATGATCCGAAGTATTAATCCAGGAGAAACGGCTTCGATCGATTTCTCAAATTTGGACCCCTCAGTCAAGAGCTACTGGTTCGAGGCTGATGAATGTACGTCGACTCTTCCTGCCATTTCACTGTCAGTATATCAACGATATTGCTATGCGATAGATACCGATCAAATGCTGTGGACAAACGCCCTGTGCGAGGGTTCTCGTATCAGCTCCAGTGATCCAAGAGATGCAAAGACTGGTATATGCTTCTCTTCCAGGTATCTGAAGCTGTTTTTGAATGTAGCAAGAGCTGACTAAGCGACATCTCTTTAATAGCTGCGATAGCATTGGTTTAGTCGAGTACGGAAAGACAACTTAGGGAATGAGAGAGGCAAGTAGATTGTGTGACGTGATCTATCCCTTTGTTCTTGTAGTATATTCAGATTGATTCGTTCATTACTTGTTCTGTCGCAATACTTGAGCCCATACAGCGAGCTTGGCTCCGACGATAAAATTGCAGGAGATCAGTGAAGCGCCAAAAATGATCGCACTGCAAGTAGACGTCAACACTTCCAAGTAACCGAGTGCATCAAGATTGGCAGAGAGTCGTGTGTGTGGAGAGCGACTAGGTCTAATATAAACCATTCGCGAAAGAGCTCTGTTGCGGGCTCTCACGCGTGCAAGGCAAGGGGATAGCAGGAGCAGAACGTATATAGATATAGGACACTGCAGAGGGGAGAATGTCAAAGATACCAAAAGTGGCGTTTAGGGATGCAGTGTTGTGATGAGAGTTCATGTCAAATAGACGAAGATAAATATTAGCGTGCCGTGTTCTCGACACACACAGGGCTTCCCACAGCGAGCACAAACGCATCCAGCATGGCCACAACGAGCGAGACAGCCAAACCACTCATCAAAACCGAATCGGGTTTGGATACCAGCAATATCTTGCCTGAAAAGCGTCGCAGGACAGAAGAGTCACAGAATGGAGTAGAAGACAACAAGGTAGGCCACTCTCTGGCTCGGTTTCTCTATTTTGTTGTGCTTTGGAAGAGATTCGAAGTTTGGTTTGCGAAAACACATCTTCAATTTCTGCCTCGCGCGCTCCAAAAGGAGGCGCGTCTGTACCTGGAAAATGTTGTATCGTCAGGCAGATGGTTGACGTGCATTTCCCTCTTTAGCCTTTGACACGCATCAAAGCTCAAATCGATACAAGCCTTGAAGCCCAGCTACGAGACCGTGGATACACCAAGATAGAGGGTAACAAACTCTATACAAACCTATTGACTTACGAAGAAGAGTATGTGTTTCTCTTGAAGTTGTGCTATGATGTTCTAATGTGTTCGCAACAGCGGAAGGCAGCTAAGCATTGACTTTCTGACCTTACCAGGTCGCAAGTACTTCCCAGACTATTGTGAGTCAAATATAGGAGTAGATTCCTCTAGCTTATATCAGGCAGACCAACTCATCAAGAAACCTATTGCGTTCGATGACATTCGGACAAAGCTTGATAAGGGCGAATATGCATCTATGTATGCTGTGAAGGATGATTTCAACCAAATGTGAGCTTTGCGATCTCATACATCTTCTTTTTCCTGAATTGTAATGCCCTAAAGGTTTGTGAATGCAAAACGGTACAACATGCCTGGCTCGCCTATCTTTCTAGACGCCAAGAAACTACACAAGAAGCTGAAAGTGTATTGGTCACACTTGACTGGCCAAGCTACTGAGGAGGATGATGAAGAAGATGAGAGACCTTCGAGTAAAAAGCAGAAGAAAGATAAGAAAGGGCCTACTTTAAAGAGCTGGTTAAATGGACGAATCAAGAAGCTTATAGAAGTTGTAGATCCCCAGTACGTCGCACAATCCAGTCACGCAGCCAAAGCTGATATTGACTTTCTGCCAGAGGTCGACCTTACACTGAGCATTTCATGGAACTACCTTCAGAAGAATTCTTTCCAGATTATTATCAAGTCATCACCCATCCGATAGCAATAGCTACGATCAAGGTATGTTTCGCCTTCTGATGACAGCGCGGGACCAACCTCTTTTTACAGGACAGGATCAAGAAGAAACAATACCCGGATCATCATGCTTTCATAGCTGATGTAAATCATATGCTTGCGAATGCAAAGTATTACAATTCGGAACAAGCTCGAGTTTGGAAAGATGCAGCCTACCTTGAAGTTTGTCAAGAAGCCTTGCTCGTACTTAACTCTGATAGATGTGTGCTTGGCAGCGCGCTTTTGCAGACATTATGAAAGAACAACCTCCTTCTTTCATGAGCAAATCAGAAAAGAAGGAGAAGCAGAAAGCAGCGCCAGCGGCTAATGCTTCTGATCACAAACTAACACTCAGGCTTGGCGGCCAGACTAGTACCAGTGCTGCACCAGTCTTCACTCCTGATTTACCCGAACTGAGCACACCTGCTATCGATACACCAGTTGGCGAATCTCCAGGGATGACGGAGGTAGAAGATGGCGATGTATCTGAAGCTGGACTTCTACCTCCTCCTGCTGCTAACGGATCTCTACGAGCTAGTCCAACTCTTCATCCTGTATCTTCCCAGCAAAACTTCAATCCATATAAGCGCTCTCCCCAAATTAAACAAGAAGAATTCGCACCTGCACCAATTTTCGAACCTGCTGCAGCTCGAATACTTGCGCAGAGTATCTACGGGAATGCATCGAAACCGAGTAAGTCGAAGGATTTGACCATGTGCTATTTTTGTATTCATATGGCACCAATGTCTTAGGCATACACTATTTCATCGCTTCCATGTACAAACAAGATCAAGAACCCAAAACAAGAGAACTGATCAATTCTTTAGCTCGGCAGCACACATTACTCGTTTCAGCCGATACTACCTTGATTGAATTTGAAGCTTGGTGTCAAACGACTACCGACAGTGCTATGGATTTGGATATAGAGAACGAAGCAGCATTACCGAAGACTCGAGCTGGTCGAGCGAAAGTCAGTGGTCCTAGTCCCCCAAAAGGATCAATCAAGTTACCCAAGTATGAATTTCGGGTCGAAGCTAGACCTTCTGGTGTCGTTTGCAAAGAAATCAACATGGGGAGAATCGTTGATGAAGGATTAGCCGGAAAGTTTTCGTTGCAATTGGGTGAAGGAACATCGACTTTAGAGATTGGGGCTAAAGTGCTTGGGACGGATCAAGCGGAAGAAGTATATAGAGTGTTTGTTACTAAAGCGGGAATGTAATGATGAAAGTTCTATGCTGTGAGGTGGTATATTTACAACGATGTATCCTCTCTAATCGGAATCCCACGAGTCATCCGAATACTCTTCGGCCTCATAGACATTGTACCTATCTTGAGCCAGCACATTGGGTACGCTTTCACGCAATCGATTCTGATACGGATACAGCAGCGCTTCTCTGTCCACAGCCTGAACTTCGGTCTCCCCAAATGATCCTCTGCGAGTATGAAGTTGTGCAAGAGGCATGTCGTCTTCGTCCTCGCTTCCAGGCGCTACGTAATCAGGATGATAAGGAGGTAAAGTGGAAGCGGAAGGTTTCTTGTATAGCGCGGGGTTCAATCCATTACCATAGGTGAATGCTGCAGCTGGTCTAAACGGCCGATTTCTTACTGAATTATCAACAGGCGGCCAGTAGTATTGTTCGAGTGGATCTGTTGCAGGAAGACAAGACAAATCAGCTACTGCCTGTCATCAAGGCAATCATTCTTTGCACTGATAATAAGTAGAGTTCGACTTACTGTCGTATATCACACGTTTCGATCGTCTCCGACCAAAGGCACAGAGTCTTCTTCGTCCACGGAGGAAAGCCACTTACTGACGTTTCTTCCAGTTTCATAATGCAACCCATCACCCTTTGATTCTTGAGGCCAACACCACCATATTACTTTCTCTCCCAAGATAGCTCTTATGTTACTTAAGCAACCCAAATCGTATGGATACTTGATTTCTTTTATTTTCCCCTTTCTTCTCAAAACAGCGGCTTTGTCTTTTTCCCAACCTTCGATCGTTGTTGTGTTACTGATCAAACACCAGAAATGATACAGCGAGAACAATCCCACGGCAAGTAAGACGGGTAGACAAGTTGCATAATTTGCAATGAGAAAACCGGTATAGAAATCTGAAGGTTCTCGAGTCCGGTATTGAAAAATAGAGCAAGTTACCAAATAGACGTGGTAAGAGCAGGTTATGTCGACATAGAAGAGGAATCGATAGAAATGAGCGAGATTGTGATGTCCAATACAGTTATTCACCCAAGCTAGAAACTCAGCATTCAGTATTTGCCAAGTATCTGTCCAAAGTATCAAAACTTACGACAGTGATGATCCATTTTCAGCACACAACGCTTACACTGCCTGCAGTGGTGTGCGCGAGGAGGTTTGTAAGCTTGACACATTCGACAGTAGCGTGATCCGTTCGTTAGACGCTTGACTTCTACTACCTCTTCGAATGTTTCATCTACGGGAGGGACCTGAACAACAATGTATGCTTGAGTATGAGAAGCAAGGAAGCAAATATCCAGAAGTACTGACCCATCCTTTCGGAACACTGCCTGGATCTGTTATGACGCACTTGTAATAGTTGTGGAAGATGAGGAGAACAAGGAGATTACTATTCAGAGCATCAATGGATGGATCAAGAGTGTCAAAGCATTGATGACAAACAATGGAAGCAGATGTTTGAACAAGTAAGCATGGTCATAAGGATATGAAGGCAGCAGGATGAAGAGCTGAGACGTGTATGCGATGAAAGAAATGAGGCAGACAGTTCCAGTAACCCTTGAGCACAAGTCAGCTGTTCTGCTGATGCAAGTCCAAGACGAGAGAAAGCCAACCATATTCGACCAATCAGAGAAGGCGGATTAGAGCTCTTCTCTATATCGCTGGGCATTGAAGGCCGGAGCAGCCACGCTCTGACTTCGCTGTCCAAAATAAACCTTCTCAGAAATCTCAATTCCAAACGTCGACATGGCCAAATCAAGTGGCTTGTTGACAGCTCAGTTGCAGACTGGATCTAGCTCTAGTGCTGCTTCAAATCTGAGATCTTCTAGACGCGTTCATCTACCGCCAGAATTCATGCAAAACGCAAAATTGGCTGCTGGTGATTTCGTTGTAGTCAAAAGTGCTCTTCAAGCAAAGGAATTGGACAAGAAAGTGTCAATCAATCAAGGAGATGAAGTTCCGGTCGTCAAGGAGAGCAGCTTTATCGTAGCGCTCGCTTGGCCTTCGTTTTCTGGAGATGCTCAATGTGATTTGATTTCTCTATTGCAACTTGTGGAAGAGGATGAGGCTGAAGTCAAGGTACTATAGGTGCCTATCTTTCTTCTGCTCTGATGGAGAATCTTTGTCAAATATCGCCGGGCGACTTGATCTCCGTTTCTCCAATGACCCGCAGTGGACTCAAAGGCTCACCAGTACTCAGAATGAATGTGCAAATGTTGGAATCAGGGTCGAAAGTCTCAGTCTCGGACAATCTTCTTCTTGCATATGTAAAGCAGACTCTCAGTTCGTCATCGTTGCAAATGCCATACTTCTCGTGTCCTTACTTTGTCTATCATTGCCGCTACTAGTCGACATGAAATGCGTCTCCGCTCATCAAACTTTTGATCTTGTCTACAACGGTCTCTCTCGCACATGTCGTATCACTCATTTAGAGTTTGAGCCAAGTCGAGCAGATGCGGACATTGGATTAGTAGAAACTGCTTCCACGATCACCATCGATCAAGCAAATCCTGGCAAATCAGATGTCATCGATGATTCAAGTGCAATCAAGAAATCTTCCGCTGGTTATTCTGCCATTGGTGGTCTTTCAACCCAGATAGAAACGATTCGAGAATTGGTTGAACTACCTCTCATGCGACCAGAACTATATGAGCATTTTGGTAAGTTTGATTCTCCGTTAAAATAGCTGGAATCTGACTATATTTCTTCAAGACATGCAACCGCCTCGAGGTATCCTTTTGCATGGACCTCCAGGGACTGGTAAAACTCTCTTAGCATCTACTATTGCATCATCTCTTGGGGTGCCAACTTTCTCAATAGCAGGAGCATCCCTCTCTTCACCTTATCACGGCGAAACTGAATCAAGACTTCGAGATATTTTCAATCAAGCTAAAGAAAGTGGTCCTAGTGTGATTATTATTGATGAAGTAGATGCCCTCGCACCGAAAAGAGAAGATTCGGGTGAAGTTGAACGAAGATTGGTTGCTGAGTTATTGACTCTTATGGATGGGTTGGATAGCAAGTCATCATCAACAGAAGAAGGAAGTAAGAGACCTAGAGTCGTTGTGGTTGCATGCACAAATAGACCAAACGCTATCGACCCTGCTCTGAGAAGACCGGGAAGATTTGATAGGGAGATCGAAATAGGTGTGTTCGACACCGTCATCTTTCTGCGATCTATCTGATTATAGAATATTCAGGCATACCTGATGTGGAAGCAAGACTGGATATACTCAAAGTCGTCCTTCGTAAAACTCCCCATGATCTCGATATATTAACTCTAGAATCCCTAGCAGCTCGAACACATGGTTTCGTTGGCGCAGATCTAGCTTCTCTGGTTCATTCAGCAGGTCTGCATGCGATTCGTCGCGCTTTAAAAGAAGATACACCCCTTCCGACAATGCGGTTGAACGAAAGCGATATCGAATCTGCAATGCTAGTCACTCGTCCATCAGCAATGAGGGAAGTTTTCCTCGAACTACCGCAAGTTCGATGGTCCGATATTGGCGGACAAGAAGAAGTGAAACAGAAATTAAGGGAATGTGTGGAATGGCCTTTGACAAGAAAAGATACTTTCAAGCGATTAGGCATCAGACCACCTACTGGCATATTACTCTATGGACCACCTGGGAACAGCAAGACTTTAATAGCTAAAGCTATGGCTACAGAAGCGGGTTTGAATTTCTTGGCTGTCAAAGGACCAGAGGTGCGCTCTTCATCAGACCTTTCTCTTTTTGTGAGATGGGCTGGATGAATGTTGCACAGATCTTCAACAAATATGTAGGAGAATCCGAAAGGTCGATACGGACCCTCTTCCAGAAAGCTCGGGCAGCTGCTCCTTCTATATTGTTTCTTGTTCGTGCACTGCTCTTTTTGGCGAAATTGGTCTGAACAATGCTACAGGATGAAATCGACGCGATAGCTAGTTCGAGATCTTCTCACGCTGGAGGAGAAAGTTCCACAGGCGATCGAGTGCTTACTACCTTGCTGACCGAGATGGATGGTTTGGAATCGCTACAAGGAGTTATCGTTCTGGCAGCGACAAATCGACCAGGCGCTATAGTAAGTTTCACCATTGGTGAAAGAGCTCTGGCTAATTTTGAGCTTAGGATCCTGCTTTGCTTCGACCGGGGCGATTGGACAGAATACTCTACGTCGCTCCGCCCGACCTTGCTTCACGAGAAGCTATCCTGAGACTGAACATGGCCAAGATGCAAACAGAGCCAGGAGTGAATATCAGCAGATTGGCAGAACTTGTTAGTCGCTGCCAACTATTACAGTGACTCCACTGATCTCCTTGCAGTCTGACGGTTGTTCTGGTGCTGAACTTGTGTCAATATGTCAAGATGCTGCCTTACTAGCAATGAACGAAGATCTAGATGCGCCATATGTAAGATCTTGTGCTGTTGTCGTTCCGCTTTCCTAACCAGCTTCTATAGGTCAAGCAAGAACACTTCGTTCAAGCAGCTACTAATATGAGACGGCGTACCACTCCTGAAATGCTAGATGAGCTTGAAGCATGGCGTGATCAATTGGGAGCTTAGAATCGTTATCGTTATGCTAGGTATATAATGCAAAATATATGCCTTGTTCCCTCAAATGTCATCCTCGTCCGTTAATTCTTCATCGTAGCTGATCCCTGCACTTTCCCATCCTTCCGTCTTCTGCCAATTCCATCCATCTTCAGCAGGTGGAAATGGGACAGGGACGAGAATCGATAAAGGATGACTGATAGACTGATGAGCCGATGGGTAGATCGACCTCTAATCAAACCCACTATTTTCCCATTGGTGCTATGTTGAAAAAGAGTTGTAAGTTCTTCTTGATACCTTGATTGTAAGGGTTGATGAACTTCTTCCCTCTGCTTTTTGCCAGCTTCCGATAATACCTACCACACAGCGCTTAGATAGGCTGCAACTGAAATCAATTCAGTATCACCCACTCGTTGTCTGAACTCTCCACTGATGTTTCTGCTTTCGATATCAAACGCAATTGCCAAAGTGCCATAATGCCTAGAGCGAAACCCATTACTGCAGCAAGTACGAATAAAAGAAGAGTGAAGATTTTGGGCGTGTAATAATGATCTTCCCACTGTTCGAGAGCTGCTAAGCCCATATAGGTGAGTAAAGTGGTAAGAAAGACCTCACTTCGTATTCCCAATCAAACATCAACCACATCGTACGCCAGCCGAAAACACACGCCAGTACACAGGAGAAGGATAGATAAGACATGAAGAGGACAAAATAGCGCTCATTGCCAAGTCCAACACAAGCATTTAGCCAGACCTGTCAAGAAAGGCAAACGAAATCAAGCTGGATTCAGCTGCAACGCATTTGCCGACTGACACAGTGATGATCATATTTGTAGCTGACGCTTGATGAGCGATTTTATAGAGTACATAGATGAACTGCTTACAAACAAGTACCGCATATCCTGCAATGGTGCGCTCTTTCAGGCTTACTTGCTTCCTTTCCATCGATCTTTTCGCATTTCCTACATGTCCTCGCTTGACTCCTTTGTGTTCTCTGCTGATACTCTAGTGAAGCATCGTTAACAGGCATCATTTGACTTTGTTTGCGTTGTTGAAACGCTTTGACTGCAGCTTGTCGTTTTGTCTTATGTTTGACCAGGAAATATCTTGCCAGATTATAATTCGTAGTAGGTCTTGAGATATCTCTTGGTGAGCCTGCTGATGTAGTACAGCTCATATAGTAGTGAAAAGCGAATGAATAGACAAGGTAGATAGAGAGGAAGAAGCCGAAGAGAGTGATTGGCAAGGGAGTATTGGGTTGTAAGAAGACATCCCGGAAGACGACATCGAAGTAAGTGATCACGCAGAGAAAGAGAAGGATAGACGCTAGAGTGACAAAGGCAGGGCCTGTCTTGCCAATTACCGTATCACCCCATCTTTCCAGTCGTTTACAGCAGGCAAAGATGCTCCTGCTCAGCGACCGGAGCGCCATCCAATCGTCTTGGTTGTGGCTTGAGAAGTCAAAGTGTATTTCGCACAGCTTGTCCGCAAACGAATACCTTGTAAAAATATACCAGTTGAATGATACCTGCAGTGTACGCGTCAGTACTCGGATGATAGGAGAAGCCATTGAAAAGATCACGCGAAGGGAGGCAGCGACTGTAAAGAGCTTGAGATTTGGTTGAAATTCATTGCAAAGGAGGAATGCTCGCAATCACACAATAGCGATGATGGCTTCCGTTCCTCCCTTTTGTATGCGCACAAGAGCAAATCTCTGGTTTATGCAGCAAATGTGTTCTTTTCCAGTCTCCTTCACCACTTAAAGTTGCTGTGGAGATCTGAGGCATCATAGAAGCCCCGCGTCTCTTCTTCTTCTTCTTCTCCTTCCTCAAAGCGTGTCGCAGATTGTACTGTTTGCAGCGTGTCCATGCACCGTAAAGCTCTTGTCTTGCTATTTGTGGACTTGCGATTGTTGCCCTGCTGGGCATGATGATCTTTCATTATTTCTGTGACTGCACCACTATGTGTATCTTTGGGGCCACACGCAGGGTTCGCAAGGTTTCGCTCTCTCGTCAGCATCACTTTCGGAAGATGTACAAATAGTCAATAGTACTCTCGTGGCTAACCTAAGAGAGAAGCTGACAATCGCTTGTGTTATACCGATCGGGCACCATCCGTGGCCTGCAGGTAATTCAACAAATGGATCAGATCAGACAAAAGACTATAACTTCCTCATTTGAAGCTGTAATCTGTCAGCTCACGCACTGACAGCTGCGATCTGTCTATGAACGTGACACGTTGTTGTACTCATGCTTTCTGAGCAACCATCTCAGATGACTCTTCTTAACACGTGTCTCGACTTAATAAGCGGGAACACGGCGCCCAGCTTAGCTGAAGTAGGAATTTGCTGAGTAAAGTTGGTTTTCGTCTCTCTTCTCGCGACGACACTACAGACTGGAATAGAAGCGGTCTCCTGCGTGTTTCAAGCTCGGCACAGCGGTCATCACAGAATCCGAAAACCGAGGAAAGTAATCAGATTCGCATCTCTTCGGCCTCGCCTAGTCCGTTCTCAGATTTCACCCTGTTGCTTTCTCTCTGGACCACCAATCCTGCTCAACTCATAGCGCACGCGATGCAGCAGCCACAGAACAGCTCCCTTTCAGCTAAAATTTATTTCTACTCTTTGTATCTGTCCTGCTTAGGCATCATCCAGTCGGTCTATCGTCTGCTCTTTCCTGTCAAAGTCACCAGATCTGCAAGTGATCAACGACCTCGCCCTGCTCCAGTCCGCAAGGTTTCTTCCACTTCGACAACATCTTCTACTCTTTCAGTACATTTTTCAGAGCAAGAACCCAAGAAGGCCCCTTCCATCATCTCCTTCTCCTCAGATACAACGCTAGTGGACGAAGCACCACTGGTTCCGTATATAAAAGACATCACTAACCCGGCCGAGATCAAGCAGTCGACCTGCAAGCAACATTTCAGCAAGATCAGAAGGCATACTTCCCCTCCAGCCTCTCAGCAAACTTCTCTAACACCTCTCATCATCCCTTCTACGAATTCTACGTGCAAATCACCAAAGAAACTTTACTTCAAACGTGCGACTTGTCCAATAGCAAAAGCAGCCAAACGACTTTCTTCCCCTCCTGCTTCACCTTCTTCCCTTTCTTCTTCTACATCGGAACCTCTCTGTCATCCTGGATCAGCCTCCGAACAAATAAGATCACCAAAACAGGAAAGCGATTGTCGGCCGAGGTCAGGGACTCCAAGCATTTTGCACGATATGGGATTGCATGGGAAGAATCTGGCTGTTGCGGTAGATGGGAGGCCGAACAATAGGAGGAGGAAAACGGCAAGGTGTTGAGTTTTAGACGGAATCATGGAATTTGGGCCAAGTGTTGGACAGGCCATAATTTTTGGATCCTGATTCGGTCTCCATATCGTAAGTCTCCACGTCCCTTTTCGTTTCATTGCTCATGTGTACAAATCAGCATCGCCCAGCAATGTTGGCACGGTCAATTTTAGATTATCAAGGCAATCGCCTAAATCGTTCGCAAGCAGCTTCGAATTCAAGTGTATATATGATGCAAATACAACAAGTTGTACAATTGTAATACATCCCCTTAAACGACTTTATTACTTTTTATTCACTTCCCGGACCCAAATGTCGGCAACCACTTCCTCAAGCCTTGTCCGTCAGCGCTCTTCTTGCTCTTAGTAGTCTTCTTCCCTGTTTTCTTCTTCTTCTTTTGCTTCTGCTTGGTTTTGATCTTCTTCTCCTTGACAGTATTCACAACATCTTTCACTTTACTACCTTTTTGTACATTCCGACTGACTGGAACCAACGGTAATAGAGCAGCAGGACTTCTTCTCACTTTTCCGGGTATGACAGGTTTCGGATCTTGTTCCTCTATTGCGAAATAGCTCAATTCTTCCCCTTCTTCATCAAAATCGAGCGACGATTCAGGTGGATGATGCGTATGTTCTTTGATTCTGTTGAGGGCTTGATTATAAATCGCATCATACTGACATTCTCTCCGAATCAGTTCAATTACCCAAGTTTATCAAATAAGCGGAATCACTCACTTGGTAAAAAGCATTATCTTGCGGCTGCATCGAATCGATATGTTCCACCCGTTGACGAGGTTCATACTCCCATATAGTGCGATTCACACTTCTCACATCAATAGAATAAGGACCTTGATAAATTTCTTCAAAAGGATCGTAGAATTCGCCAACGTTCACAAGTGGTTCGATAGTCAGAGGTGTATTGAGATGAAGGATTTGAATACCCAATGCTGCTGCTAAAGAAGTTTGACGCCTGTAACTTGCGTAAGACAGTGAAGCGTCTGGAAGCAGAAAATCGCTAGAAAGGAAGGCGAGATTGAACTCTTCAGGCTTGGTGAGTAATTGATATCGGTTATTGAGCAAAGCCTTGAGATGACTAGGAATAGACTGAGCAGGGTTGGCCGAAAGCAGCAGGACGTATTTCTGTTCGTTGATTTGCGCAAGCAAAGCTTCAAGTGATTCAATATGAAGAGAGTGACGAGTAAGATGATGATATATGATGATAGTCTGGTCATCCAATTCTGAAGATCCAGAAAATCGTTGCCTAGCTTCCGACTTGAGCAAATTGATATCGATCGAATCGATCTGTAACTCTCTCGCCGCTGTACTGATGAGTCGATGCACATCTGAATCGCTTTCTAATCCATGGAAACGCTCTTCTTTATTCAACTTGAGTAAATCAGGTAAAATGATTTCTTGGAGTATAGGATGCGCTATCTGTTGCATCAGATTATGTGCGAGTTGATATGAAGGGAGAATGATTTGATCTGCTTGTTGTATACCGATAGTAGACGGGAAGAGAACGTCTGGAAAATGGATAAAGTCTGCGCGATTAAGTGATTCGATCAAACTAGCTTGCGAGAAGTAAGGCGAGAGAAGATTATCTGGGATATAGGTAAGTAGTTCTCGGGACAGATCGTCGTGTAATGAATAGATAGTAGGGAGGGAGAGCAGCGGATCTTCTGTCGGATCTGCAATGCCTGTTGTTGTCCGTCGGAGGAAAGGAAGGACCAGAGCTGAATTAGATCCATGTACATGGACTATTGTGCGCATATCCGATTTCCCTTCTTCTTCTGAGTCGTCCTGCATGACTTGATCGAAGAAAATAGTACCCTCTTCCGTGGAAATGTACCGAACCAATTCAGATGCAGCTTTGGCAAAGTACAGATCCTGTGCACTGAGACTCCAACCCTCACGATTTGGCTTGAAAGGTTCTTTGTATGGTTTTCGATCGCCAGGTTCGACGAGAAAGACATTTATGGTATTGTAAGTGGTTCTCGATTCTTCTATCACCGAAGTATGATTCCATTTGAGCAAGGAGACTCGAAAGTCGACAGGTTTGTCCATCATTGTATTCAGTTCAGCAAACTTCTTAATTTGACCTCGGTATTTCTTTCGGATATTTTGATAAGCGGGCATGATGATTGATGTATTGTAAAGAGGAGATTCTTGTTGTCGTACTGCGAGGGCAGTCAAGACATGTCTGTTGAGATCGTTAAAGTCTTCACTCAGACTTGGACCGAAAGATTGAGTAACATGGAATAGTCTGATGGATTGCTCAGAGGGTTGCTCAGGAAGGATGACATCTCGATAGCGCTGAGGTGGATAAGCTTGTCGCCCTGCCGACATCCATGAGCTTTGCTTTCATAATAGACAACAGACAAACTCAAGGAGATATCAGGATCTGCAGATCTGATGGATGTGGCTTTGACTTCTTCATCGTGCCAAAGGAGTAGCCATGCTGTCAAGAGAAAGCCAACAGCTATACTGGAAATAGCTAAGATCTTGACCAAGCCTGAAGTAGATCTCCAAAGAGCTTGAATACGTTTCCTCCATTGTTCTCGGATCAAATTACGAGCTACCGGTTTGCTTGGTGTTACTATTGCTGCTGTCTTGCGTCTACTCGGCGGACTACTAGGACCTTGTTCCAAAGCGGTAGAAAGCACTTACGCCTTGGTTCAGCTCATAGACGTGTAGGATGCATAAGTATTTACCTCTACGGTGCAGTCCTCTATTGCTGGCTGCTGGCGAGGCTCCCAGACCTTGCATCGTGTAAACAATGATCGGAAGTTCCTTCGCGTGTTGTCAAGGCATCAATGGCATCCTCCGGTGCTACAGAGCGTGTAGTACATGCAGGTCTTGCAGAGTGAGCTCATTCATGAGGCTGTACAGGGACCGACAGCGTTCCGGAAAAAATGCAGAAATGCTGGTATTCAGCCTGTCTTAAACCATCAAAAAGACGCAAACGTGAGTTTCGATGCCCTTTCATCTGTACTGTGCCTGACATTGTGTTCAGGATATGCCACGCTGTCTATCTCGCAAGGTGTCTGTTCATCTTAGAAGGACCCTTGCAATGGGAAAATCAGTGCCATTGGGCCCTCGAGCCGTGTTATGCAAGACGAAGGACATTGGTGCTATATAGGAAAGACTGGTCGTGATTCTTTACCACCGATACAGGCTGCTCAATGCACCAATACATTTTTCCATCCCAAATTTTCATGCAAAACTTTTCAAGTCTAAGCTCACAATATATACCATTAGGTTAGTTCTTTACTGTCCTTCTCTTTCATCATATTTCTTCTTCCCCTCTTGATTCAACTCCAAAACAAAAATCTGATTTAATGAATTTGAGCGTTTCAATCGCATTGAAACCATCTTCTCGCAATTGTCGTATGAAGGGCTATGTTCAATCGCCTTGTTTGAGTCTGACGAGTATTCGCTGATCTGTGGTATAGCTTTGCTTACAGTTCCGTTTGATAGGTATCGAGTGTTGATTAATCGTGTTCAAAGGATTGCATGCTTTTCTCATAGTACTGTGTTCAAATGGAAACATATATTCTTCTCCTCCTAGCTCGGTTGCGCGCGCTCCTTCATGTATTCACTTAGTAGGCTTTGACGTAACTTATGAGAATCGCCTGTTGTCATGAAGCAAAGACCGGTTGTACAGATAGACCCGTTGCTGAAGGATAGAATCAGAGTCTCGACGCGTTCACCTTGGGCACCAGATGGCAAGCTATCCCGTATCCAACGCAGAATCTCAGCACTCATGCACATTGTAAACAGCAAGTCTTGCCTTTCGTCAGCTCATCTTTGTTCGGTTGTTGGCTGCCCTGTATTCTTCCATAAGTGACTGTGATGAAGGTAAGACTCCAGCCAGACATATATAGCTAAGGCAAGCTGAATGAGAAGCATGAAAGTCTACAACTATTGGGAACCGCTGCATTTCTTGCAACATGGCTATGGTTTTCAAACTTGGGAATATGCGCCTGCTTTCGCTATCCGAAGTTGGGCTTACTTACTTGGACATTTACCTGTTGTCAAGCTAGCAGCGTTAATAAGCAAGGATAAGGTAAGCTTGTGCGACTGCCATCCTATGCGATACTGACTGCCCAGTAGAGGGTCGCCTTCTATGCTCTTCGACTCACCTTTGCTCTGCTTTCTGCTGCTATTGAGGCTCAGCTTTATCAAGTTATTGCGCGGCAGATCAACATTCGACTAGCTCGATACTTTCTTGTCTTTCTAGTCTTCAGCACTGGCATGTGGAGCGCTTCAACCGGTACGTAGGAACTTAAAAGTTGGACAGCCTTCTGTTGAACTTCTTTATTAGCCTTTCTACCCTCCTCTTTCTCTCTACACTTTACGAACCTGGCATTCGTCTACGCCATGGTCCCCAAAAGATCCAATACTCAGATCCAACACGCTATCTCCTGCTTTGGAGCAAGTGCGCTTTTCGGCTGGCCTTTTGCTGCTATTCTAGGCATCCCATTTGTCATCGAACACATCTTCACTGCATCAGCTATTGAACCCAGATCAGCGAGATCGCCAATATCACAACGATGCGGTAATCTCATTCGCGCTGCTTTGCTATCGGGCGGCGCAATCTTGGTAAGCTTGATGTATGTTCGCTCGATATCCACTTACAGCGATCAGGTTCCTATGATATTCCTAGATTCGCTCTTCTACGGTCGTCTGGTTATCGCTCCTTGGAACATCGTCTCCTATAACATCTTTGGGAATTCAGGTGGTCCAGAACTGTACGGCACAGAATCATGGAGCTATTACATCCTCAACGGCCTCCTGAACTTCAACGTCGCTTTCCTCTTAGCTCTCACTTCCGGTCCAGCTTTGATTCTCACTCGATTATTCGCTTACAAGCAATTAGGAGGCAAACCAAAGATTGAAGAAATATCAACCTTTTCTGTTCTCAGCTTTCGACTAGTTCCTTTTTATCTTTGGTTCATTGTTTTGACTCTTCAGCCCCATAAAGAAGAACGCTTCATGTTTCCAGCTTATGCTCTAATCTGTTTCAATGCTGCGGCTACCCTGTACTTGATCAGAGGATGGATTGAACAGATGTATTTGCGTTTCAGACCAAAGAAGAAGCAGGTGAGCTATTCTCTTGCAACGTACTGGAATGCAGTTGATCCTTTGAAAAGCACGGTCGTGGTGAAACTCTTGCCTCAGTTTTCGCTAAAGCTGTCATTAGCTTCTTCGTCCTTATTTCAATTTCTCGAATCGCAGCATTACACAATTATTATCGTGCACCTACTTTGGTCTTACAACCACTTCATTCGCTTAATACTACTAGCAATACAACTTTATGCTACGGAAGAGATTGGTATCGCTTTCCTTCGCATTACATGTTGCCTTCCGGAATGAAAACGAGGTTCATCAAGAGTTCGTTAAAGGATATTATGCCTAAACATTTCAGTGCAATGAAAAGCGATGAGATGGTTTGGGATGTGACGAGGAGACATGAAGGGCACTTCAATAATCGGAATGAAGAGGAACCCGATCAATATGTCAGTCGCTCTTCTCGATGCGAAAGCATGTGAAGGCTGCAAGCTTGAGACGAAAACAGGTCTCACCGGATGTTTGCGATTTCTTAATCGCGGAATCACCTCAGAATCATTTCGGGGGAACAAAAGAAGTTGCCTGCTACCCAGTTCTCGATTCTGCTCGATCTCCTCTGCTGACTAGAACGCTTTATCTACCCTCGACAATTTGGACGAAATCGAATCGGTACAAGCAGTTATGTCTGTTGCGGGTCAACAAGAAGTGATCATTTTCTGGATGGTATAGAGTAAGAATGCTGTGTATACCATGCATAATCTAAACATACATATATTTACTAATCATGCTGTATCTACTTAATCATGCTGCTTAATGCAAAATATGCGACTCCTAAAACTGAAAGTTGCCATTGCTGTGGAGGGAGGCGCTGAGGATAGCACGAAACCCGAGCGAAACATCTCACGTGAATGATGTAAGACGGTCATGGTGATAACGATGTCGTGGATGTACGACTTTGTGCCTTGCTGCCTTAAAGTCCTATATTACGCGAGGACCTTGTCAACAATTTATGTCAGCAGTACGATCACGCTGCAGTAGTTGACCTCACATTGTCGAATGGCTAATATCCTGTGGCCAGTAATAGCTCAGTATTGACCCAATAATTGTCTGGTTCGGCCATCTCCAAATGGTTTAGTCCAGCACCTGCATTTGGTCCAACGTTACTCAAGACCAACAAAACAGCTTCCGAATTGACAGTTTTAAGAGCTTCGAACAATAGTATAGCGGAAGATTGTAATGCGGAATCGAGCTTATTGTCCAAAAATCGAACAAAGGTGGTGCAGAAGTCCCATTCGACGTTGTCGCGAAGCGGAACGTTGAGAGTGACTAGCCTCATGGTAGTCAATATTGATATGTACAGACGATGTGAAGCGGTGAAAGGTGAACGACCTGCTATAGCTGATTTGGAATCGTGTTGTGCTTGACCTTGAAGGAGTTTGATGAAAATTGGCCAAGCATCGTCCAAGACTTTACGACAGATGAAATCGCCAACATAGGTCGATAAGGATTCAATTAAAGCTGCGGCTTCCAGAACTACAGATGGTTCTCTATCCGTTAATCTGTTCAGAATTATTGGCCAAGCTTTGTTAATGAGAGGCAGAAGATCTGATTCGCGAGAATTGCCGCCTAGGATAGGTACGCCTGAAGATATAAGGGAAAGTACTCGAGCTCTCAAGAAGGGGGAAGAGTGACCGAGAAAGTACAGAGCTTTAGATAGAATTGCTGTACAGATGGCCTGGGATCTTGTTGCAGCTGGTTTCTCATCTTGCTGACCACTCATTGCGTCCATGTCATGTTCTTCTGTTCCTTCTTGAGCTTTAGCAGCTGTCGCACGGAAAGCTTCCGCGGAAGCTTTACCATCGAAGGGATCATCATCCAGGTCTTCTTCATCGGGTAATTGTCTGGCTTTGTACCATACTTGGAAGTCGGCAAGATCGGAAGGAGGATTGGGATCAGGGAAAGGTTTTGACACTGGCTCCTTTTTCGACAAGTCAGGTGGTTCGCTTATTTCCATAGCTTTCATTAGTGCGTCTAAAACAGCCAACAGTCGGGAACAAAAGATATCGTAGCCATGAAAATTGTCCAAACCATCAAAAATGTCATCTACTACGTCTTGGATGAGCGGCACAATAGGCGAGCCGACCAGACGAATGACCGATACCAGAACCGTTGGAGCTTGAGGATCTAGTCTAGCAATAGTAAGGCGTTGCGAAACTGAATTCACAATGTAATCAACATTGTCGAAGATGAGGTTCTGGGTCGATGCATAGCCAGAGTAGTATGCCAAGTGCGCGAGACAGACCTCAGCGTGTTCTCTCAATACAATATGAGACGAATCGCCAAGATGAGCGAGAACGAGATAAAGCGTTGAAAGCAACTCTGAGCGGAACGATGCTTCAAGTAGTGCGGAAGCAGCAGCCAAAGATCGAAGAGCCAAACAAGTGGAAACAGTTGTTTGCGATTGTCGATCCCTTTTCGCATTCTCAATGGCCGTATTCGGACCAGATCCACCGGCATAGTCATCCAACAAAGTAGCAACAGCTGTTGATCCTCTCATTCTTTCCACCGGTATCAGCGCTTCACTTTCTTCTTGAGCTTGAACAGGGTTGTTCTCTTCTTCTGGCTCCTGATTCTCCATCTGCACGAACGCTTTCACTACACTTCGAGCGATCTTCACACTGCCAGCCTTCACTTGATCGTCTTCCGATAAGCCTTGTAGCAATACACCAACCATCCACCAGGCGCTGGATCTTAAAGCAGGACTGAATCCGCCGCTTGCTATGCCCAGAAAGTGTTCAATCAATAGAGCTGCTTGATCTTCCGAGCTAGCAAAGGCTTTAGACAGTGCTTGTAGAGCTATTCCTAGCTTATACTGTAGTGGAACAGACGGTATTCGAGACATAAGTAAGGAAGGAAAAGGAACGAGCGATTGATCGGTATTCTTTGAAGGCAGATTCGAGGAGGCAGAAATCCATGCCCTTGTAGTACTATCTTGAGCATCGAAACCAGGTAGGCGACCGAACTCGACGGCTCGAAGTAAAGTCCAGCTCCATCTTTCTGCGCCATAGAATTGAGTACCGAATCCGGAAGACAGCGAAGCGAATATTGATGCCGAACCATTCAATAGGTTGATACTGTGCAAGAGCTTACTTTCGTCGTCGCCGTAGGAGAAGATGTTCTGAGGAAGACTGGAAAGAGTGGATTGCAGAATATCGGCTATGACCGTAACCAGATGAGCTTGTATCTGCGTAAGATTGGTCAGGCGAAGAGTAGATTTAGAGGAGACTTGAGGCCAATCATCTTCCGTCGCTGAGATGAGACATTCGATCAGTAATCGTCGCGTATTTGGTTGTAATGTCGCATAGCACTTTTCCAGCAGGTCTGCTGAAAAAAGAATAAAGGCTTCCCTGACTTTCGGAGATAGATGATTCTTGATACTGGGTAGAATAGCTTCAAGAGCTAAATGTATTTGTTGAGAAGTTGCTCTTAACCAAGCAGGTGTTTTCTCCACTTTCCCAATCTGTGGTTTGCCCTTCTCTTGCTCTACAACATCGGTTTTGCCGTACATCACGAAATCTTCAAGCCTATCGACTCGATTTTCCAATTTCGCTTGTTCTTTCAAGACCTCTTGACATTTCTTCTCGTTTAAACTTCCTTCGACCATTGATCTCAATACTCCAATAGCTAAAACTAGTATGACACTCTTCTCTCCACCGGTTTGGATACCTTCCTTCCCTCCTGCGATGATCTTGCATAAACTCGAGACTGTTCCGGGTAAGAATTGGACTATGAGATCTAATTCAGTTTCGTCCGATTGCATATGGTCTTTAACAAGCAGAGCAAGAGATTGAAGAGAAATAGAGCGCAAATCGGTTAATTTGCTCTGTTGAGCTTGATCAAGCAGAGAAGTGAGCGTATGCGCTAAGACTGGATTAGGTATGACTTGTTTCGTTTGGCTTGTAGAAGCAGCAAAAGGGCCTTCACTCTTTGTTGGGAATTCGGTAGGGGTATTGTATTGTTGAAGTACACTGTAAAGAGTAGTACAAGTTGCTAATAGACATTCTTCTGACCATTTCGCGCGAACTGTAGATGTCTTCTTCTTTGACACCAAACTAGATTCAAGAGGACCACCCAGAACTAGAATAGTTACGAGCCAGATTTGCAGTAAGATTTCGTTAGTCAAAGCACCGGTGTCAACCAGAACTCGGATAGCCAAGAAACATTCTTCCAATACCGATTGATGTGCGTTCAGGATAGGTAAAGCATTGATTTGCAAGAGTTGTGCCAAGGGGTAGAAAGCGTATTGAGCTAATTGACCTTGTCGAAGCACCAAGGGAGATATAGAAGACAACGTCTCGCGGAGTTTGCGCAAGAGGACTAGGAGTTGAGAGATAGAAGAAGGCTTGACCTGCAAGAGAGGTAGCAGAGAGACGCAGATGTATTTGAGCTGGAAGGGAAATTGCATGTCAAATTGGGATCCGGCTTTCAATTGTGCGCTCGCACCTTGAGGAAAGCTTCCCTGTACAAGGCTCTATCCACGCCATCATCATCTTTGCTCATCCAATTTTCAGCCAATGCGCCAAGTTCGTCTGAATATCGCTGTCTTCTGAAGAGCCTCTTATGTAATCGAAAATACAGTGCAATGCTTTGATTAGGTGGCCGCTTCCTAAGGACCCGAAACTACATACAAATACTATACATCAGATGCTATACAAACATGGTAATAATCTGCGGATAAGTATGGAGATGAAGGTATTGAATACATTGACGACCGAGATCTGTGAGTTCTCCATGATCCCATATAAGCTGCAAGCTCATACGAGTTCAAGAGACTCGCCTTCAATCTTAGAGCTTCTTGAGCTGGTCTCGTGCTTTGCCCAACTTCCTGCCAGTTCTATCCAAATCATCACTCAGGTCATCCAGCATGCCATTTTGCTGCTCCAATTCGTTGTAGATAGCCACACCCAACTCCCTCTGCCTTCTGATAACGGCAGTAATGCTTGACAATCTTTCGTCCTGATCATCAATCTCTTGATGTTGCAATTGCAAGAGACCATGATTGTCCAGCGGCCTGGTGACTTCCGTTTCTAATGATTTCTGTTGCTTGCCCAATACTCTTCCAGCAGGTTTGCCCGACCCTAGCAACGCTTGTCTATCTGCTGAAGGTGCTTCTTTCGCTTGAGGTGCACTAGATCTTACAGCAACGCTCTTAAACCCATTTGCCAGTTTTGCACAAGTTTCCATCTCATCTTGCAAACGAGTAACCATATCACTTCTTCTTCTCAATTCCCCTTGCGATAATCCTTGTTTAGCTAATTCGTCCAAAGAAGTAGCTAGTTTCGTTATTCCTCCTACTAAACCAGCCAAAGATTTCTTTGCTTCAACAGAAGTAGAATGAGCAGCTGTAGTATCGCCTTCTTTAACTAAAGCGTCTCTTTTCGATAATAAAGCTCTAATGGATCTGGTATGATCTAATAAATTGCTTTGTTCTTCCAACCAACTTGATAAAGTGAAACCTTGAGTTGCGTTCGATCGAGTTGAAGGAATAGATAAGAAAGAAGACCAAGCTAAAGAGTCTCTCCATTTCGCATCTTTCGCTACTAATATAGAACGAAGATAGCGCTCCAATGCAATCTTGCGTTCTGCTACTAATTCTGGATCTGATGAAGTAGATTTCCAAGGAGTCAAGAAAGAATGATGCTTGGGTGGTAAAGGTAAAGGTGGGTTGGAGTGAACTTCAGTGATCAGCTCAGATTCAAAGGCTTGAAAGTCGGAATAGCGTTTCCAGAGAGACCAAGTACGAGAATGTAAGTCTATGATAGATAACTGATAGACTGTGTGAGGTTTAGGAGCAGTCCGCTCTTCTGTCTTCAAGATTGCAATGGATTCTAGGTGACCGGATGGAGCCATCTTGAGGCTGCCCTTACAGCAGAATATAGATGAGAGGATATATAAGAGCACGCAAGCCTAGTTTGCTCAAGGTATATGGTAGTCAAGAGCAACCGTGCTATCACTGAAATCTCGAGCGAATCAACAATGGCATTTTTATGCTTCACAGATCTGTGAGACATGCATTTCGATCTCTTTTCCTTTGCTATACAGTATTTCTTTCCCTAGTCTTTTCACAATTCAGATCGCTTGCCCAGATATGGAAGACATTCTCCAGTTGAATTTCCAAGTTCGACAGCTGGAATGACCTCAAGTGTTTCACCGTCCTACAAACATATCAGTACTGAATGGCCAGATTGTGAAACGGAGAAACGCACTGGACTAGAAGGGAAACTATCGATATGACCGAGAAGATATTTCAACGAGTAGTAAGCTACTTCCGGCGAGAATTGCTGTGAAGCAATCAGAGATCAGCAGTAGTCGCATCAGCAGATGGGAGAGAGAACGCACTGGTATCATGTGTCCCGCGAGCTTGACTCGGATAAAGGTCAAGTTCTGCCAACGCAATGAGTTCCTGGAGAGGTGCAAGCAAAGACTACTGACTCTTTCTGTATGGACAGAGCCCAAAACTCCCATGCCTGGCATGACAAGAGACTCTGGACTAGATAAGCGAAAAAGAAAATTCAGATTAACGATGAACTCGATAAGATACCGTTTTTCAGCTTACGTGGGCTTGTTCTGAAAGCCTTGCACTCCGGACCACGTCATATTTTGTATCATCAATGCGGTGCCATTCGCAATCAAGACGTAGTCGAATTCTCCATGCAGGATGATCGTACGCTTAGATTTCTCGATAACATTAGGCAGAACGCTTAGACCTGAAGGAGGGTTTGTTCCATAGCCAGAAGTAGTGTTGTAGACATTGATCGCACTGCATTCTTGCCAATCGATATGAGGAGCGTGAATAGCATTTTGTACATCGGTTCTGAAAAAGCTTAATCAGGACCGAAGAACACGACATAGCGGAAGACATACCGGTTGAAGTAGATCGGAGATTGCTGATTAGGAAGAGATCCAGGGAAACCAAGAACATCCCCTTGTGCAATATAAGCATTCTGTCGCGCACTTGATATGTGTACCTACAAAGTACTGGCCAAGAGTCTGAAATACGGTACAAATTGAATGCAGGGTTGACGAGAAGTGCTCTGTATAAATTTATGTCAGGAGGATTGCAAGGCTCAAAGGAAAAGTCCTTACGCCTCAAAGATCTGAGTGAACAAATCACATTCGTCTGAATACTCGGAAGTCCCGTTTGGCAGAGGAAGTGGACCAGAAGGAGGACTATTATAGTATATATAAGCGGCTTACATGACAGGAATACTTCGACTCACTAAGTCAGGTATTTTTCAACATAACCTTCATATCCGCATTTCTTGTTTTGGGAGTCGAGGTAGCTCATGAAGGTAGAGTTCAAAGCAAAACTAACGTCCATGTGTCAGCGAAAATCCAGCTATGAGTTGCTGAACTGACAGATTTGAGTTTGCTCTGACCATATCGACAGCTGAAGGAGAGACTCCTGGTTCAGCAAGACGCTAAGCGGACTGATACGACATACCTGGTATTTGTTCTTGCACAATATCGTAAGAAGTACTTGGATCCTATGAAAAAGAACTGAGTTGGTATACAAAGTGCGGAACATTATGCTTACAGCAATCCAGATACCTGTAAGAACACGATATTTCAGCAAATTGAGCAATACCGCATGATGGTAGCGAACCTTGCAAGTTGAGTGGTAGAGTTGCGTTCGTAGTGTTTTCGTAGATGTAGTTTGCGATGTAAGGAACGTACTGTGGTTTGCAAACGAAGGATAAGCGACAGTGAGATCGACAGAGCACCGTCCATTCACGTAGCCAGCATAAGATTCACCAGTCAGGTCTGAATCACAGCACATCAGTTTTGCTTTTCGTGTATGAATGGCTCCACTGACAAAGGTTCTTGCCCTTCAGTTCGGAGAAGCTGTAGGCAATCGTATTAGCTAATATACGATGAGAGCGCTTATATACTTACACATCCAGGAATTGATTGAAGAAGCCGACAACTTGCTCAGCGAGTTCATTGTCGTTGGTGATGTTTGGAGTGCCCTATACAGAGCCTTAGTGAAGACTATTGTGAAGACGTCGAGGTACACTCACTTGAGAGAATCCAGTTCCGACCTATACCAGTCTCGTCTGAGCAGAGCAATAACCAAAGGGAGTACAAACTCACCGGTTGCTCGACCCAAAGCACATGAGACAAGTTGGTCCACGCATATGGATTGTAAGTTGGGTGGGCTCTTCCCCACGACCAACTAATCGGACCATTTTCTTGCAAGAAACCTTCCATAGAGGAACAACCTACGAAGATGTATTAGTTACGATCAATCGATAGTGGAAGCACGTACCAGGACCACCATTAGTCTCAAGTAGAAGTCAGTAGTGGCTCTGGGAAACAATTGTTAGCTTACCCAGAAGCTAAATTACGTATCAGCTTAAGTCTTACGAAACGATACGTCGTACTCACACAAGATCTTTGGTATAATTAGCATTGTTTGACGGCCAGAACCAGAAGAAGAGCTTTCTGAATGAGTACCTGGTCTTAGTACTCTTTCAACAGCTTTGAGCAAAGGCTGCCCACCTGGTCTCGTTTGGATCACTTGAGATGGGCATCAAACCAGAGTAGGAAGGCCCAGCATCGAAGTCCACATCGGGAATCGATTTTCCGTCAACGTAGTAGTTCTTCGCTTTCGGGTTTGAGAAAGTGATGGTAGATTTGGATTGTGGGCCAGTATTGTTGCGTCTCTCTAAAGCTGGTAGTTGATATGCCCGAGCAGCGAATTCTACTTCGGCTTGCTCTTTGCGTGCTTGAACTTCTCTCTTGCTTGGAGCAGCAAAAGCTGTTGTTGCAAGAGCAGTAACTGCCAATAAGCTGAACTTCATCTTTGCTTGCTGATGGTTCTGAAAAAGAGGGAGAGGAGCAGAGACTAGGGGATTAGAAATAGCCGAGACGCATGTGGATCAAATCGATAAGAGCGATTAGCTAAAGACATTAGGGGCAGACGAGAGGGGAACCGCATGGTGGTTATGCGTCCAGTACCGTCGACCGCTTCAGATCATTTCACTGAAGGCACAGAGGAAACAGACGAGGACATAGACAAATGCGGAATATCACTCGGAGTCGAAGCAACCAATTCGAGCCCTGGATTCCGAATATCGGTATTGATCTAGACTGTCAGCTGATCAGATCTCTACTGGCGCTTATATCCAGCATTAAAGATGTCACGGTCTACTGCTGACATCTCACGAAATTTCTTGTTTCTATACAAGGTCAAATAGATCTGGCTTGGGCCTCTTGAGCCTCCTCGAGAGTTAGCGACCAGAGCTATACTCCTATAAACTGCTTGTGGCACATAGCATACACGTCTGGGCAGACAAGCATACTGGCTGAAAACATGAACTCCCTACCTGTAGAATTGTGGACGCCAATCTTTGAGCAAGTCAAGGCTGAGGGGGGTGAAGAACGCTTGCGCAATCTCTTAGGTCCATGCCTGGTATCAAAGCAATTCTGTGCTGTCGTGAGACGGACTCTTTATTCTTCTATTCCCCTACCGTTGGCTCAATTCAAACTGAGGTCTGTTTGCGGGCAGGAGCTCATACAATCGCTGCCGCAAGTGCTCCCCGAAGGCACTGCCAATTTGATCCAACACCTTCATGTGACATTGGTTGACCCCTACCGTGATGCCAATTCTGTATCGCTTACAACACTATGCTCGCGACTCAATTCTTTCGTCAATTTGAAGATTATATCTGTTCATATCCTCACTCATGGCATCAATGCCCGGATCGCACAAGAACAGTGTATTCTACGCCCAGGGAATCTGTCATCTTTGCGAGAAATTCGTATAATAATAGCGAATGATTGCTTCAGCCAAGATATAGAATATACTATGACCTCAATCAAGAACTTGAATATCCGTCACGAGTTGAAGGTCGTAATCTCGAGTATGTGTCAATTGCATCTGATCCACCTGATCTGAACCAATTATAGTTCATCGCAGATCATCATCAGTACAACAATTAATATTCATTCAGATCAGGAATGGCGCATACCAATCATCCGGGCGGCTGCCTTTTAGCAATCAGCTCTCCAAAATCATCCATCATGGAGCTTCATTGGACTTTGTCTTGTATTCTTTATGTCTGACCAATCATACCGCCTCCCACTTCCAACACATTCCAATACAACTCTGGGAGCCTTCACGATGCCTCAGCTTGGCCAATACGAATATGTCAATTGCTGCTTTGCCGCAAATCCTGCAATACTTTCCCAAGCTTGTCCGATTAGAAATAGCGTTCCGATACGACGATGTAGAGCATTCCGCTCTGTCCCGTAATCGAAATCGCTTCATTCCCTTGTCAATCAAGCCTGAAGAAAGTGATCATCCATTCTAGTGATCACGTAATGCGACCACATCCGCAATCGGATCTAGCTTGGCGCCTCGTTACGACAATAAGACTTTCCCAAGTCTTGAGGAAGTAGAATGTAGCTGGGAAGCTACAATCGATTCAGCTGGAACTCTCGTCCTTCTTCCTCTTACTTCTGAAACGATTCAACTCTCCCTGAATAGACCTGGTTTGACTTTGAGAGCGATGGTTGACTGTCCTGTCTGCGATCCTGCTCTTGACTCCCTCACTCCTAGGGGTATGGAAGTTGGGCAGGCTGCAGCTACAATCACCATTAGAGCGGGTCAAGTGTCGGTCAAAGTGGTCGGAAAGGATAGTTGGGGTTCTGGGAGAACGTCCGCAATAGCTTGGGAAAATGCAGTCAATGCTGGTCTTGCGACAGAGATTATGCAGATTTTGGGAGTCGCGAGCGAAGTCGTAGACGGGTGAAGGTCAGCTGTATTTGCCTAGAGTTCTTCTTCCCTGACTTTGCATGACAACAGACAGAAGTCGAGGTTGTCTTTGCGCGACTCAAATTTTGTCTCAGTGTGAAGAAGACCTTTATAGTTAGGATGCAAGCTGATGCTGTTGGATGCAAGAGGTGCTAGGTCATCTTGGGTGTACAGATGCTATTTGCACTCGTACTACTTTTGTCCTGAGCGGGTTGGTGCGCGCTTAACTAAGACCAATTTCACCTTTTCTTACTAGACGGTCACCTGAGCCAAACTGCACCGATGTAGTTCAAGTGGTGCAATACCTGAGAACTTCTTATATCTCGCTAAGATACCCTGCCGCATTGCCTAAAGCCAAGACTGCAGCTTTTAGTATCAGATGATGGAGTATCTGCTCTATCTGAAAGTCCCTGATGAGACATCTCCCGCGCTCCGCCGTAAGCAGTACTCGCTCGATAGCTTGCTGCTGTCCGCCGAATGTTGAGCCACGCCAATGCTACCAAAACAGCGCGCTGTCTCGTCTCCGGATGCTTGCTGATTGATGGGGCCTAAGTGTTTCTTTGCATGCTATGTGTGATAAACGTTTCGATTCCTTTTCCATCCTCCTTCTTATCCATCTTCCAAATCAAGTAATTCAGTCCTCCTCGTCTCTGCTGCCTCTTCTAGTGCATCGTGCCACAGCTAGTCATTACGCTGTCTATTCATAAGTTGGTGTGCTGCACTCCTGGCTGCCAGCTAGCAATCAGCATCTGCCCAACTCTCCCTTGGTATCGAGCGTTTCATATTTCCGCAATCAACGATTTCTTTCCTCTTTCAAAACCATATATTCCTCTATCGCTCGATATTCGATCAGCATGAGCGAAATTATCCACTATGCGCGCGATAGCAATGGAAAAGAGGTTCTCCCATACCTGCACGGAATTACCAACATTCATCCCGTAGATCATGACGACGCTTTCATTGCTAGGCAAAAGTTTAATGCAGCTAAGATGGCAGAACATCATAGATTGCAGATCGAAGAGCTCGACCGAGGTCGTCGCCCTCCTTCTGAGGCTCAGGTAGTTTTCCCTTATGTTTCAAGGGTTTCGATGTAACTCAGATCGCGAGCAGATGAAGGAGAGGATGTACCAATATAATGAATGGAAGCAATGGGCGACTGCACACGCCAAGTGGCACGCGGAAGAAGAGCAAAGAGCAGAAGCTGTTCGTTCTCCTTGGTCTATTAGCGAATTCTGCTGAGATGGCTAGCTACCTTAAGAACACGAAAGCGCAGGTCGTTCATCCTGGTCAACCATCAAGAGCTGCTCATCGCTAGCTACGGCGTACTAGCAATCTTGTTTAGCATACCCTATGAAATCATGTTTTCTTTAAAACTAGCCTTAGAATATCGTTTGTGACATCAGATAGCATCTGAGAGTATGAGATTCGGCAAAAGTTTCGCAACAAAAACCGACTTCTACTTCTGAAGCCGTCAAAATTTCGAGAGGTGGACCTCTGGCACGATACAGTACAGGAATGGGGTAAGATATGGGCCGACTGGCAAGCCACGCCGAGAGCGCGACTGAAAGCTACGAGACTTCAGCTGACAATATGCTCACAAAATGGGAAAACGAAGGAGTACGCAATAGAGGGAATCGACGATATGAGGAACTCTGATGTTCCGATGCAGTCCTCTGACACCCCGTCTACTTGAAGCTCTCTATCCACACAGATCAGAGGCCCGCTCGGTAAACGGAAGCATCGTAGAGTGTAGTGCTATGACGTGAAACTCGCAGCTGAAAACTTTGCATCAGAACCTGCAGCAATTACTCTATACTGCAAGCGAAGCTTCATGAGCAGAGTAGCTTTGAGTCTTACAAATGCTTACCAAAACGGTCCCCTACGAGTTGTCTACATCTGCGTCTGCTGTGCCGTAAGGCTTTTGTGTCCAGAATTCAGGGTCGAAACTGTACGCAAGAAGACTGATCGGCGACTGTAAGTAGCATACACTCTAGATCACGTACTGATGTAACCTGCAATAGATGCGATCTATCAAAATCTGCCCCGAAGCGGAATGCTGTATGTATAACTCACCTCACGTATCTAGCACAATAGCATCATTAGCTCTATATCGCGGAACAACCTTTAAAAGATCACACTCACCCATCCTCTCCTCCTAGAGCATAACCAGTACCTTTAGGATGTACAGCTAAAGAATTGCAAGGACCGAAACCTCCTTTAATTCTCGTAATTTCCTCTTCGAAAATCTTGTGACATAACCTAATTTCAAACCCTCCTTGTCTTGCTGATGTAGTTGTAACATTCATAGCTTCTTGACCACCACCCATGATTAAATAAGGTTTGCCTGGAATGGAAGAAGCAGAGTTGATTGGTACTTCTGCTGAGAAAGATTTCAGTACTGCCAAATCTTCTAGTGCGACGATCTGGGAACAGATAATTCAAAACATGGCATGAACAATATAGTATAAGATCAATTACCTTTGCTGTTTTGTCTTTTGAGGCAGTTGTGAACCATGTGCCATCCGGTGACATTTGTAGATCTGAGATAGTAGCTTCATGTACTTGATTGCTTTCGAGCTGTCATTCCCGACACTTCTTTTAGCACGATAAGTCGCTGAAAAGAATAGGAAGCTGACCTGTTCTCCTGATTTCGGATCAAAAAGCGCAACCTTTCCGTTTTCATGCCCAGTAACGATATATCTATCCAAATAACTCCAAGCAGCCACTGTCGCTTTACTTTCTGTTGGAGTAATAACAATTTCTGGTTCTTTCTTTTGTTTCTTTTCTTGACCTTCTTCCCTGTTGACGGTGAAAACTCTAACTGTTCCTTCGTAACCCATTCGTTTTTCAGTAACCATTACAATTTTCGAATCATCTTCGCTAAACATGACTCTTTTGATTGCAGTTGGGAATTCCCAAGTATAGAGTAATTCTCCTGTTGAGATCCTCCATAATTTCATTGTATTGTCTGCTGATCCTGAAACGAGGAAAGTAGAAGTAGAATCGCTATCGACGGTCCAAATGGTTCCATTGTGTCCATTGAATGTTCCTAATCTTTCTCCATTATGTGAGAACCAAACGTTACTGTTAGTCCAAATGGGCGGAATCAGTATGATACTGAGTCCAACCTGAACAGGACGAACATGATGTGATCTTTCGAGCATGAAAAGATGAGATCTCCATCTGGTGCATTGTAAATGACCTGCAGAGTAAAATCACAGTTAGCATCCCTCCTTTCAACATAAATATCACACTTCAGAGCAGCAAACAGAGCTGTTGCAGTTTGGCCAAAGAAAGTCGAAAAAGCATCAAATTGCAAGGGAATCTCGAGCTGCAATTGGCTAGAACAGCTCCGCACCACCGATGACAGTCCAAATAGACGAGAATAGCTTGAGTGTGAGAGCAGAGAGAGGCGCCTTACAGTGGTGATTGCCCTTTCATGGCCTGAAAGCATAATGGGTCTCATCTTGAAGCGCTGTCTTGCTCTAGCTAAGTCTGTGTGGTTATAAATCCAGTAAAGTGCGAGGGTATAAGCCAAACGTAAAGCAGATGCTTGTTGCTGTCCAATCGCGAGTAACGAATTTTCGAACTCTGTTGTCGTCTCACGGCCAAACCTGTTGTTCATGCTCTCGCAATCAAGGCATGGCAGACGCTGCACAGATACCCCAAGGTGACCCACTTGTGTCCTTATTGGCTGGAGGAATCGGATTCACGTTCAGGACATTCATCTACCTTCCTTTGTATTACCTCTTTCTTGTTATTTTACCCTTGATAGGATGGGCACTCTATTGCGTCCTCTATGAGATCTGTAAGTCTACCTATTGATACCGAGTTCTGTGTGTCAAGCTGATTCTGAATGTTCAAGACGATTGGATCACTTGGGTTCTTCTGCCAGTCTTGATTCCACTAGAAGCTATTCTACTCAGACCAGCTTTGTTGATGCTTTCTGTCTTCACATTCGTCAGTTCGCCTTTTCATGTTAGCATATTTCATGCTGAGGTGAAAATGCGAAATGACAGTTCAAACCACTTCTTACCTTCTTACTGGTCGGTATAACTGTAGGAACCTTCTTCGGTTTCTCTACGCACTATCTCGCTAAATCATTATCTTCCTACCTGACTCAATTCTTACCAAAACCACAACCTAAACCTTTCATTCAACCCAAGAAATCCAAACTATCTTTCAATTACACTTTAAATGACTACTCACCACCACAATCTTCACCTTCTACTGAGAATCTAGCAATCAAAAGTTGGGCTCACAAATTATTGTTGAGAAGAAGATCTTCAACTGGTAGTGAAAGTGATGCTACAACTACTGCAACAGAAGGAGTTGGTGGAGGATCTTCAGATCTAGATATCAGTGGTGGAGGTGGATATGGGAGTACTTCTTCTGTCACTAGTGCAACAGGTGGAGGTAAAAAGAAGGTTACTTGGGATTTACCTGATTATGGTGGACTCGCTGTAAGGAAAGAAGACAAGATTGGTGCGCAACAGGAAACTATCAGTAGTATGAGAAGTTTGAGTCCGAATACTGCTGGTGGTACGGGAGTGAGGAAAAGGTTGGGAAGTAAAGAACGAGCAAGAAAAGTTGGGCAAGGGAGGCGGTAGAAGATCTCTTCAAAAGCAACGCCAAGTTGTATAAGAGCGAGCGTGTCTATATAGGTGTACTAAGAATTGCATGGGTTTGTGTAATGCGGTATGTCCCTCTGTCGATGTCTTTTCTTCCATTTCAATTCTTCTTGTTTTCCTATCTTCTTCCTCTGAAGTCTTTCGCCGGTTTCTGCAATTAGATACCGGTCAACGCAGACAGATTCCTTTCAATGTTGCGTTAACGGGCCATTTCCTCTTATCTTCCTATCTTTATGTCTTTCAGTGTATCTTTATACTGCATCTTCATCTCAAATAACATCATTCCGTTCCATTCCCTTATTGTTTCCTCGATGTAGGAGACTGGGCTGGACTGATGTCTCTGACAGCTCTACTCAAATATTTTCTCCTCCAGTGGCTCGCTTTTGCTTGTGTCTCGCACTGCTTGTTGAGTCCCAGGGAATCTACGAAGTGCGCAATAGTGGATCCTGACTGTTTCTTCTTCTCAAGCAGAGATGGTATGGACTGCGTTGACACTTGCCGGTGTCTACTGCGTGCTAGCATGCGTATGCATTGCAATGCATCATGTGAACGGTAGTTACTCTAGTACAAAATATCCTCCGTTAGCGGACAGCGAGCTAGTAGTGGGTTCAGCTTGCCTTGCCCTATCTTTTAAAATTAGCAAACGTCATAGACTCGAATAGAAAAATCTCGCCAAGCCCTCTCCTTTCTTGCTTCTGAACAATCAATTGGACAGACTCACTTCCGAACTGTGCGCATTGGAGCTGTCGCTAGTGTTGCGCACTGAACTGAGCTCTTCCGTCACTAGACTTAACTCCATTGAAACCAATTTTACACAAATGTGAGTCAAGTCCATAATGGCATGGAGATTGCGCTGATTCGCATTACAGGGGATACTACATTCAGAAACCAGGTTCGTTCTACATCCTATATATGTCCATCTTGGCTTCATCTAAAGTCTACTCATCAACGTTAGGAATCCGTCGTATGTTTCCACTATCTTGGTTTCACTAACAGCAGAAGCTGATTGAGTTGGTGATGGAATCAGACGTCAGCCGATCGCATGCTCTTATTCCTGGTGTACTTTATGTGAGAAGAGCTGGATGGAGACCTAAATTCAGCTTGAGATGCGGGAAGTCAGTCAAGGGAGTGCCATTAATCAGGATTCAGCTGATTTGGTTCTCTTTTGGATCGACAGTCATGTTCAAGTCAATTCGTAGTCATATCAATGGTCTTAGCAAGTATCAAGTGTTATTAATTTCTAGTAAGCTAGTTCCATCCAAGAATGTGCAAAGCTAACATTCGAAGCAGGATATGTAATATTCCAACATGTGTTCAGTAACTTATCTATTCAAATATACACGTTCTCTATCTGCTATCGTTCAGCCTATTCTTTCTTGCTCTGCTGATGTCTCGCAAATTATCTTATCTGGACTTGTCTCGCTTTGCTCGTTCCTTATCGATGTCGTACAAGAGGACTTCTTTCTGTGCATTCTACCTTTGATTCATCTCTTCGGCTGATATCTTCACCAAGTGTTGGAGACATGCTGTCCTTCTGACAATCTCCTCTCCAAGACTTTCTCTGTCGAATGAAAGAAGCGCCTTTGTGATGCATACAGGATGAAGGATTCACATCATAAAGCTTGCTCACCTCGCTGCATTGATCACCTATATGCCTGTTTCGGCTTGGACGGTCAGGTACAAGGATATCTAACTGATGCAGACGACTCTATGCTAGGTCTTACGGGTGTGTAGCTTCCTTTCCTCTTTCACCAGTCTACGCCAGCTTGAAGTATACTGAGAAATGGTCGAACGCAATGATATTGCACTGCCTTCGGAAGTCATTTCTCTCGCGCATAGAATTGCCGTCATCTATACAGTCGCCATGTAGCTCATGTATTGAGATTTTGAGTATACGTTCGCAACACCCGAAAACTACCGCTGCGAACTTGAAACTCGAGCTTGTCGAGACACGAGCACCCACTCTTTGTTCCCTTCATCTCCTGTTAGTTGTTAACTACAAGCGTCAGACTGCATAGACAGCAGGCTAAACAAAGCAATTCACAGCCTCGAATAAATCTCCTTTGCATAAATTGCACGCAATGGCCTCTACTTTTACACTTGCACCTATTCCTCCTTCTTACAAGGTATAGTGGTGCCCCATTCACACAGTAATGGAGGCATACTTACAGCACATACGACGGACAACAGGATCTAGGGTAAGCTAGTGCTTGCTCGTTGCAATATTGTATTGAGCTGTTCCCGCTTTACTTTTTAACAGCAAAGCCTCTAATGATCTTCTCAACAAAGATTTCACCACTTCTGGTCAAGCTTTGGAAGTAAAGACTAGAGCGCCTAACAATGTTTTATTCAAAGGTTCATTTCGCATTACACTTTACCTTTGTCAGGTGATTGACTGGGTAGTTGGCCGGGTGAACAGCTGCTGGTGTTCGTGATAACAAATCTGGAGCTATCGCAGGTGATATCGAAGGCAAATTCGTTGACCCAAAAAACGGAATTGCTTTCACTCAAACTTGGACTACAAGAAATCAGCTCAAGTCTTTGCTTGAATTAGAAAATCAGATCGCAAAGGGTATGCCGTTGCTTCTCAAGCTATCAGCTTCAATGTTGATGTCTGGAAATCGGGATACAGGTCTCAAATTCGAGTTGAACACTACTTTGGAACCTGACACTGGTGCGTTCTTGATGCCATTTAGACAATTACTAGTCTAAACAGGTAAAACGAACGAACAGCTGCCAAGAGCGGTAAGCCCAACTGATCAAACAATTGATATTTACTCATTGCCAATTGCGACAGCCCTTCTCGGAGCTCAATTCAAGCAACCTGGTTTCCACGTTCGAGCTTTGTCCAACATTCTCAAAGGACCAACTTTCACAGCCGATGCCGTCGTCATGCGCGATGGTTTCCTTGTTGGAGCTGAAACTACTTATGATTTGAGCGATGGTCAAATCAAAGGTTACAACGCTGCTGTTGGATACACCAACCCTGAATACGCAGTTACTGTCCATGGGTTTGTCATCTGCTATCCGAAACTTGTATATTCTTAAGTTTTTGTGGTACGGACAAACAGTCTGCAGAAGATGACTACTTTCTCTGCTTCTTACTACCACAAGGTCAACGCTGATGTCGAGGCTGGTGCCAAGGTGCGTAGTCCGGATGTGTTGTAAGCAAATTGATTGTTTAGAAGCAATCGTTCATGCGCACAGGCCATCTACAACTCGAAAGCACCTTCTTCAAATGTCGCTATGGAAGTCGGTGTTAAGGTGAGCAGGTAGAGGACTATTCAGTCTTGGTACTGATTTGGCCCTTTCCCGTTCGCAGAGCTACCTTGACCGAGCCGCTTTCGTTAGTACGTGATGCCAGCCTAGCTACCCTAAGCTACGAGCTGAACTCTTCATTGTACAGAGGCCAAGATCAACAACTCTGGTCTGCTTCTCCTTGGCTACACTCAGCTCTTGAACCCAGGCGTGAAAGCTTCATTCGGTGTTGCGATTGATACTCAGAAACTTTCGCAATCTGGAGCTTCGGATGAAAAGTCTTCTGGACCTGCTCACTCTGTTGGCGCTTCTTTGACTTTGTGAGTTGCGGATTGAGTCTACTTCAGTTTTATGTTGCTGATAATAACTCTCCCAACTGACAGCGATGCATAAGTATATTGGTTACTGGTCAAGAATATGTGATGGATTATCACTCGCTGGTATTTAGTGGATGCGGTGATAGGCAAATGGAGCAGTATTATTACAGATGCAATGGAGATTGGATTGCAGCACTACTCATTCATTCATTTCCTTTTCCCATGTTCTCTTCTGCTCGCTCTTGTTTTCTCTGTGCTCTATTCTTATCTGTACAGCCCTTTGTAAGATGTCCAGGCACTTTGATACGCGCTCAGGCTGTACCGTTTTGTCAACGGATTTCAAAGGGCGTTTTTTGACTTTTGCTCCAAGCTTCTCTTGTGACCTGATAACGACTTCTTAGACTCTTCATTGACGACTGCTCCCACACACCACATTCCTTAGGCATTGACGACATTTCTTACGACCCGCCTTGCAAGCCACTTTCGCGTCATATTTGTTCCATTAGTGAGATTTCTGCCCTTTCCCATTTGAGAGGTGCTAAATGTTCCGCTCCTCCCCTTTTTCTCTATAGACGACTCTCGTTCAATTTCACGACAAAGCTTGGATCTCCCCCGACAGGTTCGGCATAAACAGAACACGACTTCCATTCTTTCATCGACTTGGAAACAATAAGCATTCCTGAAGCTCCGTGGTCATTCTCTTTCTTGACCTCGAACCAACACACACACTTTCTTTGACTTCGGCTACTGGTCCCTTTTGAAGTAGTCTTTTTACATTTCTCTTTCAGCTCAAACACCAACGTAGTGCCGGTCACTTCGTTTCTTAGCAAGGTCTCCAAGTACAGTCACTTCTCAACAACAGCCTCAAGCACTTTCCTCTCAAGACAATCAACCATGAAGATCTCTATTCTCAGTTTACTCTTAGTTTCATTCACTTCAACTTTGACAGTAGCAGCTCATGGAGTCCGAGCTCCTTCTTCTCTTTCTTCACGTTCTTTGAATCATAAGGACAATCATGCTATATCAGCCCGTATGCACAGACAACGTAGAGCAGCAAGACAAGCTCGTAGATCCAACAAAGAAGCAAGAGATTTGAAGACTTTGTTGGCTGCCAAAATGGTTGCTAAGAAAGCTAAAAGACAAGCATTGCAATCTGGTACTACTTCTACTCAACCGGATAATTTGGCTCAAGGTACAGCTACAAAAGAAGAAGGCTGTACAGTTTGGCATACGGTTGCTCCTGGTGAAGTTTGTTTGGGCGTCAGTGAGTCGTCATTTGCTCTCGTGCGTCAGAAGTAGAGCGCTAATGGGGATGGAACAGTCGATAAATCTGAAGGATTGACTCTGGAAGATTTCTATGGATTGTAAGTCATCTTGTTTGAGCATGTCCCGCGGGTCTGTGCTGATGCTGTATTGTAACGAAGAAACCCTGATGTTGGATCACAATGCCAGGATTTGAGAGTTGGTTTAGCTTACTGCATCGATACTGATCGTGAGTTGTATATCTCCTATATATTTCAGACCGAATATTGAAAAGAGTGACGTAGACGATGATTCTTCCGTCAAGAATGCCAATGTATCGACTTGCAAATCCAAAGGCTCCGATTCAACTGCCTCAACTTCCTCGAGTTCTTCTTCTTCATCGTCCAACAACTCAACCGATTCAACTTCGGATGTCAGCCCAGTTACTATCAACGTTAAGCCTTCCCAGAAAGCTAAACCTTCTTCTTCTACTGACGATGCTGGTTTCTTCACTTCCGGTCGAATCAATTTCGCAGTCATCAATACTCCTTCATCATGCCCTTCCGCAAACCCAACAGACGATCAACCAAACGGAAGCATTGATTGGTTGAACTGTGGTATCAGCAAGAATGATCCTTCTTCTCCTTGGACACCACCAAAGATTGCTATTCATGAAGTCATTGTCAAGGATTTGTCTTCGGATGGTATCTTTGCTCCTTGCGCTCAATACTTCCCTCTGTTTGAAAAGTATGGAAAGGTAAGCCATGGTGCAGTACCTTTGTTTACGGAGACTGAGCGCTGCTGGTACGGTTTACAGTTGAATGATATCCCACCAATCTTCTTAGCTTCCTTTGCAATGCAAGAGTCTTCTTGCCAAGCTGGTGCAAGGGGTGATAATGGAGGTGAGTCGGCTTATTCAATAGACAAATTCATGTCTTAAAGATTTCGTTGAATTACAGGCGCTTTCGGTTTGATGCAAATCACTGAAGACAAGTGCACTTCTGGCATTGCTTGTGATGACCCAGACTACAACGTCAAGTCAGTGCTGCACGGAGACGCTCAGTTTCACTCACTGATTGTCTTCGCCCTCTCTGACAGAACTGCTGCAAAGTACTTCCGCGATACTTTGGATAGCGTCAATGGTGACTTGTTGCTCGCTATTGGTCAATACAACGGGTTAGTCAAGTGCTTCATCTCGTTTGTCGAAAAATTTTGATGAAAGTCTTGTTCTTGATCATTAGCTGGCCTGGTGGAATGACCTACCAGCAAGCTACTGCTGCCGCCGGAACTGGTTGTTGTGTCTGCCAAGTATTTTTTTGCCTTTTCTGCATGCTCAGGGTGTTTGCTAATGATCTCTTTGCTTTCTCCAACAGAACGTGAGCTTGTTTTGGACATTTTACGATTGTACAGACCACTAACTCTTCTTTCGGTTCACGATAGAACTTGGATTGTGAGTGCTCTATGTCACCTACAAGTGTAGTACAGCAGCTGACTGTATACTTTTGCTATTGACAGACCAAAACCAAATGCTCAACTACTGGGCACAAGGCCGTGATGCTTCTCAAGCCAAAGTATTCAACAACCTTGCTGTCTGCGGTGGAGTGAGTAGCTCGAGCTTTGTTCCTTTGCAAGATCTAATTGATATGGATTACAGTCTCAATCCGGAAATTCCAAGCGCTCAATTGCTGGTCAACCGTTCATGCGAAACTGGACTCCCTCTTCCTAGGCTTCATCGACCTCAAAAGTCGCTATTCCTTCCAATTTATTCACCTCGGTCTCATCAATACCCCTTTATTAACGACAAATTTTTGGTTTTCGGTATCTTCTCCTGCTCGGTCACGAGAAGCAACGAAAGAAAGAGCTATTGGCTATGGGAGTAGGCTTGCTTTCTGGCAGAAGCACTTTTTGACATTCTTTTAACGTATTTCGAGTAAGAAGAGAGCATGAAATGGTATTGACGCTTTGGTCGTCTAACTTTGTTCTCATTCTTTGCCTTGCGACCACATAGCCATCACCAATATAACTCGAAATACTGCATAATTTTTAGAGAAACTAGTTGTTACAACTATTAGAGAAACTAGTTGTGAACATCACCTGGCGTCGTAATCATCACATAGATGCTTTGCGAAGAGCAAAGACTTATCCCATTTCTCGTGATTTTAATCGGTTATTCTTGTCGATGAAAGCTTCGTTGACCAATCAAGACAATTGGGAAATCATCAACGTGTGTTGGGGAATTTAATTCGGTTAAAGCTATTTACAATTCGGGTTTTCGGGGTTCTGTTTTATGTTACTGCATCTTATTTACTACAGCGGGAGAGAAAGAGGGAGACTATGACGATAGAAGAAGAGAAGAAGAAAACTTTCTGCCCCAAATGAATGCTTGAAAAGAACAACTGCGACATGCTATGCTGAACCAGGGAACAGGGAAAGTAACGACAATGTTCTAGCTTGCGACGGTACGATCGGTATGTACTGCAATTGAAAAGTAATCTTCTTTCTTCGTCCAGCGCGGTCTGATGATTAACAAGAGTCGAGATTGTAGGGGGTTAGGGAAGAGGCGAATGCTTGAGTGCGTTTGATGTGAGGAGCATAAATATTGATGTAACGAAGCCAAAAGAGCGGAAGGGTTTGTGCGTTATTGAACAGGTTTTGGATAGCTTTGGTGTAAACACTGGTTTAAAGAGAACATAAAGCTTTGAGCCATCTGGTTGCCAAAGCGTGTTGCTTCTTCAGCGTTGGGATGAGAGATTCAATTTCTTTCCATGCTTCATCGGCAGAGATGTTTGATGAACCAGCAGCATTCTTCTCTTTGCCCAAGTTTTGTAGGGATTCGCAAGAATCACGAACTTGAATAGCACCTAGAGCAGCAGAAGATCCTTTTTTACAAATGGTAATCAGATATCGAGAGACATTTACGGAATAGTGCGATCACACCTTTGAGGAAATGGCCCTTGCCAGACAAGAACTCTAAGCTGTCCTTTGACTGCCCTTCCTTGATCTTATCATCCATCTCATCCAAAGTAGCATCTGCTTGCTCCAGATACTCTTGCACCAGAGGTTTCGAGAAGGAATGTTCCTCATCATCATCCCTTGGCAAGCGCGAAAAAAATCAAGTTAGTACATGAAGCGATGTACGTAGTATGGCCTTACATCTCCAGTAATTGACCAAGGATATCCATATCTATCACTGTCTTATCCGGGTTTGAGACATCTAGCGGTTCCTCCTTTTTCGACGCTGAAGGAGCTGCCTTTGCTTCCGCTACTTTGGTATTGACTTCAGGAGCTGAAGCCTCGGCCTGAGTAGATGATACAGCAATCAGCATTTGGTCCTATAGACAGGAGACAGAGAAATCCGTTTGAAGCGTCATAAAAGGAAAACGCAAAGAGAGGCTGGCGGATGACAAGCAAGTCAGGTCTTCAATCGATGGATACAGCTCTTGCCCTACGAGCCTGGTAATTGGCGCAAGAAGCAAGGAGTAGACAGCCGCCAGAAATGTGTCCAAAGCGAAACATCGAGAATTGCGAGCCTCACCTTCTTGTCTCCCTTGACTGGAATGGCCGCAGCAGGCGGAGGCAGCTTGGTATTACTACTCATCTTGAGAGAGGTATTGGGTTATATATGATCTATTCGTTGATTCGAGATAATGAGGAAATTGCTCTCGAGTCGCTTCTTGCAAAACACTTGGCTCGAGCGCGAAACGTCTCTCGCGTGCTTTTTGAGCTCGACGTTTGATCTATACAAAGATTTTCCTCCTGATCACTTCTCGCAGCCCACACTCGTATCCATGGGATTCAGGGCCGAACAAAAAAAAAAGTCGTTCGGTTATCCTTGCTACTCCGCCTTTTTCTGACGAAATGACGCATACGGGCGCTATGCTGAGACATTCAATTGCCGGGCGAGCGGAGGTGCAACCTACTCTGTTCAGGATGCGTCTTGCAGAGAGGTTTCGATATTGATGATTCGGATGCTAGTACACGAGCGGCAATTAGTCGCGTTTGGATTTTCAAGTCGGATGACTCACTCCTCTTCAGGCTTATCACCTTTATCGCACCTGACGTTCTATTGCAGGTGGTAATCAGCGATCCGCACAAGCTCTGAAATTTCGCGCTAAAGTGACAAATTACCTCAATGTTGTTGATCGTGTCAAATCCAGCGATCGCGCGACCAAAGACACTGAGAAGCACGATCAAGGTTCAGCTACAGCAGTGCTTAAGAATTTAAGCTTACGTGTGCTTATTGTCCAGCCAAGGACATGATGTGCAGGTGATGAAGAATTGCGAACCTGGATTCAACAATGAGTATTTTGTAGGCATACGATTCCACGAGCTTACCATTAGTCTTTGGCCCTGCGTTGGCCATACTGAGCGTGTATGGTCGGTCGTGTCTTGCATTCGGCGAAAACTCGTCTTCGAAGTTGCTGCCCCAAATCGATTCCTACTCAAGGTCAGGATAGCATTTCCAGCGTTGTGACCGACACGCACGCCTCCTGTACCATCGCCTAGGGGATCTCCCGTTTGTATCATCTGTACAAGAGTTGACACAAACTCATGAGATTGATTCTCAGAAGTCCATGCAAATCACGCACAAACTTCTTGATGACTCGATGGAAGAGTACTCCATCATAATACCCTTCCCTCGAATGTACAACAAAGTTCTCGACCGCCTTAGGTGCGACATCAGGGAACAGGCGTAGGTGAATATCACCCATATCGGTATGAATGATAGCCGATTTAGCTGTTCGGACACCTTTGTCCTGCGGTGCTATAGCTGCTAGAGTCTGTTCTTCTCGAGTTGGCTTTTCGTTGAAGACATCTCGATCGAATCCTTTGTTATTCGCATCGCTTACATCTCTAGATCAGCATTGTTCACTGTGAAGGCTGAAAACGGATCTCACCTGTCTGGTTCGCCTTTACCGAACATATAGAAACGGGATCTCTTGTATGCCGTGCAGAAGAGGACTGGATCTACTTCAGCTGTTTTGTTGAGTAAAGGATTCGCAGATGCGGCCATTGCCTGGATCAAAATCAGCAAGGCGAAGTTCTTCAAACATCAGACTTACTATTGTGGTCATCTTCTGCTTTGTAGCCGTCCCTTGAAATAGACTCAGATCTAAGAATCGATTCGTCTCATCTTTTCCTAATATCCTTGATACTTTATTTGTAACAGTATTGACAACTGTCCATCAGTGAGAGAATTCAGCACTTAGCGTACTACACTCCAAACTGTGAACGGACCTTTTATTCCCAGTAAACTAGGGTAAAGCAAGAAGGTTCCCGTTTCATCCCAAACAGGTCTTTCCCTTGATCTTGACTCTGACTTCTCCAATTCTTTCTCGACAGCTAATCGTCTTCCGAATTCCATATCGTCTAACTTCACTCCTTGACCTATTGTAGCTGCCTGTTGCATTTCTTGAATAGCAGAGAGTGATTCATCGTATTTCCTATGCAGTTTCCCGGTGAGAAAGTTGAAGATTCGGACTTGACGATCTGAAGGAAGAGAAGTTGTTGCAAAGTGAGTGAAAGTAGGGGAGAAGACTAGGGAGACGGGAAGTGATTTGCTCTGCACGCACCGTGAGCACCAGGAGTCAGCGTCGAGAAAGAAGATATACCTTTTTGAATTCGTAAAGATCTGTCGAAGACTTATACTGCCACAGACCAGGTTGATCTTGCGGTATTTCGAATGGCTCTCGCTGAAAACAGATCAGCTGCGAATGACAGAGAGATATGGAAGCGTACTGGCTGCCAGTATTCTATCATACCTCCGAGATCTGCTGATACTACTGTATCATATTTTGCGTTGTACTGATGCCGCATGCGTCAGTTTGGCCAAGTATACTTAAAAACTTCAGCTCACAGCCATAAGATGTACTGGCGATCGATGTATGCTGGAAAGGACATGCAGAGGCTTGCCGTCTCCTCTTCCATCGTATAATCGGATTGTAGGCGAGTTCTCCTCCGATCTGTGCAAAGCGCCATACAAAGCATTAGCTAAAGCTCATAGTCTCGTCAACACGCGCACATTGCCAGTATTATTTGTGCTTCTGATTTGCCGTGCACCCAGCAAGCAGCTTTCGGTATGTAAGGTAGGGTAATCATATTGATCATATCTATTACTTTGAAATCAGCACGATTCGGTGCCACTCGAAAAGGGTAAGAACACACCAAAGTTCTCCACATCAAAGACTTTGACGCTACCTTGTCCGCCTTCGCTACCTATCGATCCATCTGAAGCAATAGTAGCAGCAACAAGTCCGTCAACCGAAGCGACCACAGCCAGAATCGGTGTTAGATGAGCTCTGAAATGTTTGACGAACTCAATTCCAGCTTCACCAGGTGCTGGAGGTTGTTTCTTCCAGAATTTGAGATGCCCATCAACGGAAGTGGTAAGTATGAAATCTGTCGCTGTCACGCAAACGTTGGCCATAACATCGCGATGCATGAAGGAACGGAAATAGCGATCTGCTGAAGGTAAATGCGACAAGTACAGCTTCTCATGTTGCAGAACTTGATAAACCATGGAAATCAAGATTTGCTTGTTATGTGCATCCACGAACGGTAGAGCTAACCTTTGCGCTTCTTTGCAGGAACAGAACTCTCTGTACCAGCAGGTGCAGGCATAGGTCCTTCATCAGAGTCGGAATCCTCGTTTCCAGCAATTGCATCTGCATCGTTTGTCGCTTCTACTGCACTCAAGCCATCAGGTGCTAAGCTAGGTTCCACTGCATCGTCTTCTCTCGACCGTTTGCCTAGATTGCTAGCAGGTCCTGTTGCATCTGAGGACATGTTCGGTTGTTTTGAACAAGCAAGGCTATATTACATTCGCGCTCGATATCAGAGATCTACTCTTCTAGGAACATGGCCATCATCCTTGCAGACATTGTTTCCTCTTGACTGATTCCATTAATCCGTTCATTGCGCTCTTCAAGCAGTTCTTCCAGTCTGCTAACAGCTTGAGGTGTTTCATCCTGCTGGAGCTCTTCGCCTGCATAGCACTTCTGACGTCGACAATACTGCAAGAAAGAAGACCACCAAGGATCCGTCTTTAAAAGAGCTGGTTGTCCAATTCTACCACAATGATCAGCTGTGGTAGCAATTTAGTGGAAAGAGACTTACACGATGAGCAATTCTTTAGCTCTACTTAGCGCCACGCAGAGTCTTTGTGGTTGTTTGTACAGTCCAACATTCTTTTCTTCGTCTTCAACCAAATATCGGGTTGAAGATCTCACGCAAGAAATGACGATCACTCGACTTGAATCCTCTTTATCAGTCATTTCTCTTCTTGATAGCGATACACTCTCACCTCTCATTACCCTGCAGATGTTCAGTCAAACCAACAATCACGTCTCTCAGGCCAACATCTCGCAACATCAACCTGATTCTCCAAACTTGCTCTCGAAAAGGTGTAATGACTGCGATCTCTTCAGCTCTTAGCTTTACTTGCGCTGCCGAAGACCATCTTAACAATTGTTGAATAAGGGAAACTGTCTTTTGTGCTTCGATCGGGTTGAAGAAGGAATTGCCTTCATCTACGAACATGTCTTCACCGCTTTCGCCGAAAAAGGCAACAGGAAAGCCCTAATTGTATTCCAGATCAGCAAAGGCTTAAGGGCAATGGTGGTGAGATTTACAGGTCGTACTAAACCTGGAAATGCGGATAGTGGAGATTTGACTATACTGTCTACAGCGCAAGGTAGCAGCGTATCATCATAGACTATCGAAATGTATCGGTCAACGTAGACTTAAGCGAACCCAAGACTTACACATGAGCGAAGCAGGAGCTAGGATTGCTGTATGCGATCTATAGTTTCGGCGAAGATTGACAAAAGGCACATCTATTGTAGTTGCGTTATCGTCTGGCATCGTCTTACTATTTTGCAATAGGTTCTTCCGCGACTTTGGACTGTGCATCACCCTTCAACTGAACCATTGAGCAACATTGGTAAGACACTTACTGCTCAGTATAGACCTCTCGTTCGAATAGCCTACCTAGTAGTGAGCAATCCAGATCTTTAGCTCTTGCTTCAGGTGACATGATTGACGGTCCGAGCTATGCAAGGTCAGCTAACTTTCTGATTACCTCTGAACAAACAGACAGACCTGCTTCATATCACCACAGAGCACAACTTGAGGCGGAGGATGTACAGCCACATCAATAGCAGTATTCGAAAGGATAACCGAAAGAGGAACGAGACATTCAGGCTCAGTAGCTTGAGCTGCTTCATCAATGAGCAAATAAGTCCAGGTAGGCGGTAAATCAGCCATGGTTTCGCTTGGTAAATGCAATTTAGTGAAGACATGTTGCTGCAATCGCTGGAGGGAGATGTTATCCATACTATCTTCACTTCAGCCCCTATCTCTGTATATACGCCAAAAGCTCACTGATAAGTTACGAGAAACCCGCAATCTAGGACCGACGCTATTACGACCCTTTTTGACAAAATGTTCGATATAGGAGGAAGCATGAATTTCCCGCCAGTCTCATCAGTACAGCAATAAGGCAACAAAGCAGCATTGACTTCTTCCATCGGTCGACCAGGGTCATTGAGTCTGTTGCAATTGTCAGTATTATTCTCGTCCTTTGGAGGACTATAATGCACCGAAGCATATCAGAAGGCGGTACACCAGCTCGAGCCAATCGCCCTCCTATAGTATCGGCACTGGGAGAGGTTGCACCACAAATAAGAATCCGAGCAGTCTTGTGGGTACGTAAGATCTGAAGAGCAGCTTCGACCAAAGTGACTGTTTGCACAGAGTGAAGATGAGTTTACACCCATACGCTTCTGATTGATGATCTGACCTGTTTTGCCTGTGCCTGTAATGCGAGCGTTTAGTTCTGAATAGAGCAATGTTGAGACCGAGCTTACCTGGAGGACCAGAGATGAGAAACGGAACTCTCCTTCTTCCACAATACACAATAGAAAGCACAGCTTGTCTTTCTGTAAGATCATCCGCCTCAGCTTAAGCCACAACTGGCATGAAAGGAGATCCGATACTTACGCTCCGCATTCAATTTCGTATTATGCCAATTCAACTTCGCTTGAACTGGAATAGCATTTTCCGTGAGATCCGTTTCATTAGGGAATAACCAAGAATTAGCGATCGGTCGAATTTGTCTCCTCTTTTGAATCCCGTTGTTTGTGGAAGGAGGTGAAGAAGGAGGTAGTGTTGTATTAATTGTAGAAGGGGAATTGAAAGTCGATGTCAGAGATTGAGTACCATTTGATGTTGATCCAGGTGAAGTAGGAGGAGTTAGAATGACGCTACTAGTTGTACTGATTGATCGCGTGTGTTTTGCTTTAATCGGTAAGGCGTGAGATAAAGCGCTGCCGAGAATAATGATCGCGTTCGCAGGATGACCAAAAGTTTTAGCCTGTGCTCGTCTTTAGGATAAGATTCGCTACACTATGAGATTATACGTACATGTATTCCCCATTGTACGACGAATTGCATACTTTCATGCTGATTGAACAACCCATCACATCGTAAAACGATAGTTGAAGCAGCTCGATTGATACTATGAATTGTAGCCACAAAAGTGAAACCAGAAGACATTCTCTCAAACCATCGAATTTGTTTCAACCATACTGCATCGCCCAATTGAACAGGTGGTGAACCTTCTCTGATGATAGCAGCTTTGAGAACATATAGCGATGGAGGTGACCCTTTCTGTGGTGGAAGAGGTATCAAAGGAGCTCCATAGAGTGTATGACTTTTCAAGACAGAAATGACAGCTTGATGTTCAATTAGGAGCAAAGGCAAGAATCGAGCGATATAAGATTCCGGTGTAAGAGAAGGAATAAGTTTTGTCTTGTGTGAGTCTCCATGTAAGCGATGCATCTCTTGCAGTAAGTTGGATTTGCGTTGAGTCAGACGATCAAGAAGCGGTTTCGGCCAGAGCTCGAGCATATCTGAAGGATCCTTGATACGCTCTGAAAAGTCCTGGAAGAGGGGAAGATCTTGATCTGCGATATTGGCTAGCCATGCTGGTACAAATTGCTGTAAGGAATCATGTGAGAAATCTCAGATATGTTCGCAATGACAAACCTTCGAGTACGCATCAAGCTGTGGCCTGTTCTGCGGAATGGCTGATGGCAGAGGTGTAGCCATACTAGATCCACTACACTTGTCCAATCTCCCTCAGCTCTCAGATCTTTCAACCCTTGCTCTTTCTGACCGAGCTAGATGTTGCTTCGAGCGCACTCATCAAGCACAGCTAGCAAGGTAGGACACAGAGGTATATCCAGGAAGCGCTCGAGGGTATAATCCAGCAATATTGGAAGAAGGTATCTTTAAAGAAGTCGTCGCCTGGAAGCAAACGACTCTTACTTAATCAAGCTCCAATGCGAATATCAATGCAAAAGGTATTTACACAATGAATGGTAACGCTACTTCTTCTTCTTCTGATCCTTGTCTGCGACTAACACATCTTCTTTCGCAACTGCTGTCCAACCCAAAATCAAAGCTGAAATTCCATGCCCTGCAATACTACCAATCAAAGCTCCATAGCAAACGGTAACAGGCCATCGTCTACAGAAGCGAATCAGAAGGACCTTTTGCTCTAAGCTCAGTGAGACTTACTGCCATGGTGCATCCCAATCTAGTGGAATTGGGAATGCGCCAATCCATGCACCAGCTAATGTCCCTATACAAGGATAGAGTAAAGCCTGTTCAGTAGATGTAGCTGGTCTACAACCTTCTCAGCGCGGTATATTATTCGAGAAATGGGAAGACATACGATAATGAAATGAACAAGCGAATGAAGCTTTGTCTGGCTGCAAAGGATTTGTGAGGACCAGTCATGCTAAAGGTAGTGGGGAAGAAAGCGAGTAAAGAGATGTAGAAAGAAGCCAGAGCTGTTTCTTGCCATTTCCTGCCCTCTGACATTAGTCGAGATCATCAATGTGTTAAGAAGCTGAACTCGCTTGATAATGTTCGCGCCGAAGAGAATCATAGTGAAATGAATAGCCAGAGTACCGAGAAGCGTAAGAGCGTTAGCTTGGATTAAAGGCTGTGCGAGAACATTAGGTTGTCCCTATCGGTACTCTAGAGTACTCACTTCCAACGTTGCACCTGTGGGCTTCGATATTTTCCAACGATCTTTCTTGTCTTCTTCTACGACATCCCCCGGCTCAGCTTTGGTCAACCTTTCATCTTTATTCCACCAAACTCGAAAATGCATAGCGATATAGAACTGAACACATAGGGTTCCAATACAAGCAATACTCAGCGAAGTGAGAGGATCTTGAATCATGGAAGTGTCCCAATGCAGACCTGGTAGACTGGCTAAACAGAAAGCGTTGACCAGTGAGGAAAGGGTTGCGAGTGATTCATATCTCTTGATTTCTAGACTGTCCTTCTGTCGCGTTACGAAGCGTGACTCAGTAGCTGGCTTCGCTGGTTCCACTGTAGCTTTCTTCTTGCCCATCTTTTGGCTGCTTCTGAAGTACCTTGGTCTCAACCACGACAAGCGATTCCCATTGATACTGACTCGTGACGGCGCTACGAGCTTTATGAACGCTCACAAGTCATTCGTTGGGCTCTCTGCGGTGCTTGCGACTCAGATCAGATCTCTATATTTGGATTCTTGAATGCCTCGAGGATCTGTTCAATGGCCAGAAAGCGGCTTCTGCTCTTGCTGCTGCAGGCTCTTTGCTCTCTTCCCGTGCACAACCACCATCAGCTAGCTCTTCATGTCGCGTCCTCAGCAAAGGCCGCAATACATGACAGAAGATTTCAAGCTCAGTTATGAAAACACCGATGCAGACGTAGAACGTAATCGGCAAACCTTGCTTAAGATCATTCAGGAAGCCTCAAGCCAGGACAGACTGGGCTGGGTCAAGACAGCGCAACAATGTGTGACCAAAGCAACTGTCGAGTTGCAGAACGATAGACCTGGCAAAGCTGGCGAAGGGTACTACATGGATGGTGCTATGAGGATCCCGCCTATTCAAGAACGAATGCAAGTAGATTTCTATCCCTTCAACGGTCATCATCACATCATGCTCTATCTCAAGGCTCGCACATTCTTAGCCGATTCGAATGCTACGGCAGCCTTGCTGAAGCAAGCTGATAAACTTCTCGCCGCAGCAAAGACCTTTAAAGCTCCTTCTTCTCTTGCCGAAATGTTTATGCTCCAGGGTGCACCTGAGCGATTGAGCACAATGCAAGCGATCGATTCTATCGCCAAAACACTCGATTCCATCATGAACGGGTCACAACTGCTCAAAGGAGCCAATTCTTCTCTTGTACTGACATTCACCTCAAGAGCATTGGGTCTTGTTATTCGCCGAATGCAAAACACACTCGCTCTGGCTCAACAAATTAGCGATCGAAATTATCGGCTCTTCCTCAACGTTCACGAATTCTCTATCTTCTCCAGCTTAACCACTATTTTCTCTTGTCTAACTCGCTACCCTTCTGTCTGTAATCAATTAGAAGACGCCACAGATGTCCCGGGTCAAGAAATTCGAAAACTCTTTATGGACTACAAGACGGTCTCTCGTACCAAACCAGGCTGGAATAACGTAGTAGCCCGTTGTGAAGAACTTGCAGCTGTTCTGGGTTATCATGAAGTAACAGGAGAGTCTCTGCCGCGCCTTTCAAGTCCCGAACAACGCATTACACAAATGAAGGGTATTATCAGACGAGCGGGTCATAGAGTCCGTCATCGTGGAAATGACGTGCATTGGTGTATGGCATGCGGGAAATTAGGCTTAGATGAGACAGGGGAAGCTATGTTTTCAGCTTGTGGGTTCTGCAAACGTAAGTCGTTTTCCAAGCTCGCCTTTTTGGTCTATGTTCATATTGTTTTAATAGTTGCCTTTTACTGCTCTAGAGAATGTCAGACAAAGCGTAAGCGTGATTATTCTTGTTTCCGTATCACAGCTGACATCTTTATGATAGACTGGAAAGAAAATGTAAGTCTAATCTTTCTTTCTTTGCTGAATCTCAATTGAGCTGCGTTGGTAGCACAAGGCGAAATGCAGTAAAGCGACCAAGGAGAAGAAGGGGAAGTAGAGCAGTGTTGCGAAATTGAAAACATTGGTTTTGTACCGCGAAGTTCGAACGACGATAGTTTGCACGATTGGACGAAGTGTATCGATACCCAGACAATGATGCGCACTATTGCGAGCGCACATCGCACCCGCACGAAAGGCTTTCGACACGCCCGAAGACAACTTCTGTTCATTACACATTTGCATTTGCATGAATCACGTTTCCTCGTACAGCTGCTGCTCTCTACGGCCACTGCAAGCTCTTATTCAGCCCTTGCCGCTGTTCTGGACGCCAGATTGGTACAGGCGTTGCTTTAAGTCGACAACTTATCCGATGGATGCAGCTACCGCTCATAAGGTGCTAACCGCCCTAGAGAAGAGTCGCCCAATGACGGAAGACCATAGACTAGCACGTCCGTCTTCAACAGAAGAGTTCCGTGAATGTACAGCACAGCTACAGGCTTTTCTCGACGCATCAACTACCGAAGAAGCCCTTATTTGGCTTTCCAAGGCGAAATGCTGCGTGAAGGCAGCTTGCAAACTTTTCGAAGAAGACATCAGTCAGGTTGACACAGCACGCACGCTCTACTTGGCAGACCAGTACGATCCAGATGATGCTCTGAGAAAAATTGAAATCGATGTGTTACCCTACGAGCCAGTGGACGTCCTTCTGTCTAATTACAAAGCACGGCTGTTCTTGGCGGACTCGACAGCTATAAAACTGCTTCTCGAGTCAATTGATTATCTACTTCCCACTCTTGCCAACCCAGGCACTCCACGCAACTTCTTCTTATATATGGCGAACGAAATGAGTCAACCGGCCAACATGGAACGTGGCAAGGCTCTTTCTCAAATGTGCGACTTTGTAGAGTCAATAATGAGAGGAAGCTCGTACCTGCAAGGCGCAGAGCACGATCTGGTTTCAAGTTTGGTTACAAGATCGTTTACTCTGCTTATACGCGACATGCAGCGCACTATACTTATGATTCGCAACTTTGGTAAACACAATTATCGCTGGTTACTCAATACAACAGAAGGTCGCATCTTTTCACTTTGGAATACCCTCTTTGCCTGTATGACTCGTTTCCCATCCATTTTTACCGACTTTCACGCTAAAGTTGACGTATCAAAAGAAGAAACTCAGAAGATTCTACTCGAATATGTCGAAATATCGAAAGTCAAACTTGGATGGGATAATGTGGTGCGCGAAATTATGACTTTTGGGTCGGTCGCAGGATATAGAGAAGTATGCGAGGGCACGGATTACATGGATTTACTGGACGCATACTCATCGGCGGAGAAGCGATGCATCGAGTACAAGGAGTACAATCGGACATTAGGAAATAAGATGCGACCCAAAGATCAGGCCATTCAGTTTTGTATGTCGTGCGGCAAAACCAAGCTTGGTGACGGAGACAAAGACAAAAGTCTGTTTTCTGCTTGCTCTTTATGTCATTGTGAGCATTCTTGTACTTCTATACTCCGATATAGCTGAAACTGACACATTAGTGGCCTTCTATTGCTCGAGAGCTTGTCAGGCTAAAGGTATGCTGACTCGTTCATGCTGCTTTGATAGAGCTAATCTGATACGAGTAGACTGGAAAGAGAGTGTAAGCCCTTGAAGTTACTTCATGTACCTTTTTAATCCCTTTTCAGCACAAGGAGCAGTGCAGCAAGTCAGCGAAGAAGAAAAAGAAACCGCGAGTGTAGAGGGCTGCATGCGCTACTACTGGAAGTCGGGCGAGATCATACTGTACTATAGAGGATTATGTCGCAAGAAGGCGGTCGCATGCTTATATGTTTGACGCCGCGATTGACTTGAGATCAAAAAGAATGAAAGACACCTGCTGGATCCTCCGTGTTTCGCAAAGTGATATGAATTTCTCGTATTAGCAAACCTCTTCTCCCCTAGAGCAACTTTAATGATAGGTATACTGTTCTGTTCCAAAATATATCGCCCAGCACAAAAAGGTATATATCTTTCTCTTTTAACGTCGTGAATTGCGACCGGCAGTGCTAGCGTCTCAAGCAATCAGAAGCAATACAGTTTGCGACAAAAGACGTAAGGCTTACCTTCCGCTGTATGCACCACCTTGCAATTGATCCAATTCTGATTCCAATGATTTGATTGAACTGTGCGTAAAGACCCCGACTACATGAGCGAGCTTCAGGCAATAGTCCACAATAACGCACGAATGAGCCACTTCGAGATCCTACGAAGCAGTGTCAACAATAGTCTGTAACATGCGTAATTTGACGCACCTTGTTCAATCGATCCCGCTCAGCAATCAGATGCTGTTCCCATTGCCTGAATCTAGCTTCTTCAGCTTTCACCTGTTCAGTGAATCTCTTTCTGAGCATCTCTTCCTCTTCTTTGAATTTAGGGTTATCCATCTTCTTCACTTTGGGTTCACCATGCTTTCGAGTTTCCATTTGCTGCTGACGGTAAGTTTCATATTGTACTTCTTCAGTAGTGGTGATCAGGTCGAGCATATGTGTGCGAATGAGGAGTGAGCGAAGTTTTCGGAAATCGCAGTGCTCTTCGTTTTCGACTGTACGTTGCAGCTCAGTCGAGTCACAAATTGACTCGAGGAGACTGAAACGTACCTTCTGCTACACCCCATAAGTATTCACGACCTTTGACGACTCTTCCATCAGGGCAGCGAACATCGTCAATGCTACCAATGATAGAGAAAGGCATGGCACCCTGTGAGCGAATGGACAACTCTTCAGCATTTTCCTTGCAGAATCAGCCTTTCCTCTCACCATCAGTTGTCTTGCATGTTCTGCTGATTGATCATCATCATTCTCGTCAGAGGGCGAGTAGACACGAATAGATTGAGCAGCGATAGTTTGACGAATCTGTTCAGCCGAAGGATTCTGGATTAGTAAATACTAATGACCATCACCTAGACCGAACCCTTTGCTTGAACATAGCTAGATCTTGACCAGTCAAAGTGTCGGCTTTGGCAATTACTGGAATCAGGTTGACTCGAGTGCCTAGACGTTTCATGATTTCGATATCAAGAGGCTTGAGGCTGTGCGTGTGGATTTCACAAATCAGCCAGACTGAATTGCAGAGAAACCAAACGCACCCATGACCAGTTGGGCGAATAAAGTATAGACAAGCATGAACTCTTTGATCAAGTTTATGACCTCTGTCCGGTTGCTGTTCTTGTCTCATGTAAGATTCGTGCTGATCGTCAATGAAATCAATAATAGGGTTCCAAGAATCCTTGTTGTTGACATAATCGCCAAAGCCAGGAGTATCAATGACGGTCAGTTTCACTTTGAAAGCTTTCTCTTCTAATTCAGCTTTGATGATATCGATCTCTGTAGTCTTGTCTATCTGTTTAGCGTGTCGTCGAGAATGATCTTTGGCCATTGCCAGTTCCGTAGCGAAAAGCGTGTTGATCAAGGTGGACTGTAGGATACTGTCACTCACTACTTCGAATCAAAGTGAGAGAGCACAGAAGCCTACCTTGCCTACACCTGATTCACCACAGACCATCAAAGTGAAATGACCTCCGCGTTTGGCGACTGTCACGAGAGCCTGAGAATGTAGCTCCGCAAGGAGCAGCACAAGTCTTACTGACCTATCTTGTGCCGTTGATTAGGCAAATTGAGGATTCCAATAGAATTTGTAGCCATTGTCGCGAGATATGTAATGCGAGATGGGACGAAAGAGACTGTGCTAACAACGCGAACCTAAATTCGATAGAGTACGATAGGTCGATCTATATCAACGCACGGAAAGAGACGAGCAGACAGGTCGCTGAAGGAAGAGAATATGGAGGTCCAAACTCGTGAGAAATGCACCAAGGGTGCAAGGGTCAAAGCAATTCAAAGTCAATACTAATGGATGGATAGATAGTACTAGCATTACGATTGATACAACAAGCTATGTAGACCCATTTGCACACAGTTGCAACTAAATTTCAAAACTTATCTTCACCGTACTTATTGCGATATCCAAACTTGTCCATTTCACTTCTTCCCAGAATCATCATTAGGTCTATACCACACTCATCGAGTCTTCTGCATAGCGCGTCTTGCCTGCGAGAAACAGTCAGCTTTGACTGAGTAAAGACTTAAGCATCACATACCTTGGCATACTCAGACATTTCAGTCACTCCATCATCATCACTATCATCCTGTTGACCAATCCTAGTGACCCAACCAGATCCAGTTCCAGCATTGTTATCATACTCATCATCTCTGCTTCTTTCTTTTCCTTTTGCTTTCTCACTCTTTTCAAACACATCTCCTCCTCCACCATTAGAATAACCATTCATGAAACTTCGATCAATAGGTTCATCACCAGCTATTCTAACGCTCTTCCTTCTTTCTGCAGTCCCTCCGGCAGGCATACCATTAACAGGTGATCTTGATCTAGGAGTAGAAGGAGAATGTAAGATTCCATTTCTGACTGGTTGGGGCATAGCGATAGGTGAAGGAGCTCTAGCCATCTGTTGAGGTTCAGGTGCGGATAATAACGACATAGAGGAAACTGGAGGTGGTGCAGTAGGTAATGTTAAAGTAGACAAAGCTCTTTCCGTCCTCGTCATGGCATTTGATCTTGATGCAGCTGCAGACGGTAGTTCCAATACTGTCAATGCATCTGGATTGGGTGCTTGATATGCAGAAGCAGAAGGTAGAGATAAAGTAGTCATGCTTCCTACTTCAGAGATCACAGAAGCAGGACGAGAGGTTTGTTTCATTGCACTCTTAGGTGCAGCTAAACCAGGTGTAGAAGTAGCTTTGGTCGATTTCTTCTTCTTGATCGTTCCACCTGCAGCGCCTAGGTTGTTTCCATAACTTCTGCTAGCCATAGGTGTGACATCTGTCGAGACTACACTCATTAAGCTGGGTGTATATTTGGTGGATTGTTTAGGTGGAACAATCCATTGGTCCATCGAAGCTACACTTCTTCTGTTTGCATTGGAAGCAGAAGAGTTGGCACGGGTGAGACGTGTTGGTCGGTCAGCAGTAGAAGACGTGGACTTCTTGACTTTCCTAGGTTTCATAGGTGCATTGAAATCACCTGGATCAGACATTGCTTTTTGTGGGTAGTGCGGAACATTCAAAGGCATGGAAGAAGGAGCAGTACTGAAAGAGCCAGAACGTTTCTTTGTCTTTACTGTTGATTGATCAGGTGGAGCAATACCTAGATTCTGCCAAAGAGGAGGAGTATTGTTGACTACTTTGACTAAATTGCGAGGTCTTTCATCTGAAGAATCAGATCCCCTTCTTCTTCTTGTAGATGGCTGCTTGGCATTCAAAGCAGCTTGTTGCCGTTCATACTTTTCGGCTTTCGCGTTTTGTTCAGTAATGACATGCAAATTCGAATCCGTTCGAGTAGACCATCTACTTTCTTTCGATTTCCTAGGTGAAGACGGAGGTGTTCCATTCTCGCCCATCTTTCTAGATCGGAACAAACCAGCGAATCCACCAAAGAAGCCACCACTTTTCTTTTCTTTCCCACCTGCATTGGATTCGGAGTATCCAGATTCAGAAACAGCTTGTCTTTGATTTCGTTGACTGAAACGTTTCTTCATCTCCGCTTCCTCATCAGAAGTATCTAATACTGTTTCTTCAGGTACTGTAGTTGTCCTTCGACCAGAAGCAGAAGGAGGGAAAGGCGAGGCTGAAGTATTGGCAGGTTTTGTGGGTCTAGCAGGTGAAGAGAAAGAGCCACGAGGAGAACGAGAGGATTGTAGAGGTTCAGAGGCACCTCGAACATGAGCAATGGTAGGTCTTCGATCTTCTTCGATCGAAGAACTATCGCCAGCATCTTCTTGACCATCTTGTTGAGGAATTGGACTATTCTCAGCTGTTGAACCAAGTCGAGGTGATCCACCGAAAGGCGCGTCATGATCTTCAGAGAAGTTTGGTGTGAAGTCGATATGATCCGGAATCGCATCAGGTCTCAACCTATCCAACAACCCAATCGCTTCGTTTGCCGTTTCATGCCATAACAGACCCATATCACTTTGACTCCTCAATCTCATTCCTAGTGCTTCCTTGAAGATCCGGAGTTTGACACCAGCCAAAGCCATTTCTTCCGCTTTCAATGCAGCTTCACAAGCACCCAATTCTTTTGAAGCTTCATCAATCTTGATATTGTAAGATTCAGCAGCTTTATCTGAATTGCCAGGTCTTTTAGTTGAAAGCCTCAATACTCGAGTGACCAAGATTTCTCGGTCTCTTAAAATGGTCCGGACTTCTTTTTCTCTTTCGAGTACATCTTTGAGTGAAGCACGATAGGAAGAAAGGGCTTGTAGATAGGTACGTTGGGAGTCGGAACATTCAGTGAGAAGAGCAGACACTCGCATTGATATTTCCTGCATCACCTCATCATGAGTGTCAGGATTCTTTAAAGTGAGGCTTTGGACATACCATTAGATCAGGTATATCACTTGAATCCGCTACAGCCCATGCATTGAGACTTGTAGCAGCAGCAGAAGCGTCATCAGTCCATGCTTTGAATCTGCACATTTCCGAGTGAAAACATGAGTTTAGATCAGTCAAGAAGGGCAATGAATGTAAGCTTACGAATCTGACTGTTTAGATTCTTGCTTGATGAGTGACTCTAGCAACCTTGAATCAGGCGCTGATTTGACCATTGTTTGTTGGAAGTTTGATGCAAAGAGAAGGCTTGACTTTCAACCAAGAACTCGCTGTTGTTTCTCGCTGTTTCGCAGCTTGCTCAACGAGTGACTAATCTGTATATAGGATTGCTAGCAGTTGCCAAGCGAACGACACAATAGAGGATCGACGTCAATGGAATTGAAATGCAGGCGGAAGTTTGTCTCAGCGCAGCCACGCCACAACTTCCAGAATAATAGGCTGTTTTCTGCTGCTCTGTAATCCCAAATACATTCGGAAGAGATCTACATGTCTTAATGGCTAGTTTGCGTCAGCAGAGAATGATTTTAGGTCGGACAGCTGTTCTGTATCCTAAGTTCTTCTAATTTTGTCATCCCTTTCCTCTTCTTTTACGCTCCTTGTCTATATTCGCATCTCTCCAAATCTCTCTTCCTTCCACTCCTAGCGTGAGGTTGAACGATTGTTCGTGATAACTCTGTTCAGTCCATGATGTTCCTTTAAATCTGGCTTCAGCTCTTGTTTGCGTCGCCGTACACATGTGCTCCATCTGTCTCGACTTCTCGCAGCCTCTTCGCACCATAAAGGTCCTCACTTCTACAGATTTCGGCTTCAGAACACTTGCGAAGAGCAACTCAGATCAATCTCGGATGCGCTCTTCGAGAAGAAGACAATGAGACGCAAGCTGTGGGCAGTAAGACTTGGTGATAAAGCATACTATCTAAGCTGTAGACCAGAATAGCTGATGCACGTGAAAAACGCGAGCGCGACTTGGGACTTTCTCCAGATTTGGTTTCTGTTGCTCTTGACAGCCAACAATGGACAGCCTCACAGCACGTCACGACCTCATTCTCCAACTCTACCACGACCATATAGATTCCTTAGCTGAACTCCGAGAATCTGCACTCCGCTTACCATATTCCGACGAGGACTTCCTGGACGAAGGCACCCTGTTCAGATATGCCAGGAAATATAAATTCGACCATGAATCTACTTTAGCTGTTCTGACTAAGACTTTGCAATGGAGGGAAACGCTTCAAGTTGCTTCGCTTGGTTTATCGGATAGCGGATTGCTCGTAACACATGATCGGATGAGGGATGTTTTTGGTAGACCTGTGCTGTTGATTAGACTTGCAAAATGTCAAGGGAATGTGGAAGACTTGAAGATGCAAGTAGTTGCTGGATTAGAGGAAATGAGATTATCTATGGCTAGAAGGAATAAAGAGCAGCAAGGTATAACTCAGTTCGCTTTGATGGTGGATCTGCAAGATGCAGGAGTAAGAAATCTGGTTAGTCTCTTGTACTCTATTCAAGGCTTGCATACTGATTTCATGCTTGCAGCCCTTGGACATTGCGCCCTTCTTTGTAGACCTACTCAAGTCTCACTGTGAGCTGTTCTTTCCCTGTATTCAGCTAGTTCTGACATTATGGTAGACCCTGGATCGATAGCAAGCAGTAAGCTTTACTTACTTTTCGTCTCTGCTTTACGGCTGATCCTGAATATAGTCTTCATACTCAATTACACATGGCTTTACTCTGGTCTCTGGACAATCGTCAAGTCGGTGCTACCTCAAGCAGCGTTAGACCGGATCATCTTCCCATCTGCCAAAGCACCTCTTCCTTCCTTCTTCCCTCTCGAGAACCTTTTATCAGAATATGGAGGACAGCTAGATCCATACATTACAGTCGAATCAGCTTCACCATCAATCTCAGACTTACAATCGGAAGATGGTGAAGAAGATGAATATGACGAGTTCCATTCAGCTTTACCTTCTCGCAACCCATCTCGAAATACTTCTTCGGCCCAGTTACAACTCTTAGCTCGGATTGAACCAATCATATCAGCTGAAAAACCTCTTTCCCTTCCTGTACCAACGAATCAAAGTGTTGATCTACGTTTACCAACTTACAAACGATTCCTCATCAAAGTTCTCTTATCCTTAGTTAATCACTTACAATCTACTTCTACTCCTGTCGTGCCGAAAGAGGAGATCCATTGGTCTAAACGAGATCGATTTCGAAGAGCCTTGTTTGGCTTGAGTCTTTTGCTGGTTGGGAGAAGTGAATGGTTCGCTGCTATACAACACCTTCTGACTGGTTTGATCAAGAGAGTAATGGATGTGATGTTCAAAGGAATGAGAGGAAGTTTTTGGAGAGTTTGGTTGAGACAGATCGGGCAGAGGACGGTGTACTTGATGCCTTGATATGACACCAAGCAGCAGGTGCGTATTATTGAAGCGCATTCTTGGAAGCGGCTCATAGATATGCGTGAACCGTTAGCAGTGAACAATACAAATCAAATCGCGACTAGATTGGTTTCCTCGTTAAAATGTACTCATGGCGAGCGTTTACGTGCGATACCGAACCACCTGGATTATCGTGTGCTTACTGCTACCGTGGTCCGTGTCCAGACGTCGATCAAGCAGTATACGCGCACTACAGGGGCGACTTTCGCTTGAAAATCATCTAAGTCGATATCTAGTAGAAGGTTGTAGACCGATGTAACCTCAAGGCCAAAGTAGTATGGAATGATAAACTAAGATATTGAAGAATACGAAACGAAAGAGACTAAATACAGGCAGGAATTGAAAAGCAAGTAATCATACGAAGTCTTGATTCTGATCTCTATATAGTCAGCTCAGCTGAATGCTGAGCGCATGACTGACAAATGAGCTTAGGGACCTTGAGCGTTTGAGCGTCTTGCCTGATAGGCCTGCGAAAGAAATGCGTCAGTATGACAGAACCAACACTTCGAGTAAGAGAACCGACTTTCTGTATCTCCGCCTTCTCTCCTTCATTCTGGTTCTTCGCTTCTTGCATCGCCTTGGATATTTCGGCTGGTGTCTTAGCCTGCATTGCATCAGACGGAGACAAATTGCATTGGCCTGATTTACCCATGGTTGATATGTTCGGACATACTCTTCGATATGCATTCTACGCATGTGAGGTTTGAGCTATTTCGACATCAGTAACCGATCAGCACCGATATGCAGAAAGTGTAAGCTAACTAAGTCAACTCGACGGAATTTCTTGTTGCAGTTAGCAACTTGACAGTCAGTAGTTCTGCCAGCAGCTCTAGCCGCTTCTCTCTGTAGAGTTTTCAGAACAGTTTCGCTAGCACTGCGTAAACATTACCTTCACACGTGTGTTATCTGCCGCCGCCTAAATCGAAGGCGGATTAGTACCAGAGCCTTCGGGCTAGAGGTTTTGCGACTGCGCTCACCTTCTTCCTTGCTATCTCTTCTGCAGCTACACTTTCTGCAAGCGCGATTCGCACCTTGGCTTGCTCTGCGGTTCTCGCGGTATCGTCAGAAATATGCTTGATCAAGATTAGCAACGGTCGATCAGCTGATCTCAGATTGCACTTACTTTTGTTGCATCTTCAACAAATTTCTCTGCATGATGTACCTCAACGTGTCGCCATACCTTGTTAAAGCAATAATTCGCTTTGACACTTCAGGACGCCCGACATCAAGGGTGCTTACGCCATCTGATGTTTTGAAATGAGTACGACATGCGGAATACATGCATTTCAGCTCCTGCCACTTCTGCGACTTTCTATTTCCAGCAAAGCTTTTCTGTCCATCAGGCTAATAATTCCGTTCAGTGCGCTGATCCATATGCGTCTGAGATATGCTCACATCGTCTTTAGTACCGAGGACAGTTTTGATCACTTGATCACGATGCTTCAGGATTGGCTGTACCATCCAGATTTAAGGTAAATTTGTATCAGCTTTGATGAAAGACGCACATGTGGTTGGTCGCCATATGAAGACAGGTGCGATGCAATTTGACGAGCAACACTCAAATGACTGCCTTCAGGCTGAATCGCACAAGGAGGATCAGCAAGTGATATTCAGCTGATAGTATGTCCGTACTGGACGCTGACTGCCAGATTTGCTCGACTCGATTTGTGGACCTCCAGAATGTCCATGATCAGATTGTACCGGCGCATCGCCTTGATGAATGGAAGCGGAATCCCTGTTGGCTACATGGGCTATATTGAAATCTACATGAGGTAGGTTATGCTGAGCGATTGTACCAGATGAGATCTCTTTGCGAGGATTATTGATAGCATTGAAACCCGGCGAAGTATATGATGAGGTTCCACGAAGTTTATTAATGGCATTGAAACCTGTCGAAGTCTTTTTGTAGGCAAGTCATGATCTCAGTAAGAAAATATCAACTCGCAGCGTGCACGTACAAAACCTGGAGCAGATGCAGCTCCCGGATTAGTCGAGACCTGTTGCTGGCCTTGGGTAGGATGAGTCGAAGCACCGTCCGGGCCAGAGTGATTAGAAGGCGTATGAGGAGTAACGCTGACTGATGACTGAAGAACTGTAGGATGCTGAGCTGTTGAACCAAGAAGAGCTGGGCGAATAGGAGGAGCATTCCTTGGTGGAGAAGGACTCGCTGATTTAGGTAGCTCGCGTTTGCCGCCAGCTAAAGGGGGGGGAGTCTTCTTAGGAGCAGACATGATGGACTGATATTTGTTATAATTGGGTGAAGAAGCAGGTAGGAGGCAAGAGATGAAGTTATGGGAAGAATTAAAGAAGGAAGAAGAGTATTTGACAGAAGAGATTTAGCAACAGGGCAATGTATACAAAGGGTGATGAAACTCGGCAAATCTCGGCACGTATATACTTCGTAACGTAGATAGCTCAGGATGAAGATGTACTGGATATAGCTAACTTTGGATTTGGGGAACGCAAAGATAGAAAGAAATCGAACAGAATGATAGATCAGAGCATCTTCATCGCCCATTCAAACAGGATAGGTATCTAGGATAAGTACGACCAAGAGATAGAAATGCACCAGTGTGGACAGATAGCTTCAACGCGCTGATAACGGCATTACTTCACCTCATATCATCATAGACATTCGAAGACGGCTTCCAATTCGATCATTGCTTCTTGAGAGATTGTCACCAGATCAGAGTAAAGAGAGTACAGGCAGTACAACAGACTTTCAGCACGGAGCAAGCGATAGTCGAAGTGCCAGTCTCATTGAATGCCGTATGAATTGCTTCTAAACTTGAAAAGCGCCTATCAGCGCTGTATTACATAGACCATCATTGCGACTGACTGACCGTACTGCCTTGACGAGCGATCCCACGGCGTCGCACTGATTCATCATCATATTACATCGACTCAGTGCAACTACATTCGCGGAGGCAACAACAGCTGATGGAACGCTACACCAGGTAGTAGAGCACCAATAGGAGCAGGTCTGAATTCTGTAGCTGAAACCATCTTCCATCCAGCTGACAATCGCTGAGCGTTTTCATCTTGTATTGCAGAAGCTTCCTTCTTCTGCGTCTATCCTGGAAGTCAGCTACGGCACTCGATTTCAGTGCTAAGACTGACCGCAGCTTGAGGTGTGAAGGACTGAAAACGTTCTTCCATTGCTTTGAACTTGGCATCAAGTTGTTCAGTCGAAGGGACCTGTAAGTGTCAGATACTCGCTTGAGCCCAAAAATGAGCTCACGGCTTTGATACTTACAGTCAAACCAGGAACAGACTGAATCTGTTGTTGCATCAATGGCAAAAGTTCGGCCAACGGTCGAGAAGAGTTCCATTTTTCTATGTTCTGCAACAATCGAAGTGTACTACGCAGGATATCAGCACTCTCCAACAAGCATGAAGGTGACCTTACTGAGTATTCGGGTTCACCAAACAATAACGGATGAAATGGTCTTTCTGTTGCGGATCTGCCAGAAAGCGGCCAAGGATAGTTGATAGCCAAGCTGCTAATGTATCGGTATAGGATTGATCATCTGTCGGAAGCGAAATCATATCAGCTTTAATGAAGCAGACTTCAACCACATTCCGACCTTGACCATTCGAATGCAGAATATCGACCATTCTTTCTGCTATTAAGCGAGAGAAGATAGAATACTGTTCATCGAAGTGTTCCAACAAAGGTGTCCAGATCTGGACCAGTTCATCCGTCAGATCTTGTTTTCTCGGTGTGCATCGTTTCCTCGATCAAGGAATGAGCAAGTAAATTTCTTCAGACCAGATGATTGCCTACTTCTTTGATGTTGGGACTAGTCCACCAGGCTCCAACAAGGCATCCAAAAGCACTTCAATACCAGCTGAACCAGAACCTTCATCCTTCAAACCCTCACTAGCAATTGAGCTCAATAACTTTTCCATCCCACTCAAACTCCTTTGTAATTCCCTTGGTCTAAACTTGCTCACATCCCTAACCGCTTCTTTCCTTTGAATCTTAAATGCTCTCAACTGTTCAGCGAATTCATGCAAGAGTTGCTCATGCAACAAATTCCTTCCACTTTCTAATTCTTTGCCATTAAGGGAATTCATCTGAGGTACCCAATATCGAGTATACAACCAATCCAAAGCTTTTTCACAAGCTTGTCGTAAAGAAGATAAAGAAGGTAAATCTTGATGAGTTGCTGCATGACGAAGTTCAACAAACCAGATTGGTAATTGAAGTTGTGAAGCTATTTTAGCTATTGATTGAGCGTGCATGCTTTGTTGTAATGGATCCACAAGACCATTGACCAATCTGTCCGAGGGGGGAGCAAAGCTAAAAATGAGTCAAGACTCAAACAAGCGAGAGCACCACGGACCGTGTGATTGCCATTGAGAAAGCGTTGCGCATGATAGAAGAAGAAACGCCTCGCAGTAGAAGTGCTTCAAGTAGTATAGCTGTACTTTCTACAGCATGAGGGCAACAACCTCTGGCCATCCAAGCTCTTATCTAATAGCACATAGCGCATAGTCGGCAGGCATTCCTTAGAAGTACGAGACAGTGGTACAGGCACACCCTTTGAATGCCATGCAATTGAGTTTCGATTTTCCCTTCGGAAGCAAATATTGATGCATAAACATAAGCGAACTCATCAGGTAACCATGGTATCCTCCTAGGCAGTGACATTTGTGCCTTCTGAAGCGCGAGGTATATGGTTCAGGAGCAACCTCTGCAACTTCATGAAATTCGTTCAAGTCAAGCCAGAACGGCGATTGCCCCAAGTGCACAAAGAGACAGTTGCATGCGAATATATCCACGCTTGTTTTCTGTCATGGCTCATTCAAAATTCTTCAAAACTGCACCTGTACATCGAAACTTGGTTTCATTGGATCCTGAGCTGTTCAGAGCTTCATGCGAGATCATTGCAGCTCGAGTACCTGATAATCAGACGACACATTACAGAAATCTATTCAGAGGGTCCGCTGCCTTTTCTCCATGCTCTTCCTGAAATGTGTTGATTAACTCGTTTGCGGTAAAGGGATCTGTTCAATGAGCCGAAATTGCCTACCGTAATAGCGGATCCAAAGTCTTCTACTCATCGTCTGCTCTTGTTCAATGCTACCAAATCTTGTGCGCTAGTTCCTTACTTATCATTCGAAGAATTGCGCTGAAATACGAATATAGCAGAACTCTCGTCAGCTACGCAAGATGTCCTCAAGGCGGAAGATCTGGAAGTCGTAGATCATGTAGTAGAAGTGGACTATGATCATTGGAGTAGTGGTATGTTCCCTTCATATCGCTAAACTCGTCACTGACGGAGATGATAGAACAGATCATACATGCTGTCCTACCTGAGAAGGATCTCGATGGGGCACCAACTTCTTTCAATACTGTGGGACACGTTGGTAAGCACGAGTAGTGGTATATTAGTTTGTACTGATATTCTGCCGTCCATGTCTTACAGCTCAATTGAACTTGAGGGACGAGTATCTACCATACAAGAAGATGATAGGTCAAATCATTCTAGACGTAAGCTCCTTACCTTCTCTTTCTTCTTCTCCATATCTTAGCCTATGTTTGCGAGCAGAAAAATTCAAACTTGCGGACAGTCATCAACAAGCTCGATGTGATTGATAACGAGTTCCGATTCTTCGAAATGGAAGTGTTAGCTGGTGAACCTGATTTCAACGTCACTCTCGTCAGTCTGTGCATCGTCCCTAGCATTTTCCAAATGCTTAGGTGATGCTATTGTCCGACAGTCCCAGAGTAATTGTCGTTTCCAATTCGACTTCTCCAAAGTCTACTGGAACACTCGTCTAGCAACAGAACATCAACGTATGGTTGATATCTTCCAACCGGATCAAATCATAGCAGATGGTTTCGCTGGAGTTGGACCTTTTGCTGTTCCTGCTGGCAAAAAAGGATGCGGCGTATTGGCTAATGATCTGAATCCAAAATCAACGGAAGCTTTGAGGCATAATATTAAAATCAACAAGGTCAATTCTGGTGTCCCTAATTTCCTTTTGCGAAATTCTGAGGCTTTATACCACTAACAGGTCCAGAACAGAGTTCGTCCGTATGAAATGGATGCGAAACAATTCTTTCATCAAGCTGCTTATGATGCATGGCACAACCCATTCCCGCCGGTGGCTCGCAAACAGCCAAAGAAGTCTCGTTCGACGCCCTCTACCTCCTCCCCTCCTTCTTCTTCTCCTCCTCGGACTACAGCACCAACATCAACACCAGCGAAATCAAATCGATTAATAGATCATTTCGTCATGAATCTACCTGCTACGGCCATCGAATTCTTAGGATTCTTCAGAGGGATATATGAACCATTGAAAGATTTACCTGGATTCAAAGAAGAAGTCTATGATTCTTCAACCGGAAAGGCAAGGACACCTTTGGTACATTGCTATTGCTTCAGTAAAGAATTGGATAATTACGAGCAAGATATAACGGAGGTCAGTCTATGCTGGATAACGGAGAAGAGTTTGAGCTGATTTGATTTGATGGGAAGCGAGCAACAAAGTATTTGGGTCATCCAGTCAACAGAGACTCAGTCGAAGATTTCGCTGTTCATTTAGTTCGAAGCGTCGCACCTGCTAAAGACATGTATCGCCTAGTATTCAGATTACCAATAGACTTACTGCTCGAGAAGCCGTAACATTTCATGCGTCGTATTTGACTGACTTGACTCCAAAGAGACAATCAGAGAAACGTGTAATGCATTGTGAAATATGGGTTAGATGAGTATAAAATAGACTGCTAACAAGAGAGAGATGATAATGTATGCGATACGGACTACTTTAGCTGGTTATACTTTAGCAACAGACTCTGCTTGAGAAGTACTTGCGACAGCAGCGGGAGCTTCTGCTTCTTTCTTAGGTTGAGCAGCTTTGGCTTTAGCAGCTGCAGCCCGTTCTTCTTCAGTTTCCGTTTGCACAGCGCTGTTCTTGCGATTAGGTGTGGTAGGAGCTGGAACTTTCTCCACCGCAGAAAGGTTCTTCTTTGCAGGTTTGGGTTTAGTTTCTTTCGGTTTAGGTGCTTGACCAGAAGCTGCTTTAGCTGCGCGTTCTATACGCACAAAGGAGCGGTATCAGTCATTTATACTGATTACAACACTCTGTTGCACGCACTTTGAGCCTTCTTGCGAATCTTGAGCACATTCTTTCGCTTCTTGATCAGCTTTTGCAATTCACTCGATTCACCAAAGAGCAAAGCAAATTCACAATAACCGCACAACCATTCGTCTTGACTTGCAAAGAAAGGAACCAAATTCGTTACGCCTAATTGAGGATGAGTTCCAGCTGCTGAAAAAGCATTGTCTGCTGCTACGAGACCAAGAGAAGGGTAAGCCGCGTGAGAAGTATCAATTTGCGCAGTTGCTGCTGGTTTGCCCGGCCGACGTGAAGGAATGTAATTATCTCGATGATGAACATTGTTGGCGTTGGCATGAGCTGCTCTCTTCTTCTTTCCTTTGCGAGGAGGTGGTTTGCGTGGGGTTTGCTTGATTCCAATGGTGTCAGGAGGCAGAGGTAGAACTGGACCGGTTGAACTCCATCGAGAAGCAGCCATGATTCTTCCTTCAGGTGCAGCCCCATCCGTTTGCATCCCAGTTGTGACTAAATGTCGAACAACTTTTGCTCTTCCAGCACCATCTTTCGTAGCCGAAGCATCACCAGACTTGTAATCCTCAATGGCCTTCTTCCGAGCTACTTCCAATTCTTTCGCACGTAATCGAACAAACTCTCTAGCTCGACGTAGTTTCTCCTTTTCTTCTTCCATATCTCTGATTCGAGTCAAGATAGTGTCATTTGGAGGTGAAGCGAAAACAAATTTGTCGTTGAGCACTTGAAAAGCTGGTTGAGGTATAGCTTTGAACAAGCGAAAGGGAATTTCATTAGGAGAGTAAGCTGGATCGTAGAGATTAGGTAACTTGACTTGCTTTTCTGGTGTTATTGGTTGTGTTTTGTCAGGATCATCTTCAGGACTGGGTAGAGCTTTAGCCTTGAGTGATTTTCGAGCAGGAGGTGAAGAAATGCCATCAGAATGTTGATCTTCCGTCTGCTTCTTCTGAATGTTTGCAGTGATTTGTAATTTCGATTGCAAAACCCTCATCGGACTCCGCTTGAAAGCAGCATAAGGTGTTCGTTGCCTCTTGTTTGAAGTAACAGCAGCTATAGATGCTGATCGTATCAGCTTGCGTACAAAGACAATGTCTTGATTCGATTCACCCTTAGGTTCTGGTAGCATCGGAGAAGCAAAGTCCGGTCTCGCTCCAACCGTTCCACTTCCATCTCGACCTCCTGCTGTTGAACCATCTTCACCATAATCAGAATCAGGTGCAAGAGTATTGGCAGAAGCAGCAAAAGGGTTTGGATGATGCATGTCTTCATCTGAAAAGTTCTGGCCACCAGCAAGCGAGGGGACCTTGCGTTTCTTCTTGTTTGCACCACCTCCTACACTATCTGGACCATTTTGAAGATCCTCGTCTGTGCATCAAAGAAAATGGTTGAGCTGCGAATTACCAAGAACGCGCTCAATTAGTTTACCTCTGGTATGATCTTCGAATTGCCGATAAGGGTGAAAGTCCTCATCAGGCTCGTAAGGCTGAAGAGCATCGTCACCGAAGCGATGATCATCTTCTGCGAGCAAAGAGGCGGAAGTTTTTAGTTTCCCCTCCGGAGTATAAACGGGCGCTTGAGGCGTTGTAGATATATCGTCTGTCAAATGCAAATCGTCTACATCTTGATCGTTTGTGTCTTTAGCGAGATTGGCAGCTTGATCTTCTGCTGCTTCGACTTCCTCTAATGAATGAGCACCGCCAAAAAGAACAGTCTTTGCTGCTAATTGTTTGACCAAATGTTCGACGGGAGCAAACAGAGGTTGATAAAGAGAAGAACTAGGTGGTGTGCTAGGACTTTCTGTTGATGCTACGCTTGAAGCGGTCGAAGCGACTAAATCTCCTGAATCAGAGGAATGAAAGCCAGCGCTTGTTCCATTTGCAGTCCGGTCAGCAGCACCACTGTTGTCGCTGTCTTCGTCTTTGGCCAGCCTAGCTCGTTTGGGCAACCTTCGCACGATCCTTTCCAAAGGCAATTCACTTTCAGATCGAGCTGACATGCTGTGAACAGAGCCTTCGTCGTCTGTAGAGTAAGAGCGCATGCCTCACTTGACGCTATCTGTCTCAAGCAGACTAATATCCAAGCTCCTTTGGAGGTTCAAGTGCAAACGACTTTCAATTTGGGTTTGAAAGGCGAGGGAAGTGTGCGAATTTCGGAAAGTGTCACTACTTTGCCCTGATACATCACACACGAATACAAAGCCACACCCATCAGAGAAAAGATCGCAGATCTATTTCCCGTTTCACCAAACCCAAGAACTTCTTCTCTTCAAAGATCGTTTCCTCCATTGACCTGTCGCGTTTGACTTTCTACATCCCTTGACAGTCGCTTGACTTCCCGCAGCCACGGGATCAACAGCATTCTGCTGAGCCCGATCATCATTGTTACCAGTATAAGTGTTGCTCGTTTGTGGAGAGACCTCAGTATTCTGATCTTGATCTTGGTCATTTGCCTCTTCATTTCTCGGCGGCCCATCACGACCTGGACCTCTTCCATGACCATATTGAGGTGGTGAGCCATTGTTCTGAGAGCCCGCTGGCGTATTAGTTGCGGCAGGCTGGCGACCGAAAGTAGGAGAAGCGTTGTTATTTCCTCCGTTGTTATTGACCGACGGAGAAGGTACAGCCGGTTGTCTGTTATTGTTACCACCAGATGGAATTGCGGCACCTCCATTTCCAGATGGAGATATTGAATTAGCTGGACTGTTACCACTTTGACCATTCGATCCGTTTGGTGCTTGAGCTGCTGCTGCTGCTATGGTTCCATCGCAAGCCAAGACTTCTGCAGGAGGGCCTATAACAGCAGAAGAGCGCAGCTATGAGCAAAGATCGCTGTGAATTAGAAGGTATTCAACATACCATGTCGCAAAGCTGTTGCATCGATAACTTCTGATCCACTTCCATCAAATAGACCTTGAGGTGAATATACACCAGCAGTCCTGCACGATCTGTCAATCATTGTCAAACACGCCTGTACTCAGACTAACGTGTTGATACTGTAATACTTGATCAGTCAGATATAACAATGGAACCTGTACTATAGCTCACGAATTATACTTCCAATAACTGCACTGAGATGAGTCCAAGTCTGAAAGCTGGATTTGATCCACATTTGAAATGTCGCTCAATGTCCGGTCACCTCCTTGCCATTCGAAGCCGCATTTACCGCCATTAGCTGTAGGTTTGGAAGTGAGTGTTTGACCTCCTGAGATCTTGATGTTTGCGCAGTTGCTGTTATGAGATGAGCGAATCATCTTGATGGGTTGGGATGATCACTGACCGATAAAATGGTAAACCCCTGGTTTGTATTAGCTTTGGCCACAACACACAGATATTGGGTCTTACTTGTCACGATTGCCATCGGAATCATGCACACCGTAGCCTATCCCTAGCAGAGGAAGAAGATAATCAGCAAGAAGAAAGAAAAGAAAGGGAGAGCTATTCCTGACATTGCATTGCGTAATTGCCCTGGTACCAAAAAATCAGCTTTTATGGAGAGTCATTAACGAAGCGAAACACACATCTTCAAGATGGGTAGGGAAGGTCAATTCCGTAGAACAAGCATGTTCCAGCTGCGAATTGTCAGCAGGTATACCAGACTGTTGACCGAGATTGTATGGTTTAAAGTAGCTGTCTGTTCGTCCCGGTATCAGTGAACTCAGGCAATTCTCTCGATGGCTTACATTTGGGATCGTTAAAGGCTTGATGTCTTCCACCACATGATGCAGCTACAGATACACATAAGAGAGCAGCAGTGCATACAGAAGATGGTTCGTACACATGCAACTGATCTTGATGAAATTTGCTGCATCATGAAAACCGTCCGTATTCTCTTGCCCAATCGGAACAATCGAGAACCTGATGAAGCCCTGTTCGAAAAATCAGATATCCTACTTCACCTCATTCCGAAAAAAAGGAGACATACTCCATAATGATTACTAGCAACAAGAATGAGCCTGATTCAGAAGATGTCATCGAACAGGAAACACTGACTTGTAGATCCATTTGGCATCGATAGATTGACCGCGCTGATAAGTGTTACCACCAGGTACATTTGTGTTGCTGTTTTCGCAATTGTTGTCCTCCTGTTCCGGGAGAAGAGATCTGAACTGCTCGTCATTTGCCGACGTAATAAGGAAGTTCACCTGCTCTGCTGCTCCATACAAACCACCTGGGATACGCGGAACTGGACTGAGTAGCCAATTCTGCAGAAGGCTTCAGCTTGTGATCACTGCGTGCTGGGTAATCGACTTACGTGAGCAAGACTCGAGCCAAGCAGAGTACAAAGCAGAAAGGTGAGTGACCGATGGGGAGACATTCAAGCTGGTATTTCACGGCAACAGAAGACGAAAGTCCTTTTCACTGGTAGATGAAATACGGCAGGAGGCAGGAAGATGAAACCCAGAGAGCTTGATATCAGAGATTGCTCGCAGAGGTTAATGAAGAAGAGAAGAGAGCATATATAGAGTATACGAGAGTTGGGCCGGCACGGTCATCACGCGCACACAACATTGAACAGAATGATTGACAACAGAAACAAAGGGGAAAGCGAGAAATCTAGCTTGCTTCTGTTGGTGCAGCTTCTGAGAATAGGTATACAGATCTGTCCGTACTCTGCCGAACGGCCCAAGGTATTCAGAGTGATCATTGCAACGGTTTGAGACCAAGAGACCAAGTTTCAAAGTTTCAGCTGCCAGTGCACCTTGACAAGGCCTCACTTTCTCTGTCAGATCGAACGGGCATATAGTGCGCATTAGTATGCTATACATTTGAAACACATATGGTCTGCCAAAAGAGGCTACTAGACTGATTACTAATCATATATCAACAGCGCGACACATCATCGGGAAAGCAGAGTGCTATACAACGAGAGGCCGAAAGATCAGATTGTGATACTGCGGAAAGTCGACAGGAATCACTCACCTCAGTCCTCTGGCCAGCAGAGAACGCTTCCTTCTTGACGCCTGCTTCCTTCTCCTACACTGCACTACGAGTTTCGGCGAAGCTCCAGGAGCTTTGGTTTGTGTTTGACTAGAAGTAGTATCAGAGTCTTGATTGTTACTCGAAGTCGTAGAAGAAGAAGAAGAGGAAGAGGAAGAGCTAGGGTTGTTGCTGTTAGATCCAGATGATGCTAGACCAACTTGACCTTTGCAAGCGAGAACTTCTGCTGGTGGACCAACTCTCAATGCCGTAGCATCGACCATCTGATCGCCATTTGATGTGAATAGACCAGGAGGATTGTAATATTCGCTTGTGCTTAACCAAAAGTCAGCTTCGTAGCCATATGGAGGCAGAGATTGAGAGAGCTCACGAGTTTACTGAATTCCAATTGAAATAAGAACACTGACTGTCATCTAGATCACTTGCTTTGATACTGTCCACATCTTGCTTGTCGCTCAAGAGCCTATCTCCGCCTTGCCATTCACTGTCATTCGATTGAGTCGAGGATAAATACTAAGGAATTAGACTACTCACAAGTTGCATTTCCCATCGTTATCGGTTGGCTTATCTATAAGTTGCGCTCCTCCAGAAATCTTGATGTTTGCGCAATTCCTGTCAAGGCTATAAGATGCCGAACAAGAATACTGCTTTGAGCAAGCTTACCGATAGAAAGGCAAAGCTTTATCCGTGATTCCGCTGTGACAACGCGATATCAGCTTCGGATACACTGTGACTTCGTTTTAGGACCGACTCTGAGTCTCTTACGCCATACATGAGCCATTGTAGCACGTATGTACCATCATCGAGCCAAGCGGGAAAAGTGACGGCTGACGAACAAGCGTTGGCAGGATCAGAATTATCAGAAGGGATTCCACTCTGAGCATCCAGGTTGTAGGGTGAGTAGTAAGAATCTGCCTCGATTTGTTAAACTGAGATTACCACTTCAGCAAAGTCAAGCTTACATTTCGAGTCTGTCAAACTTTGAGTCCTTCCACCGCAATTATTGCTAATGCAGCTGAGTTTGAGGAAGTTTGTAGGATCGTTGAGCGGTTCCATGTCTGTTTCTTGACCAAGCGGTACAACTGAGAATCTCGCAAAGCCTCCGACATGGTTACTATAGCAGCACAGTCAGCGCTTCTCTTGTTTGAGAAAATGGGAAGAACACCTACTTGTACACCCAAGTAGCATCAATCGCTTGACCTCGCTTGTAAACATTCCCACTAGGAACGTCCGTATCACTGTTCTCGCAGTTGTTCTGTTCCGATTTCGATGAGCCATAGAGACCTGCTACGATACGTGGCTGAGGATCAAGCAGCCAATTCTACAAAAGCATTGTATTAGGTTGAATACGATAAGAACAATGAAAGAGACATACGTGAGCTAGTACGCTGGCCTGCAGCGAACAGAGTAGGAGCAACTGATATGGTATAGAAGAATACATCTGAGGGATCACTGGACTTTGAAGCCCTTTGCTTATCGAGTCCGCGGAAGATAAGGTGGAGATGAGAAGGTTATTGACCAGCAATACGAAAGGGACTTCAACTGTTTGAGAGGAAAAGGAATATAAGGAGAGTAAGAAGAAGTCATCTGTCCAGTAAAGCATAGGCCAAGAATGCAATAGAATGGCTCAGCGCAGAACAAAGGGACAAGCCGCGGAAGTGTTATTTTACAATAGGCCTTGACAGCGCCTTGATGGCAGAGCATCTCAGTGCATCAGAGCGTCGTGTCAGAGCGTATTCGAGACTCTGGACATTTGGTTTGAGGGCGAGATGCTAAATTTCGAAAGCGTTCTTGGAATCAAGCTGCCACTAGCTGACCTCAATACCTGCGTCTGCTGACACTCACATACTGAAGTGATATACCATGAGTGGAGATCTGGCAGAGCAGCAGGGCCAGCATGCGGAAATTGAGCAGGGTCATGATGTTGTGTTTTCGGGCTCGTCTATCAACGCCTCTTCTGTCTCTAGCCCGCTTCACCCAAGTCTCACATCCTCAGCAACATCTATTGCGGGAATATCAGCGTCTCCAGAACCCTCTACATCTGAAATACTGTCTGCCGCATCTCGCTCGACGTCAGACCTGAAAGGCAAAGGCAAAGCTGTCCTTATGCCCTCTGCTTCCACTCAAACTGTCGAGAAGAAGCTGTTCGTAGGCAATCTAGCGCCTTCATGTGACGAGTTGCGTTAAAGCCATCAAACCACAAAAGTAGAAGTTATGCTGATGAACTCTAGGTACACTCTTGTTCAATTATACTCTCGTTATGGCAAAATTACCAAATTAGATTATCTCTTTCATACTGCTGGTCCACAAAAGGGCAAACCGAGAGGGTTCGCATTTGTTGAATTTGATAAAAAGGAGGTTAGTTGGTTTTAGTGTGGCAGTCGACGGGAAGTATTCTGATCAATACCTCAGGAAGCCTTGACTGCTTTAGTGGAAACGAATGATAAGTTGATTAGGGGGAGAAAGTTGACAGTCTCATTGTCAAAAGCGGTCGGTTTTGCGGTTGGCCGATCAATTTGAAGCTGATGATTCCATCTTGCGTTCGACAGGCACCACTAGATGCGCTTAATCGATCGAGCGGACCAAGAAAGAAGAAGGCAGAACCACCTAAACCTACCCTCTTATCCCTATCGAAACAGTCTCGCGCATCTTCGTGAGTATTTCAATACCTCTCATTACCAGAACGCTGATTGATATACGGATAGAACGGACGCTAAGATCAAAGCACTCGAAGCGAAACTCTCGGCGATGAAAGAAAGTTCAACCATTGTACCTCGACCGGGGGAACAAGGATCGACGCTTGAAGCTGCTCCTCCTGCTGCTGGATTACCTCTCAGGCCTAGTCAGACTTATACTGCCCCAGCTTTGGAGAACGTTGCGCTTGCTAGGGAAGAAAGGATCGGCAAATAAGGAGGGAAGTCGAAAGATATGCAAATAAGCCATTTGCGCATGGATATGGGAGACAAGTCAGCTGATTTGGCGTTCGTCAAGATCTCAATGAATGGTCTACTGCTAGACATCGCCATATTAGCTTTCACTCACGGTTCATGGAGCATATATATTGTACATTATGTCGTTTTGTAACAGAAGCGAGGCACATCATTTTCAGCTCCTCTGACTAGTCCGCGACTTCACCACTCTCGAAGTTCTCTTCAGGACTTCCTCAACTCCATACAATCACAGCACAGCTCAGGAGTACTGAAGGGTTACTGGATGCAGAAACAGCATGAGAGACATGCCAGCTACTGTCAATACATCAGCCTTTGAAAGTGATGAAAGGAACAGACCAACACATATCCCTCGTTTGGGCATGCAAAACTTGTTGTTTGCAGGTATACTTGCGAAGGCTTGTGTAGCTTGTTTGGGCGCCTTGACAAGCTGAGAGGCAAGCCATGGCAGCAGTATGATGGATTGAGGCTTATCCAGGTAATCTAAGCTTCAGTTGGTTATTCCAGAGTCGTATGCTCAAGCCAACGCTTTCTTCACATGTGCTCGCTTTTTCTTCGACATTCGTTTTGCTTTCGTTAGTTAGACTTGAGTCGACACATCATGAACACCTTTCCAAGGTTTGAGCTGATAGAGCTTCTTGTTCTGCTTTGCGACTTTAGGTCGGCTGACTTTGGCTAGATTTGGCAGATGAAGTAGTTTGACTTTTCGCAAGGGAATTGTGCGAAGTAATGATTGTCGACGATGCCAGGGCTTCGCGAGGCTTAGTTAGTATCAGAGGGTGCGAAGAGAGACTCACCCAAGCTACATGACTTTGGGACTTCAGCCAATCCATGTCCACGGCTGCCTGCTCTGCTTGGCGTCGCATAAGCTGCTGCTCTTCCGCTGATAGATCCGTCACATCTCTATGCTGAGCATGAGCCACTTGTCACTACTGAAGAGGCTCTCGCTCACAAAACTCGAGTCGACTCTTGGACCCAGTCAACGGCCTTATCTCGCAATTGAATTACTTCAGGCCGCTTCTGATGAGAGAATAGACGGAACTCTGTGCAACAAAGTCAGATCTGAAGCGCTCAAGTGTTGAAATTCAAGGCTTACCTATTGGCTTCTCTTCTTGCACTTTACTGGCTTCATACACCACATCTTGGCTGAAACAAGGCAACGAATTGCTCAACAAGGCTTCTAAAGCGGCCAGGCGACTGTCTTCTGCTGGATCAGAGGTCATTGTGTGCTGTCAAAGGAACGGACGGAATTCATCAAATTGGTGAACTGGGCCTGGTACTGCCTAGATATTCTGGTGATTGAGCTTGTGCATTTGTACCTTTACTACAAACACTTCTTTCAACGTCATTTCGCTGATTCTTGTCGTTAGCAGACTGCACAGAATGGCTTCAATCAGTAACCTACCAGTAGAGCTCCAGGCGGCCATTTTTTCTCAGCTACGCGGCAGCGATCTCTTCAATCCGGAACGTCAATTCCGTATCACCATTACAAGATGCGCATCTGTCTCCCGTCTGTGGAACGCACTAGCAACTCCTCTACTTTACGAACGGGTCAATCTCGTCCTTGACAGCATTCCAGATAGTAACAGAAGGGTGACAAGGAGAGCCACAGCTGAATTGGCTTCACCAAACCTGTTCAATACTTTGCAACAGAACAGCCAGCTTTGCGGGCATATCAAGATCTTGGCCATATACACTACTGGGCCAAAGCAATCTCAAGTTGACACGTTCTCGCATTTGCTTCAATTCTGTACCAACGTCAATCACCTCGTCTGCACGTCTAATGATGATCCGCCTCCTTTATCTGTCATGTCCACTTTGTCAGGCTTGGCCAATTTGAAAAGGGTTTATTTCGAATATGGAGAGGATGACATGCCGCAGCTGGTGACGGCGTTTTACACTGCTTTATTGGGTTTGGCCCCCAATCTAGAAGAATTGACGATTGATCAGCGTTTAAGCGGAGTGGTGATGACTATGCAAGCCGACTACAGCCTAGACTTACCAATGTCCTTGCTGAATCGGCATTCCGATTCTCTACACTCCTTCTTAAGCTGTCTGGATGACCAACATATTCCATTGGCGATAGAAGAATTCGCTGGCTGGCAAGACTGGGATTTCGGGAATTATAGCTTGCGCCGGCTGTGTGAAAATTTCAACATACGACGTCTTCGCAGGTTGGTGCTGCTCCCTCAAGATCTGGCCAGCCCTGCGACTTGGGTCCAAGCCGCATCTTCATTACCTTGCCTAACCTCTTTGGATATTTCCTTAGCTCAGGAACTTCCTCCATCGACGAGCGATGACCTAGGCCAGCTGTTTGCTATCTTAGTCGACACCAAGATAAGCTTACGATTAGAAGAATTCCATTGTGACTTCGGCACGGCTCTTCGACCTCAAGTCAAGTACTCGCAGCTAGTTTCTCACTTTCCCATTTTGCGCAAATGTTCTCTTGTCACAAGATCACAATGCTGTCCTCTGCTTGCTGGACGTTGCGCATACTCCCGAGGCGTTATGACACTCGCTGCAGAAATACTTCAGGTTCAGCAAGTACGAGAGATGTGCATCTTTGCAAGCATTTTCACATCAAGAGCGGACGCCAATACAGTTCAGGTTATTGTAGAGCTATGCCATTGTGGAAGCGAAATGGAGATGATTTTCCAGGGCGGAAAATTGGACTGGTATAACGTACCGGGATCAGATGCTTTGAAGGATTGGAAGACACTTTTGGGTATTGATGTAGCGGGCAACCTTGAGATTTAAGAATTTTCAGTTGTGAGTCAGACAGTCCTGCGAGCTGTGCTGCAAGCTGTAACATTCTTCTACCGGACATGCGCATACAATTCTTTGCTAAGCGTCACGCAGTCACCGACTGCTTCATCGGCCAAACATCAAAGCATCTACTACTACTTCTTATGCTGTTTTCCCTGCAACCAAACCGTTCTTCATCGCTTGCAACATGCATTTGATCCTATACACCTCATATTCCAGCTGGTCTGGTGGGAAAATATCGACGCTCATTCATTGATCATATCAGCTGATATCCAGAATTACATAATTATATCATATTCTCGTAGCCTCATATTCAGAACAACATATGAAATGACATGAAGATGTGATGTCCCAAGAGCGGGCAAGGAAATAATGCTACTCTTCAGAATGTGTCTTGCAGCTTGTCTTAGTAATCTTGTTCTGCTTGATGTGCATCATTATATGGCCTGGCTTATACATATCCGTCAGCATATCCGGCGCGCTGACTGGCAGACGCTTACTATATGTTTCGGGCCATGTGTATTCTTGTGACTTCTGGCGGCCTTTCTTGGCCGAAAAGCATGCGATGACTCTTTTTCTTTAACAAGCAACCCCTTGACTTGGATCTATACCACTCTTCACAAACCATGGTCTTTGGATTTGGTAGCAAGAACAGCTCCAACTCTTCCTTGCCTATTGGCTCACCCAACACAAGCAGGTCAACAAGCAGACGCGGATCCATCGCAGACCCTAATGCCCACGTCTTACCTATTGAAGACCCTGTACCTAATGCATCGACACCTCCTAGACCTGTCTTAAACGCAGAACAGAAAGAAAAATTGGAACATGTCATTAGACATTTATCTGATCCAGGTTATGCTATTCCTACCGCTCTCAAAGATCTCAAAGGCTACTGGAAACTCAAAGCTAAGCAACAGGCGAGAACTGAAGGTGCTACTCATGCCAGAAGAGGCACGGATGCATCAGTAATGACTTTGGCCAATGAGGATGGATTGGAACCTTTGGCTGAAAGAGAGAAATTCTGGTTGACTTCTGAGCAAATCCAACGTTGTCTACGTGCTACTAGATGGGATCTTGAGAAAGCTATACAGAGGGTTGAAGAAACGTTGGTTTGGCGTAGAGAGGTCAGCATTTCCTGTTGTTATGTCGGCTTCTTTCAACTCACGTATGCGTATATAGTATGGAACAGATACTTTGACTGGCCCAGAAGTAGAAGAAGAAGGTCGAACGGGGAAACAATACGTTGTTGGCTTCGACAAGCAATCTAGACCTTGTCTCTATATGCATCCTTATCGACAGAATACCAAAGTCTCTCCTCGGCAAATTCAATTTGTAGTCTGGACTTTGGAAAGAGCTGTAGACATGATGCCGCCTGGTGTTGAGAATTTGGCTTTATGTATCGATTTCGGCGCATCGCAAGGCGGTGGTCAGCCAACTTCGATGGGTCAAGCGAGACAGGTACTGTACAGTGAGTGCTATGTTTTTCTTTGTAGAAAAGTAAGCTGACTTTTCGTCCAAGTTCTGCAAACGTATTACGCAGAGCGATTAGGGCGAGCTATCTGCGTCGATGTAGTGAGTAATATGATTTGCATCGGAAGGATCAACTGACAGTCGCTGTCAGCCTACCATCTTTTGGGCTTTCTACAAGGTAATTAGCATACTCTTTTGCGTGGAATCACATATGCTTACTGCTTTTCCCAGCTGATCCAAAGCTTCATCGATCCAGTGACGAAAGGTCAGCGAGGATGCGAACAGATTAGACCATTCTGATGCATTCTTCTGTGTTGACAGACAAGCTCCGCTTTGTTCGCGATGACGCTGAAGCTCGAGACCTGGTCGATCCGTCACAGCTTATCGAGGAGCAGTTTGGTGGCGATTTGAATTTCGTCTATGTGGGTCCTATTGCCTCTGCCTTTTCTACGTGATAAGCTGAACCATCTGCAGGATCATGAACAATACTTCGATGCTTTTGTGAGCTCAATATATCTGGTCTGCTACATTTTCATTGACGGCTATGATAGGACAAACTATGCGCAGAACGAAGAGCAGCACAATTCGAACGCTTTCAACGACTCTGTGATAGCAAAATCGGCTCCAGCGAGTTCATCATCAAAGGTGGTGAGGATGCCAAATCTCAGCCGCAGCAATCTACCACTCCCGCTTCTACCTCCTCTTCTACGGCAGCTCAACCAGACGATCCTCAAGTACCCGTCACACCTATTCTCAGATCTTCTTCCCCGAATGAGATGGACAATGATCCTCGAACACCCAGAGCCTCTACGTTTCCCCATAGAAATGGATATTTAGATGAAGAAGAGAACAAACGGACGGATGCAGTAACGCCTAGTGCGACATCGAATTCTGATCGAGTTCCGTTTGCGAGTGTGAGTCAGGTGTCCTAAAGTAAGCTTTCTGTGCTGAATTCGAGACCCTCATAGCCTGCTCTATCTAGCTATGAACTAGCACCTCTCGCTTCTCTTGCTCAAGTAGAAGAAGCGAAAGTTGATCCTGAAGAGCATACATCTCGCTCACCCTCCCGACAAAATTCTGTACATCCCGTTGAACAGCCTACTGTAGCTTTACAAGAGCCGATGCGAGCGCAAGAGCCTGAGCGAATTCAAATTGAGCATCCCGCGGTGGTTGATGTAAAGCAGGATTACACTTCTATCCCTTCTACCATTTCTTCATCTGTAACACAAGAGCAGCCAATTCTAAATGACTCACAATCGTCTCCTTCAAGCGATGGGTTGGCTGAAAGTTTAGCAATGCCGATGCAACATTTAGCAGGATTAGGAAAGGTTGTAAGCTGATTGCTCCGAAATGAAACGTAATGTAATATAGTCTATTCATCCATGCGCCATGGTCATTGCTACCGACCCCAAATTAGTGTACATATTACAAATTCTTTGCCTAAGATGGATTACAACGAAGCATTACTAGGTGATGTCGGAATCCTTTCTTCTACACCATTCTCTTCTCTAATAACGATACCACTTGTACTTGCTCCTTCTCTGCCTGCCCGTTCTAAAGATTCATCTTCTAGCATGTAAGCTGGTTTATACTGCGAAATATGATTTGATGAGCGTAATGTTGGATTAGGAAAGGTATTGTGTGTAGAGCCGAGTGATGTGTATCTGTTCCCTAGCTGAGACAATGTAGTAAAAAGACAAAGAGATGACTCACCCATAATCATACAAATTGCAATACGGGATCCCTTTCGAACCATTCCGACCCAATTCTTCCGCTCGAAGGAAATCCCATACAGTGTTATAGCCCCAATTCAGAATAGGATGAACGCGCATCAGATCCGGCCAACCCTTTTCCACATCCGTTCGATTCATATCACCTAAATCTGCGCCATGAGGATCATTCCGCCTTGTTCCCACTATGACAGCTTTCACTTTCGGTTGTAGTTTTGATTGATAAGTCGTTAGAGCGGATCGCATATCTGATGTGATGGTATGTAAAGATAAATTATAGTAAGCGCAAGAGAGTTCAATGAATTCTTCTACTTGAGGAAATGGAGAATCGCAGCGTACGTAGATTGCATTGAGTGTAGGAACAGAAGAAGATGAAGAAGATGAAGAAGAGGCAGAACGATGGTAGAGTGCGGCACATATTAGGTGCAAGAGAACAGTACAGTCTTTGCCGCCATTGAACGAGACTGCCACTTCATCATTCCTGTCAATGATAGAAGTATGAGAACGATACTTGTGCAACACTTGACAAAGACAGCGCACGTGTATCGATCCAAAGTGTCATCAATCACCTTGAGCGCATGACGGATTTGTAGACTCAAGGGAGAATTGGCTGCAGCGAGATTGTAAACAGCAGAAGCGTCTTGTTTGTTGAAAGTCGATGCTCGATGACCGTTGACAGGCGCTGATAGCATGTGAGAGGGTCGACCGTAACTCGACAAGCGAGGAAACAAATAAATCTCTCAAGTTGGTGCCGGACCGCCGCTGTAGCCTGGATGCATCAGAGGTAGCAACACAGAGGAGAAATCAGCAAGAGGGCAAATGTCCAGCTTCAAGAGTGAATGCGCCTACATGTCACCAGATTGGTCGCACAAAATAGCAGACGCCCATTGCAACTGGCTAGGAATGCCTCGAGACTTGCTGGAACTGGTGTTGGGATACATAGAAGATACTCGGACGAGCGGCATGTCTGTAAGTCTTGGTCTGAAGAAGCTGCCAGCAAATTAGACATTGACCAAAATTTATGCCTTGCAGCCTTCACTAAGCTCGAGCTGTCTAAGCCTGCTCCAATACAAGCAGACATCTCCGAGGTTGCGGTATCTTCTGAAGAAGAGCAATCTTGGTCAGATTCAGTTCCAGTCAGATTGTCGGCAGCTGTATCCAAGCTGGAGACAGCTCTTCTTCCCTTTTCTTCTGCTTCTCAAAGTCTCCCTGAAAGGCTATCAGATCATCTTGACGCATTGTACAGCGCAACTCAAGACATTCTCGCAGCCAAATTACAAATCCCTTCAACTGCCGACACTCAATATCTTCTTACTGTTCTTCCTTCTTTGTCCAAATCCATCGACACCTTCTTCAAGTACCGTAAAACGCCGCCTATGGAGGCCAGCGAGTATCAGGCAGCCTATGAAGAAGCGCAAATTCTTCTGCTCGAGCTATATGCCGATGGCGTCTGCCAGACAAAAGAGAAGGAAATCTTCAAGCTGCTAATCAGAATCTTTCTGCTTCCCGAATCATTGAAAGAATCAGCAAAGAATAACACCGCTAAAGCTTTGCAAGTCTACCAGGCATGCAAATGTCAATGCGGTCAAATTGAAAGGTTGCATATACTTAGCGGTCTATTATACGCGCAAGATCACCTTAGAGCAAGTACTGTGCTGCAAGATCTGGATCCACACGACCTAGAAGACCTTCTCCGTCTGGAATCTGCGCGAAAGGTAGTTTGGAAACTGATGAAGAAGATCAATATGCCTTGGCTCTTCACCTTTCTCCGGAATTTGAACCGCGAGCACAATGAAGTAGCAATGGCTGATTGTATTGCTTTTGCAACGGAGGAACTACAAACTGGTTTTCTCTACCCACAAGCCGCAAGTACTCCAGCCCAAATTTTCACAGCATCTCTCTTGCAGAATACAAATGAAGTACTAGAAGATTTGTTCCGCAACACACTGAAAGCCGACGCTCTGACTCCGAACCTAGTAATCGCTGAAACGGTCATTCACGGAAAGCGACACTTATCCTCGAGCAAGGCAGAAGCTCGGTTCAACTTTCTCGCTGAGCAAGATCTACCTGAAGACATGTCTCCTCTGCTTCTTGGCGCCCTTGAAACATTGCTTCTCCAAATGAAAGCGCCGACGACGAAGAAGATCCCTTCCAAGTTCTTACCTCTCTTGCTTCCAAGTCTTGCCGCAATCTTGGCGGCTCGTGGCAAATTTGAGCAAGCATTGCATCCCCTGAAGCATCCCTCTTTTCCTTCGATCCACATAGCGGAATCCAGTCGAGCAATTTTACGATCGCTGGAACTCTCCGAAATGCAAGAAAGAGTCAAGGCCGACCTTTTGAATGACTTGGCTAGCTATGCGGCCCATCTTCTCAATTCTGTTCTTCTAGAATCCTGTCTTCTATCTTTGCAAAAGCTAGACGAACCCTATATGAGGTACATTCATTCTTTTCCCAAAGACATGCAGACAGAATGGATGCAAGAGCAAGTCTTAATATCAAAAGCGCGATTCACTACTACATCTTCGGTGGACAATCCCTCACCTGAATATGTCGTCGAAAAGCTTTTGGGAATATCAGCTCATGAAGCTATCATTTTGATGCGGAATCAACCCTACCATCCTCTCACTCTTCGCGCTTATGCTCGGAATCTCGCAAGACACCGCCGATTCAGTATCATTCGTCAATTGATCGAGAAGCATCCTGAAGACAGAATTGATCTGACTAACATCCTCCTCAGGCATTACTTGAAGACTGCTAGCTTGAGCTGGAGGAGTTTGAGGAAGTTTCGACTCGCCATACTTCGTTCTGAAATGGATTTGGATCATCCTGTCACAGCCATTATCTACTATGAAGCGTTGTTACGATATGGTCAACTAGGTAGTGCAGGGATGTGGGAATTGATCAACAAGATGGCAGAACCTAAAAATAGACAAGACTGGATGACAAGAGTCGAACCAGCTTACGCTTTGGCCCACAAGTATTTTCTAAGGAATGGCGATACAAGGAGCGGGGATACAATGCTGAGGAAGTTGTACAAAGGTAACAGACAGTATTTAGGTCCCATTGTCATTGAGAAGAGGGTGTAGAAGAAATAAATATTGAAATAAACATTGCATTTCACAGCGTATACCTTGTTATACTACCAGAAAGCGAACAGACCCAGCTCTTCTGCTTCCCTCCTGGACTAACAATGAATCCATTCTCTGACATAACTTGGAAAGCATTGCTGTTCTTGTCGACAGTGCCTGGCGAAGTTATGCAGACTAAGCCTTTGTCGGAAACAATTCTGTCGCCAGCATTTGTAGATTCGCCACGAGCATAGAACTAGTAGAAAACGGCTCAGAGACAATGATTAAGGCTTTGAGATGACTCACTTGTAGGTAATCTCCGTTCGAAAAGGTATCTTCTGTGTCTACTGCCATAGCCCCTCTAGAGGGATCACCTGAGGTTACGCGAGAGATAGAGATAGCCTGCTCTGGCGAACATGGTTCGGACTGAAAATATACTTAGTAACGCAATGCTCATTGTGAGTGCAACTTGCCTGCGATACTGCTTTCGAAAGCCCAACATAGTACTCCGTCTCCTTGTTCAGCGATGACTTCAGCGACTTTGCATGACCTTGAGCTAAGTCGAGGAGAACCCTAGCTGCAGGTTGATCTGCCAAGGTGAGAATGATATTCCCTTGAGCGCTAGTGTTCCTGTCAGACATGGCTCATGGTTTGAAAGGAGCCTACCCACTTTGTTATCTTGTAAGGATTTCCTAGTGTCAACCATCCAGGAAAGTCGAGTTTGGCTTGAGAAGGTAAAGATGGCGCATTGTCGTTGACTACAGCTAGACCGACTGCGCCATCAGAGTAAATTGACTTTCCATTCAATAGAGTCATTCGACGACCAGTCACAAAGGGTGTATAAGAAGCGATGACCCCAAACTAGGAGAATATCAGCAGCCTTTCAAGCAGAAGGAGAAGAGCTTACTATAGAAGCAGAAGGCAATCTTCTATCGAAGACATTCGTCAAGCCTTCTGGAGCATCATCAGAGAAATACAAGATCCGTTCAATTGATCTTGGACTAGTCATAGGTTAGGCGATCCGCGATCACAAACATGAATTACTCACTTGATTTCTCGCAACGCTTGCGGGAGTTCTTCCTCTGCCCGAGAAGCGATAGAATCAGCCCCAAACAGTGCTGACCAGTCTTTGACCCCTTCGCTGATTCTTCCATCTAGGGAATCTCGCTCTTCCTGAACTTCTGGCTTGACTTCTCTACCCAAAGATATCCGCGGTTTGCCCTTGATTTCAGAACGGAAGGGAATGATTGTCCTTCCAGTGGAGTCTGGTGTCCAAATTGCTAAAGAAAGAGCAAAAGCTTTATTGGCAGGTGTATCTGTCAAGCCACCAACTGCAGCTTTGCAGTTCAGGTTTTGTAGAAGCTGTACGCAGGAAGAAAGTTGCTGAGAGGGAATGTTCTTGGATAGTCCAAAGAAGACAGGGGACTCCGGTCGTAAGGAAGAAAGCTGTTTTTCTGCTGCTTGAAGTAAAGCTTCGGGCGAAGAATTTGAGATTGTTGAAGTAGTCCAGATGGTACGTCGACCAAGCATAGGAAGTTTGCCGGTCAGCATGCCTCGAAATCCAGCTAACCGACCTCTTGACCTGTTAGCAGTTTGCAAAGGCTTGATGAGGCATTGGTCCAGATCATCCTTTAGCTGTGCCTTTGGTATGTTCCATCTTTGAGAAGAGTAGGTGAGTAGACGGCGTGAAGCGCCTTCCAGAAAGCGCATTACTGCAGTTCCGAATCCTTCACCAGCCCAAAGTCGCTCTGTGAGAACCGGCACAGCGGAGAATTGTGGTGAATGTATTCGATTCGCAAGAACAGTATCAGTCATAGATCGATCGCCAACGACCAATATTTTTTGCTTGCCAGCAGAGAATCGGCGCATAGGTATAACATCCGGCCAGACAGCGCTTGAAGAGTCGAGCGAAGGATTCGAGAAGTAATCGATGACTGCAGCTGCACACGCAGGTTTCTTCTTCGAGTGTACTAATACCGGGACGCGCAGAGATCGGGAGACTGCTTCTGCCTAAGCTATGATGAGGTACCTTGTAATAGCACGCTTTGCCAGCTTACAGCTATGAGACATGCATCGTCTCTGGTTCCAGCAGAGTTCGAGACAATCAGGACGGATCCAGGGAAAGTAGCGAGAATCCGAGACCAAGCTCCCTATCATTAGATGTTAGCCTGATTCGTCCAGAGCATCAAGGGATACAACTCACTTCCAATTCAGACGGGAGATTATCCGCATGCGGTTTCGTCTTTCAGTAAGTTCAGCTTAGACAAAACTCGTGTTGCGATCGACAAACCAGACAATTGTCCTTGTCGAATCTATGCAAAGTGGAACATAAAAATGAAGGAAAGGGACAGAGATGAAAAAGAAGCGAACACAAGACCAGTGATGCCTTTAGCTTTCAAGCATTGAAAGTCCAAATCTCGGATATCTTGAAATCGCTCAGCTTGACCTATGTCATCCAACTCGGTACACACCTTTGATCACAAGCCGTGGCAGCAGCAGGGAAGGCTTGAAGAGAACTCTGAGGACATAGAGAGCGCCATACAGGTTGCCCATTCACTGAAGTCTCGTTGTGCAAGTTTTAGAGGATGATACTGCAGATCAATATTCTACATAGGGTGGAGCAGTGGTGGACGTTAGCGACATTAGCATTAGCGGATGCATTTTGGTATCCCCCCTTATGATCACAATACAGACGTTCCATCACCATTATCGGCTTCCTTTCAAAGCGCTATCTAGCCGCTGCATCGTGGTGATGGTCCTCACACGAGCTTTTCTTTGACCTCTTTCATCCGTAATCAAAGCGACAGGTCGAGCCATAGTTGCATCGACCTGTCTTTGACCGACTTCCGCTCGAAACCCGCCGCGAAAAGAGAAAGCTGTAGAAGCTGGCTGCGAAGAAGATTTGGGATCCATTCGACGATAGCGAAGATAGGTCCGAGCCGAAGTAGAGCAAGCTGGAGGAGAGTTCAACTGTTGCTGATGCTGATGTGGAACTAATTGTGAATCGGCAAACATTGTCAAGGGCTGCGGCTGAACTGCTCTTGTTGGTTGGGCGAGACCTTTCATGGTCACTTGATTTTGGATCAAATCATTTCCAGCTTCTTCCTCTGCCTCTGGCTGTACAAGATCTCTGCCAATCAGTTCTTGCGGCTCCTCTTCTTCCACAATACTATTCGCAGGTAAAAGCACCCTCTTCTTGCGCTGTTTGAAGACCACTGCTCGTTCCGGCACTCTCGACTGGTGGTCAAATGCTGGAGCCTTGTCAGAAGTGATGCTTTGACCCGCAGGAGGTACTACAAGCCATATCAGTGACAAGCTCTGTACTTCATCGACTGACAATCTTCCGTCCCGAAGCGAGCAAAGTACTCGTCTACAGTTAGATTCGCCTCTTCATCCGCTTCATAACCTGATTCCTCTTCCAACACTGCGCTGGGCGGTGATCTGGCGATTACCTCTGACTCTTGCATCTGAGGATACAAAGAGTTGTAAGGATCACTAGGGCCGGTAGGTGTATGTTCCTCTTCGCTACCAGACAATGCATCTTCTTCGGATGGTACAGATTGCTCTTCCAAATGGGGATCAAGTAAAGCGAATTCCTCTTCTGCCTCGACGAAAAGCTGCTCAATATCTGCTGGCCCATCCGATCTCGCAAGGTGTTGATAGTACTGCGAATAGCGCTGCATCTCTAGTCCAGGAAAATTAGCGGCCTGAGCTGATTCTTCAATTCGCATATCAACATCGGTCACTGGTACGTCAGCTAGACTGGGCGCTCGAGCGTTCGAAACAGGTTGTTCGATAAATACGTCTTCTTGCAAAGGTGGATCAGAAGGCTCTGGTTCATGATGCTGATCAAAAGGATTAAAAGGCTCATGTTCGTCTTGCAACGGTGCTTCAAGCTCTTCTTCTGCCATGATCTGAGTGTTTTCGACCAGAATCCTATTTCGGCCAGTCTCTACAGAGTCTACCAACCTTTCTCGCCGAACGCTGGGCGGAGTGTCAAGGAGTGGTACAGCAATTGGAAGTGGTGATAGAGCTAGCTGAACAGATGGCGACACAGGCACAGTGGGATTAGTACCGTGCAAGCGGTTGGCTTGATTTGCTGGAACCTGCTTTAGAGGATTGACTACTTTCGCAAGCGGTTTACGTGGAATCTTCTTAGGTCGGTTGTTAACTCTGTCGATACAGAATCAGATATTTCTTAGTCCTTCGGCAGTATCGTACCTTTCAATCGGCTGATCGCATCGAGCGTGATAATTCACATCGGGATCGTTTGGGGAGACAAGTTGTAAAGGAACGAAAGAGCGGGCAGTTGGAAGCGAAGCTTGAAAAGCCTTTCTTCTAGCCGCTTTCTTGTTCACTTTTGCAGGCAAACGATTTCTGTCGCTGCTTTCTTCAGGTGGAAATTCCTCTTCACCTAGCGGTACGGCCAGATAAGGGACCCGTGATAGATCGTGCAACCGCTTATGACCAGCAGCAGCATGCCGAACTTCTTCTTGAGATGTAGTAGCTGAGGCGAAAGTAGTTTGGCGAGTGCGAGACAAGAATCGAGTAGTATGGCTTGGTTTGACCCGCTCAATCCGATCAAGACGCGAATGCTACGCGGAATATCAGTCTCAAATATAATGGCAAAATGCTCGGCGTACATGTAAAGGCACATTCGCATGATTTGAAGGCACAAAGTCAAGAGCTGATTTCGTTCTGTGTTCTTCTTCAGCTGGCTGTGAAGGATGACGCTTTCTGAGCTTACTCAAATTCCAAGGTGGTGACGCCTGTGCTGGCTGAACATCGCTTTCCTCCTCTTCTGCGTCATGTGCTGGCAAAGCATCCATGACAGCATATAAATCCGGTAAAGCATCTTTGTGAGAACGAAGATCATACGCTGGTGACGTCGCTACTTGTGGTGCTTGATCCGCTGCTAAGTTCTGAGCATCTTCTTCGTCCGAAGTCGAAGGTTTGATGCGCCATCGTGGTTTCTTACGCGAAGAAAGCAAACGCTGATTCAGTTCTACTACTCCTACATCATCTACATCGGCCTCAAAATCTGCTCGGGCTGGAAAAGACTTGCGTCGACGTTTAGCTGGAGATTGATTTGCAGGCAGAATTGGAGATAAAGGCGAACGAGAGAGCGAAAAAGCCTCTTCTTCACCATCGTCAGATGTAGAGCGAGAGTCGGATCCAGAAGTGCTCAAAGGTGTAAGAGGTTCATTGAAATCGAAAACATCATCTAAACGCTTTCGAGCTGTAACGGCAATTCCAGTCTGAGTATCGCGTGGAGTAATTGTTGATCCAGTAGCTTGAGTTCTACCAGGTCGTCTGCGCCTGATTCTCGAGGAATAGACTTGCTCGTCCTCTTCCTCCATTGGCTGTCGAAGGTAAACCTTGCTGACTAATGGCAGTTGAGGATCGTTAAAGTTGCAAGCTGTAAAGGAGATACGTTGCATATTCTATTGTACAGCCCATTTGATAGCCTCACTGCATGGACGGTCTTGCACCCATTCCCGATTTCTCGTAGACCTGTTCCAAGACATCAGATATTGCTCAAATTAAGCACAACGATACTGACAGCATCGATAACCTGCTGTTGCGTGATGCTATCTTGACCCTCCATCCAGTAATGAGTATCTTTGCCATTCAAACGATTGACGAAAGCTTGAAGCTGATAGGCATAGGAAGTCCATTCCAGTGCGTTTCCGTTCATATTATCAAACTCCTTGACAGAAGTAGCTTCGCCGCCTTCTAAAGTGAAAGATAAGTTTGATGGTCGTCCATTGATCACCTGACCACAAGTTTCAGCGAGATTATTCGTCGAGAAAGTCTGCCTTACCACAAAGTTATCGAGATGGACTGATCCTTTAGAGCCATACACAGTGATAGGAGCTTCAATAGACTCGCACTTATCATCGCTCAAATCGACATCAAGAGTTGCTTCTACCCCATTACTATTTGTTGACATTAGCTTTACTTATGCGACGACAGGCAATCTCATCACTGACGGGAACGACAACTCAGCTTTCATCTCCTTATCGATCTTTGGATGCTTGTGAGCCGTAGCTTGGGCTGATTGGATTACTGGATCGGTGCCCAAGATGAATCGCATAGCACTGATTGAGTAGGTTCTAGACTTCTTGTTGAGTGTTTCTGTATCGTAAGTAAGGCTTTTGAACTCACCCTAAGTCCATACTGGAGTGCTGTTTTGAAATACGAACATATGATCAAGAGAAAGTTTGCTTACACCGCACCACCAGCTAGTTCGTACTCCCACCGAATATCATTTTCCTTCACAATGGCCGGTGAAAGGTGGAATCGAGTTTCCAGGCGCTTGATCTCGCCAATCTTTCCGGATTGAGCGATTTCGCGTAATTTGTGAAGTTTAGGATGAAAGCGATGGTGAAGAGCTTCTAGCAGGACAACGCCTTTGCTTTTCTGTGCTGGGGTTGAGTTGACCAGAGGAATAGAAAAAGCAGTACTTACTGCCAGATCAAAGAGTTTCTGTGTCTCTTCCGCATTGCTGCAACTTGGCTTCTCTAACAAGACAGGCTTCCTGGCTTCTATACATTTGCGAGACCACTCATAGTGAAGACCGTTCGGTAGCTGCACTGCGTCAGAATGGCTCCAGATGCGCTCATCCATCAGCAGCTTACAGGGTTGTAAATAGCATCAATCTCCGGATCATTGATGAGCTCTGATATGCGGATCATCAGGCTGACTATGCAAAGTATAGACGAGCATGACTTACCGTCATAGGTTTGGTAGACTTTGGCTATTCCATGCTCTTTGGCAAAGGCTTCCGCTTTCTTTGGATCACGAGCTGCGACGCCATAGATGGTAACGCCTGAGACTACTTTGGAGGGCTTGATCAGGGCATTGGGAGCAATGTTCGCACTATTATGTCATGCAATTCAACGCGGCTCAACTTGCTTAGAGCTGCAAGTCTTACGCTGAGATGATACCGAATTTGGTAGTCTTTGACATCTTGTAATTACTACGAAGGAGGAAGTCGCTGCTATCACAAGACAAAGCTGAGATTCAAGAAACTTGAGGAGTACGGCAATACTGAGGCGACGGCCTGACACTAATGTTCTATGATAGATAAAAATGGTTTGATAGTACTATACAACGGCATATGTTGCTCTCCGAGACTATGAAGCACGCTTATGTAATCAATTGAAGAAGCGTTGTTGAAAGAGTGTCGTTTCTTCTACCCGATATGCTGGAGATCCAAGTGCTGGGAAAAATAGGCATGTTAATTTCGTGGTGTAAAGCAAGTCTGAACGGCGGTAGAAGGGAAGAGTAAGATTTGTGATTCTGACGCATCGGTCGCGACAGGCAATGATTGCATTGCAATGTGCAGCCAAAATATTGAGCCATACATGATCGTCAGACAGGTCTGCAGACTGTCGTCAGAACGCTACGATCTGCCCTCTTGTCGAACTCACTCAAAAGTCATCTTCATGCTTCAGCATCATCGGCTTCGCTAATGCCAAAGATCCTTCTCCAGCCTCTGAAGACATCCGATTCCGGAACATAATGATGTGTAAGCTGCCCCCCTTCAAAATTCAGAAACATCTCCCCTCGACAGAAGCACAGATCGACAATGATTTCGACGACTCTTGACTGCCTTTGAGCTGTAAAAGTGGATGCAAATTTGCACAAAGCTTGAAGTTGTTCTGCTCTTGGGGCATCGTCAGCCAAAGTGAGGGCGTCGACGGAGAAAGCACAGTCGCCAGCAATTTGAGGACAGCACCGGGAATTAGTCGTGATATAGCAGTGACGGAGGTTCGGAAAGTGTCGAAGCAATGGATCAAAATGTGTAATTGCTTGCGTTCTCCTTGCATAATCAAAAGCCAACTTCGTCAATTGTGAGCTTAGGCGTGTTTGTGCCAAGGAGGAGATGAGATGGCCGAACTCGTCATGTCGGCGATGGATCACATCTCCAGCGGGTAGTCCCCCGGGTATGGAAACGTCCAAGGATACAAGTGCAGGCAAGAATGGCGAGGCTTGTATCCAGTCCGCCGTACTTGGCAAAGCTTGATTAACCAGAATTAAGCTGCGCAAGAACTGTGTATTCAAATGCTCGCAAGGTCTGCTCAAATCAAGATGACAGTCCGGCGAACCCTGAAACTCCGTGATTGCTAGCGGCGTTTGACCTGTCTTCAATTGGCGGAGGAAGGAGTGCAAAGATCCAGGCTTTGAATCTTCATCCAGCTCAACCCCATTTGCAGCTCTGCATGACTTCACTGTCGCCATTGCTCCTCCTAAACACTGGTTGAAGCACATTTCCGTCAATTGCGGAGCCATTTCGAGCAAAGTGGTATAGAAAGCCGCGCATGATGGAGGTGAGGTGTCGTTATCATATTCAAAGTATGCAGTCCTCAAGCTAGAAAGCATTCGGATAGCAGAAATGACAGATTTCGATGGAGGTGGTCCAAGAGAAGTACATATAAGATGGACAATCCTGGTACAGGATCGTAAGAGTTGCAAAAAGTTGGCAATTTGGTACGACAGGGGATCCTCGGTGTAAATCGCTAATATTTTGATATGCTCACAAAGATTCTGGTCTTGATACAAGATGCTGAAAAGATTTGGTATCGCTGCTGCAGCCGCACTTCTTCTGGTAATCCTTCTGTTGATATTTGGAATTGTGTCGAGATCCAGATTTACTCGCTCGTAAAGCAAAGGTGTTGCCAGCGAGTGCCACAAACGGCTAACTGAAGCGCATCGAGCGATAGTACCCCGCAGAAGATAGCCGGGGTTGAGTGGGTTACTGCCGCGTAGCTCAGAAAGAATGGCTGCTTGAAGCTCTACTGGTAGGTTACTGATTGAAGCCATCCAAGGAGTCAGCTAACGAGAAAGCAGCGAAATGATCACGGGACCATTTGTTATATGAGTATATGAGCGTACAGAGTATTTCTATCACCAGAAGAGCCAGGCAGGCTCCAGGCTCGGCTCAGAGACTTGATGGGACGTCCCTTCCTTTGACAGCAGACAATGACCTCTGATCCAGCAGAAGACAATCGCCTGGCCGCTTTAGAAGCCTTGTTGAGCAATTCGTTGCCTTCTTTCAGCCAAGATGTGGTGTATGAAGCCAGTAAAGTTCAAGAAGAGAAGCCAATGGGTACGCTGCCAAATTCAAGACCTCAGCGCTTCAGATTTGACTGTCTTGCACAGAGTTCCGTCTATTCTCTCATCAGAAGCAGCCTGAAGTGATCCAATTGCGAGATACGGCCGTTGACTGGGTCCAAGAGTCGACTCGAGTTTTGTGAGCGCGGCTGTCCAGTAGTAGCAAGTGGCTTATGCTCAGTATAGAGATGTGACGGACCTATCAGCGGAACAGCAGCAGCTTATGCGAAGTCAAGCAGAGCAGGCAGCCGTGGACATGGATTGGCTGAAGTCCCAAAGTCACGTAGCTTGGGTGAGTCTTTCCCTCTTCGCACCGTCTGAGCACTGCTCATACTTGCGAAGCCCTGGCATCGTCGACAATCGTTACTTCGCACAATTCCCTTGCGAAAAGTCAAACTACTTCATCTGCCAAATCTAGCCAAAGTCAGCCGACCTAAAGTCGCAAGGCAGAACAAGAAGCTCTATCAGCTCAAACCTTGGAAAGGTGTACACGATGCGTCGACTCAAGTCAAATCAAAGCAAGCGATACGAATGTCGAAGAAGAAGCGAGCGCATGTGAAGAAAGCGGAGGCTTGAGCATACCACTCTGGAATAATCTGAGCTTGGATTGCCTGGCTAAGCGTCAATCCATCATACTCCTGCCATCGCTTACCTCTCAGCTTGTCAAAGCGCCTAAACAAGCTGCACAAGCCTTCTTACCTATACCTGCGAACAACAAGTTTTGCATGCTCAAACGAGGGATATTTGTAACTCTGATTCTTCCATTGCTTTCGAAGGCTGAAGTATTGACGGTAGCTGGCACGTCTCTCATGCTGTTTCGGCATCCAGTAACCCTTCAGTACTCCTAAGCTGTGCTTTGATTATATGGATTTAAGAAAGTCCTCTTAGGACTTCGAAAGTGATGAACTTGTGGACTAGTCGGAGGAGCTGAAACTGGCGGAATCTAGGGGAAGATATTTCGAGTTTGTGTAGATTAGGAAACCAACCCAATGCATGTTGTTTGAAAGCAGTGATACTGGACTGTAGTCAGCTGCTTGTAGCCATGCGTGATTTCATTTGGGCTGCACGCTCACTGCTCCTCCGACTCATATCGCGATTGTTTACCATTTCGTCTTGTTTTGCTTTCGAACCGCGATAGTCGATCTTAGAGCTACGGCGTAGCGATCCCTTTGATCTAAGATGGCATCTCTTCACCTAGCGCATCTTAATGAAGCGCAACAACGGGCAGTCACTTTCTCGCCAAAAGCATCTTTGCAGATTCTCGCAGGTCCAGGATCTGGCAAGTCAGTCATCGCATGAACCTTTCCAGCAGCAACAGCGTTCGCTCATGTCTATGCTTCTTTACTGTCATAGGACTAGGACGCTTACCTCACGAATCGCACAAATGGTCATCGAACATAAGATCCAGCCCAAAGACTTGGTAAGCCCTTCTTAAAGGCCTGGATGACGAGCTATTCTGATCCGTCGCTGCAGATTGTGGTGACCTTCACTGTAAGCTAAGCCTCGTAGTAGATCGCCTCGCTTATATTAAATTACATAGAACAAAGCAGCAAATGAAATGCGGCAGCGATTGAAAGCTATGCTCGGAGATCAAGCTACTTCTCAATTGGTCATGGGCACCTTTCATAGCGTCAGCGTTAGATGTGAGGGCAAGACACGATCTGATTAACTTGCTTATCCCTTACTATCAGATCTTCGCCGACATGGACAGCTGATCTCTATTCCAAATAACTTTGTGAGTGCACAACTTAGACAATGATTTCTACTAAGTAGTCTTTGCAGCTCATCTGCGATCATACGGATAGCGTTGCTCTCATCAAGAGACTTGTGTTAGAAGCCAAGGAACAATTCTCAGCTTTATCGCTTGAACCACCTAAACCCAAATCAGTAGCAGAAACAATCAGCAAGTGTAAAGCTAAAGGTATCTCACCAGAACAATTCCGGCACACAGCAGAGAACAACAACAACGAAATGAACATCATCATTAGCGATATCTACCTTGACTATCAAAATCAGCTGGTGAAGGATCATGCTTTAGACTTTGACGATCTGCTCTCTCAAGGTCTTGAACTCTTTCAAAAACATCAAAGAGTATTAGCGAATGTCAAGCACGTGTTAGTGGACGAGTTTCAGGACACCAATACTGTGCAATACGAAATGGTCAAATATATGGCCAAGAAGTGTAAAGCCTTGACGGTCGTTGGTGATCCAGACCAAGTGGGTTTTCTACACGTTCTCGCGCTGCTCCGACTGAACAATACCCAGAGTATTTACGGTTGGCGTTCAGCTGAAGTGGAAAACATTGATTTCATGCTTAAAGATTTCAAGCCCTGTGCCCAAATCTATCTAGAAGAGAACTACAGAAGTACTGGCGCTATCTTAGCCGCAAGTCTAGCAGTTGTCTCACAAGATACTAAGCGCATCCAGAAGAAACTCTTTACGTCCCACTCTAGCGGTCTAGGGGTTGTTCTCCGACAGCTACCTTCACCTCAGATGGAAGGCGCATACATTGCTTCGGAAATCAAGCGTCTCATAGCGCATACTGGAGGACAGCTAGGCTACGAAGACTTCGCTATTCTGCTGCGGTATAACTCTCTCTCGAGATCTTTAGAGGGAGCTTTTCAGACTGCCGGGATACCAAATCGAATACTAGGTGGCAGCAAATTCTTTGATAGAGCAGAAGTCAAGGATATTCTAGCTTATTTGCAACTGGTTGAATCGCCTGGTTATTCTTTGGCTTTTGAAAGGGTCGTCAATGTGCCTAAAAGAGCTATCGGAGTGAGTGTCCACATATCCCCAAGTCCTACTTCTCACTTCAACGGAAACAGGCGCAAACCATCGCGAAGATTCAAAGTGCTGCTGAAGAGAAGAATATTAGCATGATGGAAGTTGTCACTCGTTCTTTACGCGGCTCGAGCCTCGGAGACTTGAAGCCAGCACAGAAGAAAGCTTTGAAGCCGTTCGTAGCTGTTGTTGCAAAAGCGAAGGAATTAGCCAACAAGGTAAGCTGTCTCAGAAGGCTTTTCCCCTTATACTTGTCTCATTGTCATTTACCTTGCGCAGGGAGCTCATGTCTCTGAACTGATCGATGTCATCTGTCAGACGATAGAATACGAGGCACATCTGGAACGGACGTACGGAACAGACAAAGATGCGCGTTTGCAGAACATCGAAGAACTTAAGTGAGTCTTATCTCAGTCAAATTGTATTGGTGGGATGATAAGGATGCTCTACTAGATCGTACTCTGCTCAAATTGCTAAAGATTCTATAGAACCGGAAGAGTCCGAAGAAGCGGTTCCAGCTTCGTCGCAAACCCAATACGAGGATGATGAGGCTGAAGAGAAGCCCTTCATCTCCAAGGGTAAGGGTAAACAAGAAGATAGCGGGTTTGAGGATTCTTTGGAAATGTGAGTCTTTCAGCTGGTCCCGAACCTGACAATAATCAACATGTCCGTAGTTTGGACGAGAAGATATCACCAGACGAAGCTGCACCTTCAACACCATTGCGTACTTTCCTGGCCGCAACCCAATTATCGACAGACGTTGAAGTAGAAGAAGAGGGTGACGAAAAGAAACCGAAAGTGACTATCTCAACAGGTCCGTAGCTAATATCGAATACTATGAAGCTCATTTTCCGTTCAGTGCATTCTGCGAAAGGTCTGGAATGGCCGGTTATCTTTGTACCAGCCTGTGAAGACGGTATACTTCCTTTCTTCAAGTGTGACACCCCGGAACAGCAAGACGAGGAAAGGTACGTGCACGCATAGAGTCACAGACCGTGTAAATGGACGCCTCGGACAGGCGGTTGCTTTACGTCGCTATGACAAGAGCACAAGTCGCACTCTACATGACTCACGTCAGAGCTCGCATGCAAGGAGTAGGTATATATGCGCAAAGAATATACATAGCTCATATGATCCTCCACAGGCTGATGTCAAACAAGCTAAAATGAGCCCTTTCTTGCATCAACTTTCTACTGAAAGTCGCAATCTAGTGGTGAATCAGCCGGACCAAATCAGTCCTGACACTAGGCTGCTGATGAACGCAGTCTTGAGGCGTCAAGCGATCGAAGCACAGGTGATTCAGCTAGCTATTGAAGAACAGTGCGTTCCTCTCTATATGCAAAGCTGAGTTTCAGCTAAGATATATAACAGCACCAGAACTCAGCCAAAAGAAGCAGCTTGGGACATAGTAGTGGCACCTGAAGCGTCCTCCAGTCGATTTAGCGGTTTATCGTATAACGGCTATCAAACGCGGACTGCGCCAGCAGCTCTCCCACAGACCAATTATTCCTACTCGTCAAGTCAAGCTGGTCCATCGTATAGTCAAGGAGGTTATCGCAGCTACAGTGTGCCTTCACTGTCGCAAAGGCCAGGAATGGCTAGTCAGGGTCTCCCTCCGACGAACGGCTTCAGTCGAGCTTCAGCTATGATGCCGGCGGGTACGACTGGTTTCTCCTCTGCATCGAAGCTGGCCATGCATGGCAACTCGACAATATCAACCACGTCTCACGTAAATCCCAAATTTACTGTGGTGAGTTTGCTTTGCCCTTTACTTTTTGCCATGCTCATTTTAATTTCCAGGCTGCGGCAGAGACAAGGCTTTCCAGAATACCAGATGCAACGCTAATCAATCCTTCGGCACCTACATCTGCCGGAACTGGTCCACCTTCGCTAAATTCGTTCAAAGCTCAAGCAGATGATAGTATTGCTTTTCTGAAAGCTTTGGCGAAAGAAGAGAGTCTGGAAGAGATACTTGATTGGAAGCCTTCGTCATCTTCAGCGAGCCCAGAAAAAGAGGTTGTAAAGAAGACTGCAGCGAAAGGCAAGAAAAGGGCTGCAACTACTCCAGCAACTACGAGCAAAAAGCCTGCTGCGAAGAAGGCGAAACGATGACTGAATATTAGATTGTCAACTGTAAGCATTTTTGTAGCATTACTAAGCATTTTAGCATTTCGTTTGCTTGTCTTCGAACCATGTCGAGCGGGCATGTGATGCCTTTCGAAGTCTCTGTTATGGGGCAAGTAACAGATTCAGATACCCTCAAGGCGATATATCAGCGACTGGCCGCTTGCTCGCATTCCTACTCGCGATACATCTGTGAAGAGGATATATACAAGAATATCACTAAGCGTAAGGGTTCAGTCTGATGTCCTCAAGTCTAGCCCATGTGCGTAATAGCTGAGAAGTCTGTGGGCGATGAAGACTTTATGCGCTTGAAACGGACAATCTTCGAAACTCAAGCAGACACTCCCTCTAAATGGTTAGCCTGTGGATCCTGGGCAAGGATCTCTGTCAATCTCTGTCTTTTGTTCTATCAGGAATCTCGTATCTCTTAGTCGCCCAAATTCGGGCAGAGATTCGCCCAATGTTCTCACTCGAGGAGCTTGGTATATACCTATACATGCCAGTTCCGCAAATGCGGCAGGTGAAGAAGCTGCACGAGTTACTTCTGCTTTGGGCTTCCGGTCTGACGCTATTCCTTCTGCTCGGCGAATATCTCTCACTGTATTACTCAGGCGGCACGCATCATTCGTCAAGCGAGGGTCGCAATTCATTAGAGATGCTGTCACGATCAGTATCTTCCAACTCTTTGCAGTAAGAGATAGACTTTACTTTTGGTTTCGGCTCTTCTCATGACTGGATCAGACTATCAACCCAAACGAACCACCTATTCATCCCATTCACCTGGTAGAAGTGGTCTATTCTAGCGTTATCATGCCAAATACTACCCAGTCGCAAAGTGTAGACGCTCTAAGTATCGGGCTACAGAAAGTAGAGGATGTCAAGCGTGTTCTTATGGGCCTGGTTGAACTCAAGCGGTACGTCTTCCCATTCCAGATTTGGCGTACAGTGGCTAACATATACGAGTAGCGTCGAGGGGTCTTACGCGAACTAACCATTGATTTACTCCTGAGCTACAAGATAGTCAAGACAAGGTAAACAAAATCTCACCTTGCAGAATGTCAGCGAGTATTAAGGTAGTTTCAGCAGTTCGAAAGGGATATTCCCAAAGTATGTGTTGTATCGCAAAGTAACTACAAATTGAAACCCAGTCATGGAATACCATATTATACACAAATTATCCCATTTCTCAACGTCGCTCTTCATCTTCTCCCTGGTGTAAAGTCCCTTTTCTGCTTGGCACCGTTCTCAAACTTTGTCCTTCCAAGCTAACAGCTTCTTTCATCAATTTCTTGCCCTCTGTATTTGCGATACTTTCATCACTACTTGGTGTAGACAAAGGAGCATTGCCAGTTGTCTCTTCTCCTGCTTCACCTCCACTGTGTTCCCTTCTCAGCGTTCCAGCAGGCGAATCACCAGAATTAGAATTAGTGAAAGAAGGTCTTCTAAGCGCTTTCCTGAACGCAGCGGCCATAAGAGAAGCATCTGATTCATTCAATCCACTTTCATGTCCTGCTGATGCTGTAGTTCCTAACAGAGCACGACTTTCTGGTGAAATTGCTCTTTCTTGCATTTGAGGTTGAGATAACGGTTGATTTTGAGGTGAATTCACTCGTGATGGTGAATCAACTGGTGAGTTAATTGCAGAGTGGGAGTCAGTAGGTGCCATGAGGTTAGGCGAACGTTTCTTTCGCTTTTTCGATTGTCTTGTTTTGCGGATACAGAAGAAGAGGAAAATGAACAAGATGAGAGCGAGAAGAGAACCAAATGTTGCCATTAGTGCTTTGCTCCATGTTGGAAGTTGAGAGTTAGAAGAAAAAGATGCTGCTGAAGAGGGATCGGCTGGCGATTTGATTGAAGTCGAAGCAGAGGGTGAGTAGAGTGAAGTCGGAAACGGTAAAGGTACTTGAGTAGTGATTAATGTAGAAATAGTGGTGAAGCCTCTATTTGAGGGAAGAGAAGATGTAAAGAGCGTAGGATAAATGGATGGCAAAGCATTTGTGATTACTGTTGATGTCGCAAGAACGATTCTGTTTGCTGAGATAGTAGCGTAAGTTGTGGTATATGTAGTAAAAGGCTGGATTGCGACTAAGGTACTGCTTCCGGTAGATGTAGCTGAACCGAACGTTGTCGTGAAATAGCTGACAGACGTGGTTAATTGAGGTTGCACTGCAGCTGATAATGTTGCTGCTCCGACCAAAAGAAGACTAGTTGGAGGTGCCGTCTCTGTAAAAATGCGGTCAGGAGGGCAGCAAAAGAGCTTCTTCGTCAACACGAACGAATCAGCCTGAATTGCCCTTGCCAAGGATCGTCTGTTTCTAATCGGGCCCCTGCAGCTTTGACTACGTAGTGATAATTAAGTGTGATGTTCTGACCAGCAGTCCAGCTGTTTTCGACAGGGAGAATTGAATCGTCCAAGGTAAAGTCGATACTCCCTTGATAATTTGGTACCGATGTCCAGCTTCTGACCAGTTGCCTGCCATTTCTGTCGCAATAGAGATGCACATCGAGCTGGCTTTGTCCTTGAACTCCTCGATCTACAAGGCCAGGTTAGTTTTTGCACTGGAAATCGCGTTTCCCATGACATGCAATTTGTGTTCCAGATGAACTTCGTTTTGCGATTCTGGATCAAAGTGACATCTTGGCCAGGATAGCAGGCTAGAGTATCTGTAGATACATCAGTACAGCTAGGATAATTGATTCCACCTTGAGAATCTTGACTTTGGCTCATTGCAGGCTATACCGCATCGAGGCAGCCAAAAGACAAGCAAATGTCTACAGTGCTTGGAGGATGGTCGATCTATAAGAAGAGTACAGAGCGCCGAAGAGCAGAATTATAAGGAACGAGGCCAATGAATCGAAGGCTGCATCTTTTTGTTGTGACGACGGACGAGCACTGTTAATACCCAGCTATACATACCACGTTACATACTGCAGAGGATACCCCATACTTGCGAGCACAGACAACAGTGAGAGGCAGAAAATAGATCAAGTGACTTGAAGCGAGAATCCAGGCAGGAATTCCGCAACGGACGGAATGAGACTGGAAGAGCAGCAAGAGCAGGACGAGCGTTATCAAGATGTTCAAACTCTACTGAATGAGGTTGACCAGTATACGAACGAGGGCAACGGAACAAGAACACCACCAAGGCTGAATCCGCGCAAACAAGCTAGCTCTGGCAGTAGTCTCTTCACTCGGCAGGCAGCTGCATTCTGGGCATGTCTCATTCCTCTGCTGCTTATGTCTTTTCTTGCCCTTTCGTCTATCTTTCACCATACAGTCAAGCATGTTTACAGCACATTAGAACACCCTATAGATCCGTCTTATCCGAATCATCCTTGGGCTGAAGAAGGAGATGTCTGGGGAGTCAATCCAACTTACCATCCAATCGGAGCACTCAAATCTAACGGAACGCATGATTTCGAGCAATTGACAATCATCGTTTCCCTTGATGGCGTTCGACCTGAATACCTTACGCGGAACCTAACTTCTCATCTAACATCCATGTCCGAGAAAGGTCTACGAGCGGAATATAGTAAGTCTGTCGAGTAAGCTGATTACTAAGCAGAATGTTTATATTTGTCTTTGCCTGTAGTGCAACCTGTGTTTCCGTCTCTGACATTCCCAAATCACTGGTCAATGATGACTGGACTGTATCCTGAAAGTCATGGTATAGTAGCAAATGATTTTTGGGATCCCGTTCAAGAGAAGGAGTTTACCTGTGCGTGAAATTCGCTACTACAACAGCGAGAATAACAGTACCTTCAGATACTGTTCCTGGACGTAGTTGGGCTCCTGAGTGGTGGAGCGAGTCATTCGCATATGTCTCTTCGTCCTACGCTAATATGACATCCAGGCGGCGAACCCATTTGGGAGACTGTAGTCAAGGCAGGCTACAAATCAGCAGTTTATATGTGGCCTGGTCCTCCTGAGATGCTTTCTGGCGCACGACCGACCTATTGGCGAGCTTTCCAGGATCAAGACTGGCATGTAAAGCTCCATACACTTACTTCTTGGATTGATATGGATATCTCGAAGCGCCCGAATTTTATAGCCATGTATCTGCCAGAGGTATATGAGAAACTATTTTCAGACACAGTGACACACTGAAATGTCACATGCACCCCTCATAGGTCGATCAAGCTGGTCACAGAGGCGGACCTGATTCTAGTGATGTTGAGAACTATCTTACATATGCGGACAACTTCGTCAAAGCGCTGCAAGAAGAATTAGACGAGCGGAACTTAAGCCACATCGCGAATTTGGTTGTAGTATCGGAGTAAGGGCTTCTTTGGAAGGCTAAGATTTCTCTCATCCTGTCGATCCGGTTTTAGTCATGGAATGACTTCCACCAGCGATGAAAGAGTTATCTACCTGGACGCAATCCTCGGCGAAGATGGTTGGAATGCCTTGGAGCATAAAGAAGGTCAGTCAAGTTTTGCCAATTCGGTTGGATTTATAGACCCGAAGTACGCTGTTATAGGCTGGCCTTCTGCTGGATTACGCTTTAAGAAAGGCACTGATCTCGACCTGATGTGGGAGCGGCTGAAGGAAGCCGAAGCAAAATCTGAAGGTGGTTTCGCCGTATACACTCACGAGAGCATGCCACCGCAGTTTCACTTTTCCGGAAACCATCGTATCGCAGATGTATATATCATTCCAGAGGGTAAGTGTGCTGCTCTTTCTTGCCGGTCTTTGCTGACTCGGTCATTATAGTCGGGTGGGCAGTGTACGTGCACACTATCTTGGAACATTGAAGAAACTAAAGGCAAGTTGTTCAGATCTAACAAGAAGGAGCATCTGGATGAAATGAAGGGCAATTACACACCTAAGGGTTTGCAACCACTCTGCGACGATTATGCCACATTGCTAAATCACTAAACAAAGGCAATCACGGATACGACAATGCACACCCGGATATGCACGCTATTTTCATTGCTCATGGTCCATTTGCCGAAGCAGTGAAAGGAGGCCGACCATCTGATTACACTCAAACATCGATAATCGATGGCTTCGAAAACGTCGAGTTGTACGGCCTGATGATGCGACTGCTGAACATTCCATCAAGTAGTTGGGCAGAGTAAGTTCGACTATGTTACATTCTTTTACCCGGTGCTGATAATCGACTAGAACCAACGGGACGGGCAAGATCTGGGACAAACTGGTAGATTGGCAGTCGCTGCAGTAGAGCATCGTTTTAGAATGTACAGTAGAGGTCAATCGGGGTTCTGGGATGCTTCGACCAATACCATGCAACAAGGAATTTTACATGCACTGTACACACTACCACCTTTACAAATCTTCACCTACTCTCTTCCCCTTTATGCGTCCGGGTCAGCAGGTTCCTCATCAACACCTCATACGTTAAGATAGTCAATGCGCTTGCTGGAACAGTCCTAAATAAGTTGACGCTAAAACCGCGATAAAAACCCTTGAAGCCTGATTCGGAATATACGGATGCACAAGTATGCCGTATGCCATCGAATAGGCGAAGGCCCTTGCTTGTTGTTCCTGTTGAGCCTGCCGGTAGCTCAAAGGCCTTTGTCTGCACTTGCAATCGAGTTCGAACGACCTCGTGTGGGTATGTAATGGTCGAAGCCAGCATTTTGGAGGCAGAAGAGCATAGCAAGATAGTTGATTTCGGTAATTCGGAGCCATCAGCGGGTTCTAAAGGCTCCATCAACAATGAATGCGCTAAACGCGACAAGACGAACTGTTTAGCGCCTTGAAATGCTCATACAGAGGGAACTGAATACAGACGTGGGTCACACCAAACAGACTGGGTAATAGACCACGATAGAAGCCTGATAGGCCTTCTTGCCGGTATATCCGCATCATCGCGTCGCCGGTATGACGATATCTTTGAGTCTTGTCTGCGCTTTGTGTCTGTACCTTGATCAGAGTTCTATTTTCAAATTGTATAGTGCAAAGCAACTCACCATAAAACGGGTCCTGATCACCCACAACGGGTTTGTTGCCATTGTGCTCGAAGCACCAGCTGTTACTGCCGCAAGAATATGTCCGGTCAAATCTTCGTCGTTGCCTGTAACCGAATGTATTCAGTGCCGTGCCCAAATCAACAGCGGGCTCATATAAAAGACGAAAGATCAGACTGCGCTCTTATTTCAACGCTTTTTTCAGGTCAGGTAAACACAATCACAAGGATCGGGTAGGTTCTCAGACAAATGGAGTTAGTTTGTTCATCAGTTGGATTAGAAGGTATGGAGAGGGAAAGATAGACAGACGTGAGACTAACCATTCCGTTTGCTAAAAAATGCCTTCGCTCGATCATAAATGGTGAAGTATATCGCCCATCTATATGTTTCATTGTGATTAGAGCTACGGAAGCTCTTTGCTGAACTTACGTTGGCAGATATCCATACACTGTAGGCATTAGACCACGGTAGAATCCTCTAAACCCTTCTGCCTGCCATACTTTGCTGATGACATCTGCCACCCCTGAGGTCAGAGTTGTCTGTTTCAGCTGTTGTAGCGCATCTCACCCACTGATCCAGCGTATTTTATGCCGTTATGCAATCTTCCAGCTTGCAGCTTTGTCTTGACTACATCGAGCGGGCAAGTGACCACTGCACTGACTAGTCCGGCAGCCGCACCAGCAACAGCTGATTCAGTCCCTTTGCAAATACATAAGCGACTAGCACTACAAATCTTCAAGTATGCGATTCACCTCGAAGAGCTTGCCATGTCGCTATAGGCGACTGATCAAGGATCAGAACAGGCGCCTGGATCGAAGGTGCTATATCTCACATAGTCATGTAATGTCCTGCGCATACCGGAAGACGAGGAGTATGCGGAAAATGCAAGCAGACTTTTGTTGCTAGTCAGTTATCGGCCGACAATTGAGGGCGGGTTGTGTGCCAGCTGCTATCGTGCAGGTCCAAACGGCAAAGAGCAGTACTTCATACAAGAAATACACAACAGTTTTGCTGCGAGACAACCCAGGCGTCAATAAACTCGGCTGAACTACTTTGAGAGTGTCATAACTCTCGCTAAACCATACAGTCTAATATTACACGTATTACATGGTACATGATGTCTATTCCTCATCTTCTTCTACTTCGATCGCATCGCTAGAAGTGTCGTTACTGATGAGTTGTTCAAAGGTCGAAGCTTGGGCCAGCCAATCAGCTTCTGTTTTCATCTCAGCTCCTGGCTGAAGAAATAGTGATCTAGTGAAAGACAAGGTTGTCGGAACGTTGTCAGCTTGCGAAGGAGCTTTGTCGCCTGTCGCAGATTTCTTGCCAATCACGAATTTAGTGCATTTCCTGCAGAGTTGTCAGCCAAAAGACGGAGATAGAAGAGGTAGATTCATACGCATCAGTGAGCTTGTATAAAGCCTTGAGATGGTCTCGCAGAACAGCAGCCAAAGTCAGAATGAGAGAAGTGTAAGCCAAAGAGCGTAGGTTGACGTTCTCGATGTCTTTTTATGAAATTAGCAGCCTTCGCATTCGTACTACAAGAACGTAGACATACTATCACTCTGCTCGGCATTTCCATCGATATCCATGGCCGATTGAGATTTGCCTGGCATCGAATCAGACCCCACCGAAGTCTGCACTTGCTTGCTTTCGATCGCCTCCGTGCATTCATTCATGAGCTGTACAGTCTGCATTCCACTGCTTGCTAGTGACGCATTGAGACTTTTGAGGGCAATAAACAATTCTTCTTGCGTTTTATACTCGAAAGTTGCCAGATTATCGGCAACGAAGCGAGCAGCAGCAACATCGGACTACACGAAGACTTAGCATGATTGAAAATGTACACAAGGAGGCAGAAAATCATACCTGGGAGCATTGCGCAGTAGCATCCACTGAAAAGGCTTTCAACAGAGCTCTGGAGAAGTCCAGTCGTGCTTGCCGCTTGTCCTTGAGCATGTTATACCACGGTGTCAGGAAAGCAATAGCTTGAGAACCTTCCATCTTGAAACCTCTTGGCGGTTCGGACTTGGATAAAGAGATAGATTGTTGATACTCGAAGGCAGACTTTGCACATTCTAGAAAACGAGTCGAAACCAGTGCGGGATGCTTGTTGTGCAGTGCTACATGTAGTCCGTGAGCTCGCTTCGCAACGTAGATGTCGGGCGACGTTTCCAGAGCGATCATTACCGGCAAGCACTGTGAGGCCAAGTCAACTTGTGAACCCCTCCGAAGCTCGTTGACTAGCCTGAACTGGATGGGCTAGACCCTGCTTGATGGTACAACTAATAATCTCGAGAGCAGCATTGCGCATCTGAGGGTTTTGAGACAGTGCAGAGGACAGAATGGAAGGCAGATATCGTTGAACGACAGCTGAGCTTACTCTGCACAATCCAAGTGAGTATTTGTGAGCACTCTCAAGGGGTGGTCGACATACCCTGAGTCCGCAAACCCGTCAGTATTGCCGATCAATTGATTCATGTCAACCTCTTTGCTGTAAGCTGTCTTTTTCAAAGGAGTTTTGACTTGCTTCTCGTGAGCTAGAATAATCTCAATGATTGCTAGCTTGAAAAGTATATACAACACACCTCGTTCTTCTTCAGCATTCTTACCCGCTTGATGCAGCAAAAATTCTTGTAATAATTGGAGCAAGCGAAGCTTCAAGCCCGGATCTCCAGTCTGTCCGAAGATGGCATCCATCATTTCAGTTGTATCTTCTCTCAGCATGAAGACAGGGGCGGCTCGGAAAAGGTAACCTGACCGGAAACTGTCAGCACTGGAAAGAGGTAAGCAATGAAGCAGACGAACCGAGACAGTTGAGTGTGACTCCTTGCATAGGCTTCAAGTGTGGCTTGTTGTACATAGAGAAGAGCGTGTCGTATGCGAAGTCATGTATCGATGACTGCAACAGTTGAAACAATCAGTTGGGATCATGAGCTCTATGAACATCTTCTTTACCTCAGATATGGCATCAATCATATCACCGATTGCATCATCTTGCTCCATTCTGATTATATCGAAGTTACCGTGCTCAACGAGAAGCACAAACATGTACGAAAGTGCCACAGTCGCTCTCATACTGGCCGCGCGCTTGGTTCTTTCGGTCTCTGAAGCTTGATTTTCTAGTTCAGTTTCAAGTTTCACTATGCGGCAATCAATCAGCTTGAGATGCCATACAGACCGAACTCACTTTTGATGGCACGAAAGGTTTGACAGAGTCGCTCATAGTCATGAGTCTGATGACATACGACTAAGCAGAAGCAAGCGATGATCTCCTGCAAAGTCTAGGAAGAAGCCATCACTCAGTCCAATAAGCTCACTGCCCGCGAATAAATACATACCGCTGCATTGCTCGGCGCCTTCTTCAGCAGGTCGATAAGTATGGCTTGTAAATCTTCGGCAAAAGCAACATTGGTACGGGGAAAGGTAGGCAGACAGAGGCGAAGAGTTTGGAGCAGATGATCTCGAATCCTTTGATCTTCCTCCTGATACAAGACGTCAGAGCGAATAGAGAACTTCAGGTCTATCATACCGTTTCTGCGCTTTGTAGATAAGGAAGAAGCTTTTCAGCGCCGACTAAAGATAACAGATTTGGATTTGCTGCAACCAAAGTCACGATAGTACGGGTGCAGCCTATTCTATCCTGCAATGATGTTCCAGCGTTAATGGGCTTTTGGAGCAAATAGCAGGTATACACACTGCTTTGCTGTCACCATCTTCCGTCGCAATCAGCTTGTTAATCAAGGCGTCTACCAATTCGCGAAAGCGTTCCATAAGTTCTGACAACGCTTTGGCATTGCTTGTTTTCTTCTCGATAATCTTGAAGTGATATATATCAGAGATGTTTCAACACAAGACTGGCACATTACCAGTCGCAGGACCTCTTCCAGTGGGACAACACGATCTTTGATATTCGCTGCGATATTCATGAGAATTGTACTGGCAAGGCTTTGACCCTGATTAGGTGTACATTCCCCTTGCTTGCTTGGTGATGCGCTACGTCGGCTTTGTGTAGGCTTTAGGGCCGTTTTTGAGGTAGGGGAGAACAGCAGGTCGTCCAACGTCGTGACAGCAAGATCCTGATCTACTGTCAAGGCAAGTGTCGCGCGCCAAGAAGTGAACCCTACCTTGATATTTGCGTCTTCGTCTCTGACTCGAAACATCAATTTCTTGCAGATCTCAGTTTTAGCCAGCTCTTCGGGCAAGATCTCATATAGCTTCTTCAGCAATCGAATGACCCTCTTCCGAACATTGAGACCGGTATCCTATTCTCTAGGTGTTAAATTGACGTCATGCGATCGAAGACAGTCCTTACCGAGATGCGCTCGCTGATTCGAGGCAGATACTCGATGGCCAGATCGGGCCTGAAGACAAGATATTCGCCAAGTAAATCGAAAGCAGCATCTCGAACAGAGGATTGCGTGTCGAGGAACCGCTCTTCGATACCATGTCGTACATCGGCCTGGAAGATATCGATAAGCATCACGATACTCGAAGAGGAACATAGAAAGTCACTCTACCAAAGATCTCAGCGTCTTGAGCTACCATATTGCCCAATCCTCGGAGAGCTTTCGATCTTTGCATTGCCGTTTCTGCGCTTTGTAGGACTTGGAGAATTCGCTGCAAGATGACTTCAAATAGTTCCGCTTGACCTTGCGCCCAAGAAATAGCGCGCATCGTTTCCACTTCCCTACTTTCCAGTTCGTCTTTCGAGCTGATTCAGAAATTAGCTACAACTCGTGGAAAGTATGATAGAACTTGCGTAACGATAGAATGAAGTCTGCTCTGGTCCGCCAAAGTCCAGACATGCAGCAATTCATCCGAAAGCAGTTTCTGGCCTTGCTGTATATCTGTTTGCTGTTCCAACTGGACCGGTTTGTCTTCGTTCTGCAACAAGGCGGTCGTTCTCTCGAGACATCGCAATACTTCCGATGCCCATTTTAACGCCCAGGATTGCGGCGCACTCTGAAGGAGAAATATCAGCTCATGAAGGACTACCATACGCACTGTACGCACATCGTCTGAGCTGTGTGTGCTGCGAAACAAACTACTTATGAGATCGTGCTGGACATTGATCCAGTCGCCAATGCCTGAAGCAAAGTCAGGCGAAACCAAAACCTCGAAAATAAGTCAGCCTTTGTTCACATTTTGCATCGATTCTCACGAACCTGCAGTAATGGTCGGAGAGGCTTTATCTCGCTTTGTCGCGATTGAACCGCTCTACTACTTAAAGCAGCTCCGATCAAACCAAGATGATCGAGTGCTATTGACTTCAGCGCATTGTTCTCTGCTGAAGCTTTGGATTCGCTTAAACAGCCAACCTGGATTCAGAAGTTGAGTGGAGCACTAATGATAGAGAGACCGCTCACCATCTTCTGGACACATACGGATATAAGAATTTGAGCTCCTGGCCATTCAGGAAGATCAAGGACTGCAAGGATATCAGCCACAAGTACTTCTAAGGCGATCTTATAGTCCGCATCATTTGAGTTCTTGCTTGCAGATTTGGATCTAAGAAAGGTATATATCAGGAGAAAGCCGAGTGCGCTGAGAAGGAAGCCAACTTTGCCATCAGATATCCAATAATTAAGCTCGAGGCATTCGTTGCTGAATCGGTAGCAGGAACTACTTCGTTCCTGCAGATTCGCAGCTGGCACAAGCTTAGACGAAGTTGTGAGCGGCATAGAACGTGAATACTTACCAGTGCATCTTCTTCGTTGTCTGCCGCTTGGTCCGTTGTCTCGGTAGGTGTTTCTGCGAGCTTCTGTAGCTTTTGGCGGATTCGTTGATCAACATTGTGCGCTGAACTTTGAATGAGATTCAAGATGAGAGCTGAGACAGCATGTATCGATTTCCCATTGCGCAATCTGAGGGTAGAAGTTAGACAAAAAATAAAGCAAATTGGAAGTTTACTGGCTTGAATGCTTTCTTCTTGATGTCAGAAACCTGGGTAAGGGAAGTCAAGATCTCTTCGACGACCCATTGTCTTTGGGCAGGATGCTTTGCGAAGACCTTGAGTGGATACCAGCGTTATGATTATTCACATTACGTGGGACGCAAAGTGCTCACGATGCGCAATAATCCAGTACAGTTCGTCCGCAGTGTCTTTAGCGAAGACGAAGCCGAGGTTTCTTTTGCTTTGCCTTTTACATCGGTAGATTGGAAATCGACAAAGAATGGACCGATAGCAATGTATGCTGCAGAGATGACAATACTTTCGGACATTTGCTCGCGCTTGAGCAGCTTCGTGAGACGTAAGATGAGTCCTGCACTGATTTGGAAGAGATCTTCCGCCAAGCGGTGTGTAGAAGTATTCGCCAGAGCCTCGGAAAGCAAGGACTCGGAACGGGAGCCAATAGCTGCAGATAACGGATAAATGGTCTTTGTTAACTGCTTTTGTACCGTTTTCATGCATAAAGTAATCAGGTCCTCTGAATACAGCTGAAAGTAAGGTCAACACAAGCATCAACACGGTCAGGCAAGGTCTAGCTACCTGCTTTGGCAATCGAGCACAAGTCCAAAGAGCTGTAGAGCATCCGATTGCTAACATTCCTCCTTGTACAGTCCTCAAATCCTCTTGCAATTTGCTTGTTTGATCAGCAGTCCAGCCATTGCTTGATTGCGAAACTTCCTCTTCATCGCCTTCTTCTTCGTGATGGCTGTGTGATTTAGATCCAGAACGAGATCGAGAGGATCTGCGAGGCGAAGAACGAACGGAAGGTCGACCTCGAGCTTGCTTGGCAGATGATATGGAATCTTCCTCGTCTGATGCCAATTCATCTTCTTCCTCCTCTGATTCCACAACTTTCTTCTTTCGTTTCGTTGATTTTGTAGTACTTGCTTTCTTGCCCTTTGCTGCAGTTTTGGTCTTGGTTTTGGCTTTGCCTTTCTTCGGCGAAGGAGTGGTGTCGATACGATCTTTGCTACCAAGCTTTTCTTCAGGAATAGGACTACAGTCTGATGCGGCTTGGACGTTGCGCTCGAGCAGTTTCAGCAATCGCTGTAATTGAGATAGGTCGCATTTCGCTGTCAGATGTTCGCCAGCATTGGAGTTGCCCAATTCAGCTAGCATCTTTGTCAAAGACCGAATAGTGTTGCTTTCTAAAAGAGCTGAATTGGCTGAGTGAGAAGGCAAGAAATGACTTTGAGAGCTTGATTGCGAAGAAGAAGTTTCCAGCAAATCTTCTGCTGCAAAGATGTTTTGCAACAGATCGTCGAACTTATCCAGCATATCTTGACGATCTGTATCTTGTAACACTATAGTACGACGACCGACAGGCGTTGCTAAATCATCTTCATCGATGTCCATGTGCGAGAAAGAAGCAGCAGAGGAGCCGGCCGAGCCTGGAGTATGAGGATCACTGGTATCTAGCTTTCGTTTCTTTGCCGGAGATACTGGTCCGTTGGTCTTTGCTTTACGAGCTGGACTCGGCGGAACAACAATCTCGAATTCAGGTGCAGCAGGTTCTTTGCGACTTGATTTACTTCGACGAGCAGTAGTGGGAGTTGCAGGAGATTGATCCACTGCGATATCTGCAAGGACATCCAGAGCATCTGGACTGTCTGTTGCAGCAGTACTGCTTGTGAGATCGGTCAACTGTGTGAAGCGTTTGCCGTTTGCTTTGATCGGAGTGTCTGCTGTATAGACAGCTGATGCTAGTTGATCCTTTACATACGCATCAAGAACGTGCTTCGGAGGAAATGCGTTGGAACAGGGTGAAGCGATCCGAGCGGGTTGATTATTGGCTCGAATGGAAGAAGATTGAGCTAGATTTAGGGAAGATAAAGCTTGTGCAGCATAGCTAGAAGGTGTTGTAAGTCTGGTGGGACTTGGAGGATGGTTTGTGTAAGCGTGCGGAGGTGCTTTGAAAGCACTGTATCAAAGCTCAGTAAGTTTACAGAGCAGCTAGAAGGATGAGTCTGTTCGCTCACAATGTAGCAAGCTGAGGATTCTGATGCAGAGCGGACTTTAGGACAGAGGACAGAGCAGCAGATTGGGTCGCAGCATATTCAACTTCGCGCTCAGACTTAGGGTTTTCCAATGCATGCAATTCTCGTTCGTGATCTTGAAGCAGGACATTGTGAGGATCCACTTCGATGCTTTCGGGCGTTGCTGGAGCGAAGCAGTGCAAAGTGTTCAATGCAATGCCATTCAAGCCAGGAAGTGGATAGCCAGCAAGCAGTCTGGCAGAATGCTCTTGAATGTCTTGAGTCAGATCAGTGTCGTCCATCTTGCATAGCTTTACGAAAGCGCTTGGACTTTGGGGCGCAGAAAAATTGGTGAAATGAAGTCAAGAATTGTTGATCATATAAACGCAACTCAAGTCGCGTGAGAATCGGCATTTACAAATGTACGCATTGCATTGCAAAGAGACACTATTCCTATTACATACGACTTGTGCAGCCAATTCTGAACGCTTCCTCGAAGCGAGAATCGATGACATGCGCCTGATTCGAACTTTCATCTTTTGCTTTGTTCATTAACTTATTAGCTGTATAGATCAGTATGAGCTGTTAAAACAGAGACATGGGAAGAAAAAGACTAACGTTCCACCTCCGCTGCGCTCAACTGAAATCCTTCCTTGAACGCCTTCCTTCTTCTCTGAGGCAGAATCTCTTCCGTAACCTATGCATATCTCTTAGCATCGGCTGAATGAGATTCAGCTGATTCGACCAACCTCTCAACTCAGCAGTCTGAACATCAGTCACAACTTGAGTAAAAGCTGATGCGATCTGAAGCTCTTTGAGACCTGCTGCAGCCGATAAGAATTCAGACATTTCGATATTGCCGTCCTTGTCTGAATCGATATCGCGAATGATGCTCTGGATTTGTTCCTGTTCAACGAGATCCTTCAGTAATCCGCGCAAGAGATCAGAGTATAGCAAAACTAGCCTTCTTGATATCAGTATAGCCAGCCTTCTTCATCGCTGCGGTGAGATCTGACTCGTTGATCTTGCCGTCTCGGTCGTTATCCATGGAAGCGACTGAGAAGCAGAATATATGTCAGCTTGAAAGCTCCCGCAAGGAATTATAAGCAGACTTGCAAGTCTTTTGTAATCGATCAAGTTCATCTGGTGTGAAGATGGTTCTTGATGTATATGGGTTGTCTTCAGCTGTTGTTCGGCCTTCGCCGGCCTTGACTTGAGCGAAAGTCAGGCTTCGTTGAGCTTCAGGTAGACCCATGCTCTTGAGGTGTTCTTGAGCATCCTTAAATTCTTGCTCCTGCTTTGCCTTGCTCCAGCCTAGTTCTGAGGTCATAATCTCAATAATGCGAGGAAGAGCTTCCAAAGCCGCTTGAGCGTTCAAGAAACTGATACGTGTTCGGCGAGCAATGATGTCTGTCGCAGTAACGGCTTGTTCACGTCGGCAACCCCAGCGGACTTCAGCCTGGTCAAATGAATTAGATGGCAATGGCGATTTACCAGACGGGCTTACTTCAATATAGGCGTATTGAGGATCTATCCTAACACCGTGTACAGGGAATCGCGTGCCAGTCTTCTCAGCCATACCTGAAAGTCACGTGAATGCTATGCAGATCTCGTGCGCCGTCACTTACTGCATACAGCCCAGGCCAAAGAACCATAGTTCTCGCTCAAGTGCTGCGCTACATCCGTATCAAGACCAAACTGTTGAATCAAGCTGACGAAAAGGTTCTTGTGCCAGCCATGTGAACCCAACAGCCTTAACTTTTCAGTCACACAAGGTCCAGAAGGCTTCAAGTTGTATTCTTTGATAGCTGCATCGACTGTTTCGGCAGCCATTGCTCTATATGTTGTCCATTTACCACCGGCGATTGTCAGGAGACCGGATTCAGATATGTCGATAATGTGATTTCTGACAAGTCCTTCAGTCTTCTTGGCCTTGGGATTGCGCACAAGAGGCCGAATACCAGACCATGCTGAAAGTACATCTCCTCTTCTGACCTTGATATCGCTTGACAGATAGTTGCGGACTTCGCCCAGAATCCATTGAATCTCATCTTCTTTTGGTACAGGATCTTGGGAAACATCAGAAGGAGAGTCAGTAGTACCAGCGATTGCTGTTCCTTGCCATGGTAGGAAGAAGATGACACGACCGTCAGAAGTTGCAGGATCGAGAAGACCCATGGAACCGGGAGAGTAGTATTTAGGTAGAGTAATATGGACACCGGAAGAAGGAGCCACAATATCAGGAGTTGTTGGGTCGTCGAGTTTGCGGACTCCGTCAGTGAAAGGACCAGTTGCGTTGATGATACCCTAGCGAACATATGAGCTTAATTGCAGGCGGTCGATTCCAAGTAAGACAAACCTTTGCCTTGACAGTGAAAGTCTCGCCAGTGCTGTTGTCTTTCAATACAGCTCCAGAGCATCGTTCTTTACCATTAGCATCTTTCGACTTGTTGATTGAAGTGACTTCGACATAGTTTGCAGCGACAGCACCATGGTGAACAGCAGTCATGACGAGCGAAATGTTCATTCTTGCGTCGTTATGTTGACCATCATAGTAGACCAAAGAACCGACCAAACCTTCTGACTTCAACATGGGAAATTGTTCAAGCGATTTGCCTTTGCTCATTAAGTAGGAGGATTCCATGTTTTCTTTGCCAGCCAGAACATCGTACATCTTTGTACCAACCCAGTAGTAAGGAAGCTTCCACCAGGTGTAGACTGGAAGCATGATTGGCAGATGATGGGAAAGATGCGGGGCAATGTGAAGGAAGGTCTTGCGTTCATGGAGAGCTTCTTTGACCAGCTTCCATCTAGAAAACAGACCTAAGCTTGACCTCAGCGGAGATCTAGGAAGCAACTAACTGCTCGTAATCCAACTCCATGATTGCCTTTTGCAAATATCTCACACCGCCATGAACAAGTTTGGTAGATTTTGATGATGTTCCAGAAGCCCAATCGTTTCTTTCAACAATAGCGACCTTGAGACCACGAGAAGCAGCATCCAAAGCAACACCTGCACCAGTTGCTCCGCCACCAATGATCAACAGATCGTACTCATCTGAATCGCCAGTCTGAGCGCTCGTTGCATCATCAGCGATAGCGGAATAGCGAGCAGTCGAAATGTCAGATTTGGCTCGAGGCATCGACTTTGATTTTTTCAAAGCTTCAATCATTTCTGTCCTTGATGGAGGAGACCACAAAGTGGAGACAGCCTCAGTAGTGACCTCTTTGAGTTCTGCATCAGCTGCCAAAGCATTCTGACTGCGTTGATAGTAATATAACGCCAAAGCAGATCCAGCTGTCACCGCAACGGTCGAAGGCAGAGCAGTCCTTAGCCTGCTGCCTGATCGCAGTATGCGTGACATGGTTGGTATCGATTGGAGAGGTTGTGACAATCCGTCTGGGACTGCTTGTGACGAGAAGAGAGCAAAATTGAGTTGTTGGGCGGTCGAGCGGCTTAGATAAGATTTAGCCGGGACGCATGACATGAACTATATGGATATACGATGCACTGATGTACAATGTGTAGGGTGACTTCACTACCAGATTACTCTTCATCTCGACCACGATCCTTTCTGCTTTGAGTTGGGATTCGATGCTCACTCTTTTCAGATTCGGAAGATTCTGAACCAGATGACGAGCGAGAACGACGTTTGGTACGCTTCTTCTCTCGTTGTTTGCCTTTGCCCTTGTCACCTTCCTCAGATTCGGAACTTGAGCTGGATGATGACGACGAAGACGAAGAGCTGGATGATCTGCTAAAATACTCAGCAGGCAAAGCGATAGCGAAGGACGACTCGCCTTGAGGCAGCACGCTTCTTCTCATTGGCTTTCAAGATACTAGCAGCGGTGCCTTCCCTATTGAAATGTCAGACAAGTAAGAGCTGTTCTTTAAGAACATACTTTGACGGGCCAGCGGTACTTTCAGACGATTCAATGAGCTTTGGTGCCTTCTTTGGATTGAGCAGTTGTTGCGTTCGAGTAGGTCGAGGCTTGTATACTCTTTCGTTTGTACATTCTATTGTCAACGTCAAATTGTGCTGTCGCAAGGGGAGGAAGGATTCTTGCCAAAGAGATAGTGGCCGGTCTCTACAGATAGCAGATGAGGCGATCCGAAGTTCATAGAGTAAGAGAGAGCGAGATTTAGAATTGAAGCGAAATAGGATCAGAACAGCGCATTGAACAGAAGAGTGGGATGAGATGAAGCAAGCCCGGTCAGCTTATTGCTTTTACATTGCCTTTTACTTAAACAATAGGGCTTACGCTGGCACTTTTGACAAACAGTATCTGCGCAAAGGAGATGAGTTTCTGGCTTGGACAGGACAAGCGATTCGCTGACCTGGTGTAGCTCGAACGCGAGTATGCTTGATATTGCCCTTTGCAGCCTTGCCTCCGGCCAAACTCTGGCTGTTCAAAGATTCCTAATCTCATCAGTCTGTTGATTCCCGAATCCACCAAGAGAGCTTGCCCGTCTATACCACTTCTCTGTGAATATGCATATGTTGCAGGTCTCATCTTGTCTATGAATTACAAGTGACAAGGTATCGTTTGGGAAAAGAGGTCATGGAATCCAAGACTCGAAAATCGTCAAAGGGCCGAATTGCACAAGTGCAGATATACAGCTTTTGTCTTCTTGACCCGCAGGATCGGACCTCGTGGAACTGAAAGCATCGCTCTTAGCACTTTCAGCCTCCTTCGTAAATCTATTTGTCGGATTCATTACCTGTCTTCTCCATATATGATCTGTCACACAGGCTCTGTGATGATCAATGATCTACCACATTGCTGCTTTGTGGAGCGAATTCTGTCTTCTTCCGTTTGCAAGTCCGTAGCCTGATCGAAGATTTGATTTCTACGTTAACAAGGCAATGACAAGGAGCAGATGACTCGGTGCTAGGTAGCGCTTTCTCTTTCCTTTGCTCATAGTATCTAGCTGCATAGCAGACTGGATCCTGCGTCGAGTATGTAGTAGTCGTCCAAATGCTATGCTGCTGCTTCACCTCGACTCACAATCTGATCTTCCTTGTCATTCACTTTATCTACTAGCCTCGGGTCTTGCTCTACAAGGCATTGCTCCAGCGGCTCTTTGCCGGTTTTGTTTACCTCCATTACTCATCCCGCTTCACGTGAGTGAAATTCCACTGCTCTCTCCTGGTCCGCGATGGTGAGTCACTAGCATAACATCTGATCTGCACTCACTGATAGTCTACAGATGACGTCAACAGCTACCTTGAGCTACAAATCGTTTCCAGAAGGTTTACAATTGCAGCTGGACGTATACAGTCCTTCTGCTTTACAAGAACAAGCAAAACCTTGCATTGTGTTCTTTCACATTGGATCTCTAACCTATGGAGACCGCAAGACTTGTGTTCCAGAATGGCTTATTGCGGGATGCGACAAGCGGGGTTGGACATTTATCTCTGCCGACTACAGACTCCTCCCCGAGGCTAGGATTCACGAGACTATGCAGGATGTGCAAGATCTTTGGGCATAGTAAGTCATCCTCTGTCTCTCATTGCAATAGGCTAATAAAACCGCCAATAGCATACGTACTGGGTTGAACAAGGAGCTCTCTGAAAGGAAACTCACGACTGTTAATTTGGACCAAGTCGTCCTTTCTGGCGGATCAGCGGGCGCTTATCTTGCACTGCAGAGCGGTCATCTCCTGGTCCCGCAACCCAAAGCCTTGCTTTCTATGTAGTGTGTGCTCCATCTCACGAGTTCTCTTGTTGCTGAAGTGTTTTCTCCAGCGGCTACACTTTCACAAATGATGAACTCTTCGCTCGCGCTCACTCCGACGACACAATCATTATGGGCGTGCGGCTAGACAACAATAAGCAATTTGAAGAGCAAAACGTGCGATACTTTGACGGAAAACGGAAACACCCTCAAGTTGGCGGACGACCCTTCAATCCAGACAAGGCGGAAAGTAATTCCTACTCGTATCTGATCTGGAAAGGACTATGTACAATCTCACTCGATCTGACTGCAAACCAGACTGATCTATAACTTCAGATTATCGCACGATCTTTGGTATTAAGTCATCGCAAGAGGTGTCTAATCACCCTGAATTGCACTATCTTTTCCCTCAGTATGCCCTTGCCAAAGGTAGCGCGTATCCACCTCTTCTGCTCATTCACGGAAGAGAAGACTCAGCTGTTCCAGCGAGCGAAAGCGAGAAGATCAGCCAGTGGCTTCGCGAACACGGCTATAAACATCAGCTGGAAATACTCGAGGGTCAAGAGCATGTATGGGATCTGGAAGAGAACGATGTAGCTGCGAGAGCAAGGAGAACAGTTTGGCAATACCTTGATTCGCAGCTTGGCTCGAACTTGCCTGCTAGGTAAAGCACTTCAAATTATCAGAGCAGTACGTCTATAAGCAGACGCTGAGATTGTCATAATGGCAATATGCTTGTGTACGAGTCATATTTCTACCACTGTGGCTTCCTGAAACCTACAATAAACATTCCTCTAGGAAACACATACGAGCGTGTGCCAGACAGATGATCTCTTATGATGCCGCTGCTTACGTAATAGCTCGTACTATCAGGTTTAGCTGAAGCAGCTCAATAGCAGCATACTAACTCAATGATACCGATGTCCTGTGACTTGTGCTGTTCCCATCTCCCGTCTGAGCAATGGCGCGATACACTTTCAAAGATTGCGGCATCCCTTCCCTTTCTGTTTTTGCGTTTTGATTCTTCTTCTCTCCTCTTGAACCGACTCTCCTGTTCCCTTTGCTGTTTTCCTCTATCTCTCGAACTGATCTCTTCCATTCGAGCTCGTCCTCATTGAAGAATAAGACTTGAAACGACCCCGCGTTCCTTCTTCGAACAGTACAATCTACGCGCTACTTTCATTGCAAACATGCCTGCACCTCTAGACAGTGTATTGGATGCTATTGGGGAGACTCCTCTGGTCAGACTGGACCGACTCGCTGCTGAAGAAGGAATTCGATGCAACCTCTATGCGAAGTGCGAATACTTCAACGCAGGCGGATCAGTCAAGGATAGGATAGCGTAAGTCAAGAGGGTCCGTTGCAATGAAATTTTGCTTAACAATGAGCAGGAAACGAATGATGCTAGCTGCTGAACGCGAAGGTCGATTAGTCAAGGGTCACAGCGTTGTTATAGAGCCTAGTAAGTCTCATATGGGCTTGCATTGCTCCTACTTACTGTACATACAGCTAGTGGGAATACTGGTTAGTACTATCGATTGGATCGTGAAGTCATCTAATCTATGAGGCAGGTGTTGGTCTCGCTTTAGCTTGTGCCGTTCTGGGTTACAGATGTATCATTGTGATGCCTGAGAAGATGTCGAAAGAGAAGGCCACGACGATTGCTGCTCTAGGTCTGTCTGGGTTTGTGTCACATCGGTGATACATTTTCTGATCCTTGATTTAGGTGCCGAAATCATTCGAACACCGACAGAAGCCTCATACGATAGTCCAGAGTCGCATATAGGTCCGCCGGCTGTGCTACTTCTCCAAATATTTCGCTAAAGTATTACTCCAGGAGTTGCACGCAGGCTGGAGAAAGAAACACCAGGAGGTATTATACTAGAGTGAGATCGCGATATCATGACATGTGTGCTCTGCTAATTATCCCGCAAGTCAATATATCAATGAAAACAGTGAGCGTCAAGGCGACTTTCTTTGTAATCTTTGTTCACATACATCTGTCAGATCCAATGGCACATTACGAAACAACGGCCGTGGAAATCATCGAATCAATAGCATCTACATCGAAGGCTAATGGACACGTGAACGGATTGAACGGCTATACGAATGGAGTCAATGGTCACACAAACGGGATCAACGGTCATTCTGCTCATCGACCAAGCTCAGGAGCTGTGGACATGGTTAGTCATTTCAGCAGCTCCCAGTGATCTTGTCTAAAAATACTGTAGCTCGTTTCTGGTACCGGCACAGGCGGAACGATCACTGGCACAGGCAAACGTATTCGCGAGCACAATCCATCTGCTATCGTACTTGGTGTTGATCCTGTCGGAAGTATCCTAGCAAGACCTGAAACACTCAACAACCTAAAAGAAGGAGACAGTACGATCTATAAAGTCGAAGGCATCGGGTTTGTCTCTCTCGACACAGCCCTGCACATGCTCACGTTTCGTTACAGGTACGACTTCGTTCCAGATGTACTGAAGCATGATGTTATCACGCACTGGACCAAGTCAAGAGATGACGAATCGTTTGCAATGACCAGAAGACTGATCAGAACAGAAGGTTTGCTTTGCGGAGGAAGCAGCGGAACAGCAGTCCACGCTGGTCTACGCTTTTTGAAAGAGACAGAAGAAGGTCAACGGATCGCGCAGACTGAGGGAATGAATGTGGTCTTTATCTTACCCGACTCGTGAGTTTCATTGATCTCCTTTATTACACGATAGCTGAAGTGGTTTTTAGCATTCGAAACTACATCACAAAGGACTGGCTCCTTGTTGAATAGATAGATCGGCTTTCTACTCCTGTCCATAGACTGATAGAGCACGAGCATATTGTCTCTGGAAGTAAATGTAATATGATGTAATATTCACAAGCACGAAAGCTTATCCTCTAGCAGTACAAGTATTGAGAGAAGATATATCTTCGATGCGAAATTAACAATGAAGCAATGTCCATATGCGCCGAATAAGATTAAAGTCGAACGATGATCCAGCCCGTTTTCCTCTTGATCCTTTCTTCTTTGACCTATATCCTTCCAAATACAAATGCCGCTACCATCATTGATCCACTCAGTACGGCCAGAAGAGAAGGCGAGAATGAGATCACCGGCGATGCAGCTGAGAGATTTTGACCGTTCAGCTTAGCATTCGCTTGGAGCGATTCGTTGGTGGTAAGTTGAATGGCTGTGGGTAAACCGGCCGCAAAATTAGTCATGGACACCGAGTTTGGCATGGGGTTGCTCACTTGGCCACATTGCAGGTGGATCATACTTCAAGAACATGGGAGACAATGGCGCTCCGTCAAATTGGTATAGCTGAAGCTTGAGTTGACCATGGTTGTAGTCGTTCAAGATCGCCCAGTTTTGATAAAGGCTAAAGATACAAGTGAGACCGTATCCACGGATCACAAAATAGAGACGGCATACCCTGGTTCGTTGTAGTAAGTCATGACCGTTGTTGTATATGCACAAGGATCCTGCACTTGAATCCTTCCGTCTGCTGCTATCGGCTGAGTAGAAATGGACTGAAAAGCCAACAGTCAGATGCTGCATCACAGATCAGGAACAGCAACTTACGCCGTTTGGATTGAAGGTATAAGTTCCGTGCTGGAAGATCATGTATGCTTGAATGCAATGAGGTTCAGTGCCTGTTCATTAAGCGGTCAATACAGTGAAGCCAAACCAAAGGAATGTAACATACCATTCGAGTTGAATTGGTAGCGAGCTTCTTCGAAATAACCATCGTCGGTGAAAGAAAAGGAGATACCTGTTGTTGTAGGTACGTTGAAGGTGAAGTTGACAGGATTGGCAAAGTTCTGTAATAGAGGGACAAAGCGCCGCGATATTAGCTAACATAGAGACCACCACGGCGTCTTAGACTGACTGGACCAGTTTCAACTGCTCCTGAACCTGATGACCAAGTACCTGCTATGCTTGAAACATTGTCCGTCGTGAAATCGTGCTGGGCTAGAATTGCAGCAGGACAAAGCAACAGGAGTGATAAAGAAGCGATGGTTTGCCTTGATGTCCTCATCTTGAGCTGACTGGTAGACTGGGTAGGAAATAGAGGTAGCAAAGGATCCGATTGAGTAAAGCCGTTGAGAAGGGCGAGCAATGTCGCGTTTTTGCAAAGATTCGAAGTTCCTTTTGGCCTGCTGAGTGCTTTAAAGGAGTGACTGACTACTCTGAATGCGGGCGATGAGTCTTTAGGCGCTGAGAAAATGAAGACAGAAGGCAAAGGTTGCAAGAAAACAAGAAATCGGCTGAGACCAAAGGCAAATCTGTGAAATGTTCTGTGAAAGATCAGCCAGCAGTGTAATTCCGAGGCGATGATGACTCTCGCTCCTCAACCAGCTACAGGACAAAGAATAGTGCCGGAAACAACGAGCAAGTAAGCATGGGTGGAGCCTCAGTGGAATCCATCTCCACAACTTCCGTGAGTCTCGCTTGCAACACTACTGCTCCCATCCATTGAGCTCATATGTCGGGGCTATCTCAGTCTGGCTCTGTCGTAGATGTATCGTTGAATACGACACCTACCATTGACAAGGTGTGTTCCTCTGCAAAGCATTCGAAAGCAGCTGACCATGATCAACAGTCCTGCAAGCTCATCTATTCCAAGAGCAAGGTCTATATCCATCCTACTTCGCAATCAAGGGACAACAGGCCAGGCTTTGTCTGTATCATTGAAAGAGTTCCTTCTACTTTCTTGCTATGCTGGATTCCTGAATCAATACTTGCACATGAAGAGCGCGACAAATATGTACAAGTTGAATACAACGCTGGACAGCTGTCCACAACAGAAGACGAAGAAGATGTCTTTCTCACCCATGCTCCCGCACGAGAAGGCATCAATCATGCTTTTGCTGTGCCAATATCGTCCATCTACAGTTTCCAGGTGACTGTACCAACGCTTTCATCTTGGTATGGCAGTATCATCATTGCTCTGTTTGGAGGCAGCACTCTTTCTCCTCTGTACTTCCATGACGATGAGTCTGCTTCAACTGTCTTTGCAAGAGATGCAAGATCTGGTGCGCAATCGAGGCTTTCAGCAACGGGAGGGCGCTTACCATCAAGCTGGGGAGGAGAAGATTTGCTTTCTCGCGTTCGTTCATACGCCAATTTAGTCCGGTCAACTCTCGAACCAGCCTTGTATCTTTGTAATCCTTCGCGAGCGGATCTAGAGGTAAGCTACGTGTCTGTTGATTTATTATGCTTTGCCCTTAGTCTCAAACCATGACTTGCGTCCAGGTTCACTCCACTCCCCTCTTTGACGATTTAGACGATCCTGTTCCAGCTTCAGCAAGGAACAAGAAGCGGACTTCGATTTTGCACGAATCTTTACCTTCTACTTCCCGCTCGCGAACACAACAGCAAGACAACGCTCCAATGGATCAGCTGACTTTCTCTGTCCTAAACGCTTTCTCGAAGATTACCAGACAAGCTCGAACAACAGCTCAGAATATTGCTAAACCTCTTCTCTCTCACGATCTCGCTAAACCGATTTTACCTCATCTGCCGCCTCCTATTGCATCTCTAGCCGAAGCCCGCAATCCTGAATTCGCAAGATGGGAGCAAAATGCCGGCCTGTAAGCCAGATCCTGTTACAGTGTTGACTTCGATTTGCTCATTTGCCTATCAACAGTGCCGACTACAATGCTGCGCATGTCTATCTCGCCAAGTGGGCTAGAATAGTAGCTGAAGAGGGCGAACGGGTCAGAAGAGAAGAAGTCGGCGCAAGTAAAGATGGAGAAGAAGCAAGCGCTTTGGGTGCTTTCGAAGTCTTGGCCACAACCTATACTATCTCTCGACCTAGAACAACCAGAGCTGTTGGTCAACCAATCGTCAAGACTGAGTGGGACGCTTGGTTTGCGGCTTCCGATGGTAAATTGCTTTTGTCCGAAAGCGAAGCTCGCAAGCGAATATTCCAACGAGGCTTGAATATGGACGCGAGAAAATCAGCTTGGCCGTTCTTACTCAACATTTTCCCTTGGACATCGACATCAGCTGAGAGAGCTTCAATATTACTGGCTAAGGAGAAAGAGTACGAAAGGCTGAAGTCGACTTGGTACGGGAAACCAGATGTTACCACAACAGAAGCCTTCATTGAGGAATGTCATCGTATCGGTCGGGAAGCTTTCTATAAGATTCCAAAAGGTCACTGATTATCTTCTGTCGGTCATTCAGAGATTGACTGTCGTCGAACAGGTAAGTCAAACGCTTCTTTTCAATACGATGAACCGCTGAAAAGCCTATACAGATCGAAACCAGCCTTTATTTAGCGCTCCTCCGGACGAAGAGGAAATCAGTGGTCTTACAGCTGATGTCAACGCTCTACCGCGAGCTGATTATAGAGGCGGCCAGCCGGCCTCCAACTTGCATGTTCGAAGATTACAAGAGATTCTGCTTACATACAATGCTTACGAAACTGAATTGGGTGAGCCCATCCATGTAATAGTGGCATAGTATGTACTCATCTGCTATCTCAAGGCTATGTACAAGGAATGAGTGATTTGTGCTCGCCCTTGTATATCTGCATGGATGGCGAAGCACCGATGACTTTCTGGTGCTTTGTGTCACTGATGGAAAGAATGGTGAGTAATGTGTTTAAAACTTGCATGCCAGTACAATTGAATGCATGCAACAGAAACAAAACTTCTTACGCGATCAAAGTGGAATGAAGTCACAATTGACTCAGCTCCAAAAACTGATAGCAGGTATGAAGTAGCACATAGTACGATGTCTAGTATCTCATTCAGAGCTTACAGTCATGGATCCGAGCCTCTACGCCTTCCTTGAGCGAACCGAGTCTATGAACCTCTTCTTTTGCTTCCGATGGATTCTCATATCATTCAAGGTAATGACCAGCTTCCAAATCAGCCATTACTGATCTGGTATGCAGCGCGAATTTCCACTTGAGGAAATCTTCAAGATATGGGAGAACATGCTGACTAACGTCTGTGGACCCGCCTTTCACCTATTCATCGCTTTGGCAATTCTTCAGTCCCATCGAGAAGTCATAATGCGCTACTTGCAATCTTTCGATGAAGTGCTCAAATACGTCAACGAGCTATCCAGTATGTTCTTTGAGGGTCTTGGCCTATTGTGCGCTAAATAATTGACGTGCAGTGACTATGGAAGCCGAGCCAATGCTCTGTCAAGCGGAAATCTTGCATGCAGCTCTAATGCACATTGTTGCTCAAGAAGAGCGGAAGGCGGCAGAAGCTTCAGATTTTTCGTCACTGTCCAGCGATTCTGGCAATCTACGATCGCGGACGCATGTTTGGCTTGATCAACAGATTGTCGCTGATAAGCAGCGGCTGGAAGATCTGCTTGCAGTCAAACAACTCCTTTAAGCGGTATCGTCAAGGTCTCAAGAATTTCCTATCATGTGTCCATGGGCCGTGTCTCCTGTCTCTGATGTTGTATCCATAGTCTTTACACATGTATCACTGCATCTATACAAGTTATTGCATTATCATTAATCTCGAGCGTAATCAACAAATTTTCGCTTAGCATCTTATTTCTATACAAGCGCTACCTTTGACTGGACAAGCTGCTTAGCAAATGGAATGGCCCCGTCCAATACTGGAAGACCATCTAGACGCAGGCAGTCTTCGACAGGACCAGGCCAAGCTCAAGCTGGAGGAGCTGCATCACTTTATGCATTGGCCAACGAAAGCAAGTCTACTGGCTACGAAAAGCAGTCGTATACCTCTTCAAGCACCAGAGCGGGTCAGGCGGTGACGGACAAACGCTCACCTCTATTCCAATCTATCCCCTTCAATGTGCCGCTCTCAAGACGACGAATTCACTTGCCTGTCCCTACCGTCCTAGCGAATGCTTTGTCGCTGTCTCCAACAGCACAAGCTAGGCGAAGGCTGTCTACCACTAGTGGAAGATCTGGGCACTTTCCATTCTCAAGCAATCACACAACGAATGGCCGCAAGCGATGGCTTATTTCTTTCATCTCTCTGCTGTCTCTCATTCTTGTAATCATCAAAATACGCTCCTCTAATTCCAAGCGACAAGAATCCAACGAAGAGCCATCAACATTGGTCATGGAGCCTTTTCATATCAATCGTTTATGGGCTTTCGAGATGCTCTCAGGTCGCTATCCTTCTCGCAGACCTATATCTCCGACCGTCTCGCTCCAGCCAGAACTTCTGGGCCCCTTGAGTAACCCTGGATTGCCTCACGATCTACCGCCTATCACATACCATCTTAGTACCAATACAACACAAACAGGACAATTCAATGAATCAAGAAATACTATACCAGCAGTCGGTCCTTCAAGAATATACCTTAACATAGCAGATACCTCCTCGCAACCTTACTCTGTATTTCCTCCTCGCCCAATACCACGATCAGCAATAGATATGGATATTGTTATGGAGCACTGTGATTTCTCTTTGGATCGCTACGTGCGGGATTGTCTGGAAATGTTAAGGGTTGGAGCCAAGCTCGATCGGACTACCCGAGTTCGCAGAGGTGATGCCGAAAACTGGCGACATCTGTTTATTGAAGATGGAGAATCTGAGCCGCAGCTTTCGATCACTCGTAAACAGTCTTCTTTTACCCAGAGCGACTCTCAAGATGTCATGTCCAGCCTGGGATATATTGCTTCTTCACTGAATTCTGGCAAGGAAGCACTATTGCTGCAACAAGTCCCTCTGCGGCGCAGCATTGGCCCCTCTCCGCTGGATGTCAAAGAGAGAATCAATCGCGTGGGTTCTGGCGCACATCGTTTACCCCATTCAACTCATCCAGACGCCGATCCGACTTGCGACCCTGATTATCCTCGAATTTTCCACATCTTCTGGGCTGGGCCGTTCACCGACAAACCCTATTTGGCAGTTCTCTCTTTCCTCTATACACAAAATCTAGGTTTACATCTCGACGTTCCTCTCAATCCGCATGATTTTACAAGAACGCTCGATGCCCACGAATCACCTAGAGAAGAATTCTTATCCAATATTTGTCGGCCGCAGATGTGGATGTAAGTATCGAGGTCTGTGTCACATATGTGAACTGAAATTTGTCATTTGTGACAGCTGGATTAATCCTGGCCCAGCAGCTTCTATACCGAATCCAAAAGCTGAAGCACACATGTACTCTCAACTAAAGGCAAATCCCTGGTCTGCGCCTTTCCTCCATCCTCGTTTCACGGAAGTAGTCAAATTCAAGCTTTGGAATACAACAGAACAGTTGGATGGCGTACCTGAACTTCGGGATTCCTGGAGAGAGCTTCCCCTCTTCAACAGTGGAGGCGTAAAGTTTGGTAGCGCACCTCAAGCTGCTTCTGCGGCTGAAGACGAAGCTGCGCTAGTGGTCGAAAGTGTGACAGGTGTTGATGTCGAAACCGCTGAAGTGGAAGAAATGCCAGCTGACAAACGCGCTCAATTGCGAATAGACGAAGAGTATGGTCGCTTCGGGGATGTCAATGCTGGAGAAGAAGCTGTTGCCAAAGATCGGTCTACTCTGCCTACATCTACTCTGGCGGATCAAGAACTAGCCAATACTACCGTGGTTGGAGATCAGGCTGCAGCATCACCAACAGCAAACTCGGAAAAGGACGATGCTGACGAGTTGTTTGATCGTATTGGCTCTACCTCTAGTCAAGGTTACGATCGACTTACTGTCGTCCTTTCTGATATGGCTCGCTTTGTGTTATGTCATCGCTTCGGAGGGGTGTATTTGGATGCCGACACTCTGCTGCTTCGTGACTGGGAGGAGATTTGGGGATACCATGGGGCTTTCGCCTACCGCTGGAGTCGACTAGAGAAATACAACACAGCCGTTTTGAAGCTTCATCGTAATTCCGCCCTTGGCAGCTTTTTATTCAAGACAGCATTGGCTAATGGTCTAGACTTTCACCCTATGACTATATCCCGATATACCAAAGATGCAAACGTGGAAGGTCTACTGCTCCGCCTACCAGATGCGTTGTTTGACCCTGCTTGGCTAAAGTATGTACTATGTTTCTCATTGATGCCTCGCTGAGAAGATATACACAGTACCGAATATTACCAAGTATGTAATACGCTTGTCAATTCGTGAACACGGCTGACATTAAGGCAGCGCGATCGTCCACCTTTCCCTTATATGCGACGCTTTGAAGGTGAGCTTTGCTCTTTGTAGCTTGAACGGTACTAAACTACCCATTGGCAGACTTTTTCGATCCCCCTAAGGAAGCAAACGCCGCACCTCTCGCTGTTGGATTTGATGGCTTCTTCAAAGGCGCCTTTAGTTATCATTGTATGTTATGCTTATCCTCAGACGCGTTATCTCTAATTCGCAAGTGGTCTAGTCCACAACTTCTGGTAGGTGTACAATGCCCATTCCATAACAAAACTGACTCTCGCTGGTTGACAGGTGGATACCTTTCGATCCAGCACGTAATTGGCCAGATCTAGGATCTAGATTCGCGGCTGGGGAGATGAAGGCTCGCATCAAGGCAAAAGCTCAAGCAGCTGCAGATTTGGCTTCATCTTCTTCGACTGCCGGCCTCAAAGCAACCCAAAAAGCTAAGAATGAAAGAGAAATACCAATAGATCTAGATCACGACGCGATAGAAGACGATAACAAGGACCTGAGTTGGGCTACCGTTCTGAAAAGAACGTTTGAGGCCTATGTACGAGGAGAAAGGCCAAACATGGTAAGCATCGCAGCTACTGCATTGGAAAGACTGCTGAAACTTTTACAGTATGGTGAAATAATATCTTGGGTAGAAGAATGAAGCGGCCCATCGTTTGCGCTAACGGATATTGATGCATTTGCTGTGTTGTAAGAAGACCCTAGACGAGCATGCCTAGATCATAGAGATACCTGTATATCAAAGAACGCCTCGAACGACTCTCGAACGTTTATAGACCGGTTCACCCGCACAAACAAGTGATCGTTATCTTCGACTTTGTCTCGCGACAGCCGGCCCTATCTCTGGCTTCGCAAAGGCATGGTGCACAAGCTCAGACTTGATCTATCATAGTGGTCTATGAGCAGAGCTTCCTCTCGGCCTGCAGTCGTGCAAAGAGCAAGTTCGCCAAATGCGCCCGTCATTCGGAACAAGAGCACCCTGGCTAAGGCGTCCTTGACCAACACCGATGCCTTGACTGCTGTGTTGTCCAGACATTCAAGTAGGGCGCCTAGTCGAGATGAAGTGGGTTCGCCTCAAGACAGCGTTCATGAATCTCTGCAAGAGATAGAACCAGAGCTCGCTATCCGCTTTCAGGTCCGTTGCCTTGATCTTTGCGTGAAGGACACAAGTGCTGATGTCTCCCTTGCACGCTAAGGTTGAGGGAGAGATCAAGGCCTTGGACAGTGCAGATGAATTGCTGTTGCCTCTTGGCATAGCGGATTACACATTTGTTCCAGAAGATGAGGGTGGCATGCTAGGGAAGGGCAAATTCTCGGCAGTATGGATAGCTCGCAAAGGGGGGCGTGAAGTAAGTTTGTACTCTACTCTTTTGAGGGCTTGCTTGAACGCGGTATTGCAGGTTGCGATAAAGCACACACCACTATACAATCACCATCCTCTTATCGCTACTCGTTTATTGAGAGAGCCGACTATTCTGGCTCAGCTACCCGTTCATCGCAATCTCATCCAAGTTTCCGAAATGATTCGCACACCTGGTCACTTCTATCTGGTTGAAGAGTACTTCCCTGGTTACATCAATCTGGAAGACTATGTTGTCGATCGCTGCCCCGGTGGCCGTCTCGGAGAAGAGCAGGGCTTCATTATTCTTCATCAACTGGTCGACGTCGTCAAGTCTGCTCTTCATCGTCCGATATTCATAGCACACCGTGATATCAAGCCTGAAAATATCCTTGTCCATCCTGATACCCTTCACATTCTCATCCTCGACTTTGGATTGGCGACGCATTTCAGCGAAAGGGAGCCGCGGCTGACCACTTGCTGTGGAAGTCCTGCCTTTCACGCTCCTGAACTTTGGCTCAGCCTGAAGAGTCCTCCAGGAAGTGTTCGCTATTGGGTAGGTCCTTGCGATCTATTTCTTAGTTATTCTGACGCCGGTTTTAGGGCCCGGAAATCGATATCTGGTGCATTGGAGTGACTATGTTACGATGTCTGATCGGTGTTCGGTGTCCTCTCGGCACATCCCACTCCTCTCTCAATCATCTGTCGGAAAAAGTGTCTGATGCACTACTCGGCGTTTCTTCCCCCAATATGCGAAGTGAGATAGCAGCGATGCTCGATATGGACGGTCTAAAGAGAATGGAAGCGTTCAAGACCTTTGATATACCCGACGCAATCGTACAGTCTTCGTCCCCCTCCTCCAATTCTCCCCGCGAGTTCAAGAGCACGACCTTTGTGCCTACATTGCCAAAACACTCACTTTATCTTCCTCTTCGTGCGCCAGACTCACCTGAATCACCTACTATCGCCTTCAAGGAGCCTGAACGGCCGGCATCGAGGCGAACAAACTCAACATTTCGCTCACCTCTCAGTCGCAATTCATCAATGGATGGTAGACTACCGCTGTCTTTGACACTCACCAACCCAGAAAGTCATCCAGCTACAAGAATCGTTTCTTTCATCAAATATGCATTGCGTTGCAAAGGCATCTTATACCACGTCCTGCCCGATTCTCAAAGCAGCGCGTCTTTTTCCGTCGCCGTCACTCCTACTATCGCTTCAGCTTCCAATAACAATCCTTTCGACTCGGCTTTCCAACCCACATGCGCTCGACCCATCTATCTGCACTGCGTCGCGACCATAGCCAATGCGCCAGCACAAATCAAACGCCCAGTACTATCTAGAGCATATACAGCGGGCAATCGACCTATGTCAATGCCGCCCCAAAGCAGCAAATCGGTTAAGATTTCGACCGAAATACGAGATAACAAATTGCAATGTCTGGAGTTCTGGCTGAGCATATCTATGCGGATGAGTGATACTGGATTACATGTCAAACGCAAGAAACGAAGGCAGCTGTCAGCGGAATCGCTATCGCCTTCTCGTATCGAGATCAGAGTATCGGACAGAAGAGCATTCGCAATCGTACGGTCTGCTCTGGAAGTTGGCAATCAAGCGTCTAACGACAAAACAAGCCCTCAAGGTCTATCATTGACTATCGTAGAAGAGCCGGAGCGAGGAAGATCCGTTCAACGCAAGGCAAGTCCGCACGGAACCTCGTCGAGTCACAGCGGTTCCCCGTCTTCCGGCAATGCGATTACTCGCGGCAAAAGCATGGATGCACTTCATCTATTGAAGAAGCCTAAAGAGGAGGATGACAAGACTGGCTTGGCAGGCGGTTTTATGGACTTTGCTCGGCGGGGCATTGAATCAATATCGCGGTCGGCTAGCAAGCTAAGACTTTCCGATTTGGGAAATGAGAGCGCTGAAGAGACTGAAGCAAGGATTCCTAGCAGGAAACGATCTACGGCAGACGAAGGTGTTTATTTTGTAGCAAACATGTAGTACAAAGTTGTCTAGTTCTGTTCATTGCATGATTTGGTTCTGTCTTGATTATGATACGCACACTGATTGTGTGATATGTTTCAGCCTTTACTCTTGATGGCGCTGGCTGTGGCACTCCGCTAAGACTCCTAATAGACCGAAGTGCAGTCACATTTTACGCGACAGAGAAAGGGTGAAGCACATCTGCTAGCGAAGGTTTCAGGATGTAGGAAGGAGCGCTGCAGATCCAAGATTGAGGTGTAACCTATCAGTATGACTGTATTGAGTCCCAATGCCAAGCTCAAGTTTCGAGGTCATAACTGCCACGTCATCTCAAGCAGATCTTCATACTTGAATTCCCTGCCTGTCTTGCCTTGTAAGTCTGCCAGCAGCCTTCTTTCTTTCGAGTCTTCGTTCTTCTCAGCATAAAACCGCTGCAGACGCATACGTAGAAGCTGAACATCGGTTTGAGAGATAAGCTGTCCAGATCCTGAATTTCTTACTGTGATTTCACCACGAAGCAGAACGATACCATGCGAAATGGCAAGATCCGTGTAATGTGTTAGAATGAGGGCTGGCTGAGCAAAAGTCCCATGGCTCTTGTACGAGGCCAAAGAAGTGAAGAGCACAGTAGTTGTTTCTGGTGTGCCTACTGGCATGGTTGAAGAAGAAGGAACGAAGGCCCATTCAAGAAAGATGTTTTCCGCTCCAGTAGTTCCGTCAGATGTTTCTCGAGGCAGAGGAATAATGAAGCGCAGATTCTCGCGAGCTATTGCAGCCATTCGCTTATAGGTTTCGACCGGGATGACAGCGCCTAGTTTCGTTGTTGATTTGGCTGAAGCATGATAAGCTTTCCAAAGGGCGGAAATCTCCTCAGCGGAAGGTGCAGGATGCCTTGTGAGAAGCTCTTGTAGGGTCCATGATGTCCGACAGAGGCTATAGATGCCTTGAGCTCGCTGAAGTAGAGGAGCGGACTACTGACCTTGATGCCGCTCTTGCTCTTCGCTTGATCGATCGCGCTCGGCAATGAAGGAGCTACAACAGCAGAAGGTATCTGTTGCAGAGATGAATTGCTTGCTAGATTGGGAGCCGAGCTGAATGGCTTGATTGGCTTCACTTTTTCAGCTTGACGAGCCTTGTCCTTCAACGTCTGCAAGTCTACTCCTTTCCTGGCATCCAGATGAACAAGAACTGAAGACAAATATCGATTCGCTCACGCCTTTGCTGCAGCCTCGAGCGCCTGCCCATACTTCTCTTCATACTGTTGCCGTTTTTGAGCTGTCCTTCCCGTGAACCTATCAATGCCTCTGGTACTTCAGTAGTCAGATATCGGAAGCTGCTGCATCTCTGGCAAGATAGAGCTGGTCGATATAACCGGCTCATGATCATCGTGTTTCGACAACCTGCTCACTGGCTTCAAGCTACAAGACTTTCCTCAGCACAGTCGTTGATCAACTGCTGTCATCTGGTGCTCCTCATACCTACCTCTGCATGGATCTCGAGACCATCGAAGCAACATCAGGCTACTTCAATCCAAATCTATAGCCCAATCTGCCGCTCTGGACCTGATCCTGACCTGCGACACTGGCTATGATGTTCTTAGCGGGCCTACGTCGCTTCTCGTACCAGATTGTAGTACTTCATATGGTTCTAGAGCACCAATAGTCGAAGTTCTTTCTTCTTGAATCCATTGCAGAATCAAGCACCAGCCTGTGATCAGTAGATTGATGCAACGTCACACCGATACGGTGATGATCAATGCAAAATTCAATGGGATCGTTCGCGTGAGTGCTGGACCTTTTGACAGAGTTGATCGGCACCAGCAAGTCTGACAAAACGCTTCGCAGGTTGCCAATCGGCGAATGAATCTGTTGAACAACTTGCGCCAGAGCTGTCGGAGTTGAAGCATGGAAGGAAATAGCTTGATCTTCCCAGCAGAGCATCAGCCGCAAGCAAACGGGTCGGTATGTCCCACAATCTCTCTGGGTATGACGAAAGATCAACAGCTTCTTTTCAAAAAGAATATCGATAGATTATAACAGAAGAGCACGGGTTGATACAGAGAAGACAAAACAATCAGACTTCATCACTTGGATCTAACGATAAAAGAATCAATTAAGGTAGCTCTCTGCTACGACTGGTGATACTTACTTTGCAATGAACGATCCTTATTCTCTCGCCTCTATCATCTCTATTATTTCCCTTGCTCTACCGCGATTCGACAAACTCAAAGCTGCAAAGGAACTAGTCCAGCAATGAAGAGCATTTCGAAACATTGTGGCAGTCACGATCCGACAAACTCAAGGCTGCAGAGGACCGAAGTCCAGCAATGAAGAGCGTCCGGGCCATGTAACATCAGAGCAGAAGGTACATGAGAGAATTGAGAAAGAGCGAGAGAATTGAGAAAGAGCAGCGATACAGTAGTATGGAAATAAAAGCAGAAGGAAAGGAAAGAACAAAAAAATAACAACAGTTCGGGCTCTCGATCCCCTTCCGGATAGACAGTACTTGAGCAAATTGAGAAGTCCTTGCGCGGTCAGAACGCGGAAAATTGCATTGTTGTTTTCTCTCAAACGATACCACAGCTTCTTTATACCATGCCCAGCAGCTCCAGTAAAAAGAAGTTGGCAATAGGAAAGGTTGACAAGGCTGTCGAGAAGAAGGTGGTAATCAAGAACAAGAGGGGAGGCAGAAAGCATTCGGGGATCAACCATCAACCTGCGGGTAGAGCTCATAATAGTGAGAAACCCGCCCTTTATGCACAACACACAAAGCAGACATAGGCAAGGCCTCTATATGAGGTCGCCATTTGTCTTAGGGAAGGTCTATGTCGACCTCACGGGAGACAGAGGTAATACCTACAAACCCATATACATTAATCTATTATCTTTACTGCCTATCATGATACCTCTTTTTCTGCTCTCTTTCTTATGTTTTGCCTTCAGTTTTGTCAAGTGGAATCAGGAACGGCCTCTAGATTTCCTAGTTATCTTTCAGGGAGGACCTAAGCTAGATGAGGTCTTACGAATCTTGACTTGCTGCTGCCTGCCGGCATATATGTGTGCATGTGATCAAATACAGTGGCCCGATAATGGATTGGCATTTCCACAAAACGCTAAGACAGGCAATCTACTTGCTACGAGGATGCCTAAACCGCGAAATATCAAGAGTCCCGCTCAGGCCCAAAAAAGATCGCCGAAATTTCGCAGCCTTGTTTTGAGAGATCGAATTTCGTGTTCCGTTGAGCTGGAGTTTACCACGAACAGTTTTCAATGTTATGATTTTGCCAAACCGCTCTCGCGCGTCTGCCTGCAACGGCTGCCTAGCTCTGCGCTGAGACCCATTTGAGCACGGAGCAGCGAGTCAAAGCTCTTCTATCTCTGTTCGATTCTATTCGATTCTCGTATCCAGTGTGCTATACCCGAATACACGTCCTCTAATCGCCGCATTGATCTGCAATCAGCTGTTAGGCATAACAGACTGTCATAGCCTACTGCTATACCTTTAATTGGATGTATTCCCATCATTCCACTTTGGCGGCGATCGCACCTGCTTCGTCTCGAGCAGTGCAGGGGAAAGCGTTACTCTCTTATGATTGCAGCAGCAGGCTGGATGAGTTTCAGCTCCACGATACTTCATTTAGCTAGGTATTCTTTACACCCAAGCTTCTTCGACAATGCCTTAATGATGGAATAGGGCATTACCAGACGAACTGGTCACAACAGCTGATGGGCTAAAATGGTGGTCGGATGATGCGAGTGATGCGTGGGACGCACTGGCGGTCATAATGCGATCTCAGCGGATTGATTTGCCTCAGGTAAGTCGCTCCTCCGCACTTGAGGAATCGCAATCTGAGCCGCTAAACAGCATAAAGCTGTACATCTGGATCCTCTCAGAGGCTGGGTTGATGCCTTGGCTAAACGCGTGACCGATCTGATACACGTTCGATCACCAACAAGACAGTCTCTCCCAGCTTTTCCAGACTACATTGCTGCACCTCCGAATACAACCTGCTATTCTTCTTTGTCGGCTCTCATATGTCTTGCTCTTGATGTTCTGCAACTATGTATCGACAGTGAATCAATCAAAACACCACTCTACATCAAAATAGCTTCCTTCTTAAATCAAGGTTGTTGCTCCCTGGTCAAAACTCTATCTCTAGCCCAAGAAAGACCTCGGTTTTCAACCAGCAATCATGCTAGTACGATACACTCAATCTTGGGCAATTCGACAAAAGCCATTGCACAAAACAATCTTCCCGACACTTCTGCACCTGCTGTGACTCCACTGCCGAAGCTACTGCTACGAGAAATCCAGCCTTCTTCTTCTTCTTCCGTTGCTGCTCCCAATACTCCGCCTTTACTTAAACCCCTCTCAATTACTTCAACTACTTCAACTACTTCATCTACTTCATCTGCATCTACTTCATCTGCCGCTCAACCTATACTCCTTCCAGACGATTCCTTACAAGCACAATCTGAGCAGCAATCTGAGCTGTGTCATGATTCTTCTGCACTCAATACCTGCAGAACCCTTTCTACCTATTCTAAGACCGAAATCCAGAAGCTCAGACAAGATGATTTAAAAGCCCTTTATACTCTCGCCTTTCATACCTTAGACTATCCTGCTGTAAAGACGATGAAGGATAAATTGAAAGCTGAACTTGTGAGTGATCAGTGCGCTTAAGGCATTACGATTTACTCATTCGTATTGCAGCCTTGCAAGAATGCCGGGACCCGAAAACGCAAGATCGAGAAAATGTCTTCATCGTCTAATGCACCTTCTCCGTCTCGCTCTCCTCTGCTCGATGCTCAATCTGCGGCTGCATCTTCCTCCAGCGGAACTGTTACTAATGTTACAAGATTCCGCAAACTTGATCTACAATCTGGATCTTTCTTGAACAAGTATAAACAGGAGAAGCCTTCAGCTTTGCCTGCCATCGATGAAAGCCTCGAAGAAGCACTCGAAGAAGCAGATGCACTGGATTTGGAAATTAATGAGCGAGCAGAACAAAGGGAGGATGAAGATCTCTCGGACGACGAAGATGTAGATGATGATGAGGAAGAAGAAGCAGGTCTGGCAGTGAAGAAGCAAAAAATTCATAAGGAACTCAGTGAAAGCGCAATGCGGCAGCGGATCAGCAACAGACCCAAGAACACCTCAAGAGGCTATAAAACAGCGCAGAAGATATTCTGCGTGAGTCTTTGATAGTACGAGATGCTGCGCTGCTCAACTGCGTGTGCGTTTGTCAGGAGTGGTCTCAACTGAACTTCAAAAACGATCATGCAACAGACCCGCATTTGGACAAGCTCGCTCTGTATATGGAGACGGGCTTAGCAGAAAGAGGTAAAACTGCTGGCCGTGGTAAGCAGAGGGTCAGAGTTGGAGATCTAACGCCTGTAAGTCTTTTGTCAATCTCAATCTACCGAATGTCCATCTGACGATCTCGCGCGCCATTACAGCCGATTGTCAAGAGAGCTATTGCAGCCATCGTCGATTTAGCTCATCAACAGCATGCATCCAAACCGATGTCTACCATATTCATACACCCTCGAACGAAAATGGTCTCCAACCTAGAAAAGGCGATCAAACAGAAAGCTAGAGAGTATCGCAGATCGTGCGTTCGCATGTGCTTTGCTTGTGTAATCAACGGTCATCTGACTTGTAAGCTCTCAGCATTTTTTACGATCGGGGTATAGGCGGTTTCGAAGATCAAGATGGTTCAGAAGGTATACTAGCTGGAGCCAATTACTGGCTACTCAAATCTACATATCTAGAAGCAAGTCTGAGGTGGGAATATCACTCTGAGCTTGAAAGTGAAATTGATCTTAGCTGCACAGAAACCGATGGGAACACCTTTCGGCCTCTCAGACTGGCTCAAGAGGCGACAATCGAAGGATGCTTCAACTAGCAGATCTCTCTTACGCAATCTGTAAAGATACAGAAGGTCCTTCATTCTGCTGCGCGTTCGTAGATGAAAATGATAGATCCAAGACCAATCAGGTCAGTGATATTTTTGAGCACACTATTCATGCTCAAAAACATTTTACAGAACGGGCGCAGGGATTTCATTGCTTACTATCGGCATAGAGAGGTGCAACTTTGTGGTCAAGGTGCTTGGGCGCTGTATGCTTTTATGCGATGGGACAGAGGGCCTGAGAAGCCGCCAAGGCTTTGAAGAGTTAGCGAGAGTTAGCGAGAGTTATGAAGAGTTA